>JARHVA010000787.1:3780000-4432500 GCA_037957365.1 Torreya grandis
TTGGGTCATAGTCAAGAGGGTTGACAATGAATATATTCATTATGCATGTGATAATACTTAATTTTTTTGAAGATTAAAAAAAATTAGAAATGATAAACTATGATCATTATCAAAGGCATAGTTGACACGAGTTTAAGACAATAATATGATAATTACTTACATTCATATATAAACAGTTCACAGTTGGGCATCATGATAGGATAGTTTTACAACACAATGATACTTTTCTTCTTCTATTATCTCTTATAGAAAATAAAACAAGATGGGATTTTATAATATCCAAGATCTACTCTTATGATTACATTCATGAAGCGGTGCTCCTGAAGACGTGTTCAACCTTACTATCCATAATAACCCTAACTAACATTACATTAAATGTGTGTAATGGGACTAGTTTTTATATCTATGTTATGATGCACTATGTTCACTCTAGGTGGTTTTTTTCTTGAACCCATTGCATGTTGACTTGTTCAAGCTAGTTTATTACTTGTTTCTTCTATGCTCCACAATATGTGAAACCTCTTCCCTTATTCCTCATGCTCTATGTTCTCTACCAACCATTGCACCTCTACTTATGCTCCTGATTACCTAATCAATACTTGTTGAGTGTACGTGAGTATTTTGGTACATTTACACAACCTCATCCTCATGCACTATGTTTAGCTTCCCTTTTGCATTTTAATGTGTGTGCCAAAATTGAGCCAAAATTTGGGGCTGACACATGGACATAGAACAAGAAAACCTTGAGAAACATTTCAGCCCAAGGACAATTGCATGAATCAAAATAACACTCCCATAGCCTATATATGCATGTGAAGGGGTCTAATGGGGAAGGCTTCATTTATTAGAGGGAAAACTATGTCCAATTGTAGAAATAAGAAAGAGCCCAAGAGAAAAAAGCCATGTAGTCTTAGTAATGTGTGTGTGGGATATTTGAGTGTTTCCATAGTTGTAATAGGTAACTTCCAAGTACAACTTGATCTAAGCAAAGCATGTAGCTCATGCTTAGAATTCTTATGTAACATTATTTCCTAGTTAATATAAAACCCAAACTCATGTTTTTGGCTATATATTAAAAAGTGTGTGTATTAGGCTATGTAGTAAAGGCATCACTTCAACTGGGATTGCATCAATAACATGTTTGTTAAGGTGTGGAGCTAAAAGCTTCAACTATTTGCAGACACAAGAGAGGATGCTGAAGAATCAGAGGAACCAGCGTTGGCAGTATAACCGACGTTGATCACAGACAGTGGAGAAGGAGACCGGCGACGGTAGACAGTCGGCCGACGTCGGCAACACCAGACAAGCAAGGACCGGCGTCGGTCGCCTGTGTATTTTTGGAACTGTTGTTGACGAATAGTCAGTTAAGTGAAGTGAGTGTTTGCATGTCAAGCGACTAATTATAGTCACGAGCTGCATGTCTAATTATTGTAACTAGAGTTCTATTTTTGTAAGCATGGGATCATATTTAAAGACCCATAAGGCATGTATTGTAATTAATTCTAAGGCAAGTAAAAGCATCGAAGCTAGCAAGGTCAAGGAGATCTACAGGTGTAAGGTCAAGGAGATCAGCTGAAGCATTCAAGGAGGGATAATAACTCAGGCTTTAGAGTTGTTGTGTTGAGCAAGAGAGAGAGGGAAGAAGGTCTTGAGGTGTGGCAAGCCTTTGAGGTGGAGAAAGAAGTAGCATCTTCCTTATTGTATTTTCTTCTAGTAGTATTTAATACAAGAGTGTGTATTGTCTCTCAAATTCTTTGATGTCTCAAGTTTCCAGCTAATTTATCATTCTGGTATAATTCCGTGTTTAATTGCATATAAGAAAGTAATCAATTGTGCTCTAATTGGTAGAGCTAGAGATCCCCTGACAAGTGGTATCAGAGCTACGGTTTGCAGGAAGCAGGGTATTTTTTTTTATTACAGGTCATTCACAGGGTTTTTTGATTGAGTGGGAGTTCAGCAATGGCAGAAGAAAGTAGACTACGAATGGAGAAGTTTAACGGCAAGAATTATCAACATTGGAGGATGTAGATTGACGACTATCTGTATCAGAAGGATTTGTACTTACCGTTGGGTGGGGTTGCATGCAAGCCCACAGATATGAAGGATGAAGAATGGAACATTCTTGATCGGAAGGCTCTCGGTTCCATAAGGTTGAGCCTTGCATCGTCTGTGATTTCCAGCTTATCACAGTGCAAGACAACGGAGGAGTTGATAAAGTCCTTGGTGAATTTATACAAAAAGCCCTCGGCTTCTAATAAGGTATATCTTATGAAGCAGCTATTTACTTTGCAAATGCAGGAAGGTGGATCGGTACATACTCATCTCAGTGATTTCCATAGCTTCAGTCAATATTGTTTTTGATGATGAGGTAAAGGCTCTCTTGATTTTATGTTCTTTGCCTGAAAGTTGGGACGGTATGATTATGGCAGTAAGTAATTCTGCATCTGCTTCTAAAATCTTAAAAGTTGATGATGTTGTGAGTGTGATCTTGAATGAAGAAATACGCAGGAGAAGCACAAGTGAATCATCAGGGAATGCTCTAAGTGCAGAAAGCAAGGGAAGGCAAAGGGAGAAGGTTGAGCAAGGGAAATCAAGGTCAGGAAGGAGATCCGAGTCCAAAGGTATTACCTGCTAGTTTTGTGGAAAGAAAGGACATACAAAGAAGGAGTGTTGGTTGAGAGATAAAGAGAATCAACATGCAAGTATGGAAGAAGCAAAGGATGCAAATATTGTGATGCAGGATGCTCTCATACTTTCTTTGGATAGTCAGGTAGGATCATGGATTTTAGATTTTGGTTCATCTTTTCATGCATCGCCAAACAGAGATTTGTTCTATAAGTATAAACAGGGAGATTTTGGAGTGCTCTATTTAGGGGATGGTACGCCTTGTCAGATAGTTGGCAAAGTGAAAGTGCAGCTGAGATTGCAGATTGACAACACGTGGGTGTTGAAAGAGGTCATGCATGTTCCAATTCTGAAGCAGAGTCTGATTTCTATAGGAAGGTTGGGAGATGAGGGATGCACAATAACCCTCACAGCAGATTCTTGGAAGGTTATCAAGGGAGCACTTGTTCTAGCAAGAGGTAAGAAAGTAGATACTCTTTATCTATCTACTTGTATTACTAATTCTACTTCTGGTGTAGATTCGAAGATGTGGCCTAATAGGCTTGGTCACAAGAATAGGAAGGAAATGGAAGTTCTTGATTCAAAAGGTATGTGTTCAAATTCGGAAAGCATAGATACAGTTCATTGTAGAAAGAGGAAATTTGATGCTTTTGACAGGAACAAAGAAGCCTTGGTGTTTATGGAGGAGATGAAGGACAGAGATCAGTCACAGGGGTTGAATAAATCTAAGCAGAGCAGCATGGACAGAGGTTTGATCCAAGAAGAGCTCGCGGATGAAAATTTCATCACTTACAGGAACACACAGACACTGATGTCGATAGCTTGGCACCGACGTCAGTCATCCAGATACTGACATCGGTCATGTGCAGACCAGCAGGGTCGGTAGGTTGGACTAGAGAAGTCTGACGTTGGTCATAAGGACCGACGTCGGCAGGAGGGACACCGGCGTCGGCCAGGGAAATGACGTCGGTAGTCAGGGTTAGTGCAGGGAACCGACATCGGTCAGGAGCAGACTGGGAGATGGCCTAGATCGGTCACTGGAACGGATGTTGGGTGAATTAATAAGTCTCAAACACCCATGTGGAGGTCAGGAAAGGTATGTGAACCTCATATTCGTTGTTCACCTTCTTTATATTGCTTACTGATAGTCATGAACTAGGAAGATGGAAGAAGCAATGCAGGTAGAATCCAGAAATAGTGGGAGCTTGGCATGGATGAGGAGTGTGAGTCCTTGGAGAACCAAACAGGTATTTGTTGGTAGTGTTGTCAGCTGGAAGGAAGCACTGGATAGAGGGATGGATTCCCGTTTTAGAGAAGAGAGTGGATGGACACATGAGACAGAAGGCTATGGTATATGGTCTTGATTAGGCTGCAGAACAATGGAGGTTTGACCATTGTATTTTATATTTACCAGGTTGGATAATATTAGCTACATTATCCTGTTACTGTATTGTGTTACTTGTTGCAGGGTTTCATAAACAGGGAGTTTTCTGAGCTAAGGGTAGAGTTGGTTCAGAAGCGTGTCATGGAGAATTTGGGAGCAGCAAAATTCTTGTGGCATAAGATACAGGTATTGCATCACAGGTTCACGTGGTGGTTGGTCTTCAAGAGTGACATTGAAGAGGGATACAGAGCCTAAGGAACAAAATAGATGGTGTACAGGTACAGGTACAAGTTGCAATTGTTTATCTCCAAGTGGGAGATTGTTAAGGTGTGGAGCTAAAAGCTTCAACTATTTGCAGACACAAGAGAGGATGCTGAAGAACCAGAGGAACCGACGTCGGCAGTATAACCGACGTCGGTCATAGACAGTGGAGAAGGAGACCGGTGACGGCAGATAGTCGGTCGACGTCAGCAGCACCAGACAAGCAGGGACCGACGTCGGTCGCCTGTGTATTTTCAAAACTGTTGTTGACCAATAGTCAGTTAAGTGAAGTGAGTGTTTGCATGTCAAGTGACTAATTATAGTCACGAGCTGCGTGTCTAATTATTGTAACTAGAGTTCTATTTTTGTAAGCATGGGATCCTATTTAAAGACCCATAAGGCATGTATTGTAATTAATTCTAAGGCAAGTAAAAGCATTGAAGCTAGCAAGGTCAAGGAGATCTACAGGTGTAAGGTCAAGGAGATCAGCTGAAGCATTCAAGGAGGGATAATAACTCAGGCTTTAGAGTTGTTGTGTTGAGCAAGAGAGAGAGGGAAGAAGGTCTTGAGGTGTGGCAAGCCTTTGAGGTGGAGGAAGAAGTGGCAGCTTCCTTATTGTATTTTCTTCTAGTAGTATTTAATACAAGAGTGTGTATTGTCTCTCAAATTCTTTGTTGTCTCAAGTTTCTAGCTACTTTATCATTCTGGTATAATTCCGTGTTTAATTGCATATAAGAAAGTAATCAATTGTGCTCTAATTGGTAGAGCTAGAGATCCCCTGACAATGTTCTTGTAATGAGGTGCTTGGTGATCTCTTGTTTTGCCTTGAGTGAGAGCTTGAGTCTTGTACTCAAGTGATATGTTGACATATATGAGTATCTCATTTACTACACATATTAAATTTCATATAAGATAAAGAAGTTGATTGATATATGCACTCAGATACACATGTGGGGGATTATGTAGACACCTAATTTTTAGTATGGGAATAGTTATTAGCTATAGAGTTACATTATTCAAATATACTTATTTATTTGGAAATTATCAGTTCATGTTAGGCTCTTGTTGGCACATTTTCCCCATGTTTTTGGTTAGCACCATGTATTTTTCCTTCTCATTCCTCTCTCTCATCCTCTCATTTGTTTGTTTTGGTTTCTAGGCTTTTTATTAAAACCATAGGCTATGTGTTTTTGGTACCCTTAGAGCTATATAGTGTACAGTTCTAGGGTGAGCCTTTGTGACCCTTGTTTTAAGTCTCCTATGTTTTTTGCTCCTAGCTTTTTGGCCTTTCCTAGATGTTGTTTGTCAACATGCATGTCAACAATGGGTTCCAAATTTGAATATGAGAAGTCTTTAAATACACAAGTAGATTAGTGCATTTTGGACATGAAATGAATTGAAGAATTCCATATAGAGATCAATTATGAAAGTATAAGAGTAGTTAATTCAAGAATTTAGAGTGTAATTCCAACATCTATAAAAAATAAATTTCTTTGTCATTTATAGATCCATTTTAGTGTAAGTTTGAATCAAATCGGATTAGGCCTTGCATTCACTAGATTTCCTATTGAACATGCATTATAATGGGTGAGATGATTGCTAAAATTGTAGAAACATATTAAGGGCTTGATAACAATTGAGGGATAATACAAACCTCAAATACATCTACCATTTTTGGGGGGGTTTCTAGTTTTTTATGCCCTACTAAGATTTCAACAAAGGATATCAGTTTCCCACAGGTCTGCATAGAATATTGAAAAAATGAGCAAGGTCTTTGGAGTCCTAAAGTTGACGAAAGAGATTGTCAAATCATATTTTTCCTATGAAACAATAGTAAAACCTTAAATTTGATGTTTCCATAAATTTAATATTACATTATTTGGTTTTATTAACTATGCAATACGGACGGTGATCTGTTATAGCCGGTTATAGTTGGTTAGATGTTTAGAGGATAGATTAGCTAATTAAGTGGCAGTCATAGCATACAGTGGATACATAGTGTTTATAGAAATATAGTTATGTTAACTGATGTTTCTCTTGTATTTATATGCCTCTGTAGATCAATAAATCAATCGATTGCATTTGCATTCAGTCATTATTTTTCTACATTGGTATCAGAGCACTACGAAGTCTATGATGAAGGATTAAAAGAAATAGAGGAGCCATTATTTTATACATCGCTCCTGGAGATGGAAAAATATATATTGTTTGAGAAACGTTGTGTAGCATAGGTTAAGTTTATAGTTTTATCATTTGCTTTGGTGCACGGTTAGGCGATCAGTGTATAGCGCTACAGACAAGTTCGTAGCAGGTAAGTTCGTTGTAGACAAGTTCGTAGCAGGTAAGTTCATTGTAGACAAGTTCATAGCAGAAACTTGGAAGAAACCAATACGGATAAGAAAGCCTGAAGCATGACAGCCAAGAAAGACGATGCAAGGGAAAAGTGTGAATCAAAGCATTCAAATTATTCTACTCCTTCAATGTGGAAGAAGATTCAAGATTGGAATCTAGTGAGCGTCCACATTCAAGTGAGTATTTAGCCAGCAGAACCTGCGCAACCAAGTGTAGAAGGAAGGTGCGCAATAGTGAAAGGAGACATTTGAGACTAGCGAAGATAAAGTACATGATCTAAGATCTAAATAGTTATATCTTTTGGCATCTCCATTATCTCTCAAAAGTAGCCATTCGTGTATACTGCCACGTTGCCCTTCACCGGTCAACACTTATATCTGCTCAAAGTGAGTCCCTATCAAATGATTTAGAGGTTAATGCATAGTGAGTCATTTTTAAGTTATTTAGTATAATTATGTTTTTTAAAGTTTCTTAGAGTCTTAAGTCTCAATATAAATATTGGACTTTGTCAAGTAATTGGTTCATTTCTTCTCAAAATTCTTAATTTGTTTAATAGATATTTTTGATATCAGGGTTTATAGTTAAATGGTAAATTAAAAAAAATTGAGTCGATAAAGTTTGTCATTATTTTGAAAGTCAGAGTTGTCTATCGTAATTGTCGTCAATAGAGTTTAGTTATAGAAGAGTCTAAAATAATTTTTTTATAAAACTGATGTTAAAAAAAGATAGTTTTAAGATAGGTGAGTTTTTATGAGTCGAAAAGAGTCAAAAGTCATGTCGTCTAGAGTCAATATTGTTTTGGGTCCATTTTTGATATGATATTATCAAAAGTCAATAAATCTCTTGTACATATGCATTATGAGGAGAACCTAACATCCTAAGTCATATGTGTTAGTGGGAGAATTTTGTCCTCAAAAATGACATGCAACTAATCGTGAAATCTTCATCGGCTAAGTGAAGCAATTTCATTTATTGGAGGCTGGAGGAAATTTGGCATCCTCTCGTGAGTCACTTATGACGGGGTCACACCATTGTTAGGGTGACAAATTTTAGTGTGTTTATTTTATATTTTGCAGTGTGTTTTTCAATAAGATATTGAGCACTATTCTCTAGTTTGGTACCCCCTGAAAAAGAACATTATGGGGAGCAAAAGCACTAAATTAGCACTTGGTTCTTGAAAAAGGGTTTGTGGTAATCTGAGAAACCATCGAAGTGTAGTATAAACCTCATCCTATAACCCTCTAGGTTCATGGTCAACCTGTAGCAGAAAACCATATGGGTTTGTGGTAATCCTCATAATCTGAGAAACCATCAAAGATGTTAACAGAGAGAGGTTTTCCTGTCACTTGCAAGTTTTTGGTAATCTTACAAGGAAAAACCAAGGTGACACGAAGACCTTGAAGCCATAAAGATGGCATGCCACCTCAAAAAGTGAGCAGGCTACATGGAGAGTGTAAATCTTGTTATAGTATTTGTAATAAAGGGGGGACCACTATCAAGAAAAATTGTGTTTGTAAAAACAATGTAATAAAGGGGGGATGTTGGCATAAATTTAATATTACATTGTTTATTTTTATTAACTATGTAGCATGGATGATGATTTGTTATAGCTGATTATAGTTGGTTAGATGTTTAGAGGACAGATTAGGTAATTAGGTGGTAGTCACAGCATACAGCCGGTATATAGCGGTTACAAAAATATATTTCTATTAACCAATTTTTCTCTTGTATTTATATGCCTCTGTAGATCAATAAAACAATCGATTGCATTTGCATTCAGTCATTATTTTTCTACACTTGATGCATTTGAAAGGGTACACTAATGTTTCTTAAGGAATGTACTAATTGTTCTAGGGAGCAATCTTTATTTGCTTGAATTTTTCCAAGTTTTGTTTGTTCCATGTATGAACTTGTTTGACATTGCATTTTTGATGACCATCCCCATATTCATGAAAAAATAGATATTCTTCTTAAACCCCCTCTTATTAGAACCATAGATTATGTGGCTTCTAAGCTCACACTCATCTAGTTGTTCCATAATAGGATTTGCTTGTCTTATATCTTCATGTGAATTGTGCCCCTTTACTTCTACCCTCCATGTAGCTCATACACATAGAAGCTTAGTTGGGCATCAACATGTTTTTTATGCCTTAGTCTACCATGAGCTTCTTAATCTCAAGTGGGATTTGTGTGATATATGATTATTTGTGTTCATGCATGAACTGGTACTCTACCTCCTTGAGGTAAGAATGTGTATAAATTGTGAACTCTAACAAGTAACTATTCAAAGTTCCTTACCACTAGACATCCATTGTTCAAGTCCAAATGGTATCCAAATGTCATAAATGATCTACATGTTTCTCTATCCAAAGGTAGTTATGGCCATAGATTCTAGTCTTGCCCATAGAATTGGCTACAAGCCATGTGTGCAAGTGTAATAGTAATTCACAAAAGAATACCTCATATAGTGGGTCATGCAAGTTATCTTCAACCCACTTAGTGGGCTCCTAAGCACCACAAGTTGGATGATGTAATGCAAAATTACATTCTACTTGCTCCAACTAATGCAAAATATTTTCTAACCATATTCTAAAACTCATCTTCACTCTTCATTATCTCAACAAGTTCAACTAGGTCCCAGTAACATAACCAAAATATTGGGATATTTTCGTATGCATTCTCAAAGGCTTTTCACCATAAACGTATATCTTAATACTATTTCTCAACATGCTAGTCATGTAAGGGAACCTTGCGCACTCACCCGAGGTGCATACAGAGAGATCAGGGGTCACAGTCAGGGTGGTTGATAATGAAGAGATTCATTACGCACACAATAATACTTAATGTTTATAAAGATTAAAAACATTAGCAATTATAAACTACAATCATGATCATAGGCACAATTGACACAAGGTTAAGCCAATAATATGATAATTACTTGCATTCATATATAAATAGTTCATAGCTAAACATCATGGTAAGATAGTTTCACAACACAATGATACTTTTCTTCTTTTATTATCTCGTTTAGAAAATACAAGGTGGGATTTTATAATATCCAAGCTCCACTCTTGCAGTTACATTCATAAAGAGGTGTTCCTAAAGATATATTTAGTGTTACTATCCATAGTAGCCCTAACTACATTACATTAAATGTCAGCAATAGGACTAGCTTCTATATCTTCTTTGCAATGTGCTATATTCGCTCTAAGTACCATTTTTTTTAAACACATTGCTTGTTGACCTGTTCAATCTAGTTTAGTTAGTTGTTCATCCTCCTGTGCTTTGTAATCTGTACAACATCTTCCTGATTCCTTGTGCTCTATTTTCTCTATTGACCATTGCACTTCTACTTGTGCACCTGATTACCTAGTCAATTCTTGTTGATTGTGCTTGAGTATTTCGATAAATCTAGTTAAACTTGTCCTTACACACCATGTTTAGCTTCCTCTTTGCATTGTAATGGGTGTGCCAAAATTGGGGGCCAACACATGGACATAGAACAAGAGAACCTCGAGAAATGTTTCAGCGAAGGGGAAATTGCATAGATAAAATTAACACTCCTAGAGCCTTTATAAGGATGTGAAAGGGGTCCAATGGGGAGGGGTTTGTGTATTAGAGGGGAAAATTTGTTTGAGTACAAAAGGAAGAAAGAGCCCAAGAGAAAGGGGCCCTATAGTCTTAATAATGTATGTGGAAGATTTGAGCAACTCCATATTTGTAATTGGTAACTTCCAAGTACAGCTTGATCTAAGCATAATGTGTAGCTCATGCCTTGAATTCTTATGTAACATTATTTCCTAGTTAATATAAAACCCAAACTCGTGTTTTTAGCTATATATTACAAAGTGTGTGTGTTGGGCTACACAATCAATGCATCACTTCAATTGGGACTACATCAATAACATGTTATTGTAATGAGGTGTTTGGTGATCTCTCGTTGTACTTGAGTCTTGTACTCAAGTGATATGTCAACATATGAGTGTCTCATTTACTACACATATTGAATTTTGTACAAGACAATGAAGTTGATTGATAAATGCACAACATATATGCATACATATACACATCAAAGTGGGGGATTATGTAGACACCTAATTTTTGGTATGGAGGTAGTTATTAGCTACAAAGTTACATTATTCTAGGATACTTACGTATTTGGCAATTAACATATCATATTAGACTCTTGTTGGCACATTTCCCCCATGTTTCTAGATGTCACCATGTCTTTTTCCTAATGATTCCTCTTTGTCGTCATCTCCTTTGTTTGCTTTGGTTTCTATGTTTTTTAATTAGAACCGTAGACTAATGCAATTTTGGTGCCCCTAGAGCCATGTAGTGTACAGTTTTAGGGAGAGTGTTTGTGACCCTTGTTTTGGGTCGCATGTGTTTTTTGCTTCTAATATTTATCCTTTCCTAGATGTTGTGTGTCAGCATGCATACCAATGGGTTCTAAATTTGAATGTGAAAAGTCTTTAAATGCAGAGGTGGATTAGTGCATTTTGGACATGAAATGAATTGAAGAAGTCCATCTAGAGATCAATTGTGAGAGTATAAGAGTAGTTAATTCAGGAATTTAGAGTGTAATTCAAGCATATATGAAGTATAAATTTCTTTGTCATTCATGGATTCATTTTAGGATAAATTTAAGTCAAATAGGATTAGGCATTGCATTAATTGGATTTCCTATTGAATATGCATTATACTTGATGAGATGATTGCTAAAATTGTATAAACATCTTAGGAGTTTGATAATAATTGAGGGATAGCACATGCATCAAATACATGTCTAGTGGGCTTTCTAGTTGTTGATGCCCTACTAGGATTTTGACTAGAGAGATTAGTTTCAAAGAGATTTGCGTAGAATTTTAGAAAAAGCACAAGGTCTTTTGAGACCTGAAGTTGATGAATGAGATCGTCAAATCAGATTTTTCGTATGCGACAATATTCAAACCCTAAACTCGATTCATCTAAAAGAGTACACCGACATTTCGTAAAGAATACATTGATTGTTATAGGGAGCAATCTTTGTTTGCTTAAATTTTTCTAGATTTTATTTGTTCCTTGTCCAAACTTGTTTGATGTTGTGATTATGAGAACCGTCCCCATATTCACAACAAATCAGACATTCTTCTTTAACCTCCTCTTATCTTTTTATTACTACATGAAGAATGTTCTTTTTCATATAATTATGTCTTATTTTACTGTTTACACGTAATTACATTTATTTCCATCAAACAAACTTTTTGTTTGATTGAGGTGAAAGAAAAATGATTTTCAAATAATTTATGTGGGAGGCATTTTTAGTAATTTATTTATTTTTTAAAGTAACGAAAGAATCTCACCAGTTGGCTTTGCGAGTAGAGTGTAGTAGTAAGTTAAAGTCGGTATGTCACAATCATTACGTAATTATCTACAACCCAACAAACTCAACTAGTTTACCCATAGCAGATGGCATCTATTCGAATTTGGAATGAGATAAAAGTGCATCAATCAGAGATGTAGGGACCTTCTCTTTAATTAATGCTCAAAGCTGATGATTATCATGGTTTTAAGGTAAAAAGCATTTTGTATTAATGGGAAAACGAATTTTGTATTAATGGGAAAACGATAGATGATAAGCAAGGTAGCAATCAACCCAAAATAACAATGGGAACAAAATGACATGTGAAGCATCAAGACAAAATGGATTGTTTGGAATGGAGAAAAAAGGGCCCATACCCATGTCTGCTGTTGCTCTCCGCACAGACCACATCGACCGGCTTACACACACCATCTTTGGTTTTTAACTCAGCTGTGTGTTTTCGATGGAGACAAGACACCCTAACATTTCCATAATCACATTGCGCGCCGGGGAGAACCGTGCACGTAATACGATTAAACTAATACGTTGCTTATGGATTGGATTTCCAGGCTGTAAAGCCACCTCATTCCCGATTCCAACCGATAAGACAAAGCCGATCCTTCTCTTCTTTCGTCGTCTTCTGGAAATTTTAACATACTCTGCTCACTGGAGTCTGGGGGGGTTTCAGATTCCAAATTGTAGATTCCAGATTTTAGTGAACACTTGGATTGATCATTGGGCACATTCCGTCAATCATAACATATATATCACTGCTCACTGCTCACTGCTCATCGTCGAAAGCCTACGTGCATGTAGGGAAGGTTTTGTTTTTCATACACGACAAACTTTAAATAAGAAAAGAACAAAGGAAGCTGAAATGATCGATGTTGCTTCAATAACAAAGCAAAAATCGGTACAAAATCTTACTGTAATGAAATGTAATGGACCGAGCTCCAAAAGAGCCCCCAGCTAATCAAGAGTACTAGAGTAACTAAACAACAAAATGCTCAATCGCCACACTTGAGATCATCATCGTATACAATATCGGATTTTTTTTTTTTTTTTTTAATCTTTTTTGAAGATATTTACAGTCTTCATCACATCGTAATATTGCTCCTTCTTCGGCAACAGCCGGCGATCATATGGTTGTCATCGTCGTCACAAAAGCTTGGAGTAGAAAATTGTTGGAACGAAACAGAAAAAAACTTATATTAAGTAAAAACCCAATAGTTTTAGGAAGCAAAATAATAAAAATTAGAGGCAGTCCAGACTCGTCCATCCGTAGTGGTGAAGAAGCCTGTTGGCTTCTCTCAATCCGCTGAAGTAAGCTCCGTGTGTAGTTGAATAATGTGTCCTGTGCGTGGCTTCGCCTGCAAAAAGAAGCTGCAGAGGCGGAATTAGGGTTTGAGAAGAGCACTTGGGAAGAGGCTCTGCGATCGTATCGATGTCTTGCCCGCTCGAACCCACTGCTACGTAGCTGTAGGAGCCTCGAAACAGGGGATCGAATCCCCATCGGCTCTTTAACACACAACTGAACACTCCGTTTATCTTCTCTTTTGCCTCGGATTCTGATATCCAGTCCTCCGAGCAGTTGATGCGGCCATTATTGTTATCTCGGTTCTCTTTGCCGTCGTCGCTGTCTCTGACTCCGAAGCTCGCAAGAGTTTCTGAAACTCCTTTGATGATTTCCTCGTCCGACAAGCATTCCAGCTGCAGTGCTTCTTCGCCCGCGAACCATGCGAGCAGGACATTAGAAGTTCTGTATATGGGGCACAAAGACACGGTTTTTCTCATCCACCACGGGACCTTGCTCTTCTTTTCTAGGCTGCCGGACTTGCTGAATACGAACTGGAGGAAGGGATAGACCACGCCTTCCTCCAAGGGATCCACTCGAAGAAACAATTTGTTCACAACGCCAAACCCGAGCTTAGAAATTGCATTCACCTTGCAGGCAGGAAGAGGAGGATTAAATAGCGCAGGCTTGCTCTTCCCCGTGCCGGCCTTAAGAACGCCCAGAGACACCGTAATAATCACATGGTCCGCATCCATAAAAGAGCCGTCTTCGAAGTTGATACGGACGGGCGTCGTCTCGGACCGAATTTCCTCTCCGTCCGTCCACTGAATTGAGAGAACTTTCTTACCGAACTGAATCGTCCCGGCCGGCAAAACGCTCGCCAGGGACTTCAACACGGTGCAGTAGCCCTTAGCAATGGTAATCTGTTCGTCCGGGAACTCGCGGTACTCTTTCTCGGCCTCGAAGTCCAGATCCAGCAATGACCCCGCGGACGTGTATGTCCGCTCGGTGTTCTCGTGGATGGAAAACACACCCTCTTCTACCAGCTTCCGGTTCCATGATGCATTCCCATTGCTGGAATCTGCATTGTAATGAAGGCTATTATTACGGCTTTCTTGCTCGGTCCAGTAGGACTCCAATCCCTTTCGCACGAAGGCGCCAATGCTGAGCTCCCCGTTGTCATTTCTAGCGGCTAGCTTGACGGCTTCCCTTGCCACCTGAGTTTCTTTGCTTTCACACGGCTTCGCCTGCGCAACGTCCATGAGGCTCTTGTAAAGCTGTGAAATGGATTGGAAAACGGACGGATCGACAGTGAGTCCGCCCTCCGCCTTGACGACCGTATCTTCAGGAAAGCCGTCCATGCGTTCCCAAGGCTTGTCGCTCTCCAGAGACCCAATCCGCTCGGCAATCTCATGAACGGGGCTGCCACCAATTCCATGAATCCAAGTTGCGCCCAGCTCCACTCTGTTCCCGGCGAATTCCGTGGTGTTGATGCGCCCTCCGATGCGGTGGCTGGCCTCCACCACCACCAACTCCCACTGCTCCTTCACCGGCGAAGCTCCACCACTGCTGCCCACCACCAGCCGGTTCGCAGCGGTCAGACCCGCCATGCCGGCCCCTATTATCACAATTCGCGGCTTTCTCGCCACCATTGCTCCCACGACCCGTATTGTTAAACAGAGTGATTCTGAAGGCGTCGCGCGGGGCTTATAATAAACACTGAAGCAGCCGAGACTGGTAGCTTTAAGCCCTCTCGGAATGAACCAACAGTGGTCAAATTCGAATAAAGACGAGAAACTCCTTTTTGAACTTGATTGGCTCGCACTTTACTTATAGATTGTAGTAATTATATGGTATCTTATCACTGTGCCATCCCCACGCCCGCGCCGGCGCCGGCACCCCCGCCCGCGCCCATCTCTCCCTCCGCCCTCTGCCTACACATTTGGAATCGGAATCCTCTAGGCTTGGAGTCTAACCAACGCTTGGGTTTACGTTATCATTGTTTACCCTTTCCTTTGGAACACAATGCGTCGTACTTGGAACTAAAGCTTCCTCCTTGCCTTGGAGATACCCGTACGCCAATCGATTGCGGTGCCGTGTGATTGATTGATTGATACTGCCGGAAGCTCTGGCTTCGCCCCCGTACCCGGGCAGCCCCCGGGGCCAAACCGGTCTCCAAGGTTAGCGAAATCGACAGAAATGGCCCCAGGACCCCTCCTAGGCTCCTACAATCATGGTCTCACGAATCCTATGCATGATTGTAATTGTATTGCAGGATCTTAAAAGCGCATAGGAGCAACCTCGCCAAGATCCCTCGGTCGGTCGCCTCCTGTTGCGCATTTAAGTCGGCAGCGACATCGAGGTCTCAGAGAGTGACGTTGCAGACGCCTCGGGCGACGCGTTGGTGTGAATTATTGGCTTACTCCCCAACCCCACTTGCTTTTAACTGCTCTGTGACATCACTTCCCGTCATGCATCTACCAGGTCAAAAACATTCCCGATTTCACTGCTATTATTATTAACCAGCGATCAAAAAATTTCCAGCCACACATCGCGGCCGTGCATCGCCGCTCCGATATTTTTTTAAGTGCGAGTCCTTGTCACCGAACTCCCAACGTGCGCAAACGTTAGCGTAGGGCTAAACCTGGGGGGAGCATTTAGTATGTAGGTAGGTATACAGGCTGCGCTGAGCCTGGAGCCTGGAGCCTGGAGCCTGGACACTGGAACCTGGAGCTGCTATTTGACTGACCGTAGAATCACGTGCAGTCAGCCCGACTAATGCCCGTCAGGGCTCATGAATTGAAGGGGTCACATCAAGCGATACCCTACGGCTCCTGTGGATCTCCTCTTCGTTTTTTTTAATGGATCGTCCAGCGATTATCAATCAGTTCATCGAAATTATCATAAATCTTGCCGGTCAAAGAGGCAGGTTTCCGAGGACTAAATTAGGGAAGCTGGCTGTGGCTCACTTTTATTAAAAAATCCTTATCACCAACCCACGATGGTACGAGTCTCAAGAGATTAATAAACTGTTGCCCGGGGTCCTGCCAATAATTAAAGTTTGATTTGGAAGGAGATTCATCGTGCTCACGTGAACCCTAATTCACCAGTTGTACACCACAAACCCTAGTTCGCTTGAAACGGGTCTTTCGGATTCTTTCCTGTTAAAGAATACATCGTGATTCCAATAAGGAGTAGCAGTGGCTATATTAGTGGCACTAACTAGTAAGTACCCTTCTATCATTTATTGTATAATGCAGGTCGGTCATCACCCTCGGCCGTATTGTGTGTAATTTACAAGCCCAGCCAGCCCGTCCCTTCACATGCTCACATGTCTCAAACAATTGTCTGTACCCACACATTTGCAACGTTGTATATTGGGAGGTTTCGTCTGTCTCTCATCGTACCGCTCCAGACAATATGCAGACGTGGATTCTAATATTTGAGGATTCTTTTGTGATCAACTCAGTTTGGAAACATTCTTGACAATCATATTTTTCAAAGCAATGTCAACATCTCAACACGTGTATGGAGATAGGTATATATTAAAATTCTAAATGTACTTTCAACCCATCACCTTCCTACACAAGGAATCTAGAAGGAAGACGAAAGTAGCTTGAATGCTATACACTCCGCCTTGTCATAACAACCATAACTCATCATAAAGTCTGCATAAAAAAGTGAACAAAGCATTTTTTTTTAAAGTAATTTCTAAAGAATAAGTAACATAATGAAGATGCTCGAGCCCTCTTTTGTAATTTACTTTTGATGACGACTCGAGTGTGCTTACGTGTAACGTTACATAGCCTTTTACCTTTGAGCGCACACATAGACTCAAACAAAAACTTGGACTTCGTCATTTCTATTTTAACGTGTCAATATTTGATTTTTAAATTAACATATCAATATTTGAGATATGATAGTATTCCTCATAATCTAGGTAACCTTGAACGCGCTCAAGCAACAATACTTATTGCTTGGAAGGCTCATGTACAAACACACACATGAGAGTAGTGAGCACACTCTCCAACAACGTGTCCTTGCTCTATCAAACTACTTTAATTCTCTTTTTTTACTAGTTGTATGTTTCACATAAAGGTCATTTAGTAATTTGAACAAAAAGTTATATATTTTTTAAAGTATTGTAATTTAAGTGTCGTTATTTTATATTTTCTACTATAACGTTAGGTGGGTACCAAAAAAAAAATTAATTAATAAAAAAAGAAAAGAAAAAACATTAGGTGGGTACATTTGTATTAGAGCAACTTATAACAAGGGGCACATTAAATCTACTTGTGGATGTGCATGATGTAAATGAGGGACACTTTAAATTCACTTGATGATGTGCATAATGTACTAATGTACCATAATAGCTTACAAGACGTAATGTGATAGTATAATAGCTTGCTAGCATATTAGATGAATCATTTGGAGTCCCCTAACTTACTAACATATTAGATGAATCATTTGGAGTCCCCTAGCTTACTAGCATATTATATTATTCCCATTTAAGTGTTGGGACCCTATTATTGTGTTCCATGTGGGTGTGGAATTATCTAATCTCTCATTTAATAAATTAAAAATTAATAATCTAATTATCATTAATGAACATCAAACTTGACGGTCCTACCCATTAAGTAAATTATTTATGACAAGTACTTTCTTATAGATAAAAAGATCAAGGCCAAATTACATCATAATGCTAATTCAATAAAATAACAAATTAGACCTAAATGGATATTAAAAAAAATTAGAGTCACCAATAAGTGACAAGATGATGTTTTAGAAGAATATATTATTTGTCGTGAATCTATGGATAATTCTATAAAAATCCATGTAAGTGAAATGTAATGTAACTTTCGTGTTCTTGTGCTCTAATGCTCCAAAAACCTCACTCGCTTTTCTAATATTCTATGCAAATAACTAAGAAACTAATTGATCTGAAAACCATATTTACCCCTTTGTCTAAATCAAATAGTTTTTAAAATTGGATACTGAAAACTCTCAATTCCCTTTAAATGAAATAGAAATTGGTTGTGGAATTCTAAGAATGAATAAAAAAGTGATTAAAAAACTTTGTAACTCATTTGCCATATTAAAACTCCTAATTTGTATTATTTTTATAACTTTTCGTAATATCGTTAGTGTCTTATTAATTTATTTCTAAATTTAATTAAATAAACTGAAACCCAAAAATAACTGAAAGGAAAGTTGACACCAAAACTTGATAACGGAGTTCACCTATTTAGGGGCTACGTCGTTGGGTTCGTAATCATGAACCATTCCAGTTAAAATTGATGCAAATGTCAATATTTTATAACTTACATCAAAATAAAATATGAGAACCTATAAATAATGTTGCAATTTGACTGTGTGAAGACTTTGGTCCATTCAACAAATGTCTTTCCTTCCTCAGCAGCACCTATTCATCTTCTCCATGCATTCAGGGCAATTTTCTCCATTAGAGTGTATGCAAACTCTAATACATGAGCATAATAATCTCAAGGAGTATTTTGCCTTCTAACAAACCTGCAACTCCAATAATAAACCCTTCAATTATATACATTCATCCTCCATAGCCAAGGGCCTTATTAAATAGAGGCATTAAAAATACAGTCAGGTTCTATTCAAATATAGAATCACATATCAATCTTTAATGGCTAATGGCCTTGTAAATAGAAGAGGACGTGATCACCAGGTTTAGGTTTATATATAAATGTAAACTCTACAAAGAAACACACTCACCTTATAATAGGTGTCTATCCTATTTCCTCTTCGGGACTATTTTTGAATATCTTGTAAAATTAAAAAGATATTTGGGACTCTGTGCCTTTTCAAAATAACCACATGTTACATGGCCAAAGGCCTATAACAATAGAAGAAAGTATTTATCTCCCAGCTCGATCTATCTCTTTGCAATTAAACACCACATTCACCATGGCTAATGGCCTTTGCCAAATAGATGATCTCATCAAACAGACTCGAGTATGTGTATTCAAAGACAAGAACACCCTACATATCTTCCAAAATTGGAGACCATGTTCTATGTTGGCTCTACCTTGATCCAAATAGAAGAATATGTAAAACAAAAACATAGGCTTTGTCAATACACAGTCTCAATCTCTCTATATATATCAATCCCCATTTGGCCTGAATGGTTTCAATACAGTCATGCCATGATAATCTCCACCTGTGGCCCAAAGGCTCAACTAAAATGGGCTCCACCTCAGCTCAGCTTGTGCTCTAATAGTGAGCTCCTTCTTCCATCGCCCAAAATGCCATGCCAAAAATGGAAGAAGAACATCCACGCCCTTCACAGGCTTAGCCTTACAAATAGATGTCTGGTTCTTCTGGCTCCCTCGTTTACACTCGTGACTGATGTAATGGTAATCAAGATTGTGTAAAACAACAGTCAGCACCTTCAAAGACCATGTATCCATCCTCTATTTGGGACTGTGTATACACTAACATAATCATCCCATAAATGACGAGATCCTCCATTTTTAATTAGGTTTTGAATCCCCTAAGATTTTCTCATTTTCAAATAGGATATAAATCCCATATATACTGGGATATAATGGTTATAAGCCTTTAAATGGGCTTCATAGAGCTATTTACAACCATGGCTTAGGCCACACTTAACTTGCCATTTTGCTTGAATGCCATATGGCATGTTGAACTAGCACTCAACTCGATCTTAAGCTCACCATAGTTTAAACTTGGCATATGACAAGTTGGTACGCCCGTGTGGATAAAAACATGAGCTGATTAAATAGCTATCTTCATGATTGGTGAAGTATGACTTGGAATAACAACTCAAGTTGGTTGATTGAGCTAACTCAAACTTATGCTTAACTTGCCATTTTGCTTGAATGCCATATGGCATGTTGAACTAGCACTCAGCTCGATCTTAAGTTCACCATAGTTAAACTTGGCATATGACAAGTTGGTACGCCCGTGTGGATTAAAACATGAGCTGATTGAATAGTTATCTTCAAGATTGGTGAAGTATGACTTGGAATAACAACTCAAGTTGGTTGATTGAGCTAACTCAAACTTACCATAACATTGTGACTTGGAACATGTGAAGGTCGTGGTGGTAGGCCACGTGGTGCCTTGACTCGCCATGTGGTCCTCTCGAATATCGCCACTTAAAATGATCCTCCACCTACCACTTATCAACAATGAGAATGTACTAAAAATTATATGGTATAAAACTATAATGTAATTAGAAATATTAAAAATTAAACTACTATACCATGGTGGCCAGATCCCCTTTTCGTAACAAAAGTGGACCCCATTAGCTACAATCTCTATAGTTGACCCTTTGCAACTATGATCAACAAAGACCGGTGAACTAAACATCCTCTGGATCAAACCTCCCCACAAAGAGGCTTCTACAATCTCTGTAGTTGGCCCTTTGCAACTACGATCAACAAAGACCAGTGAACTAAACATCCTCTGGATCAAACCTCCCCACAAAGAGGCTTTTGGTCTCTAAAAGTCATAATAATTCCCTAAAACTACTAAATAGCTCTCTACATCACATAAAAGTACATAAACTAAAATATAACATAGCGAAGGTGTTATGAAGTTAAGCTATGCAATTAAACTCTATTTGAAAAACACCAAGTTTACTTTAGCAAAATAAGACATCATCAAAACTTTCCCTAGAAGAAGTCAACTATCCATCTGAAACTATAACTTGATCATGGAGAGTAACACAAACTCTTTACCCATTTTGCCAAAATGACCTATCAACCAAAATAGTCATAACATCTGGTGGATTTTCTCAACCCATACACTGCATAAAGGCTAAGGTATTCTCCTTATTATCAATATCAAACAAGGGAAAATAAAGTGTTGCATACCTTATAAGACTTACAAACAACTGCAACACATGTATACCTACATTTATAAATGTTGCCCAAGATGCAATGAGACTTAAACATATATGTCAAGTATATATGAGTGCAACTAATTTATCCATCCTAAGGTTACTAAAGCGCAATACACTTTGCACGATACATGAAAGAATAATCAAGGGAAAATAGATGTAATCACCATCATGTAACAACATAGAACAGTTGTGTCCTTGAAACTAATTATCAAATCTTTCCTTATATCTATTAAACTCCAATGTCAACTTAGAGAATTTTCATAAAAATAGCTTATTTACAAACTCACAAACTCTGCAAGCAAATGTAAGACAGATCATAAATGTGAGGAGAAAACTAATAATTTTAAACCTGTCTCAAAGTTTCTTCATTGTTGACTGCTCCCTAATTCATACCTCCATAACTCATCCAATTGAGTTAGTTTCCAAAAAGTTTATCACAATGAAAAACTAAAATAGGAGACAATAAAATATCTTTCCAAACACAAGGGTTATCAAATTTCTTCCTAGATCCAAGTAGTTCGGAATTATTTGGAATAATGTTTGAAGTGACACTAAGCATACTATTTAATACCATAGGTATGATTCTCCAAAACTATTCAAGTAAACCATTTGATCAATAAGGGTTGTTCCCCCTTCATGGTTTCGAATAATTGAATAGGAGGTTTCTTCTTTTAAACTCTATCTTACTAAGAGTTAGATTATCTATTTTAATTTTCTAAAAGGATTTTAAAAAAATTATAAATCAAAGCATATCTTACTTCCAAAGCAACCCATACAAAGGTTATCCAAATTTAAACCAAAAAATTGAGTATAAATAGTTGCGTTTGAAAATAACTTATACCTTTGAAGAAATTGTGAAGTGCACACCTATTGAGTACTAGTTGGCATATTGTTGGTATTAAAACAACTTCTTATTTACTTCCTTTAACTCTTAACAAAGCTATGAAACATAAACCAACTTATGAACCAATTAAAAACCCAATCCATAAGTGCAAAAACTTGTTCATTCCTAAACAATGCCTATTGCCATTTCCATATCTTACCATGGAATTAATCTTTTCATTTGATCCATTAATCAAGGACATAGGCATCCATAATATGATTAGTAATCCAAAAATAAAGGCTACATATCTGGTTATCAAATACCAAAATATTGTGTCAATATCAATATGAAATCAGATCACTATCATACCTTATTTTGCCCTTTTTGTAAGAATGGTAATAGGACTGCAACTGATTCCTCTTGGATGTACATCATTGAAAATGACTTGCATTTTATTATAATGATTCCCAATAAATAAAGGTTGATCTTCTCTCAACACCATCTCACACCTTCAAGTGATAATTGCTTGTTCATCATCCATGTTGATCCTGTAGGGCTAATGGTTTTAGAACCTCGGCTATTAGAAGCTTGTCTTCTTCCAAAGAATTGAAACACCTTCTAATTTTCCTTTGCAATAGCCTCCTACATGGTCAAATCAAACAAAAGAACACAAAGAAAGAATATGATATCTAAAAACTTCAAACTGAAGTATATTAACAACTAAAGCAAGTCATGTATCAACTTACTTTAATACCAAAATTGATCTAAAAATTGGATTTATCCCTTTGTCTAAATCAAACAATTTTGAAAATCAAATACTAAAAACTCTCAATTCCCTTTAAACGAAAAAAAAATTGGTTGCAAAATTCTAGGAATGAATAAAAAAGTGATCAGAAAACTTTGTAACTCATTTCTCGCATTAAAACTCCTAATTTGTGTTGTTTTTATAACTTTATGTAATATCCTTAGTGTCTCATTAATTCATTTGTAAACTAAATTAAATAAATTGAAACCTAGAAATAACTAAAAGGAAAGTTGACCCCAAAACTTGATAATAGAGTTCACCCATTTAGGGGCTATGTCTATGGGTTCGTAATCATGAACCAATCTATTTAAAATTGATGAAAATGTCAATATTTTACAACTTACATCAAAATGGAAAATGAGAACCTATAAATAATATTGTAATCTGTGTGAAGACTCTGGTCCATTCAACAAGCATCTTTCCTTCATTAGCAACACCTATTCATCTTCTTTGTGAATTCAGGTCAATTTTCTCCATTAGAGTATATGTAAACTCTAATACATGGGCATAATAATCTCAAGGAGTGTTCTGCCTTCTAACAGACCTATAACTCCAATAATAAACCTTGTAACTATATACATTCATCCTCCATGGCCAAGGGCCATGTTAAATAGAGGCATTAAAAATACAGTTGGGTTCTATTCAAATATAGAATCATGTATCAATCTTCAATGGCCAAAGGCCTTGTAAATAGAAGGGGATGTGATCACTAGGCTCGGGTTTGCATACAAATGTAAACTCTACAAATAAACACACTTGCCTTATAATAGGCATATATCCCATTTCCTCTTTGGGACTATCTCAAAATATCCTGCAACATAAAAAGATATTCAAGACTCTGTGCCTTTATACAATAACCACACATTACATGGCCAAAGGCCTATAAAAATAGAAGTATTTATCTCCCAGCTTGGTCTATCTCTTTGAAATGAAAAACCACTTTCACCATGGCTAATGGCCTTACCAAATAGATGATCTCATCAAACATACTTGGGTATATGTATTCAAAGACAGAACACCTTACATATCTTCTAAAGTTAGAGACCACATTCTATGTAAGCTCTGCCTTGATCCAAATAGAAGAATATGTAAAACAAAAACATAGGCTCTATCAATACATAGTCTCGGTCTCTCTCTCTATATATCTATCCCGATTCAGCTTGAATGGTTTCAATACATAGTCATGCCATGATAATCTCTGCATGTGGCCCAAAGGCTCAAGTAAAACAGGCTCCACCTCGGCTCAGCTTACGCTCCAACATCAAGCTCCTTCTTCTATTGCCTAAAATTCCATGCTTAAAATGGAAGAAGAACATCCATGCCCTTCACAGGCTCAACCTTACAAATATACACCTAGTTTTTTTGGCTCCCTCCTTTACACTCATAACCTATGTAATGGCATTCAGGACTATGTAGAACAATAGTCACCACCTTTGAAGACCATGTATCCATATTCTATTCAAGACTATGTATACACCAACACAATCATCCCTATATATGGTGAGCTCCTCCATTTTTAAATGGGTTTCAAATCCCCTAAGATCTTCTCATTTTCAAATAGGATGTAAATCCCACATATCCTAGGATATAATATTTACAAGCCTTTAAATGGGCTTTGTAGAGATATTTACAACCATGGCTTAGGCCACACTTAACTCACCATTTTGCTTAAGTACCACATGGCATGTTGAAATAACACTCAACTTAATCTTGATCTCACCATAGCTTGAACTCGGTATATGATGAGTTGGTATGCCTATGTGGATAAAAACATGAGCTGGTTGAATAACTATCTTCGAGCTTGGTTAAGTATGACTTCAAACAATAACTCAAGCTGGTTGATTGAGTTGGAATTAACAAGTAACTTGAGCTTGCCATAACATTGTGACTTGGAAAATGTGAAGGTCATGGTGGTAGGCCACGTGGTGACCTGAGGACCTATCACATGGTCCTCTCAAATATCACCACTTAAAATGATCTTCCACCTGCCACTTGTCAACAATGAGAATGTACCCAAAATAATATGGTATAAAACTATAATGTAATTATAAATATTAAAATTACACTAATATACCATAGTGGCCAAATCCCCTTTTATAATAAGAGTGGACCCCATCAGCTATGGTCTCTGTCGTTGGCCTTTTGCAATGATGATCGATGAATATTGTTGAACTAAACATCCTCTGAATCATGAGTCTCCTTCTCTGTGACCCTAGTAACTCATCATAGACTAATTAAAAAGGGTAGAGTCAATAGAGGGCCTATGTTATCCCTTTATTAATATCAAACCCCTAGGCTAAGACAAATTTTTAAAATAACTTTCAATGCACTTTAACAATAAATTCATATATACAAGCCCTAATCATATACAACCTTTCATGTCTAAATGAATAAATGCCATAAAAAATAAAATGCTTAAAATATTAATTCAAATGTGTTTTAAACAATTGAATCATGCTCTAACACTTTCACATTACCTCTCTTAAATAAAATTGTGGCTCTTGCTTTCATATTCACTTATTGTTTATTCCTATAATGTTGTTTAACCCTTTTCTTGAGATAATAAGGTACTAGTGTTAAATGGGTAGAATAGCCTAATCAAATGGATGAATAAAACTATTTTGGAGCAAGCCAATTAAACTTATTTAGATAATACAATATATTGAATCTGTAAAATTACTAAATATGGAAAGTATAATGTCAATTGATATTTTGATAATTATAACATAAGGAAAGGATAAGTTATTTGTAAATATGCAGGGGATTTGAGTTGTGTAGAGGTGAAAGCAGACATGTTGATGCTTAAAACCCAGTTGTTAGAGTTTGGAAATAGTATTTATAGAGGCTTGCACACTTGTATTGACATTTATGTATGTGTTTTGAAGGCTATGTCTTGTATAGAATATTCATTATATTTTGAAGTGATCATTTGTGCATGTTAGGGTTTTTTGTCACCTTTATATTGATGTATTTAGGTCTGTTGGGCCCCTTTTCTCATTAAGTAAAGAACTCATGCCAACATGACATCCACATCAGCACAAAGGAATCATTTTACATAGTGGTTAGCATTTTGGCATTTTGGTGCCAACTAGAGCTTTCAGTTCATACCTTGTGCTAGTTGGTAGGTGGCTATCTCAAGGATTTTTGAGGCATCTTCTAGGTTGGCGATATGTGGTGACTATATCATAAAGTGTGTAAGGTTATGGATCTAGTAGGTATGATGACCAAGCTCCAACTTGATACTCGATGTGCACTTTTTACCCTAGTGAAGATGCTCCTGAAAGATATTTAAGGAGCTTGAACCAATTGGAGAAAAAATGAAAAAAAACTGTAGTAGAGCTCTAGAAAAATGGAATTACTCTGTATACACTAATTATACAACCATTAGAATTAGGAGTAGCATGGATGCCATAAATGATCCATTGTATGTGCCCAAGCTTACCTGTGAGTCTCTGGGTTGTTTAGTGTTATGATGTGAACATGAACTTTGTTTTGAACTATACTTAATGATGAAGGTTATTGCATTAACATATAATGTGTCTAGTTTATACATCTTTTGTATTTCTATTAGAATGTGAAATGATTGTAAGGTCATATTTTCAGTTTGTTTATGCTAAGTAATGTTCATGCATGCTTATGGTTTACATCATTAATGGAGTCTATGTAAACATTAATGACATCATTTGTAGCTTGCATAAAGATTAAATCCAAATTCTATGCCAAGTGTTCCTATTCTTATTAAGAATGTGATTCTAGCATGAGTATTTTAAGTAAGAGCAGCCTTTTGACCCTTAAAGCACCTATATGACCTAGGCTTAGTCCACAAAAGGATTGCACCCACATGACCCTAGGCTTAGTCCATGAAAGGCTTGCACCTATAGATCTACCTAAGCTTTCGATGAATTGATCAAGTCCCCCAAATAAAGACTCATTCCATGGCACAACTATCCTAATGTGGGCCCTAGTTCCTACTCAGCTACACTTTGGGTGAGTGCATAAGGCATGTGCCTTATATAGATTGATGCTGGTGAAAATAAGTGTTCAAATGTTGAGCGCAAAGGGAATATCCCATGATTACAATTGGTTTTAATAAACCAAGAACTGACTAAGATAAATTTATGCCCCTTTTTCTACAACATTTCAATTCCATTGTTGGGACCCGTGTTGAATTTTGTTACTATGATGGAGTGACAGAATGACATACTGACTTTCCCTAGAAAACATTGAATGCTAGATGCACTAGGTGGAAGATAGATTTGCACTGAAGCATCCAACCTATGGAGGACAAAAGCTAAGAAGATGGGTTTAGGACAACCTATATAATGCTTTGTATGAGGTCTTTTTTTATGAGTTACTTGAGCATGTATACTAGTGGTTAGCTATATATTCAACCCATAGAAAAAGAAGTAATGGACAATGCTATGAGTGGATGAATGAGTGACTAGAGAGATTTTAAACCCTGGATGCTACTTGGACTAGAGCAATAGATAAATGGTGGTAAAGAGTATTGAATAGCTACATACTTGAGTTCACAATCTCAATATACTCATGCCCTGAGGAAGTAGAGTACCAATTTTTATGTGACCTTAGAAGCACATTTTTGAAGGAATTCAGTGCAAAGCTCAAAAAGCTAATGGTAGATTATAATTTTGAAACTTTTAGGATGGAAAGCTAAAGTACTTTCATATATGAGTAATGCAAAGGGGGAAAAGGGGATGTCTAGGTAAGGCATAATGGAAGGGGACAAGCAAATTGACACCCAAGATCTCAGAAGATAGACCTATAATAAGAGACAACATTGATTGTTAGAAGATTTAGAACCTAAAAGTGTCGAGAAAACCTGTAGTGAGTGCTAAGGGTATGGAGAAGGATCTCTTGAAATATAATAGTGTGAGGATGAGAGATATAATGAAGTAATGGATCAAGCTCAACACTTGATAGGTATGAATTTGGTTAGGTTCCTATAGGATATGGTGACTACAAATATGCTTGACATGCTTGACGTGCCTAATCCATTTAAACCTATGGTGTATGCTCATGCACTAGATCCCCCACTTGAAAGTATAGAAGTAATAATTGACTCTGCCAATAACTTAGATCTTAGACATTTAACAGAATTAGAGTCCAACTTTGTGATTGAATAGATTATTTCATACAAGGAGGTGAACATAACTACCTCTATAACATTGGGTGTTAGCTCACCATAATAGAACTTAAACATAAGCATACCAGCTCAGCTGATGTTAGTAATGCAAAGTGGGAATTAGCCCACAAGAAGTGGTCTAACACCACAATTGAGTAACATAATGCCAATGATATCAATAGTGCTAGTAGTAACGATGGAACTAATGCCTAACCCTATGGTTGGAGGAATTATAGGACCATCACCAAGAAAGGCACTAGGTGGACAAGTGCTTCAAATACTAGCTTCCCCCTAATAAAAAATCTACTACTAGATGGCTATGCACTTGCTAGAGTATCATGGTGTGGACAATGTCATAAAAAATGTGCTAAAGTGTGAATTACAGTGGTGTGCATGAGACATAACCTAGTCAGAGTACAAGGCTACCCAGTTTATGACCACTTTATTTGATCGTGCCCTCACCTGGTATAGGAAATTTGATCCTAACCAAGCCATGGTTGACTATGATACCCTGAATGATGCATTCTTGAAGGAATTTGAAATTTTGAAGTTTGAAAAACAAAGCATCATTGTGCTAAAAAATATTACCCAAAGACTCTCAAAGAGTGTGTGCCTATATGATGTAAGGTTTAAAACTCTCTTATCAGAGCTCCCATATGATATTCACCCTTCCCAATATACATAATGGTTCATTAGAGGGTTGCTCATGTCATTCTGAAGATCACTTTCCATGAAGACTTTTATAGATCCTCAAGAAGTACTTGAAACCATGCTTAGAGCCAAGGCAGTCAGAAGCATAGATGCTAGGATTATCCCATTTATAGAGGTATAGATTGAATTTATTGCTTCCCAACTCCAAAAGCTTTTTTCTAGCTCATCACATGACACCTGAAGTGGACTATGGTGTACCAACTATGAATTAGAGAGCCATAATAGGACTAACTACCCATAGAATAATGTGTACACCTTGCTTCTAAGATGTAAATTATGTCGAGAGATGCATGATGTCTATAACTACCGTTTATTACAATGCATCAGCCAAGTCAACACAACCATCTATTATCAATTATGTGATGCTTACACCCATACCATTGTTGACTGCCAAGTGATTGACAAAATGCATGAGAATATGGAAAGAGACGCTTGACAAGCCTAAACCATAGTAATAAAGGATATGACCAACATAACATAGGTTTTAAAATGAAACAAGGCACCAAAGGGTGAGGTAGAGGATGCAGTGGTGGAAGGTTCCCACTATGCTCATATTATAAGTGTAATTCAACATAACATTATCAACATGACTGCCCTACACATCCCATGTATGGGTATTATCGAGGGTCCCATAAGGTCAAAAAATGCCCTGACCTATTTAAAAATTTGATGTAAAGTAGTCATGGCATAAATAAGGGCACAAGAATGATTAAACATGAGTAAAAAATGGAAAAATAGACCCTAAAGCCTCAACTAACTGACATAGAGACAATCAAGGTACATGTGACTACTTACAGTGGATTTACCATTCAGCTGCCAGTTATGCCAGTGCTTGAGTTATTCTTAAAATATGGGGATAAGGGTCATAATAAGCACATAATGTGGCTTGAACCCAAAGTTGTGTCATACCCAGAACTAATACACTAGAAAGATGTATTACAGTGGGCTATGAGTGTAATCCAAAACTTACAAGGGGAGATCTAATAAGCATGAGACCTAAAAGTGTAGAGTGTCACTTCTTTTAAAATTCAAGATAGCTAAGAAGTTGAGATAAAAGAATTAACCAAGATCCTACAACTCCTATAGATAGAATGAATATTGCCCCTATTAAAGAAATTGCTCTTGGAGCATGTAGGTAAAAAATAAGTTGAGGTTTCTATGCCATGCATGGAAAGGGTGTAAGAAGTTTAGCACACACAAAATGCTGAATATGATCAAGAACTCTTAGTGGATACCACTGTTGATGGATGGTTTGTCTGTGAGGTTCTTGTAGACATAAGTGTCAAGGTCAATATCTTGACTAAGAACATGTGGGAGAAAATGGTTAGGCCAGACTTGAGACCCTACCCTCATTTACTCTTCATGTCCAATAAGACCTAGGCACAACCTATCAAAATTCTAAAGGGCACAATTATATATATCATGGGCATCAAATTCCATGTTGACTTTGAAGTGATTGAGTTAGCAAAGTAGGCCAACTATCTAGTGCTTTTAGAAAGGCCATGCTGTTATGTAAACAATGCAGATGTGCACTTCAAAAGGAGCTACATGTCCTTTGAGAATGGAAAGGAGAGGGTAGTTATACCCCTTTTAAATGACCAAGGAACCCCTTATGTCTAGAGCATGAACATAAAATATGAGATCACCTACATCCATAATATCATGGTACAAGGCACCAAGACTCTAGACCTAAATGATCAAGGAATCCTCTCTTGGGAGGATGGAAAATCAACCTCAAAAACCACTAATGTTACTTGTAGCTGATGGGTCAAAGAAGCATATGAGACTACTGGTCGATGGTCCTGCTTTATACACATAAAGGCACCAAAACTAGCAAAGACAGGCTAGGTCTAGATTGATTGAACTTTTAAAAGGTGGGTCCCTTGCACGAAGAAAAAAGGAAAAAGAGTGTTTCACCTTAGTAAGGGAAAACTTGTAGTGATCCCAAGATATAAGGGGAGTAATCTAGTGGAAGACTATGTCTATGACCTCAAATTATGCATCCCAAAAGAGGTGGATAGAATGGGTGTACCAGTGTATACATTAAAGACCACTATCACTTATTGGTGGGTAGTGCAAAATGCTAGCTTGCCAACTTGGAAAGATCTGAAGGTATCTATTTGCACTAAAATAAAAAAGAGTAATGAGGATGTAGACATCTCAACCTACTTTAGAAACTTTGAACCTATAGCACATGTGTGTCTTTATGAAGAAACATGGATTGTCTATGACAAAAATTCCCCAAGGAATCTATGGGTGCACACCTTCTATATGACCTTGAAGACTTAGGCATGGGCATCGATCTAGAGTTTAGTTTAAAAAATGTTTCCAAATCATGATGAAACTAATTTCACAGTGTAGAGCTCGTTAAGAGCTTTTTGGTACTTTTTGCAAATTTCAAAATAGAGTATGAATGCTCAAGTTATAGGCTATTGAAGTTCTAGTGTGATAGGTAAAATAAGGGGGTATCATAATACGTGGCACAATTAGAATGCAAAAAGTGGACCAATCATCAGTTGACATGTGGTAATGCATTTTAGTACATTTATGCAAAAAACTTGGTTGGTGTTGGGTTTGGTTTTAGCCTCTGGTCTTTGACAGGTGATTGTATGGAGAATCATGGGCCCTGCTATTGGCTCGCTGGGGGACCTCAACGAGGGTCGACACACTTCAGGAGGGGTGCCTTGGCCTAGATTTCATATTAAAATGTATTTGACTTTGATTTTGAAGCATTATATTGTGCCCACTAAATGCATGTGGGACAACTGAATTACATGTTTTTAAACACATTGTAATTTTCCTTGGTAATATTTTACTTACCAAGCTCATACGTCACATGGAGAACCAACATGCCACAAAGGTGCTCCAACAACCACTTTGCCAAGTCAAGCTAGCTCGAGATATATATGTCTGTCTATGTTGGTGAATTTAAGCTAAGCTCGAAGACCGAGCCATATTCCCTCTTAAAGTTGGTGTATATGCTAATCAACAACCAACAGATAAGGCTAAGTTGGTACTTGAACCAACAACCCATGCTAAATGTGGTGCCTCGAGCCCACCAAAAGGGCGGTCGATAGATTCAAAGGAAGCTGCCAAGCTTATTAAATCTATCAAGCCATTTGAAATTGGCAAATGTGGGATTAATAAGATAGTTCAAGTGCCCAAAAAGGTAGGCTAACGACTTGAACCCTGCACCTATTGTGCAAAAGGGATATGCTTTGACCACATGAGCCACGAGTTTTGAAGTGTTCTAAAATCCGTGAACTTGTATTTGATGTGGAGCTTCGCAGGATTGTGTTTTTTTATTAAGAGGCCGAGAGCAAGTTTAAGCTTGGAGATGGCTTTATCAAGCAGATTATGATCCAAATTCTGACCTCTATACATAGGGTAAGCATTTTTAGTTATGATTTGTAATTAAAAAGAGAAGTATATTATTATTATTTGGATATACCAATAGTTTGAATGAAGGGACCAAAGCACATTCGAAAGGGGTTAAAGATTGAGGAAGAATTTTCATGTGACCAAGCTTGAGTATATCAGTAAGGTGAAGTTCTTGGATAAAGATGAGACCTAAGGGAAGTTGTGTAGCATTTCAAGAAATTTGTAAGCCATTTGTTGCACAAATTTAATAGAAACAATCCTCACTATTGGGCAGACCCAAAGATGTAGGCAAGAGATGCCAAACTCCATTATCAATTTCATGTGGTAATTTGTCATTTATTACATGTTTTAAATTCAGTTTTATGATATTTAAATAATCATGAACATATGCAAGTTTTAAAATTGACAATTTATGACATTTGATTTAAAATAAAAATCGGTTTTAATTGGTAAATGGAAGTATCAAGTCTTTTGACAATTCCAATCCAACTCAACAATCGAGAACACTTTTGCCAAACAATTTGCAAGTTCTTTTGAGTATTTCAAGAATTTGTATCAATTTGAGAAATTCAAAATCTGTAGTTTTAAACTATCACTTTGAGATCCTGAGAATCAAAAATTAAAACAAGTGTTTGTAATATTATAGTTTGAAGTAATAGTGTGAATCCGTAGCCATTCGGCCCCTGCCTACTGTCGCGGGTTTTCTGTCATCAAAGCTGTCAAGAAGGAGGCATCTACTGACGAAACAAAATTGGTATCAGAGCCATTGTTAGCTATTCTGGAGGAATTATTACTTTGTAAGAATTTTTAGCTTTGACTTTTTGAGTTCTCTGCTTTGAAAAATTCTTTGGGAAAGTTTATTGCATCAAGTCTTCGGCCATTTTAAAATTGTCATAGGCCTCTTTATCTCTGCATCCTCTGTTTCCCTTACCAAAATTTTCTCGCTTACCAGATCTCAAATCTCTCTGCCATGGAATTCGGTAAAGCTTCTACCTCTTCCATAGTAGAACTAGTGAATAAATCTGAACTAGAAGGAACTTATGAACTCCCTTTTTTTATTCCCGAACAAATATCTGACTGTCTAGATATTGAAATTACAGAAGAAAACCTTGAAAAAGAAAATAGCCTATACAAACCTCTGGCTATCAAAGCTTCACATGTCTATAAAAAGTCTGAATTGTTAAAGTCTAAGTTTGTCTATAATTCTACATATATGTCTTTTGTAAAACCTCGAATCAAATCTGTCGAGTTAACCCTTAGTTATAAGCCAAAGAAACGTTTTCAAACAAATTTGCTATCCTTGTTACCTGAACCAGAGATTAACTATATCGGGTCACATGAAGATGTGAAATTTGTTCACTTTGGTCTTATCAGAATCCATATAACTCCTTTGATTCCAAGTAATATACAGCCTATTATATATCTTGCTTTGTGTGATCGTCATCAAGTCAGTTTCAAGCAGTCTTGTCAAATATCCAGTCTTGGTCGCTTGAATGATGAAGTTATTTATTTTGAGTTTTGTCCTAACCTCTTTGTCGCAGTCTGCGATAAAGGTTATAAAGAAGTCAAAAATGGATCTTTAGATTGTTGGGGATTATTCACTTCCCTATTTAGTCTTGATATGTTTGGTGAATTTAAGTATGCTTCTATTAACATATCTATTGTCTATAGTATGACAAATACTAATCATCTAAAGATCTTAGAAAATCTGCCTTATGCCAGAAGATTGAGTGGTATTGTCCAACTCCAAAAAGGTCATATAGAGTCTGTTGAAATACCTTCTGATTGGAAACTTGACTAGTTGAAAAATGTTTCTCCCAGAATGAATGGTCAAGCCACAGTACATAAGAGTGATGGCAAAACTATAAATATACTTCCCATATCTTTGTCTGTTAATTCTTCTCGCCTTTCCCCATCCAGACCATCTACTTCCTCTTCTCGTAGAACTGTCAAAATAGGGCATATCTTGATTGAAGATGAAGAGATAAACCAAGGGAATGATCCAAAGGATCAATTACCTTGTACAATGATGAATATTCCAAGAGAAGATAGTCTGGAATTCTACATAGAGAACAAAGTTACTTTGTATAAAGGTGGAAGATGGCCACCTCATAAAGGAATATATAAGCAGCCAACAGGAACTGTACAGTATTTTTTAGCTGCTTATCAAGGAGATGTTGAACCCTCAAATGAGTTCAAGCAAAGAAATTATACTTCAAGATTCAATTCTCACTTCACAGAGAATTTTGATGATCTCTGTCAAGATGTTTTGTACATAAAAGATAACATAGACAAGATACAACAAAAAGTATCTTCTATTGATTCTAAACTAGATGTTTTAGAAGATAGTCTAGATTGGCTTTTAAAACAAGATCAGCAAGCAGAATCTTCTACTAAAAAGCCTCATTTTCCCATAACTTTCGGCTCTAATTTTAAGACTAGCAAAAAGCAGCATAATACTACCCTTATGCAAAGAATGCATGTCCAGTTGCAGCCCTGGTATCTTAATATAGATGATCTATTGAATCCACTCAATGAGATAAATGCATGGTGTAACTCCATGAGAGTTATCACTATTAACACCCATTTAGATCAAGTTGGAACCACTTGTTTTGCATCAAAGTTTTTCTGGGGTATTATCAATCAATGGTGGAATACCATGACTAAAGCCGAACAATATGAGCGTGTACATAATCAGCCTGATTCTTTAGCCACATTATTTAATTTGTTAATTAGTGAGTTTGCACCTCTAGTTGGTAATAGGGAACTGGAACTAAGAAATGGCTTCTCAAGATGGAGCTATGTGATTTAAAGCAGTTTGATACATTTGCCAAGCAATTTAGAGAATTGGCATATGAAAGCAGGAGCTTTTCATCCATTGAGATTAAGATCAAATTTTTTCATGCAATACCATATAATCTTATTGATAGAGTTATTTCTTATATTAATCTTAAGGGATTGACAATTGAATATCTCTCTCTCTCTCAGCTGTGATTGATTTTTCTAAGCAGCAAGCTATGTGATTAATCTCTGAGACTAAGTCTATCCAAAAGCTCACCAAGCATCAAGCCTCCTAAATTGCTCCAACATTTTTAGAAACAGCCCCATTTGGCTGTCAGCCATTTGTACAGCCCTGTAAATAGTAGAAGCAGCATTGCAAACGTCTTTCTTTTTAGCGTCGCTCCTTTCCTCGCAAGCATTCTTATGCACCTCCTCATCATTTCCTCAAGAAACGACACACTGCTCGTCCTCCAACCAAGCAGCCTATTTGCTACATCTATCGTAAACCATGCCACATTGCTCCCCAATGTCACTGCAAGAATCCTACAGTCAAAGCTATTTTCACCTCCAACGTAGTAGCGTGGTGGGATATTGTAGATTCTAATGAAGATCTTCACCTACAAGATGACATCTATGAACCAATTCTAGATGATCTCCCAGAAGAAGATTCAACAGACTATGATGATGCAGATGCTCTCGAGTCATTAGCCGATGACTTGACACAACTGCTCACCAACATGCAATGCCCATATCGACCAAGACATCATGACTGGTCACAGCTACCTTATGAAGCACATGGGAACTAGTCTCGACATCATTATGAAGTACCAGAGAGATCAGAGAAACCTAGAGGAAGAGGATACTCTAGAGGAGAAGGAACATCCAGAGGGAGATAGCCCTCTATGCCAAGAATGCCACCAACAATGTAAAGGCCACAACATCCTCCTTTGAAATATCCAAGCTCTTTCAAGCCTAGCGACTCTTGGATCAAAAACAAATTCACCAGTAAAGAACCTCCAATAGAAATCTATACTCTAGTGATAGAGCCATAGTGGGATTTACTGCTACCCACAGAAGAAGAAGAAAAGGATGAAGAAGTAGAAAGTTATTTCTACTCAGACCAAGATTAATGCCCAGGGGAATGTAGTAACCTCCAGGAAGAAGAAGAAGCAAAACCAAAAAATGAAGACAACTACACTGAACAATCCATTGTTTAGGATCCAGGGAGACAAAAACTGGTATGTACTAGTATTCCTCCTTTGGAAATTCCATAGCCAGATTATCTTACTTAGCTGATTAATGGAAAGTTTGCCCAGTTCATTACCTTAGAAATTAATGGTAGACTAGTAGATGCTCAGATAGATACAGGAACTTCTCTTTCTTTTGCTAAATCACAACTCATCCATGACTAGAAGACATTGGATGATGCCTTAGCTTATAAGAGCTTAGATGTCCAAGGGAAAAATTTTATCTATAATAAATATAAACATCAGTAGACCCTTTGGATTCAAAACAAAATCTTCCATGCTGACTTCTTTGCTTTAGATAGAATGCCTGTAGATATTCTTCTAGGCGGTGCCTTTATTGATAGATACTCTCCTTATGGTTCAACCACCAAGAGTATCATGTTTACAATAGAAAATGAAAGGCTTAGAATCCCTCACCTCATTTATGCCACTGAGCAATTTCCAAGCTCCATGACTCAAACACCTCAAGAAATAATCCCAGTTGAGATACAAGAAATAGGAGATAAGATTAAAACCACTATCTGTTCTGACAACCCTCAGCAGTTTTGGTCAAAATCTATGCCTGAGATGGATATCAAAATCCTCGAAGGTAAACACATGAAGATTGGGAAGAAAATCCCAATACCAGCTTAGGATTACAATGATATGGAACTCCAGATCAAAGAACTGGAAGCAAATGGCTTCATTGAGAAATCAACTTCCCCTTTCTGTTGTTATGATTTCATGGTTAACAAACATTCTGAGCAGAAAAGAGAAAAGAAAAGAATGGTCATCAATTATCGACCATTCAATGCTATTACACAACCATTTCCATATCCAATTCCAGATAAAAGCTATCTGTTGGAGAAAGTCGTAACATGTAAATACTTCTCCCAGTTCGATTGCAAGTCAGGCTTTTATCAGATCAGAGTCAAAGAAGCTGACAGGGAAAAAATAGCATTCAGCTGCCCTTTCAGCCATTTCCAGTGGACAGTGATGCCTTTTGGCTTGATGAATGCACCCGCATATTATCAAGCTCACATGGATAAGATCTTCCAAGGCACTTCTAACTTTTTGTGTGTATATATTGATGATATACTAATTTTAAGCAATTGCTTGACTGACCATTTTACTCATCTCTCCAAATTCTTTCAACTAGCTCAAGATGCAGGAATCATGCTCTCAGAAACCAAGATTCCGTTATGTAAAATTGAATGTAATTTTCTTGGTATGATAATCTGAGATTCTAGATTACAAATCCAGCCACATATAAAGGAGAAAGTCATTAGTTTTCTAGAGAAGCTAGATAAGTCTAAGCTTTAAGCATTTTTGGGATTATTAAATTATCTAAATAGCTTTTATCCTAACTCTGGTGAAGACAGGTTCATTCTTCAAAAACTTCTCTAGAATAAGAAAGCTTTTTGTTGGGAAGAACAACATACAACAGCTGTTCAAAAAATCAAAGCCATGGTTGCTTTACTCCCAGAACTTCATATCCCAAAATCTGATCAAATGAAGGTTTATACTGATGCCTCTGATATTGCATGGGGAGGAGTACTTGTTTGTGTACATAATAATACAGAATTCATCTATGAATTCACTAGTGGAGTTTTCAGTCTTGATGTACTTAAATGGATTTCCTCTGATAAAGAAATCTATATTGTAAAGAAATGCTTAGAGAAGTTCATGTTAAAACTTCTCCATTTGCCCCATTTTATTGTAATTACCAACTGTACTAGATTTCTGACCTTTAAAGAAAAAGATCATGGTCGGAAGGATGGTCACGGTAAATATGTTAGATGGCAAGCATTTTTTAATTAGTTTAATTTTTCTGTTGAACACATCAAAGGAACTAAAAATATAATTGCAGATTGGCTAAGTAGAAATCCGCCAACTACACTAATGCATCAACCCACCCTTGGTTTTAATTTAACTAGAATATATAATCAAGGATTTCTTGCTCTAAACATCCTTGTCCAAGAGCATATTTTACGTGAAGGGTTGCATCCCAGATATACAAGGATTTCTTATGCAGCAGGACAGGATTTGCAAATGTCCTCAGCAGCTACCATCCAGGCAAATCGCCACCAGAGCTCTGGAGTCATCTACATCGAAAGACTAAATAGTGAATTTCTATATCATCAATTCACTGAATTATTAAAACATCCTTTGTGGACATGGCTAATAAAAATTAGATCTCCTTTCAATGAACATCTGTACTGGTGGATAGCAAGGCATGGCCCACACTGTATACACGAAGAGGAGAATCATGATCAAGACACTGTTGTGCATACGATCATAAGAAGACAGTTGGAGTGGGAATCATATTTCTACATCACTCCATGATATAATGCATGCGAAGCTGGACCCCAGCACTGGCATCTTTTCAGTACCTTCCAGCTTAGATGTCTTTTCAATCCAATCAGCGAAGATGACTTAGTGGATGAAGCGGAAGCAATGTTGGACCCACAACACCAAACATCATCATCATCCAGCGCATCCAACAACATTTCCTTGTAGCTTATCTTGCAAGCTGTAAAGTATGATGGGACTTGACACTGCCTTGATAGTGACTTAGGCAGGACCTCCCAAAATACTATAAATAAGCCTCTCTTCCATAGCATTTTCATCAAAAAATTTCTAAGCATAGAAATCTAGTAGCCTTGTTTTCAAGAGTATGCTCTTCTCTTTCCCTTTTCGAAAGATCCTGAGAATCAAAAATTAAAACAAGTGTTTGTAATATTATAGTTTGAAGTAATAGTGTGAAGCCGCAGCCATTCAGCCCCTACCTACTATCATGGGTTTTCTGTCATCAAAGCTGTCAAGAAGGAGGCGTCTACTGACAAAACAAAATTGGTTAATCAGTGTATTTTATGGATCAATTTTGGTATTAGAGCAGTTAGAAAGCAGAGATAGCTTCTAATTGTGATTTAACAATTGCTTTTAGTTTATTAGTTTTTAATATCACTTGATTAGATTGCAGTGTGCAGTTGTGGAATCAGTGTCTTTGTAAGCAACCATGGGCAAGTTGTCACATAGAGCCAAGCTTGATGAGCTTGAAGCCATCAATACTCAAATTCAGAAAGAGAATGCATTCTTGAGAGCTTGATTGTACTCCTTGGATGAGGAGAATGCTAGTTTGAAATTAGAGCTTGAATTTAAGGATGAGCTCTTGATCAAATTGCAGTGTGGTGAACCAAATAAGGCCATCCCTTCTACTTCATATGCAGAGACTATGACTGAGTGCACTATAAGTTATTCACCATGTAATTCATCTACTTCTTCTTTCCATTCATATTCAGATTCAAGTAATGATGCTTTTGGTAGTTTTGAACAACACACTAAGGGTATAGGATCCAAATTGTTGGAGAAAATGGGCTTTAATAGAAGAGGTCTTGGTCGAGATGGCCAAGGAATTATTAACCCAATACAAGTAGAGCATATATCTCTTCATGCAGGTTTGGGTTACACTAGTGAGCAGGTGGAAATTGGAGAAACTTCATCCATGGCTAAAGGAAGACAAGCTTCTGATAGCAAAGGTCTAAAGCCACTAGTAGAGCATGTGTACTGTAAGAGGACACGTAGATGAGGTATTTAAATTCCACCTCATTGTTCCTACACTAGAGTTATCACTAAATCTTTTGATCCACTTTTTATGTTTAAGAAATTTGGATTTAACATTCAGTAGATGATGCAATTATTTCCTTGCACTTTTTGTGGGATGCATAACCACAGTGTTGCATTTTGTTGGAAGAGGCATGCTATGATTAAGCAGATTGTAGGTGTTAATAACAATTCTCTTCAAGGCAAATAGAGAAGAGGTAAAAGGGAGACCTCATCTAATAAGTTTGTTTGCACTCATTGCCATAAGAGTGGACATCAGATTGATCATTGTCTTAAACTTCAATCATCTTCTGATTCTAAACATGGTAAAACTAAGATGATTTATCAACCTATTAATAAGGTCAATGAAGTTAAATCAATCCATAATGATGTTAAGGAATCCACTAAGGAAATCAAGTTAACTAGGTAGAAAATTTGATTAAGTGGATTAATAATGCACTTATTGTTCAAAGAATTGTTAAGAATTATGTTAAGGGAAAAAACAAGCTTTGATGATGCATTAGTAGAGTTTGTGAGAACACTTCGAGATAGGTTCATCATTCCAAGTATTTCAATTCTCATGTTGAATAGCTCTATGTTTTGGAATCTCCTATGTGAGTTGTATAGAGGACTTGAACTCATTTGATCAGATGGAGATAATAGCAGAATGCATGTTGCAGGTTGAGTTAATTCCTTGTAACACTTGTCTCAAATTTGACTGCTATTTTAAGAATGTATCTATTTTTGGCACATGGATGTATAGATGCATTGTAAGACCCTATGGGCATGTTTGAGATGTTAGGCAATATATACTTTGTGTTGTTTGCATTTGCTTAGCATTATAAGTCCCATATCAGGGCATTGTATTACAACATGTCCACAACATTTATTGTATGTTTTTGACATTAACAAACTTGTTTTGTAGTTACATTGCAAATTGTTTCAATTCAGTGACAGTTCACTGCTTTACAAGATGTGACATGAGTAAACAAGTTTTGGTATGTTGTGATCGGTTTATTGGCAGTTGCAGATTCCTTTACTCATGCCATGTTATAGTCATTTTCAATTGAGTTGTGAATCATTTATTTTGCAAATGTTTATCTCTTTGCTATGATTGGGTTCTATTTGAAATGATGCAATAGACCAGTTATCAGTTTTTAGGAGATAATAGAATTTTAGAGACCAAAAGCCTCTTTCGTAGGGAGGTGTGATCTAGAGTTTAATTTGGAAAATGTTTCCAAATCATGATGAAACCAATTTCACAGTGTATATCTCATTGAGAGCTTTCCAGTGCTTTTCACAGTTTGCAAAACAGAGTTCAAATGCTCAAGTTATATGCTATTGAAGTTCTGGTGTGATAGGTAAAATAAGGAGGTGTCACAATACATGGCACAATTAGAATGTGACAAGTGGACCAATAATCCATTGACACATGGCAATATATTTTAGTATGTTCATGTAAAAAATTTGGTTGGTGTTTGGTTTGGTTTTAGCCTCCAGTCTTTGACATGTGGTCATATGGAGAATTGTGGGCCCTACTATTGGCTTGCTAGGGGCCCTCAGCGAGGGTCGACACACTTGGTTAAGGACGGGTGCCTTGTCCTCCATTTCATATTGCAATGTATTTGAATTTGCTTTTGAAGCATTATATTGTGCCCACTGAATGCATGTGGGACAATTGAATTACATGTTTTTAAACACTTTGTAATTTTCCTTGGTAATATTTTACCTACCAAGCTCATATGTCACATGGAGAACCAACATGCCACAAAGGAATTCCAATAACCACTTTGCCGAGTCAAGCTAGCTCAAGATATATATGCTTGTCTATGTTGGTGATTTTAAGCTAAGCTCAAAGATCGAGCCATACTCCCTCTCAAAGCTGGCATATATGCTAATCAACAACCAATGGGTAAGGCTAAGTTGGTACTTGAACGAACAACCCATGCTAAATGTGGTGCCTCGAGCCCACCAAAAGGGTGGTTGGTAGATTCAAAGGAAGCTGCCAACCTTATTAAAGCTATCAAGCCATTTGAAATTGGCAAATGTGGGATTAATAAGATAGTTCAAGCACCCAAAAAGGTAGGCTGATGACTTGAACCTTGCACTTATTGTGTAAAAGGGATATGATTTGACCACATGAGCCATGGGTTTTGAAGTGTTTTAAAATCTATGAACTTGTATTTGATTTGGAGCTTCGTAGGATTGTGTTTTTTTAATTAAGATGCTGAGAGCTAGTTTAAGCTTGGAGATAGCTTTAGCAAGTGGATTATGATCTAAATTATAACCTCTATACACAGGGTAAGCCTTTTTAGTTATGATTTGTCATTAAAAAGAGAAGTATATTATTATTATTTGGATATACCAATAGTTTGAATGAAGGGACCAAAGCACATTTGAAAGGGGTTAAAGATCAAGGAAGAATTTTTGTGTGATTGAGCTTGAGTATATCAGCAAGGTGAAGTTCTTGGACATAGATCAGACCTGAGGGAAGTTATGCAGCATTTCAAGAAATTTGTAAGCCATTTGTTGCATGAATTTAATAGAAATGGTCCTCACTATTGGGCAAACCTAGAGATGTAGGCAAGAGATGTCGAACTCCATTATCAATTTCATGTGGTAATTTGTCATTTATTGCATGTTTTAAATTCAGTTTTATAATTTTTAAATAATCATGAACATATGCAAGTTTTAAAAATTGACAATTTATGACATTTGATTTAAAATAAAAACTAGTTTTAATTGGTAAATGGAAGTAACAAGTCTTTTGACAATTTCAATCTAACTCAACAATCGAGAACACTTTTGCCAAATAATTTGCAAGTTCTTTTGAGTATTTTGAGAATTTGTATCAGTTTGAAAAATTTAGAATCCATAGTTTTAAACTATCACTTTGAGTTAATCAGTGTAGTTTATGAATCAATTTGTGTATCAGAGTAGTTAGAAAGTAGGGATAGCTTTTGATTATGATTTGATAGTTGCTTTTAGTTTATTGGTTTTCAATATCACTTGATTAGATTGCAGTGTACAGTTGTGGAATCAGTGTTTTTGCAAGAAACCATGGGCAAGTTGTCACATAGAGCCAAGCTTGATGAGCTTGAAGCCATCAATACTCAGATTTAGGAAGAGAATGCATTCTTGAGAGCTCGCTTGTACTCCTTAGATGAGGAGAATGCTAGTTTGAAATTAGAGCTTGACTATAAGGATGAGCTCTTGATCAAATTGCAGTGTGGTGAACTAAAGAAGGCCATACTTCTACTTCAGATGTAGAGACTATGCCGAAGTGCACTATAAGTTATTCACCATGCAATTCATCTACTTCTTCTTTCCATTCACATTCAAATTCAAATAATGATGCTTTTGGTAATTTCAAACAACACACTAAGGGTATAAGATCCAAATTGTTGAATAAAATGGGCTTTAATAGAAGAGGTCTTGGTCGAGATGCCCAAGGAATTACTAACCTAATAAAAGTAGAGCATAGATCTCTTCATGCAGGTTTGGGTTATACTAGTGAGCAGGTGGAAATTGGAGAAACTTCTTCCATGGCTAAAGGAAGACAAGCTTTTGATATCAAAGGTCTGAAGCCACTAGTAGAGCATGTGAAGTGTAAGAGGACACCTAGATGAGGTATTGAAATTCTACCTCCTAGTTCCTACATTAGAGTTATCACTAAATCTTCTAATCCACTTTTTATGTTTAAGAAATTTGAATTTAACATTCAGAAGATGATGCAATCATTTCCTTGCACTTTTTGTGGGATGCATAACCACAGTGTTGCATTTTGTTGGAAGAGGCATGCTATGATTAAGCAGATTGTAGGTGTTAATAACCATTCTCATCAAGGCAAAGAAAGAAGAGGTAAAAGGGAGACCTCACCTAAGAAGGTTATTTGCACTCGTTGCCATAAGAGTGGACATCGGATTGATCATTGTTTTAAACTTCAATCATCTTCTGATTCTAAACATAGTAAAACTAAGATGATTTATCAACCTATTAATAAGGTCAATGAAGTTAAATCAATCCATAATGATGTTAAGGAATCCACTAAGGAAATCAAGTTAACTAGATAAAAAATTTGATTAAGTGGATTAATAATGCACTTATTGTTCAAAGCATTGTTAAGAATTCTGTCAAGGGAAAGAACAATCTTTGATGGTGTATTAGTAGAGTTTGTGAGAATACTTTGAGATAGGTTCATCATTCAAAGTATTTCAATTTTCATGTTGAATAGCTCTATGTTTTGGAATCTCCTATGTGAGTTGTCTAGAGGACTTGAACTCATTTGATCAGTTGGAGATAATAGTAGAATGCATGTTGTAGGTTGAGTTAATTCCTTACAACACTTTTGTCTCAAATTTGACTGCTATTTTAAGAATGTATCTATTTTTGGCACATGAATGTATAGATGCATTGTAAGACCCTATGGGCATGTTTGAGATGTTAGGCAATATACACTTTATGTTGTTTGCATTTGCTTAGCAACATAAGTCCCATATCAAGGCATTGTATTGCAACATGTCCACAACATTTATTGTATGTTGTCGGCATTAACAAACTTGTTTTGCAGTTACATTAAGAATTGTTTCAATTCATTGACAGTTCACCACTTTACAAGATGTGACATGATCAAACCGTTTTGGTATGTTGTGATCATTTTATTGGCAGTTGCAGATTCCTTTACTCATGCCATGTTATAGGCATTTTTAGTTGAGTTGTGAATCATTTATTTTTTCAAATGTTTATCTCTTTGCTATGATCGGGTTTTGTTTGAAATGATGCAGTAGACCAATTATCAATTTTAGGAGATAGTAGACTTTTGGAGACCAAAAGCCTCTTTTGTAGGGAGGTGTGATCTAGAGTTCAGTTTGGAAAATGTTTCCAAATCATGATGAAACTAATTTCATAGCATAGAGCTTGTCGAGAGCTTTCCACGATTTTCAAAATAGAGTTTGAATGCTCAAGTTATAGGCTATTGAAGTTTTGGTGTGACAGGTAAAATAAGGAGGTGTCACAATATGTGGTGCAATTAGAATGTGATAAGTGGACCAATCATTCATTGACACATGGCAATACATTTTGGTACGTTCATGTAAAAAATTTGGTTGGTGACTGGTTTGGTTTTAGCCTCTGGTCTTTGACAAGTGGTTGTATGGAGAATCATGGGCCCCACTATTGGCTCACTGGGGGCCCTCAGCGAGGGTCGACACACTTGGTTAAGGAGGGGTGCCTTGGCCTCTATTTCATATTGCAATGTATTTGAATTTCCTTTTGAAGCATTATATTGTGCCCACTGAATGCATGTGGGACAATTGAATTACATGTTTTTAAAAACTTTGTAATTTTCCTTGGTAATATTTTACTTACCAAGCTCATACGTCACATGGAGAATCAACATGCCACAAAGGCATTCCAACAACCACTTTTCCGAGTCAAGCTAGCTCGAGATATATATGCCTATCTATGTTGGCAGTTTTAAGCTAAGCTCAAAGATTGAGCCATATTCCCTCTCAAAATTGGCATATATGCTAATCAACAACCAACATATAAGGCTAAGCTGGTACTTGAACCAAAAACCCATGCTAAATGTGGTGCCTCGAGCCCACCAAAAGGGCATTCGACATATTCAAAGGAAGCCACCAACCTTATTAAATCTATCAAGCCATTTGAAATTGGCAAATGTGGGATTAATAAGATAGTTCAAGCACCCAAAAAGGTAGGCCGACAACTTGAACCCTGCACCTATTATGCAAAAGGGATATGATTTGACCACATGAGCCATGGGTTTTGAAGTGTTTTAAAATCCGTGAACTTGTATTTGATTTGGAGCTTCGCAGGACTATTTTTTTTAATTAAGAGGCTGAGATCTAGTTTAAGCTTAGAGATGGCTTTAGCAAGCGGATTATTATCCAAATTCTGACCTCTATACATAGGGTAAGCCTTTTTAGTTATGATTTGTAATTAAAAAGAGAAGTATATTATTATTATTATTATTATTTGGATATACCAATAGTTTGAATGAAGGGACCAAAGCACATTCAGAAGGGGTTGAAGACTAAGGAAGAATTTTTGTGTGATCGAGCTTGAGTATATCAACAAAGTGAAGTTTTTGGATAGAGATCAGACTTGAGGGAAGTTGTGTAATGTTTCAAGAAATTTTTAAGCCATTTGTTATGCAAATTTAATAGAAATGGTCCTCACTATTGGGCAGACCCAGAGACGTAGGCAAGAGATGCCAAACTCTGTTATCAATTTCATGTGGTAATTTGTCATTTATTACATGTTTTAAATTTAGTTTTATGATTTTAAAATAATCATGAACATATGTAAGTTTTAAAAATTTACAATTTATGACATTTGATTTAAAATAAAAATTGGTTTTAATTGGTAAATGAAAGTATCAAGTCTTTTGACAATTCCAATCCAACTCAACAACTGAGAACACTTTTGCCAAATAATTTGCAAGTTCTTTTGAGTATTTCAAGAATTTGTATCAGTTTGAGAAATTTAGAATCCATAGTTTTAAACTATCACTTTGAGTTAATCAGTGTAGTTTATGGATCAGACATGGTACATAGTCAATCAGATACACTACGAGATAGCTAATTAGGATGCCCTTAAGGAGAATTTTGTTCACACCTTCTCCTTTTATTCATAAAACCTTGAATTTATTGAACCACTAGAGGTAATTTGATGGTCTATGTTTGATGACACTTTAGTATTGGAGGAGTACCTAAAATACATGTTCAATGAAAAAGGGTTGGTGCTCTTGACTTTATTAAAAGAGAAAACTCTCAGTAGTGACTCTAGCAATAAAGACTATGACACATGAAAGGTGTGTAATTGGAATAATTTGATAGGCAAAAGGAAGTTAGTGAACTAAGTTGAGAATAACACTCTAGAATAATAATACCCTTTCCATCTTTAGATAAAAATTACTAAGGGTAGTAGGCAAGTTGAGGACTCACACCAAGAGAAGAATCAACCATATCGAGTGCTAATAAAAACTACCAAGGTAGATATCAGTTCAAAAGGGGAGGTAAAGATTACCACTTTGGGTGCTTATTGGTTTGAAACAAAGTTGTCATGTATTATGGACCTCCTAAAGGAATTTTAAGACTTGATCCCATAGAACTATAGAGATATGAAAGGCACACACCCATCCCTTGAGAAGATGGGCATAAAACTAGTCAATGGTGTAAGACCCATCAAGAATCAACCTTATAGGATGAACCCAAATCTTTAAGCCAAAGTCAATATAGAGATCGATGGCATGCTAGTGATAGGTATCATCTATCCCATACAAGAATCTAAATGGGTTAGCCCGTCATTAACATCAAGAAAGATGGGTGCATCTAGATTTATGTTGACTACCGACTATTTAACACTTCCTATGTGATTGACCTATTTCCAAATATATTCATCGATGAAGTATTGGATGTCATCATAGGTTATGAGATAGACACTTTCACTAATGGGTTCTTAGGATACCATCAAGTCTAGATCGAGGAGGAAGACAAGCCCAAAACCACATTTACAATTGAATGGGGTTGTTTCATATACAATGTGATACCCTTTGGACTAAAGAATGCACCAATCATGTTCTCATCAGTGGTGATCACTGCTTATAAATAATTTATTCACAAGTTCCTCTAAATATACTTAGATGACTAGACTATGTATGGGTTAGTGAAGGATCACTATGAAAACTTATGCCTTATGTTTGAAAGGTGTAGATAGATGTAAATTTCATTAAACCTCAAGAAGTGTGTTTTCTCAACACCATTTAACACTTTGCTTGGGCACATTGTCTACAAGGATGGTCTACTCATTGATCCAAAAAATATTACAATTATCCTTTAGCTTCAGACCCCATCAATGCAAAAAGACATTCATGCCTTTCTTGGACATTGTAGGTACTATAGAAAGTTCATAAGAAACTATGCAAAGATTGTGGTGCCCCTAGAAGAGATCTTACAAAAAGAGGGCCCATTTTATTGGGACAAAACATAAGAAGATGCATTTGAGACCCTAAATCTCAAACTAGCAAGTGCATTGATATTGTAATTTCTTGACTAGGTGACACCCTTCCATGTCCACATTGATGCGTCTAGTTTGGAGATCAATACTATTTTGGTACAACCAAGTGAAGGAAAATGGATCATCCCATTTCTTTCTCAAGTATAAAACTAACCAAGGTAGAGCATAACTACAACATAACTAAGCATGAGGTGCTTTCCATGGTCTACACCCTATAAAAGTTTAGACAGTACTTATTGGCCACCCCCTTCATTTTTTCTCATTGATCACGAGGTGCTTGCCATGGTCTATTCCTTATAGAAGTTTAGATAGTACTTATTAGCCACCTCCTTCATCTTCTTCACTGATCATGAGGCATTTAAGTACCTAGTGAACAACCCATTCTACATGGGCACATTTATAAATAGATTGTTTTGTTTTAATAATTATAGTTCTTTCTTGTATTAAAACCTATAAAACAAAACTTGGGGCCAAACCATCTTTCCTACATCAACTCTGGCAATACAACAACATCTATTAAAGATGATATGCTTAATGCACAACTTTATAGGTCTACCACATCCTCAAAGACTTGGAAGAGATCACTATAATTTTGACCTCCATGTCTATGCCCCAAACCATGATGATTAAGGAGAAGAAGCATATCATAGTTTGTGTCACCCCTTTTCAACTCATTAGTGGGGAACTATACAAGTTAATCTACAATTAAGTCATGCACTGATGTGTCCTAGAGCACAAATGGGACTCAATCTTATAATAGGTGCATAAGAGGATTATATGAGGCCATTATGCTAGAGATGCTACCATGCATAAGGTATTATAATTAGGCTTGTGGTGGTCAAATTTGTTCTAAGATACACAATAATATGCCAAAGCATGTGACATCTACCAACACATGAGAAAACCAAACCACTGAGATGAGATGCCTTTCATCCCCATCCTTGACCAAGCTACTTTTTAAAAATGGGCCATTGACTTTGTTGGGCCTATTAATCCCATTTTGAGGTGCATAGGCACATGATACATTTTGTCTACCACATATTACTTTACCAAGTTGGTCAAAGTAGCACCAACCAAAGAATGTACCACCACCATAGCAACAAGATTCATCTAGGAGAATATCATCAGTCATTATGGATGCACACTTAGTTTGACTAGTGACCATGGCATGAAATTTATAAATGAAACCATTTAGATTCTACTAATATAATGTTTGGTGGTGCACCATAAAATGACACCTTACCATCCCCAAGTGAATGACATCATTGAGGCATTTAATAAAATATTGAGAACATGCCTTACAAAGATATGCAACATTGGTCAAAAATATTGGGATGACCATGTTATTTTCACTTGGATTTACACCCTTAGATTAGGTGCCCAAGCTCTCCTCATCCAATTGGCATAATGGAAACACCTTTAGGCTTGTAGGTAGCCTAAAGATGAGTTAAATCTCTAGATAGGGCTAGCTCCCTTGATGTACCACTTTGGATTGCACTACACCTAAAATTTGGAGGGAAAAGGGAAAGAGATAACTAAAAACAGATTATTCTAAGGGATATTATACACTAAATTAGATGATGACTTCCAACCAACAACATGTTACACATGAGAACAAAGGCCTAACCAAACATATACTCCTTTAATCTACATCTTCTCACATCAATTTTACATTATGAGGTTATGGATGAATGTGAAAATATAGGAGGACTAGACAAGAGGCATTGAATGGCACTAATGAAAAGACTAACTCATTCAATCCTTGAAATTTCCTATAACACTTCACATGCCTTGCAATAAGAAGCTTTCTAACTGTAAATAAGATGCAAGAATGAGACAACATGCTAAGGAATCCATAGTCTTCACTAAGCAAGATCCAACATTCAAGTAAAACACACTAAGAATAGTCATGAAAAGGTAAAAATTAGTGGTCTTATTGATCAAATGGTATGGAAATAAGCAGGGCTTCACCATACTTTTTTGGAACATAAGTTACAATGGCCAAAATGGCTAGCTCTTATAGAACTTAAGAGAGAGAGGAGAAGAGAGAAGTCCAAGGGTCATAAGGACACTTGTAAAGCTAAGATAATTAGTTTCTTATGCATGAGAAGAGGATATGGGGTGAACCATGCAAGGCCAAGAAGTATAAATGTCCATCCAATCATCAAACTCTTGCAAAGTGGCATAAAATTTTCTTAACTGGCTCATAAAAACCACCTTCATGATTTGAGCTTCTTTAACACCTCATAACTAACTAGAAACATTTAAAATGATTGGAATTAATGGGAATGATTTTAGACATGTATCTCCATGCATTTTTTGTAGGCTTTGTCATTTTGAACCTTCCCAAAATGAGTTATCACCATCTGTACTACAAAAAACTCCTTCATCATGTACCCTACACACTTGTCCTTAAATTTGGCTTTAGTTTCCCATTAAAATCCATGGGAAGTAGTGAATGACAAGTTTCAAGACCCTATATGGACTTAGAATCATCAGGGACACCTTAAAATCACTTTCACTTAGAGTTTTCACACTTCTCACTAGCTTGTCCAATATGCCAATTTTGACTGGATGAGATGAAGTAGATGGTTGAGGTACTTATAAGTTTCTAAGGCATTAAATGTCCATAGGGAGTTATAAAAAGTCTAAATCTTCATTCCAAACTTTATTTCATCCTCATACTCCTATATCCTATAAAACACAAAAAATGGTCAAAAATACCATGTTTTGTATCTTGTTCATACAACTAATTTTGATGGTAGGGATCATGACTAAGTCTTATTTAACATACAATCATCATTCATGCCATTCTGGTCCATTTTAGTTAATTAACTCTCTCATTTCCTCAAATTGGTCTTTGCAAGGGTTTAACAAGGGTTTTAGGCCTGATCTAACTCTTAAGCTTTATTCATAAAGCTATGATGTGCAAATTGCAAAAAAATTCCATAAGGATTATGTTAAAGGACCTTTATAACACCTCTAAACTCCTTTGGCATCCATACATAGCCTCCAAGAAGATATGAGTATAAAAACCTAACCTATCAAGCTATTTTCTGCAACTTGCATAGGCTTGATGTTGATTTTGGGCCAAAAATGGCTTTTTTAGGGTTTTTTTGGCATCTCAAAAGCTTTATCACCTCTGTATCCAACCTAAAAATATTATTAAATAATTTTATAATCATTCCAAAATAGATTATATATCACATATATAGATTATATATCATATATATAACACCTCTAAACTCCTTTGGCATCCATACATAGCCTCCAAGAAGATATGAGTATCAAAACCTAACCTATTGAGCTCTTTTCTCCAACTTGCATAGGCCTGATGTTGATTTTGGGCCAAAAATGGCTTTCTTAGGGTTTTTTTTGCATCTCAAAAGATTTATCACCTTTGTATCCAACCTAAAAATATTATTCAATAATTTTAAAATCATATCTAAGGCTAAAAGTGTGAAAGACCTCTTATTTGGACACTAGGCCTAATCCTTGCTTAGTAGGGTTACATGCACTCTTGTGGATTAGACTATCTAAATGAGTTTATTTAATTTTAAATAGATCAAACATCTTAATTATTATCTTATAATCATTCCCAAATAGATTATATATCATATATATAACTAGAAGTGAAAATGATCTCCTCATTTGGCACTAGGCCTAAATCCTGCCCTTAGGCCTGACTACAACTTTAAGAGTATGGAACACTCTATAGATATTTTACATTATGTGAAAGGTTATTCATGTTGATATTTATTTTTTATAACTCTCCACACCTTATTGAAGTGTTTCTATGTCTCTTGGCCTCATCTTTTGTCATTGACTCTCAAATCTGCTAGTTTGTGCTCAAGGGGAAGTACCCCCTATTTGAGATAAAATAAGAGGTACGTACCCTATTTTATTAGACAATATGAATATTTTATATGATTTTATAGGTTTTTAGGACCATATAAACAAAAATTTAGCCCCTGATCATATCATCTGACCCTCCATAAGCACCAACACCTAAGACAAACTCCTGTTGAGATAGATTATGTGTGCAGGGTTTCTATAAGGGCTACAAGTTACTTGTTTAAGGATACTTATTGGTATAATTTACCATATTAGAGTTGTGTTATTTATTAATTATTTATATTTTTTTATATTTTAATCTCTCTTCAACCTCTAGTGTTCTCACCTCACACTTTGACTGGTTAAGTCTGAGTATGCATTTGGTTGTGACTTGCTCCTTAAAACCCTACCTGTAGGTTACCTTGCATAGTTTAACCTTGAAAACAAAGATAAAATACATTAATAGAGTCATAAATTATAATTTTCCAATTTATTTAACTCATTCTTATCACTCACTCACTTTCAATCACCAAGCCTACTCACTGTCTAACCTAGTTACAATAGACTATGCCTTTTGTCTTGGAGGAGGAAGGTCACCTGTATGTTATATTTTATGAATCAAGATTGAAATAAGTGTTTTAAGCCTCCATATATTATATATACACCAAATTATATATTATTTTATTCCTTTAATACTTGTAATGAAGTTCATTACCAAAGTTTTCAAGCTTACTCTCCAAGATGAACCTATAACTAGTTTGTAGGGGCATACTTTGTGATGAAAAGGGACCTGTAGATGTTCATTAGATTGGATTATAAATTAAACCACCTTTGGGACTCCTTGAGGCATTTAAAACATATTCTACTTGACAAGGTGATATATATTCCATGCTTAAAACCCTGTCATGAATGATGTGGATGTTGGCAGTCTGTTGTACGTGGATACTTTCAAGTGAAGAGACCCCTATAGGTACTAATGGGGTTCAAGACATATCAAATCAAATCCTCTTTGGATGACCTTTATCTAATTAGGATATATTTCACGCCATAAGGTATTATAAACATATAAGTTTTCCTTGTTTGTTCCTTGAAGTGCTAAAGGTCACCTAGTAGTCCAAAGTTGTAGGTATCAATGAAGGAATTTAGTGTTTTGGGAGACAACTTTGAGGCCTCAAACAACCTCTTTATACTTAATTTATGACCCTCATATTTGGAATGAATCTTCTATATTCTAGGGGATAGAAATTTCACCTAGCTATATGCTCCAATTATCTAGGCAAACATGTTATAATATATTCATAAAACCTCTTGAATTCTATTTTTGCATTTTTGGGAAGGTGTCTCTGAAAACATAATCAACTTATAATCATGATTTATCACTAAAATTTGTCAATCCATCCTCTAAAAAATGTCTACCATGCTCTCATAATCACCTAAATACTTCAAGTATGGCTTCAATTCATGTACAACCTCTCTTATATGGCTCCTTAGAGTCTCTAACAAGGCCACCTATAGGTAGGCATTTTCCACACAAGCAGTAAGTCTAAGTTTGGGCAATGAGCATTTTTTATGTCATACTATATGTCTTAAACTCCTCTCAAAAACCACCAATGTAATCCTTTAATTTTTAAGGACCTTTCATAGCTTTAAAGCTTCTTTACAACATGATGAGTCCCATAAAGGCACCTATAGGTGTATGTGAGTTCCAGGTAGGCAATTTATGAGCAAGATTGGTTGATGAGCATAACATTTGAATTTAAATGGATTATAAACATATTTATATTACTAAAAATACACTTTTTACATTATAAACAACTGAATCAAGTGTCAACACCCTCTTTTCAACATGAATAATTCCTTCATGGCACCTGTACATGTTCATCAATGGCTGCCAGACTATGAATATAGAATATGATTACAAATTCATGAAAATTACCTTGAAGAATGAATTTTTAAATGTGAAAGGAATCCATAGAATATTTAAAACATGTGAAATGTCCTATCACAACCCTTTGAAACCATGAACAAGCATGCAGTTCCTAGAAATAGTGAAAACTGCCTACAACTCAGAGAGGTGTATCCTTTTACAACTTTGAGCTACTTGACTAATCAAAACATCATAAAACTTGAAACTGAGAATGGAGAGAAGATGAATATGAATAAAAAATCATCTATAACCAATATGACTAACTGGATTGTATGGAATTGCCAAAAATGGAGCAAAACCTATAGGGTACATGAAACAACAAGTAGAAAAGTATGGTCAAATTTATGAGAATGGTTCATGAAGCACAATCCAAAATTATTCAAAATATTTATATTTAAATTAAGGTATTTGAGTTTAATTTAACCTCCCCAAGGTGTTTGATCTGAAACCTCCTTTGTTGGCCGTACCAAGTATAAACCTAAAGACTACTTTTGCTTGCCAAGAAGGGTGAAAAGGAGTAGAATGGTTTTGGGCCAAAAATGGAATTTATAGAGCACTTAAAACTTGTATTTGAGATTTTGGAATCTTAATATACATACCATGATATTATCACATGTGGCACACTTCCTTATGAGCTATACAAGTGCCAAACTCACCTTTTTTTCTCAAGAAAACTACCCTTTCTTCTAAAGAACCTACCACATTTCAGTTATGTTAGTTGATTAAGACATTATGGGACACATGGGATGTGATATAATATTTTAGAGCCTTCACACCTCCCAATAAATCTATACAACTCATTAAATGCCCCTTTTTGACCTCAAAATGACTAAAAAGACTAAAATGACTAAGGACCAATGCTAGTGTAACATTAAATGACATTAATTAACCTATAAAACACCTTGTGATATATGTATTAGTCCCCTAAAACACATAAAAGTAAAATTTTAACCTAGGGGTGCCCTAATTTGGCCTAAAAGTTAAATTTGGTCAACACGTGTCAGTAGTATTATGGGCCTATCACACTATGTACAAGTGCTTGAATAAGGCTACACCATTTCAATTGGTATTTGGCATAGAGGCCATTTTACCTATGGAATTCTTAGTGCCTTTATTTTTTATCATGTATATTAGTTGATTGGATGACCAAGAGTATTTGATCACACGCTTAGAAGACTTGAATGAGACACACACCCAAGCAAGATAGATCTAGAAAATCAAAAAGGCATGCCAGAAGCTATGGCATGATAAGCAGAACAAGCACAAGGTATTTATATAAGGTACATTGGTCTTGTTATACGACTCTAAGTACCTTAAGTACCTAGGCAAATTATAGATTAGGTGGATGAGACCTTATATCATCCATAATATATTGGAGACTAACACATGCAAGCTACACATGTTGAAGGGTGAAATACTCCTTGGGAATTTAAATGGTAATAAATTTAAGCTATATAATCACTAGGATGGTGCTTGCACTATTAGATATCGACTTCTTAGTCATAATTTGGGTGTTTTATTTTGACCATAATAAAAGTTGGCACACGTCAAATATTTCATTATGTTTGTTTATTTTGTGTTGAGTGAATAAACATGGTGATTTAAAGCCCACATGAGAACTCTTTTCTCAGTTACATGTATAAATCTAGTTAGGTGAGTCAAGTATAGTTGCTTGCTAAGCACCTAAGTCCAAGCACTTAAGTTTCTAGGCATGCGTGAAGTTTTCTAGGCTCATAAAGTTATAAGTGAAAGTTGAAAATGGAAGGCACACAAGATATTCATGTGCAATAAATCAAGAGGAGAGAATGAAGTGATGGAAGACCAACATAAGAATTTTTATAGGGTAAGGAAGGTCAAAGCAAAAGGCATGAAAGTGTAGAGAAATTGACCAAGAAGAGAGGCGTACTTGTAAAAAAGTGAAACAATGAGAAAAGATGGAATCAAGGAGGCTAAATCATGTACATGTGAAGCTTTGTGCCTAGGTTACCATAATAAGGGTGAAGGTTGTGCCAAGTTAAACCAAGTGCAAAAGAATGACCATTCAAATAGCTGGCACCCACCTAATAATCAATGAGAAGTGACCATTTGAATTACTTATCATGTTGTCAAATAAACCATTAGCAAAATTAATGCTATAATGGTAGAAGCAAAAAGTTACACAATAAATGAGCATTTGGTGGTAGATTTTAGTAGATTTTTTAGGTTTAATAGATTTCAAGAAATCCACGTGCCATTAGCCATTAATTGCTAGCCATTAATAAGGTAGCTGAAAATAGAGTATAAAGGGGAAAATAATAGACTAGAATAGGTTATAGACCTTTGTGAGAATTCAAACTAGAATGTAGATCCAAAGCCATAAGAAACTAGAAAATACTACCATAGAGAACCATGCATCCACAACCCCCCAAGTGAGAATAAGTGAACAATGAGAAAATTGTATTCTACTTTGATTTTAAAAGGAGGTGAGTGGAGAGAAATTAAGAGAGAAACAAGGTAGTAAAATTTCTACAGAATGATGAGGTCACCATTAATGGCACATAAAACTTGAGAGCCGAAGGTATAGTCACAATTACCATGACTATGAAGAAGCACCAATCATAATTTTAAGCTTTAAAAAGATCAACCAGACATGTTTCAATATCAATATGTTTAGAATGGGAAAAAAGAGGCTAAGTACAAGTCCATCATAGGCACAAAAGGATTCAAAAAAAGTGTGGGTGGTAAAAGAAGCATCTACCATAAAATGAGAGGCATAAGTGGTAGAAGGCATAAGCATCACAGAGGTAGATTCAGAAGTGAGCATGAAGTTTGCCTACAAAGAAATGCAATGCCCCCTAAAGGTCATGGTGGGGGAGAAATGGGTGTCCTTTTCACACATATACAAATTGAAGGATTATAACCACTAGATAGGGAATAATGTGTAAGAGTTGAACCAAGATTAGATGGTAGACATGAGGAAGAAGACAAAGGTGGGTGCTACAATATTTAATGTCTCCATCAAAGACAAATTGGTGATCATGGGTGCAACCCTACTATTTAAACTACCAAGCTTTGGAAAACTAGAAGAATTGGTACAATTCTTCCTATCATGAGTCCATGGTGACTAATTTTACTTTGCAAGATGGTGCATAAGGATCTCGGCGTGCCTTATTAGTAGAATCATAGGATTACCATTATAGGGGCAGACATCTATGAGATGATGGAGGATGAAGTGAAGGTTGAGAGGGTCATAAAGCTCCTAGGCTATTAAAAATTAGGGTTTATATTCCCCATCAAGGATATCCAAGACATTGGCATGAGGATAGAAATGCATCTAATTAGCTATAAACTATGCCTTAGTAGCTGATGGTCTAACATTAGCAAGACCTTCTTGTGTATTCAACACTATATGGTGTAAGGGGTAAAATTTAACATCTCCAAGTTAATTGCTAAGGATATTTTTAAGAATACACAAGAGTGCCATCAAGCATGTGAAACCTTCAGGTGGGGGTATATGCTAATATTGGTAGTGATGGATGAGATAGGTGTGTCAGAAAGTGATGATGACAACCTATGGGTATTCCCACCCAACCATGATTCCCCTATGATGAAGTACCAAGACTTTATTTGTCCACCCAACTTCTTTCAAAAGTATAAAATAATAATACAAGGGTGGTGTGATAGGTACATCAAAGCCTTTGGGATTGAGTGGCACATTCCTAAAGAACTTCCATAACAACTAGTGGGAACAACGACCTTTGCCGTAATGCAACACTTTTATGTGGTGCACTTAACACTCATGGATGAGAACCTATCAGGGTGGCTCTTGTTGCATTATGCATTTTTTGATAAGTATTTCATGGTGGTACTAAGAATAATTCCTAATGTGCAATAGTTAGAGATCCCATTCAAGACCATGGATCAAGATAGAAGTAGGATGTGGTACTAGTTTGTGCACCCTAGAGCTAAGGCCACCAAGGATGAGGAAGATGACATTGATAAGATAAACATCCATCCCCTCTAGAGAGTGATAATAAGTAGGAGGATCTTTAAACTCTACTATGAAATGATGCTATGCAAGAAGGTTGATGATCTTGGAAAGGATGATGAGCACCCCATTCTAGTTGGTGATGAAGGTAAGGCTGCACCAAATATGTAGGATACGACTCTCTAAAATAAATGGGGAGAGAAACTTAAATAAATCATAAAGTGCATTCAATTAAAAATTACCTCTGAAGAGAAAATTATGCCCCCAACCCCTAAGAAGTGCATGACCTTCGTGCTAGAAAGTGGTTCCTCTAAAAATAAGCACAATAAAAATACCAAGGGACCCATTACATTCCCTACTATAATTTTTTTGGGGATGAAGAAAGAGGTGACCTTCACACCCAAAATAGAGGAGGAGACTGAAGAAGATAGAATAGGGATATATATCTTATCGATAAAATAAGGAGAAGAGGAACCAAGTGCCAAGGATGTACAAGAAGCCCTACAAAGTGGCACAATAACCACAATTTAGGAAATAGAGGAGCCAACAAGCCCTTCATCTAGTGAAAAACCCTCCACACCACCTCCACAAAAAATAGAGGAGAAGAGAAGGGTTTAGAATAACATGGGGTTGAATGAGGAGGACATCAATAAGGTGTTGGCACTTGAAGAGAAGTGAAGACTTGATAAGGAACATTAATTGGCAAAGTTAGATAAAAAGGCCATGATAGGCCCTACAAGCATAGGAATAGTAGTTGAGGTAGTCAATAAATCACCAAATGACCCCAGCAAGAAGGTAAAAGAGGTTGCACAAGAGGTGCACCAAGTAGTGAAGGGGTGCCTCAAAAAAAAGAGAGGTGATACTAGAACCTTAGAGAAATAAACAAAGATAATAGAGGAGCCCTAATAGCAATAAGGCAATGATAGCACCAAAATAATTTATCTAGAGGTGAGTATTGAAAAACCCCAATATGAAGTAGATGAGGGGGGAAGTCAAAGGAAGAAACCCCAGGGATCAAGTAGGTGAGTCCTCTAAGGAGAGTGCCAAAGAGAGCAATGGTGCCAATGAAGAGGAGAAAATACAAATAGAAATGGCCATCATTGAGAAGGATGATAAGGAGTTGAGCATAATGGAGAAGGTGCATAAGGTATGTGTGGATGAAGAACTTTATATGTATGACACTATGACCCCTAAGCCTCCATGACTAAAATGTGCAAAAACTCTTGTTTACATTTGATCACTATATAGATGAGCCTAAATTTGAGGTGCCTAGATTAACTACTTTGAGCCTAGAGGAGCCTAATAAGGGGCAAGAATCCCTCATTATTAATCCTCATGCCATGAAATAAATCTACTCTAGGAATACACTGATTAGAATGGCCACTAAAGTTACATGCCTGAACATCATCAATGACGACAAGGCGGGAAAATGGAAAAAGCTCCACAAAGAAGCCAAATGTGAAGTGCAGGCCACCAAATTCAAGCTACAAAAAATCTATGAGTGCATATAGATGGACAAACCATCCCTTCTGATCGACGTCAATAATTTAGACCTTTTTGAGGTTAAAAAAGTTTGTGTTAGTGGAGCAGATGCTCCCAAGGTTAAAACTCAAGCCAGCACAAGAAGATAAAGAAAATCCCAGCATCAGTCAATACAAAGAGCTAGATGATAAACTTTAAGAGGTAGAATACCTATTTAATAAGTTATAAGAAGGAATAGATGAAAAAAACACATCTTATTAAGCTTCTCTAACCAAGCCTCAGTCATAGATGCATGCCTAAAATAGGTAAAGGAGGAGAAGGAGAAGCTGATGACATAAGTATACTAAGTAAGTAAAGTAGAGTGCATGCAAATCATGGAAAATGTCAATGCTCTCAATAAATAAATTAAGTATCAAGAGAATAACCTGAAATCACTCTTCCATGCTCTATATACTAAGGCCTGTGAGTAAGGAACAATCCTAGATGGGAGTGTGGAAAAGATGAAAGCCAATGTTGAGGCCTTCTGAAAAGAGCTAGAGAAAATGGATGTGCTTTCACTCACTATTTCCTCCTCCAAAATAGATAACACTACTAAATTAATCAATATTTCCATTAAAGGATTTGAATAATTTAGTGCCAAACTCAAGGAGAGTATTCCCAAGTTCTACACTCCCAAGAGCTTGACAACCTAGTTCGAGGATGAACTAAAGTTTTTATATGGGGTAATGTTGGGCCCCTTTTCTTGTTAAGTAAATAAATCATGCCAACATGACATCCACATCAATGTGAAGGAATAATTTTTCATTTTGGTTAGAATTTTGGCACCAGCTAGAGGTTTTAACACATACCTTACACCAGATGGTAGGTGACTAACTATCTCTAGTATTTCTAGGGCATCTTCAAGGGTTGGCAATACATGGTGACTGTAGTGCAGTCTATATAATGTTATAGAGTTGATAGGTATGATTACTAAGCTCCATCTTGACATTTGGCATGTACCTTCTAACTTGGTGAAGATGCTCCTAAAATATATTTAAGGAGCTTGAACTATTTGGAGAAAAAACAAAAAAAAATGTAATGGAGCTGTAGAAAAATGGAATTACTCTGAATACACTACTTCGGTAACCATTAGAATCAGGAGTAGTATGGATGCCATGAAGGCTCCATTTGTATGTGACCAAGCTCACCTATGATCCTTTGGGTTATTTAGTGTTATGATCTGAACATGAAAACTATTTTTAACTATACTTAATGATGAAGGTTATTGTATTAACATATAATGTGTCTAGTTTACACATATTTTGTATTGCTATTAAAATGTGAAATTATTGTAGGGTCATATTTTTAATTTATTTATGATAAGTAATATTCATGTATACTTCTAGTTTGTATCATTAATGAAGTCCCTATAAATGTTAATGATGTAATCTATAATTTTCATAACGATTAAGTCTAGAGTTTGCACCAAGTGTTCCTATCCTTTTTAGGAGTGTGAGTCTAGTATGAGTAGTTTGAGTAAGACCAGCCTTTTGACCCTTCAAGTGCCTATATGATCCTAGACTTAGTCCATGAAAGTATTATACCCACATGAACCTAATATTAGTCTATGAAAGGCTTTCACCTATGGATCTACCTAAAGAGTTTTATGAATTGATCAAGTCCCCCAAATAAAGCCTCATGTCATGGTACAACTAGCCCAATGTGGACCCTAGTTACTTCTTAGTTGCACTTCAGGTGAGTGTATAAGGCCTATGCCTTATGTGGATTGATGCTGATGTATTCAAGGATTCAAATGTTGAGCACAAAGGGAATATCCCATGCTTGTGCCTAGTTGTAATAAACTAAGAATAGACTAAGACAACTTTGTGCCCCTTTTCTACAAGAAGGTCATGCACATAGGGTTTATATGATTGTGTTCAACTCAAACTCTAGTTCCCCACCTTAGATTAGGTTACCTTGCCAAAAATAGGTTAGAGAGTTCATGAAGTCAAGCTAACCTCAAGGACCCATCTATCAATGAGTGCCACCTACATAGCCAATACTTTAAGGAGGGTCTCAGACATATGTAGTTCTCCTTTAAGTGTGGACTTGTGTGTGCACAAGGGTGAAATATGTTATATTTAAGGGCATACAATGATTTAGCTTATAAATTAACAAATATCTCTTATGGGATATTTTTTGAATGTTTCAAACCTATAATATGACTACTCCTATGATTGATATAGAAATAGGGAAGAATAGGGTCATAGAACTTAGTTGTGCAATTAATTGAATGAATTTTAATAGGTGCTTGTTTAGTATCTGTTATGTGTTTATTAATGATGAATGGTATTTGTTTTGTATTTATACTACACATTTTGAAATTATCTCATGGAAGGGTTAGATAAGATAAATAGGGTGACCCATACATTTTAAAATATTTATAATTTGGATGAAATTTGAGCTATAAATACTTGATAAGGAATTTTGACACTATCATCAATGTTAGTGTCCATATGAAAACAAAAGTGTCTAACATGATAAAAAATTGATAAATTTGTAACTAATAGTGAGGGATATTGATCATATTTTAATATTTTTGTAGTGTATAGGTAATTTGGGTCATCAGAATGATAGGATCATACTATAATATAAGTAGTTAGGCATAGTGAGATGGAAAATGTGAGCCTTTTGAAAGTTGAAAGGTCTAAGATTGAAGGGTAAAACCCTAATGGGTATTTGTAAAATGTACATGGTCAAGATGATATATGTAATTATATTTTAGTATCTACATTTTCCACCCCCCTTCTAATCGAATAATGCATAAGGATAAAATTACTAGGTTAAAGGAATGAAATATGTGCCTAAGTGTGTAAAACACACCTTCCCTTTACTTGAGCATTGATGAATTTTTTTGTTGGTGTATGACTTGTAACCAAACGCATGTTATAGTATAAATCAGTTCATGTAATATGAAATTGAATAATTTAAATGATTGAATAGTAGAGAGAGAAAGGAAGGAGTACACATGTGTGTCAATGCAAGCATGTTCCCCTTGGTAATTTCTTTTAGTAAAGATGCTTCCTTATGAAAAATTAGATATGAAAGAGGTTTAGATCTAAACATTAGACATTTGGAGAGTAAAATTTGGATGATAATTATGCCCCCAAATCTGGTGCAAAGGTGAATGTGACACGAATGTTGAGATCATTGAATCTTAATTACATAACTCAAATGAAAGATAATAAATCCAAGTTAAGTGGTATAACTAAATCAAACTACAAAATGGGAGTAGTGATAAGGCCATTGAAGGTATTGAATATCAATCACACTACTAAAATGAGCCAATTGCTTTAGATAGGAAAGTCTCAAAATAGTGACTCTTAGTAAAGTGTTTTGAATATGTATTTGTAATTTTTTTGTTGCACTTGCATGGAATATGCATGTCTAATGCATCTCAAGTTGAAGTGTCTATCAAAATGTAATCTCTACTCTATAAATATGTATAATATCTATCACAAATCTAAAAAAATCTATCCCAAATCTATAAAATCAATGCCAAATGTATAGGATTATGACCCAAGTGTATATCTAGATCATTTAAATTGTATCAAATTCTACTATGTATGTGTGAAGTCATGTCTCTATGATATGCCCCCTTTTGAGTTTAGGGGGATGTTATCTGGTAGTCACCTCACCTTACAAGGATAAGATAATTATATTGTATGTCTATGAATCATGTAGCATATAAGAATAACATGTCTAAGAAGATATAACAATGAAGCTTGCATTATGTGATCACAAAAAGCCCTAACATGCAAAATACAAATATTGGTAACATCTATAAAGTCACATTACAAGCTCAAAAAATAATCAAACACACACATAAGAACACTCAATTCTAAATAAAAAGGGGATCTAAGGAGACCACAAATAAGGGGCATATTCAAATGCCACACACTCAAAGGGAAGACATATTTAAATGTCCACACACAAAGAAATAACAATCAATGGTACAGGGACGCACAAGCAAGGAACATATTCAAATGTTCCACAAGTAAGACAAAATAAATCAAGAAGTATACTTAAAGAAGTGATAATGTGAATAAATGAATTATATAAACAAACAAAATAAACATATCATACTAGTCCTTGTATACATATGTTAGCAAAAATTGTCATGTAACATAGCATATCAAGTACATGATGTAATATGTCAAAAATGAGTATAAGCATGTGTAACTGTTAATATATAAACTTAACATGATAATGTAAAAATGATCATAAAATAATATAACATGTGTCAACCATTATCAAAGCAATAGATTCCCCCAACATAATATGCCATGTGGGAAGAAGAAAGGTCCAACATCTGTATGTGCAAGTATCATGGGTTTAGTGTATATGTAAATGATATTTTGTGATTATGTAGCACCTTAGTCTTGTACACTTGGTAAAATTAGGCCTTAGTTGTTACTCTTAGTTATACACATGCCTTGCTTATACAAGCTTCAAATCTACTCTATCTTGTACCCCTTGGCATATATATTAGTCTAACTAGTCTTATATTAATGACAAAAACATTCTATCTTGTCTAGAATGCTTAAAATGTACTTATCTTACACCTCTACAAATTTTGATCTTATACCTATTTTACAACTCCTTGGACACTGATGTGTAGGATAGACTGTAGTGTCAACATTATTATCCTTCCCTGATATAAGTGTTCAATTCCCTAAAGTCATCCCATTTACAAATGAAACATATCCTAATGGTTGGACTAAGTGCTTTAATGCAAGTTATTAATCCAAAGGGATTGATATAAATACAAGATCAACTCTCATTTATTCCTCACTCATTCATACCTAACAATTAGACCAAAGAGAATTCATTTGATCAAAAACTTCCCTATTTACTTTTATTTCTAAGCTAGTCATAGGGACTACACATATATAGGTCTAAGGTACTAAAAGAGTAGCCTAAGAGCCTACTTTTCTAAGTTAAAATCTAGGTCATTTTTGGAATTAATTTACACAGATTACATGATTCATAGATAATCAAACATGTAGGGAAGAACTACATTAGTTTGAGGTCCTCTCTAGAGTATTGGCTATGTAGGTAACATCTTTTGACAATAGGCTCATTAAGGGTAGCTCGACACAATATGATAACTAAACCATTTCCCCCCAAGGTCACATTGAAGATGGAAATCTAAGCTTTTGCCATTTTATAAGGTTTAATAGTCCATGACCTAGATTTGAATGCACCTGAGCAAAGGTGAAGCCAAACCTAGAAGCATCTAGGTGGTCACATCCTACTTATCTAGATATTTTGTAAAAGGAACTATCATCGGACTTAGACTATAGATTTGATGAAACTATCCAAGGATGATGTAACTATCCAGATAGCTAGAGACACCAGATTTAAAATTTGATAATTATTCTAGAAATGTATTCTTGCTTGCTTCTAGTCTATTCTAGATCCAAAACTTCATTAACATCATAATAAGCTAAGTGCTCTCTTATTTATCATTTCTATATCTAACCTAGTTGTATTTTCTATATTTAGATTATCTCAACATAATAAATTTAGTGTATGATTATATACGAGTTTAGAATTTAATTGGCCTACTATAGATTTGATTACCACCCTTGTGCCATTTCATTTATATATTCTTAACCTTAAACTTAAATTGAAATACATACCAAAACATTTCATTTTAGGGTTAAACATTTGGTGAACTTGATATTTGAACAACCCTAAGTTATATAGGTTTTTGATTTTCTCCTATGTTTGTTTACTGCTTGGTTATAATCATTGTGTTTTTCATCTCTCTTATCATGAATTATTTTGATTGCTTTTATGACTATGATTATAAAACACTTAAAATCTCCCTCAAGGAAGGAATCAAAATTTACTAGTCTTGCCTTCTCCTAAGTGCTAAAGCATGTAATATAAAAATATTAAATGGTGGTAGCTGTTATCCCTCTAATCAGGTCCACACTCCCACCATTCCAAGATATAAAACAATCCATCTTATGGCCATCTTATGGAGGATCCATAAAATTTATCCATGCTTTTTATACCACCATTATATGAGTTTGGCACTTGATACTTATAAAAGTATGGATACCAAGGCCAAAGATTAGGTAAAAATGAGCAAGGAATAACACAACATGTTTCTCTTATAAAAAATACATATAGATAAGGGTTAAGGTTTTCAAACAAATCCATGACTTACCAATGAATCAAGCATATACATTTTACCAAAGAAGTAGGTACATATGACCAAGAGGCTCCTTCATTTGATAGGCAAAAGTTTCAACAAATACATAGAGAAATTATGGTTGTTATACAAATAACTAATAGGGGGACATTTCTTCAAGCAAATTCATTAAACCCTCTAACATTCCTAAATTTCCAAACAATATCCCTTTATTCAAGGTTGATTGTTCTTTCCTAACTTCATTTAAAAAAAATTCCATATAAAAAAAGGTGTCCTTACCAACCTTTTCCAAAGCTAAAATTATTATACCCTTACAAAAGGAAAACAAAAAAAATTCTTCAAATGATACAATCTATTCAAATGATATACCAAATGTACCAAATTTCAAAGATCCTATACCATTACCAGAATATCATAAATTTAGTGATAATGAACTTGAACTTGTTATACATAAGGATGATGATAGTCATATGCCTAGATTCAAAAGAGGTGTGGGTTACAACCAATAATAACACCTATGACAAACACCTCTATCCCCATAAAATATTTAATGTATATGATGACCATTATTGGGGACTTTAAAAAGCAAGTTTCTATACTCCAAATGTAAATGACTTTCCATAATGGTCATGCACATGTTACCCCATTTAATAATTAGTCTCTTGCACAATGTATACTTGAATATCCTTACCCAAAAGATTTTGATTTACAAAATTTACCTCTCTTTTTTATAAAAAAGGACTCATTAAACCACATGATTAACTATGTACATTATTTTGTTTAATGTGCAAAAAATGATAAACTATTGCTGAAACTTTTCCATATGAGTATTTCTGATGAGGCTCAAAATTGGTTCTATAGACTACCAAAGTGTTCCTTAAGCATTTTATTAAAATTTAAAGATACATTATTCATGGCTTTCATTATCTACAAGGTGAATATTTTCACAATTTCAAATAATATGATGATGAGTCCCTTCAAGATTATACTATTCAAGTCAAAAGTACATCATATGAGCTAACATTTAGACCCTCAAATTTGGAACTACAATTTATCTTTAGTAGAGGCCTTTTTTCCCCATTAAATAAAAATACATTTCATAAACAACATGAATCATTTACCCATTTACTTAATGATGTGCATAGATATGCTTCTTTCATAACTACTCATTCAAAAAAACTTAACATATCTCCTTACAAATACAAAATATTTATCCCTCAAACAAAATATAGAGATAGCTTACCTAAGTAACATTGTGAACAAAAATGTGGTACTCCTAATATTAATATGTCTATTTCAAAAATTTTACTCAACATGGGGCCAATCCAAGGTCAACATCTTATGTAAGAATGTCAAAGTGAACAACCCAAAAAGCATATGTACCAATAAAATATAACAATTACCTTATAAATGGGTGGTGATTATTTTTGGCATAACCATATTGATCCCACATAGATAAAAAATATTTGTAATATAAGAATCTTATAACAAATGGGCTTCAATATAACAAACTTACAAAACAAAGGAGGTTGGAAAAAATCCTTAGGAAACATAACAATACCAATTGCTTGTGGTCCTAACGTAATTAAAACACTGGTTTGGGTTATACCTACAACATATCCATATGTATTTACACTCAGAAATGTTTGGATAGACCAAATGTAAAAAACAATTGACCAAAATAAACAAGGTATTTCCTTTTCTCATGAAGGAAAAATAATATATATTCCAAATGATAGAATTAGCTCTTTTATTACACATGAAAAATATGAGGAACATGATATGTACCTTTTCAACCTATCCAATCATGATGAAAATAATGTAAAATATCAAAATTAAATTTTTAAGGTTCATAGTGGGGGGGAAGATATCTATGACCATTCATTATATGGCATCATAATATCATCTTCCTGCTATAACTTAGAAGTGCACCCTTGCTGAGAAAATGTACCTCTTCTCACTTCTATTGATACAATGGAAACTATCCAAGTTGTGGAACATTATTATGGAGAGAACATATAGATTAAGGGTTGGTTCCCTTTAATACACTCACCTAATTATCTCTAAACTCTCTAATTCTATGCTTTCTTGACTAGGAAAAGGGTAGAAAGAACAATGCCAAAGCTAAAAACTGAAATGAAAATTAAAAATTGGGGTGATGAACTAATGTAAGGTAATTTATGCTTATAATTGACATATTTTGGAATATAAATAACTTTCACACATTTAATTCATCTTCATACAATGACTCTTGCATAAGTATTTCACATAGAGGTCTTGACAGACACCTACACTAGCTTGGGAGGAATGAACAATAGTTGAATTCACTTCTAGATCAGGTAGAAATCAGACTTAGAGACTTATTTGACCTGAATTAATGTTAATTCTATACATAAAGGTAATATATTAAAAAATAAACATAGGAAAAACAATCATTCACTAAGTTCTATCAATGAATTAAGAACACACTTCATGAACAACTAGAAGATGGAGGTAAAATTTAGCTCTTTATTGCTTCAAAGGTGAGGTAATAATTTTTTTTTGTATATTATTAGTAATATAAATGAATAATATACTCATAATCATTTAAAAATGAATGTACATATAAAAAATAATAAGAGAGAGAGAATACAAGAAGTTCCAAATAAGTCCACATCCAAGTCCTAGTTCACTCTTGCTTCAACTGAAAATTCAACTCAAAATTAAACTCCACCTTCAAATACACTTTTAATTAAACAAAATTACAATTTAAAATATTTTATTATGGACCTTATTTATTATAAAATGGTATCCTATGGGAGAGATGGAGAGTTTACAAGTCAAAGGGCTATTCATGCATCTTGAATCTTGAGTTAACTCCCTATGATCTTGCATGCAACTTTTGATCTTGTTTAGTTAACTATTTTTAGTATTTAATTAAATATTATTGGTATTTAATGGTTCTTAAATTTATACTTAATTTACCTTCACTTTAATCTTGGGTTTACTTGAGATTCTTGACTTTCATCTTGGAGTTCAACTTGAGCTATCTTGCATGCAACTTGCATTCAACTTGATTTTTTTTACTTTTCTAAATTTAGCCCAAAAGGGGGAATAGTAAGAGAGATATTTAATGATGATGTTATAAGGATTATTTTTAATTAAAATAGTGCCTCAAATATTTTTCCAAAACTCAAACTCAACTTCTCCACTTTTGCATGTTTTGAACTCCACTTTTCTAGGGCTAACTGAAGATTCTTGTTGAATTGAACTTACTAAATTTAGCCCAAAATGGGGTGCCATAGTTAGAGATATGGGAGAATGTGGATTTTTAATTATCCCTTAATAATATTTATAATTTTTCACTTTATTATGACCATATAAACTCTTCAAATTGGTTCTTCTTCCATATGCCTATCTTGTGCAACTTTGACAAGTTTTTTGAATGCACCGTGAGAGCCAAAAACTTGATATATATTAATAATTCAAATATATAAGGAAAAAATATTATTTTAATATACTAATAATTTAATAGACCTTAAAATAAAATTTTATATCTGAAATCCATGTACAACTCCAAAAAATACCATTTTATGCTCTCATATGCTTTCTTGTTCTCAAGAAACCCTAATATAGATTAGGGGGTCTAAAATGAGTTATAGGAATGAAAAAACACTCATCCTATGATTTTTTTATATGTTTTAATGGTTAAAACTTGATTTTTTTTTAAAATCTCCAAAATTCTTTAGCAAACTCCTTAAGAAAAATTTATAAAAAAGTGCTTCCTTGTTGCCCTAGGGATGACCTGGAGATGTTTTTCAATGAGTTGAACCTATTTTAATTGAATTATAATTTATTTAACCATTCAAATTAATTATTAACACTATAAAATTAATTATTTCTATTGGAGGGACCTAAAACATCCATTTCCAACTCCATTTGTGAGCAAAAAAGTGAAGAAACCTTCATTTCCTTTATGATCAGACCTATACATTGGAATTTTATTTATATTAATGTATATTAATAACTTTAGACCACTTGGAAACATTAAATTACATAAAAAAATACATCTATGTAAAATTTAAAGAAGTATAATTAAAAAAACTCAAAATATGCACTTTTTGGTGTTGACTAGCTTAACCAATTTCATTTCTGAATACTTGTAGGTCTATGTTTTTCCATTTTATTGAGTTTTATGATACCTAAATACCTAATTGTTTTTTAATTATTAACTATAATAACCCTTATTATAATTATAATAATTTTATGTACTCAACCAATTGCTTAAGCTAATCAAAACTTGCCTTTTTTGACTTTCTCTCTTATTTGCTTAAAACCATGATGCTTGATTCTTTGCCTTGGTTCACCATTTTACTTAAAATTTTGATTTATAAAGATATATAAATGTATTAAATTATAAATAATATTTCAAAACACCTTTAATTTGTAAAAAATAACTAAAAAATGCAAACATATTTCTTAAAATCGAGCAAATGAGGGTTTAAGAAGGGTTTAGAGCACATGTTCTTCTTAATGATTGTTCATAAAGTTAAGTCACTATAAAATAAAACTAATACATGGAATATTTATGGAATATGGGAACCAAAATCAATATAATAATATTTTATCTATCTTCATCTTCATGCACTGAGCATCTGAAAATTGCCTTCATTAGCTTACAAATAACTAGTTAGAGGAATAAAATAGACTTCTATCAAAATTTGGACTTATGAGTTGTTCCTGAGAATAATTTTGAATTGATAATTTTTTTTTGATGTTTTTCATAATTTTTTTGACCTTTAATCCATGAATGGATTCTTCTTGAAAAGCTATACATAAGCATCTTTGACCAATGGTGGTAAAATTGTCAACATTCTTGGTGACTTTGCTGGGATATTTACTTGATAAACACTCAATACTAGTAGCTCTATCTATTGGATTATGGAGTCATAAAAATATCACTAAATATTAAACTTAAAATATCTTTCTCAAGAAATTACAACACTTATGCATAAGCACTTATTAAATTGAAAACTAGAACAACTACCAATTGAAAGATGTGTAAGATAACACTTAGAAGAATGTGAAAACTAAAGTTACTAAAAAAATGTGAATAATAGCACTTATAATAAATTTAAAATATAAAAATAATATGCATAACATTAAAGATTCACCTATATCAAAACAAAACCTTTTAAGTCCTTTCCATGTGGTTGATAAAGATGAGGAACAAACTGCTATTTAAGTATCATTCTAGTTGGATAATCTCTTTTCCCATTTGTCAACCTATTTGTCTTGTCTCCAAATGAATTAAATGAAGTGAAAATATATAAAATATAAATAAATTCATAATGTGATTAAATATTCACCTAATATTTCTCTTTCACACTAATAAATCTTTCCAATGTAATCACATTCTGATTTACCTTCATAACCGCTTTATCAATGTCTTCACAAGGAGATGTAGGCTTAAAAATATTCTTGAAGTCTTGAATTAACTCAAAATATTAATGCCATAATCTATAAATAATTTCTTGGTCTTTATTTTTATCTTTTTGAGTTTCACTATGAGTTACTACACCTTTTTTTATATATTTATTTAGCTCATGTCTAGGACTGTTACCTTGTAAAACCACTACTGCAATCTCACTAGCTACTACCATTTATTTTGAAACATCTTCATGATAGGCTTCTTGAGGTTCACTTATTGATGTAATTTTATTTTATTCCTATAGGGATGCAAATTTTTTTACTATTTATTTGAAATAAGAGAAATAAATTTGTGTTAGCAATGCTTCATGCTTCTTTTTCCACTCATCAATCAATCTCTCATATTCTGATATGCCTTGATCTTCATAGACTAATTCAATTTGAGGAATGGGTGGAGGGATAAATAAACTTAGAAAATCTCTTGGTTTGGCTTATACAAATTTCTCCATATCTTGATTTTGGATTGGCATATGAGGAGGCTCTTTATCAAGAGTAGGCATGACATAATCATGGATATTAGTCCAAGAAGATTTCTAAGATGGAATGGTCTTATGATCTTGGGGATGAGCGAGTAAATATTGGATAGCCTCATTATATCTCTTTAATGAGTCTATCTCTTATTGATGTATACATTATTGATGTGAAATATCTTCTTGATGCCTATGGTATTCCTCTTCCCTATCAATCTCCATGCATTGTCTCTCAAAGTTAAGTATTATCTCTTGCACATTTTTTTCAGGTTGATTGGAAAGAACATGATTTTACCAAAGCTGATTAGAAACATGATTAGGGGTGGGAGGGGGGTAAATATCATGAGAATACTAATATAATTGTATTCTAAAATCCATAAATATTCTCACCTTGATATGAGGGATATGAAGGTATAAAAATTGTATTTTCCCAAAATGGAGGATTGAAATACATACCAATTGGTATTTTTAAGTACATGAATTGCATAAACCAATTGTATATAAATTAGATTCATCAGATGCTGAGTACTTGGATAATGTATTTTATATAAATTACTAAAATCAATAATAATTTTTATTAATCTTTTATGCTATTATCCTATTAGGCATGCCAAAAATTGTTATCACTTAGAAGTAGACCCTTGCTGAGAATGTGTGCTTATTCTTAATTTTGTTGATAAAATGGAAAATCTCCAAAGTGTGGGAATTTAAGATGGAGAGAATATCTAGATGAAGGCCTATTTCCATTTAGTACACTCACATACTTATCTCTAAACTCTCTAATTCTATGCTTTCTTGACTAGGAAAAGGGTAGGAGGAGTAATGCTAAAGCTAAAAATGGAAATAAAAACTAAAACTTGGGGTGATTCACCAATGTTAAGGTTAATTATTCCTATAATTGACACACTTTAGAAGTTAAATAACTTATACAAATTCACTTCACCTTCTTATAGTGACTCTTGCAAAATTATTTCACACAGAGGTCTTGAAAAACACCTACACTAGCTTGGGAGGAATGAACAGGTTTCCTACAAAAAAGTAGCAGATAAAAATAAAATGGGAAATAATTTAGTAGTAAAAATATAGTATGAAAAAAATATATTATGACAAAACATCATGAAGACAAAATGTAGAGAGGAAAAAATGTAGCGGTATTTTAATGTTGTGAAGACAACACAACTTTCAACTAAAGGTCCAAACTCACGAAATCACATTTTTCTCTGTTATTTTTCTTGTAAATTTTGTGCATTACTTTTCCACCATGAAATGTTAATTATTATCACCAAAATGAACTAGACAATAAATAAACAATGTGATAATCACTAAAATATTCCAAATATGATCTTCACAATATTTTTGTGACATTACCAATACCGCTATGTTTTTCATTGTTATCTTTTATCCTCATGACATTTTAATCATACTATGTTTTTACCACTACATTTTTACTATTATGTTTTTGTCCACTACATTATCACATAGAGCCAATGAACAATGGTTCAATTCACTTATATATTAGGTATAAATCAGACTTAAAAAACTTTATATGACCTATAAGAATGTTAATTTTTTACATAAACATGAGATATTTAGACTTAAACATAAGAAAAACAATCATTCACTAAGTTCTACCAATGAATTAAGAACACACTTCATGAACAACTTGAAGATGGGGGAAATATTCATCTCTTTATTACTTCAAAGGTGAGGTAGTACAAAATTTTAGCAAAGTTTTAGTAAGAAAAATGCTTAATATCCTCTTAATCATTCAAAAATGAATGTACATTTAAAAATAATAAGAGAGAGAGAAGACAAAAAGTTACAGATGAGTCTACATATAAGTCTTAGTTCATTCTTGCTTCAACTAAAAATTTAACTCCAACTTCAACTCCACTTTTTATTCCACCATTCCAATGTAACACATTAGATTTTGGAACTTATTTCTTGGAAAAATGTGTGTTATGGGAGAGAGGGAGAGTTGACAAGTCAAAGGGCTATTCATACATCTTGAATCCTGAGTTAACTCCCTATGATCTTGCATGTAATTTTTGATATTATTTAGTTAAATATTTTTGGTCTTTAGTTAACTCTTCTTGGTATTTCATGCATCTTAAATTTATAATTCAGTTATCTCCACTTGCATCTTGATTTGACTTTAGCTTCTTGACTTACAACTTGGAGTTCAACTTGAGCTATCTTACATGCAACTTGAATTTTTTTAATTTTCTAAATTTATCCCAAAGAGGGGCATAGTAAGAGCTAGATTTCATGATGATGTTATAAGTAGTATTTTTCATGAAAATAGGGCCTCAAATATTGACCAAACTCTAACTCAACTTTTCCAATTTTGCATGTTTTGAATTCCACTTTTCTAGGGATAACTGAAGATTCTTGCTATTGACTTGAAATTGCTAAATTTAGTCCAAAATGAGGTGACATAGTTAGAGAGGGGAAAATTTGGATGTTTAATTATCCATTTAATATTCTTTATAAGTGTGCACTTGGTGATGACCATATCAGCTCTTCAAATTGGTTCTTCTTCCATATGCATATCTTGTGCAATTTTAACAAGCTTATTGAATGTACTATGAGAGCTAGAAACTTGATAGATATTCATAATTCAAATATATAAAGACAAAAAATATGATTTTAGCATAATAACCATGGTTGAACATACCATAAAACAAAATTTTAGCTTCAAACTCTATGCACAACTCCAAAAAACACTATTTTATGCTTTCATATGCTCTCTTGTTCTTAAAAAACCTTGATTTAGATTAGGGGGTCTAAAATGAATTCCAAGCCTGAAAAAACACTTCTTGTTATTTTTGGATAGGTATAAATGGTTTATACCTATAAAAGTTTGAAAATCTCCAAAATTCTTCATCAAACTCATTAAGAAAAAGTCACAAAAAGTGCTTGCTTGCTGCCCTAGGGATGACATAAAGATATTTTTTAATGAGATGATACTATTTTAAATTGGTTTTTATTTCATGTATTGATACTATCAAATACATTTTATCTATTTTAGGGACCTGAAACACCCACTTCCAACTCCATTTGTGAGCAAAAAAGTGAAGAAACCTTCATTTCCTTCATGATCAGACCTTTATATTGGAATTTTATCTCACTCTTAAGGTATATTAAGGAATTTAAACTATTTTAAAATATTAAAGTACATAAAAACATATATACATATAAAATTTTAATCTTTTTTATTAAAAAAATCAAAATATGCACTTTTTAATGTTGACTATCTTGCCCAATCTCATTTCTAAATACCTATATATCTATGTTTTACCATTTTATTGAGTTTTACTAGGCTTAAATACCTAATTATTTTTGAATTAGGGCTTATCATAACCTTTATTATAATTTTGATAATTTTATTTACTCAACCAATCACTTAAAACACTCAAAACTTGTCTTTTCTGATTGTCTCTCTTACTTGCTTAAAACCCTGATGCTTAATTCTTTGCCTTGATTCATAATTTTATCTAAATTTTTGATTTAGGGTGTAAAAATGTATTATATTTCAAAAAATATTTCACACCACCATTATTTTTTAATAAATAACTCAAAAATTCAAATGTACTACTTAAAACCGAGCAAATAAGGGTTTCAGAAGGGTTTTAGAGCACATGTTCTTCTTAATGATAATTTATAGAGTTAAGACATTATAAATTGAAAAAAATACATGAGATGTTTATTTTATATGGGAATAAAACTCCCTATAATACTATTTTATACAACTCATCTTCACCTTCATATACCGAGCATCTAAAAATTGCCTTGACTAGCTTCCAAATAGCTAGCTAGAGGAATAAAAAAAACCTCTATCAAAATTTGGACTTGTGAGTTATTTATAAGAATAATTTTGGCCTAATGAATGTTTTATGATATTTTAAATGAATTTTTGGACTTTTAATTCATGAATGGAATCTTATTTAAAACTTACACATAAGCATCTTTGACCAATGGTGGTAAAATTGTCAACACTTCCCTCTTCATAAATTCCAAAAATACCAAAAAAATAAACAACATTAAAAAAAAAAAAAAACAGTTTCAGAACTTACATGTTTTATTTAATCCTTGGCATACATATGTTACTTTCATATTGATGTACCACACACTCAGTTACTCCTACATACACATATGTGTCACACTTCTACATTGTGTGTGATATAGGCATACATAGATACATGATAAACTTCTATTTTGAATGTTGGTATTTACTTCTACTAATGTCATATGGAATTTAGGGTCATCCTCTTATTTTATCTTGATACACATAAGTTATATTATTCGATGATCACTCTACACTATCATGTTTGAGCTTACATATGTAATTACACATGCCTATTATTCATGATTATATCTTACACATGGTATTTCATGTGCTGTACACTTGACATATTTTTATAACACAATGGACACATTATGACATGTTTATACTAGTTAATTATGATTCAATTTATGCACTTCTTTGAGTGTCTTATCTTTCTTGTTCGAGCATTTAAATATGCACCCTTGCTTATGTCTTGTATGCCTATGTATGTTTTTTTTTGACATTTACATCATGTCATTATTTATGGTATGGACATTTAAATATGTCATTCTTATTTTCATGGACATTTGACTAAGTCATGTCCCTTTGATTGTGTAGAATTTGAACATACTCCTTGTTTGTAGTCTCTTTAGACCAATGATTGTTGACTTACTTTTGAGTACTCTTGTGTGTGTGTATGTGTTTGTTTTTTTGTTGAGATTATATTATTAATATCTAAACATTACCATGATATTTATCATGCATATTAATCCTACATGTGATCACAATATTTCTATGCACTTCAATGATACATTTACTTAGACATGTTCCTTCTATATGCTACATGGTTACATTCATAGATTTTAGAGTTGTTTTACCTTTTTGAGATGAGGTAACTCCTAGTTCCTATAATTATTTCACCTCAAATGGGGGGAATATTAGTGGGGGCATGCTTGGTAAGCATGTTCTCCACACTTGGCATAGTTACCATAGTTAGTGGGGGCACATTTTGGAAACATGTTATCCATACTCATTCAATAATATGGTACTTATATCATCTCATAGATTCAGTGGGGGTATACTTTGGAAGCATGCTCTCCATGCCTATTTAGTATTTAACATCTCTACTTTATAGTTGGGGCATTTTTTGGAAATATGTCTTGCACATTGGTACTTATAGTAGTTTTTATATTTCTCCATATATAATGGGGGCATATTTTGGAAGCATATCCTACACACTTACATAGATATCCAAATTGGTAAGAGCACATAATTATATGATTTAGATTCATAGTTATGCCAAAATTATCTACATTGGTACCATTATTATACATATTTTAAGCATGAGACATATCTAAGGTTCATATGATATGAAACATGTTCCTAATATTTCAAAATCCTAATCAATTTTAGATTTTGAAACTATTTCATGTATTAATATCCTACAGACTTTTACAGATCATATTGAGCCAATCTACTATAATAGTTGGTTCACTTTTTGGTATGGCTTAAGTGATCAAATCACTTAATCTTACCAAGTTTTTAGGTTAAACTTGATCATCCAATCTTAGTAGCTTATAAGTATCATTGGGTTGCATGGTTGAATTAATGTTAACTACTAGGTGGAAACTCACTTTTGATTGAAGTTGAGGGGATGTTCCTTCCAATATCTCTCTTTATCTCCTTATATATATTCAGTTTAAATATTTATCTATTTTATCCTAATCTTAGGTATAGATCCTTAAAATGATACATATTTTTCAAAATAACTTTCCAATAAGCAAGGTGGTTACATCAACACATATGTGTACTCTTAAACCTTGCTCTTGAAATTTTAATCTATTTCAAATAATTTTAACATAGATTATATGCACTAATTTTATGCTGTAAATTACTCTTGGTTATAGGTTAGTCACCAATAAAGTACTAAAATTCAACTCAAGCAAAGACAAAGTGTGCATACACACCCAGGTACTTATTCCTTTCTTTTAAACTGGCATTTTCATTACTAGATTAAAGAGGGGGATGTAGACAATATTTTGTGACTATGTAGCATCTCAATATTTTGAACTTGAAAAACCTAGACCTTGATTGTTTCTCTTAGTTTTACACATGCCTTGCTTTTGCAAGCCTCACATCTACTCTACCTTGTGCCCCTTAGCCTATTTCTTAGTCTGACTGGTTTTATATTAATGAAACATGGATTCTATCTTTCTTAGAATGCTTAAAATGTATTTATCTTACACATATACAAATTATAATCTTATACTTATTTTGATACTCGTTGGACACTAATGTCTAAGATAGAAAGTAACATCGACATTACTATCCTACCTCAATGCAAATGTCCAATGCCCTAAAGTCATCTAATTTTCAAATGAAATGTAGCCTAAAGGTTAGCCTAGGAGTTTTAATTCAAATAATGACTCTAAAGGGATTGATATAAATACAAGATAAACCCTCATTCATTCCTCACCTATAGATACCTAGCAATTAGACCAAAGAGAATTCAATTGATCAAAATCTTCTTTATTTATTCCTATTTATAAACCAGTCATAGGGACTACACATCTACAGGTCTAAGGTAATAAAAGAGAAACCTAAGAGCTTGATTTACCAAGTTATAATCTAGGTCACCATTGCACTTGATTTACACACATTACATGATTCACACATAAGCTAACATATAGGGGAGAACTACATCAGTCTGAGGTCCTACTTAAAATATTGGATATGTAAGTAATATCCTTTGATATTAGGGTAATTGGGGTTAGATCAACACCATATGCTCACTAACCCATTTTTACCCAAGGTCACATTAAAGATGGAAAGCTAGGGTTTTACCATTTTAAAAGGAGAGACAATCCATGACCCAGATTTGGATGCACTTAAGCAAAGGTAAAACCAAAAGCATCTAGGTGGTAACATCCTATTTATCTAGATATTATTTATAAGACACTATCATCAGACATAGACAATAACACTAATACAACCATCTAGGGTTGACATAACTATCCAAACAGCTAAAGACACTAGATCTAGAACCTGATAATTATTCTAAAATTATCTTCCTGCCTACTTCTAGCCTATTCTAAATCCAAAACTACATTAGTATTAGAATAATCTAAGTAATCTATTATCTATCATTTTTATATCTATCTTAGTTTTACTTTCCATATATAGATTATCTCAACATAATAAATTAAGCATATGCTTATATCTAAGTTTAGTATTTAATTATCCTACTATATAAAAGATTATCACCCCTATGCCATTTCATTTCTATATTGTTAACCCTAATATTAAAGTGAAATACATACCACAACATTTCATTTTAAGATTAAACAATATGAATATATCATAATTGACTATGCATGAAACATATGTGTGAATAGAAAAGAAATGATATGTTATCTACTGACATAAAGAAAACAACATGGATGCCAAAGAGCTAGTAAACATGTGTATATTGAATAATTTATTATATATTTTTATTTATTTGAATGTTTTTGTGTTTTCTTTGGAATATTTTATTTTATTTGGATATTTATAAATTTTGATATATGTTGGTCAAGGTTCTTTGAATGATTAATCCTCATCATGATTAGATCATTTTGAGTGAAAAAGGTTCATAACATGCTCTTATTCTCTTATTAATTTCTTAGTAGAATTACCATCACCATCATGTGGTATGTGAACTAATATTCCCTTATATGAAAATGATATACCTTGTTGATTTTTATCTATTTAGCTTTCATTTGGTATAGCAAAACAATTCCCACTATAATATTATGTTGAGTAGTATGGGACATGACCCACACTTTTGTTTGGACAATACATGGACCACAAGCAATTGGTAATATTATGTATCCCAATGAGTTTTTTCAACTTACATTATGATGTAAGACTTTGATACTATAGTTTAATTATTACAAACATCTTTCATTACAAAAGGTTTCTTTCTTTGTAGGATCAATATGGTTATGGTGAAAATAATCTCCAACCCTGAATAATGTAATTGTTAAATATTTTTATCTAGGATGTTTTTTTCTTGGTGATATTGGAAATGGTTTTGGAGTATGTCCATTTGATATTGGTCCCGTATTGAGTAAATTTTACAAAGGTGTCATATAAAGATCAGTAATGCCACATATTTGTTCATTATATTCATTTGGAAATTCAATCCCATCATAAGTGTCTTTGATAAAACATTTGTACTTTATAGGATATGCATTTAATTATTTGTTATATTTGAGTATGAAACAATCATATCTATGCACATCCATGTATAAGTGGCTAAATGAGGTGTAAAATTTATGTAATGCCCTTTATTGTAGTGAAGAAGTAAAACCTTTGGTAAATATATATTGTAGTTCAAAATATGAAAGCTGACATGCTAAGGAATATGACGTATTTTAAAATTGAATAATATAATATAAAAGAGACTCATCATCACATTTTTTGAGGTGTTTCATATGTTATAATTTAAAATTGGGTACTTTATGAGTATTAAAGACCAAGAAGAAAACATTTTATAGTTACTTAAATGTATTTAAGGCACCATTTGGTAGCCTATAGAACTAATCCAAAGCATCTTGTGTGAGGCTTACATGGAATGATTTTAAAAATATTCACTCATATTTATACCATTAATTAAAAGAATGTACATATTGAATTATATGGTTAAAATAATCTTCATTTCAAAAAAATAAACTTAACATTGGCATGATAAAGTCTTGTGGATAAGGATATTTAGTAACATATTTTGAAAGAGGAGGGTTTTTTATGATATTATCATTAGTAGTAGCATTATAGGATAAAATTTGTACATTTATAAGTGACACTTGACTATGGAATTCTCTTATATTACTCATCATAGACATAATAAAATTAGTAGGAATTATTAAAGTTTTTAAAGATGTAATCATTGGTTATAATTCACCCTTTATTTGGAACATAGGAATAATGGATGTCTCATTATTATGAATAATCTATTTGAGATTTGCATGATTCAAAAATTTTGGAGCATTTATTAATTAAATTTCATTTGAAATCTTTGGCACTTTTGGTAATGGTACATCTATTGGAAATTTTATAACTTTGGATAATGGTTTATCATTTTAAACTTTTGGAATCTTTGATGATGGTACTCAACTTAAGATTTTGGAGCCTTTGGTGATGATGCATCATTTGAAAACCTTAAATCCTTTGGTAATGGTATATTTTTTTGAAATGTTTAAATTTGGGTTAATAGTTTATACAAAGAAAAATGTAGCTGACCTATTAATCAATCCTAGCTTGGAGAATATAAATCCTACTTACAGTTTCATTTATTGATATATTATATATTTGGTATCATGACCATGATGGATCTATTAAACCTAACCAAGGGGTATCTTACCATAATAATATCACTAGAGAGGGTTAAAAAGTATTTAGTTAATTAACACTATGCAATAACCCTAGCTAGGTCCTATGTTTTCATATTCACTAAGTATATGCAAAGTAAAGTAAAATCTAATCTAGTGCTCACCAAATCTTTTGGAACAAAGTGGGGGTAATAAACATGCATAGAAGATCTATACTCAATTAAATGTATAAAAAATCTTAATGAATAGGAGAGAAGTACAAATGCAAATCTATCTACTTTAGCAAAGGAGATTTTTTTTTAAGAATACTTACATTTGAAGATGAACCATCCAAGATTCAATCTCTCCCTTGGCCTAGGTGATTTACAAGAGGTTATTATGGTATGTAAGGATAACAAGGGTAACTCAGCTCTAAACTACATAATTTACATGTATCTAAAAGACTTCTCTACAAGACAATATTCATATCTCTAAAGAAAGTATTGAAACCCTAAGTAATGTTCCTCAAGTAAAATGGTGGATAAGTAGATGTGAAATATAGTAATTTTATTCTTCTTCTATTTTTATCTTAAATGAGGGAAATGGATGTGTAACCTTTCTAAAATTTTAGCTGACAAGGTTGACCCAATTCGACTCTATATCATTATTTGATAATAATAAGTTGGGTTTTGGTCTAGGTCAACCAAGGTTGACCTAGACCTATAACGGATAAATATCAATTTTAATACAAGGTCAGCCCAGGCTGAAAGTGTACAATAAATGTTAAAAATGATTTTAAGCTTAGGTAGGGGCTGAATAAGGTAGTGAATTTCTTGGAAGAGTATATAAGGAAGGAGGAAAAGCTTAGGGAAGTGTATAGGAGATGGTTGTGTAGATAGTAATTGGTGGTATAGGGGACAATAATATTAGGAAGCACCAATAGTCTACCCACCACTTTCCCAATACGCCCTTTCAGGTATGCACTCAGAGAGATTAAAAGTTGATACATTCCTACAAGAGAAAAAGTATTAGTAAGTGGTAAAGTTAATAAAAATATTAGGTGTATACATATGCCCCACTCAAATATCATCGTATATCACATGAGTGTAACATGGGATGGTTCTTTGAGAAATAATAGAGAAACACACAAAAATGAGCTAAGTAAAAATGAAATACTAAAATTAATGCTGAAATGAAATGAAAGTAACTAAAAAGTAACATATGCATACCTTGACTTACCTTTTCACTGAATGACTACATGTAAATATCCTAATCTTGATCATGGAGGGTGTAATACCTACATTTGAGAAACCATAGGGATACAAAACTAATAATAGAAATAATGTGTGTGTATATAGGATGATGAAAGTAGAAATGAATAACTCTCAAAACTAATTAAATTTCTTAGAAAAATTGGGAAACTATGATTGTTAAGGCTAGGTTGGAAATAAAAGATCAAGCATGCAAATGACAAAATGATTTTAGATGAATGTAGAACACACTAAATCATGTTGGGAAGCATGTAAACATAAATAAAAAATGAAATATCAATGCAAGAAAAATCTAACAAATATATGTAATTGAAAAGTAACCCCATATAAGATAAACATGTTGAATCAAACATAAAGAAATCACAAATGACTAAAAATGAAATTTAAATAAAGATGTAATATAAATATGTCAAATTAAGATGAGTAAAACATAAATAAATGAAAATGAAATGTAATTCAAGATGTAAGACAAGCATGAATAAGTCATACATTAATAAAAAAATGTAAGAATGTGAAATTTCATATGTAAGATAAGAGAAGTCCACAAAAATCAAACAAGAACACAATGGATAGATGAAAATCAAAAACTCTAAAGGATGAAAACTCAAACTTAGTGCTTGTTCTAAGATATAATGTAATAAAACGAAACCAACTAATGACATGACTAGGATGACAATGAGATGGTGTGTTAAGTAAATAGTGTAAGGGTGTTTGTGAGGAGAACCTAGTCCTATACAAGGTCCTACAATGCAACTCCAAAACTAAGCCAAAGAGGCATAATAGAGAAAATGTGATCAAGGATGTGATCAGAGAAAAGTAATATCCAACAAGGGGAATATCAGGAAAATATGGTGTAAAGAAGGAATATGAGGCACCACATGGGTGATGTGAACATCCTTAACAATAATGAGACACACTAGGCAAGTGAGAAAGGCTAGAAAATGTTGACAACAATGACTTAGGACACTTTGAATAATAAACACAAATCTTGGGATAATAAATGAATTACATAGATCAACACATGAAGGCTATATGCATAAAATTAAAAAAGACCTACCTTCCCACATTGTGTTCCTTATTCTTTAGGACCCCTTATAGAGCCATTAGATTACTTTAAGATTGGGTACTTATGTGAGAAAGTAGGTATAACTAGAAGTATACGATATAATGAGACCTCACACCCCAGTCTAATAGCCTATTGAACCCCAATGGACCTTGGCTCTATCATGAGGCCAATTTTGGAGTTTGATCTTCAACTAGGATAGGATATGTGCCAAATATAGATCATGTCTTTTGGTGTGATTGAACTTTTAAGATTTTTTTATTTACCTTTTTATCATTGTCTTTTGTTTATTTTATGATTTGGAGTTTAAATCTTTTGTATTTTTATATTCCTCCTCCATACAAATTTATAGAACCAAACATGAATGAAATAGGTGAAAAACACAAGATATATTACACTTTCTCATTAAAGAAAATGACCTAAAGACCAAGGTGTCTAAAGACTCCTAGAATTTCCCACAAGTATAATCTCAAATTTGACCTATGTGCATCTCAAATGAAAGGACATAAGGGAAATATCGGGATCATGAGAGATCCATACATGTAATAAGTGATACAATGATTAATATTCTTGTATCTAATCATAAGGAGGTAAAATAGTGATCTTAAAGGGATGAGACTATGTTATGAAAGTCATGTCACTAAGAAGCCATACTAACCTACAAGGGATCTAAAAAAAGCATAAATAAAATAAATAGTCATCCCAAAAGAGGGGGAAGTTAATTTAAATATGTTTTAATATGGTCATTTGCGAGGAGAGATTGGTCCTATCCATGGTCTTACAATATAACTCACAAGGTGAACACCCATGAAGTGAATGTTAACTAAAGGGGAAAAAAATCATAAAGCTACTAAGGAAAAAAATGACATAAGAAGATAATAATAAAAGAGATATCTAAGAACCAAAATGGAAATAAATGCCAAATGTAATATGTAATAAAACCAAAGAATATAAAGGGAAACAAAGAGGAAACAATGGTGCTAGTAAAATGTGTTTGTGAGGAAGACCTGGTCATATCCAAGGTTTTACAATGCAACTCACAAATATAAAATGAAAAAAAACCAAAGAATCCAAAGGAAAAAATAGTGCTAGTAAAGTGTGACTAAATGAAATAAAGTGCATAAAAATAAAGAAACATGAGACAAACATAACAATCAAATTCTATGCTAATGTCTATATCAAAGATGAGCATGTGATAGTAAAGTTGTGATATAGAATGTCTATGAAGTTGGCTTTACCATTCAAGTGTATCAAAAATAAAGGTGTTGGCTATGATCTTGGTGGTAGTAAATGTGTTAGTTTGGACTCATTCCTTATAAGATTACCAAAGGATTTAAGAAAGGTAGTGGGGTATTTAGTTCCATTATATGTAATAGTTTGAGAAATGTTTCCAATGTATATGGATGCAATGAATAGAGATAAAGGTTCATTTTGAATATGTTGAAGCATTTTGTTATGCATGATTGGTTGAGGGATGATATTCCCATGGCATCTCTAAAAGGAGGAGGGATAAAATTTTGATTTGGTTGATTCATGATGACTTGAGGTGGTTGACTAGGCATTTATAAAATTTGAGATTGCATTTCCATTATTTCATAATGGTTATGGTTTGAATAACATTCATTTGTTGAATTATTTGAGCAATAATTTGAGTTATATCAATGGGAGTATTTTGAATACTGGTGGTATGAGGTGTGATGTTAGTGTTTATAGGAGGAACATTCCCTATATTGCTAGTAGGAGATGGATTGTTGGGTGGAGGATTCCATACATTTTTAGTAGGAGGAAGACTAGGATAATGACATCAACTGCATTACATTGTGTAATAATTAATTTTGGATTAGGAAGACATGAAAGCAAAAATTGAATAGTTTTATTTAAAGTAATAAAATAAATGAGGTTCTAATATAAATATTTAATTATGTAGTGTTCTTGAATAAGTGGAGGCTGAAAATATGACATCATTATGAAATAAGACTAGATAGATACAAATAATAAGAAAACTATAAATAACTAAGTTGAATAGGTCGACTTAGTTTTATTAGAAAGTTGAGTAGAATAGCCTGTGATCTAGTCGGCTATGTCCTGAGGGAAGGGATTTTTTTTGAAATGTGATAATTGGAGATGACTAATAAAATTAAACTGAGCACATAAGCAACTAGAATAATGTTTTGATTTAATTATAGCACACATCATAAACTTTGTACAAATGTTGGCTAGTACAAGTTTTGCAATACAAAATACAATTTATAAAGAACAAGAAACAAAACTAGAATGTGAATGCTACTCTAATAAGCAAATATTCTTAAATGTTTTAATGTATAACTTTTAGAAATAAATGTGATAGAGATTTAGATGTAAGAAAGAACTAAAAAATCAATCTACGGATAATTTTAGGTAGTTTAGGCTAAGAGGGATATGTAATGGTGATGGTACTAGCTTGGTATTGGGGTCTACCCCATTACTTCATAATCCCATAATGATAAGGGTTTCACGTGCTTTGCCAATATATACCATCAACCACAGGTTTATACTTGACCATAAAATCAAGTTAGCTTTCCCCTTGGTAATGAAATCCAAGTAAGTAGATCTTGGGAAGAAAAATGTTTAATGTTTTTTAGTGTTAATTGATTTGAAAGTGTGTGCAAAAGAGGAAAATAGTGTGACTAAATTGATAAATTAAAAAACCACCTAATTAATTTATGTTTGTTACTCTAAGCTTTCAAGCAACTAAAATGAAAGGTGAACTAATTACTAATAAGATAGATTAATTCTTTGATTGTGAAGAGTATAGAGTCAATATAGGTAACATTGTATACAAACAATGTAGAATAGAGTTGACATGGCTGCCACTATTTTATGAAATAAAGATCTAGAAGAACACAATCAAATAGGTAAATTAAATATTTTAGATATAAGATAGGCTATAAAATGTGTTGAGTTAATTGACTCAATTTTCTATAGGGTTGTAGTTTATAGACTACAAACTTGTGAAAAAAAGTAATGTAAATGAAAAACTGAAATGATAAATAAGGTAAGAATGAACCTTCATGGTTTTAAATATGCTTGGTTTTTAAAATTTTATGATTTTTTACTTAAGTGTTGATTTAAATATTATGAAAATAAAGTCAGTTAACTTGATGAAGTTTACAGAACCTATGTGTTGAAAAAAATTAATGAATAGAGTCAGTTGACTTGAGTATGTTTGAAAACATATATGATAACAAATAATAACTATGAATATAGTTAATTGGATCAACTATGTATGCAATCATATAAATAAAGAAGAAGAATATGTCAAGCTGATTGATCCAATCACTTATATTTGGAAAAAACCTACATAAATAACATAGATTCATTTTGGGGTGACTATGTGTTAAGCATATGCACAAACTTTTAGAACTATACCAACATGTTCGATATAGTACTGTAAAAATAAAAATATATAATATGATGATAATAAATGAATGCATAAAAAAAAAATGCAAGGGTTAGTTCATGTCCTTTTCACCAAAATTTTTACAAAGAAAAATGTAGCTAACCTATTAATCAATCCTAATTTAGAGAAGATAAATCATACTTACACTTCCATTTATTGATACATTATATATTTAGGATAATCACCAAGATGGATCCACTATACCTAATTAAGGGTATATTAATACAATAACATCACTAAAGAGGGTTCTAAAGCATCTATTAAATCAACACTATGTAATAACCTTAGCTAGGTCTTGTATTTTCATATTCACTAAGTTTATGCAAAGTCAAGTAAAATCTAATCTAGTGCTCACCAAATCTTACGGCACAAAGTGGGAGTAATAAACATAAAAAGTAAACATGCATACAAGATTTATACTCAAGTCAATGTATATAAAATCCTAATAGATGGGAGAAAAGTACAAATGCAAATATATATACTTTAATAAAGAAGAAAAAAAGTTAGGAATACTTACCTTTGATTACAAACCCACCTATCCTCAATCTCTCCCTTAGACAAGGTTTTTTGTAAGAGTTTGTTTTGGTATGTAAGGATAACAAAGATAAATTAACTCTAGCATACATAACTTCTCTATGCATCCAAAAAACTTCTCCATAAGACAAGATTTGTATCTCCAAAGAAAAAATTAAAACCCTAAGTAATGTTATTCAAGTAGAATGGTAGATAAGTAGATGTGAAATATAATATTATTCTTCTCTTTTTCTCTTAAATAGAGTAGGATGTGTATATATAGCTGAATCTAACCCTAAACTTTTTCAAAAGTTTAGCTGTGGGGTTGATCCAATTTGACTCTATAGCATTATTTGATAAAAATATGTTAGGTTCCTTTAGGTTGACCAAGGCTGACCTAGACCCACAACATTCAAATATCAATTTGAATACAAGGTCATCCCATGATGATAATGTACAATAAATGTCAAAAAGGGTGTTAGGCTTAGGTAGGGGCTAAATAAGGTAGTGAATTATTTGGAGGAGTGTGTAAGGAAGGAGGTAAAGCTTAGGTAAGTGTATATGAGATTTTTTGTGTAGATAACAAGTGTTTATAGGTGACAACAATCTTGATATTCACCAATGATGTACCCACCCCTTTCCTAGTTCACCCTTTAAGGCATGCACTCAAAGATATTGAACTCGATAGGTTCTTGGAAGAGATAAAGTGTTAGTAAGTGGTCAATTTAATAAAAATATTATGTGTATCCAAATAGTACCTTATTTGGATTTTTCAAGGAAGCCATTATTTCCTTATAAATCTTGCACAAAGTTTCAAGATCAAATGATGGAAAATTTGACCCATGTGTATCCAATTTTACTTTAAGAGGTGGAGGAACATGTTGACCATCACCATGATGTGATGAAATACCTTTTTGGTGACTAATAATGTGGATTGTGGAATGCAACATAAGCCATCAACAAATAATGGGAGTGGGATAATGACTATTAGAACCTAAAATGGTAGGTGGCTCACTGAAACATATCAAGCTTATTTGTTTTTTTTCACTTGCTAACATTTGAAATTTATTGTACTCAATATCTATCACTTTATAAATATAAACCTCTTCTTGCTCATAGGTTATACTTGATTTGACAAAATTTTCCATGGGGTAAGCCTTTGATTATATTTGGTAAAATAAATAATGAAACATATCAACAATGATATATAGAATCCTAGGAAGTTGAATAACCCTAGAAAAAAAAAGGTTTCATAAAGAAAGACAAAGGTTAGGTTCACCAAAATTTCAACATTTTTTTGAGATAATAAGGTATTAAGGTTAAATTGGTAGAATAGTCTAATCAAATGGATGAATAAATCTATTCTAGTCTAGACTAATTAAACTTATTTATATAATACAATATATTGAATCTGAAAAATTAATAAATATCAAAAGTACAATGTCAATTGATATTATAATAATTACATCACAAGGAAGGGACTATACTTAGTTTATTTTTATATGTGTAGGAGGATTTGAGTTGTGTAGAGGTAGAATTAGGCATGCTAATGATCAAGACCCAGTTTTTAAATTATAGAAATATTAAATTTATGGAGGCTTGGACACTTGCATCGACACTTTTGTTCATGTCTTGAAGGTTATGTCTTGTAAAAAATATATTCTAGAAATATAAAATATATGGAGGCCTGATCACTGGCATCGATGATTTTATTCATGTCTAAAAGGTTATGTCTGATATAAAATATTCATTGCATTATGAAGTGATTACTTGTACATGTTAGGGTTTTTTATCATCTTTTTATTGATGCATATAGATTTTATGCAAAAGCTATGTATGACTTGTATAGCTCAAACCCTAGTTCCCCACCTTAGATTAGGTCACTTTATAAAAATGTGTTAATAGGTTCATGAAGTCAAGATAACCTTAAGTGCCCCTAATTTAATGAGTTCTACCTACATATCCAATACTTCAAACAGGGCCATAGACATATGTAGTTCTCCCCTAAATGTAGACTTGTGTGTGTGCAATATGCTATATGTAAATGCATGCAATGATCTAACTTGTAACTTGAAAAATACCACTCATGGGTTTTTATTTAAATGATTAAAACTATAATATGATTTATCCTATAAATGATATAAAAATATGGAATAATAGGGTATTATAACTTAGTTGTGCAATTGATTGAATGAGCTTGAATAGGTGCCTACTTGGTAGTTGTTAGATGTGTGCTTGATAATTATGAATGGTATTTATTTTGTATTTATACCACATATTTTTAAAGTATCTCAAGGAAGGGTTATAAAATAAAAATAGTAATTTGGATGACTTCTGAGGTACAAACACTTGATAAGGAAACTATACAATATCATCTGCTAGTGTCCCTATGAAAATACAAGTGTGCGGTAGGATAGAAAATTGTTGAAGGTATATAACTAAGAGTTAAGGATATAGATAATATTTTAAGATTTATATCTTGTACATATTATTTAGGTCATCATAATGATAAGTTCAGACCATAAGATAAGTAGTTAGGCATAGTGAGATGTTAAATGCAAGCCTTTCAACAACTAAAAGGTTTAGAATTAAAGGTCAGAGCCTTGATTGGTATTTTTTAAGTGTACAAGACTAAAATGTTATATATACTCATATTTTAGTATATAAAAATTCCTAATATACATTAATTTACTTATGCATTTATATATGTCTCAAATTAAAATCAATACCAAATTAGCTTACTATTAGAATAGGTTATTTACCTTAGTTCATGTTTACCTAGGTATCTAGTTATTCCCACCCATTTATGTGTAGATATTTCATTTATATTATTTTAGATATTATAAGATATTACATATTTATCTCTTAGATATTATAGGGCTACTTTTTAGTTATTTCTATCCTTGAAGGATAGTTATCTCTTAGTCATATGTTTGATCACTTAACTTGATATCTTAGTTAGGATTGATGATTTAGCTTGATCTCTTAGCTATGTTTGATCTCTAGCTTGATATCTTAGTTATGATTGATATTCCTTGACTATATATGCAAGGCTCATTCATTGTATTTGATGAATCTGTGGAGATATAGAGGATTTATCATTGTATGGTCTATTTTTTATAATAGACTGAGATATTGTTTGAGCGATGCATCAATAGCTTTTACTATGGTAATGGTTTATAGATTTGACCCTGGATAAGAGTTTTAAAAACTCTTTCATGGTATCAAATTAGTCTCCAACAACCATCACTCAAACCTTAGGTTATCTTTGTTCAACATTGGGTATTCTCTTTCCTTACTAAGTATACTCTTCATTTGCATCCACTTTGGATGGTCATGAGATTTGTTATAGTGTGTTAGAAATTCTTTTTTTTTGTGGGGGGGGAGGGCGGCTTACTCATTTTTTGTATTTTTTATTGCAATTAAATTTTGGAGATTATAGGAGTAAATCAAATCTCACCAATGTATCCACATTATCTGAGAAAGACACAATCACCTCAAATTTCATCCCAATTGGATATCATAGGCAAGATTTGTAAGTTTTTTACAAATTTATTTTTTGATTAAAAATGACTATTCTTTTTCATATTGTGAGAAAACTATAAATGATTGATTATAATTATTTTGGGTTTTGTGCACCTTTTTTTTCTTCTACTTTCTATATTATTTTTAAATTTTTAATTTCATTAATAATTACAAAAGTTATATTAGTTTTACTGAGCATTACTATTTTGAAAAATGACTTTTCTTTCTTTAGTTGTGAGAAAAATGTAAATGATCACTCAAAACAATTTTTAGGTTTTGTGCGCCTTGTGTTTAAATTTTCATAACATTTTAAAATTTTGAATTTCATTATGAATTAAAAAAGTTATTGTAGTTTTACTAACTCTAGTATTATTCACTAAAAAATCCTCATGGGGAGATTTTTTAAAAGGAATTTTTTATTGTTTTTTTATAAAACAATATATTTGGATGATTTTTTGATTATTTTTAATTAAAAATAATATTTTATATTTGGGAGACATAAAGAGATATTTTATTTGTTTATTACTTGGCCACGTACCTTTTTTTGATCTCATTGAGGCCTAGTTTGGGAAGTGGCCAAACCCCTTCACAAGCAAACAAAATTTCTCCTTCATTAATTTCTCCCTCTTGATTGCACTCTATCATGGATGCATTATCGACTGAGCCTAACATCCCATTTTTCATGTGATTTGTACTTTTTGAGACTACAAGGTGAAGTACAATATGATAGGTGGTTAGATCCCCTCACAAAAACACTTTATTATACTCATGCTCATTTATTTGTACACTTGTAAACATATTTTTGGTAGATCCCAATGCCATGCATTATTTTGATATGTTTTTTGTGATACTTATATTTTTGGCCCACACTGCTCCCTTATTTTTGGAGTGACTCTCATGATTTGTGATGACTTCTTTGATAGGTTGATAGTATCCTTTTTTGGAGATATTCTGGTCTTTACAATGTCTTCATTATTTTTGATTGGTATTTTTTTAGAATATATTATACTCACACTAAATTATAAATTGTCATAGGGGGTTTAATTTTACAACCTAATCTACCTTCATGTATGTGTAGCTTGGTTTGTACACCCTTTACTATTAAAATTTTTAGTCTCTTCCATCACCACTAGGGCCATCTTATTGAGAGATTTTATCTACATTTTCTAGATTCCTCCTTTGTACATGGGTATCTTATTCAGACACTCTATTTTTTAGAACCCATATGAGGATTGTTATGTCTATGGTATTTTTGGTAGATTTTTATGTAGTGATAATAATGTGGCATTCACACCACTCTTTGTGCTCACTTATCACCATTTTTTAATCCACTTATTTAGAGACTTTTATTTCCATCTCCCAATTCAACATTGAGGGATGGTTTTTAGACAATGCTTCTCTAGGTTCATCATTCTACCTATTATTCTAGAGTGTAGTGTTATGTTTAGTGATTTTCATATTCATCACCATTCCTACTTCGATTTGGTGGTTATAGAGACTTGACATCCATGTATTCTATAAAGATGGACTATCATCCATAAGGAAACTTTTATTCACAATACATATTTTTTTTTGTATGGGTACCTCATTAGGCCTTGTTGTTGGGACCCATTTCCTTTTTTTCTTTCTTTTTAGGGGGAGTTTTATTTTCCTATAGGTTTTTCCCTTTCTCCACTTTATGAGAGATTGCTTCATAAATATATTATACATGAGTATGTGATTAAGCCTTATTACTGGAACTCATACTATGGTTATTCCACTCTATTTTTGGCTCCTAAATTCACTTGTAGGGGGTGTTAGAGTAGGTTATTTACCTTATCTCATGTTTACATAGGTATATAGTTATTCTCACCCACTTATGTGTGGATATTTCATTTATATTATTTTAGATATTATAATATATCACATATTTATCTCCTATATATTATGGGGATATTTTCTAGTTATTTTTATCCTTTAGGGATAGTTATCTCTTAGTCTTAGGTTTGATCACTTAGCATGATCTCTTAGTTAAGATTGATCACTTAGCTTGATCTTTTAGTTATATTTTATATCTAACTTGATATCTTAGTTAAGATTTATCTTCCTTGACTATATATACAAGGTTCATTCATTATATTTGATGAAGATTTGTAGATGTAGAAGATTTATCATTTTATGATCTATCATTGTATAATAGATTGAGATTGTTTGATCAATGCATCAATGGTTTTTACTATGGTAATAGTTTGTAGATTTGACCTTGGGTGGGAGTTTTATAAGCTCTTTCACTTTCAAGACAATACATAATGGGTGGGAAAAGCCAAAAAATTAGGTAATACAAGGGATGGGTGCCATATCTCTATCTTAGCCCATAATTATAAGGGGTGATAACAAGAGGATAAAAGTAGAGGAACTACTTTAATGTGTTTTTTTCTTACTTTGACTGACATGTACTTATTTTATCTTGATTTGAGTGGCCATAATTAGGTTATAACTAAATGTACTCACTATACTTTAATGATCACCTTTGTTTTGGGCAAGCTAGTCTGTTGCCTCTAAAAAAAAAAACCTACAAAGGTTTTTAAGAATCATAGTGTTTGGGCATGTTGTGATTTTAAATTAAGGTGGGAGTCATGAGTATTATTATGGCTTAAGCCTTGAGTGGCCTTGGCATGTTATATTTTAGGATAAAAACATAATGTTTATATTTTTCACTTACATTGCATGGTGTAAAGGTTTAATGAGTACAATATTTTGCATGATCTTACTATTGGTAAAAAGGTCTTATTGATCCATGATAGAGTCACAGGGTTGTTATGGAGTTTGACCATAGCCTTAAGAGAATGATCATTTGATGATTAGGTTTTTGGCATGATTAGAGTTGATTTGATATTTTTTCCATTTATTGACCTTGAGACTTAGGGAATAAGAGGGAAAAGAATGGAGAATGTGGATGGAGGAAAACTAAGGACCTACATTTTGGTTGTTTCTAGGAATGTAGTGGAAGCTAATTTTGGGTATTCAATTTTCAAAACATTTATGATTTTTGATAGTAAAGTAATCTAGCATGAGGTTAAATAGTAATTTGGGTATATGTCTAAAACATGTGATGTGTTGGAACAAAATATGAAAAAGGGAAAAGGAGAGACATTTTGGGGAGAAAATTAATGAAGAAAATGGGAAGGTGGAGCTTGGTATATAGTTATAGGCATGTTATATTTCTCTCTTTATTAAGTTTATATGCATTAGTTATTATATCAAGTATGGATATATATATATATATATATATATATATATATATATATATATATATATATATATATATATATAAAGTTTATATGCATTAGTTATTATATCAAGTATGTATGTATATATATATATATATATATATATATATATATATATATATATATATATACATACTTGATATAATAACTAATGCATATAAACTTTATATATATATATAATACCCTATTCTAGATGTAAATATGCCTTTGTCCAAGGTGAAACCATGATCTTTTTAGGGTCCATAGATTTATTATAAGTATTATCTATGTTGTGGGTAATGAACATAACCTGAATGTGTTTTGGTGGTGTAATGGTCTCTGTGTTTCTTAATCTCCCTCTAGGGAGAAATGACCTTGCATGGATAAAATGGTAAAACCTAGACTACATTGGTTATTAGTTCATTTGGGATTGTACTTTAATTAATGTATTTTGGTTATTTGAAAATTATTGAACCTTATCCCTATATATATATATATGACCTTATGTGCTTCTCCTTACATAAATTAACATCTCTTTTAAATGTTGGATCTATGATGGGATTGACCCATCTCGAGGTTTTGAGTATTTTTTGGTTGTAAATTATCTTATTGATCATCTGGATGTTTATTTATACTGTGAACTTGCTTACTTTCAAGGTTATAGTTGTTTTCTCTAATGTTTATTAGTCACTTATATCTTGACACAAAACTACACTTAGAGTATTATAAGAAAATTGTATTTGTATTAGGTAATGATAATAAAAAAGGACAAGTTGTTTTATAGTCCTTCTTTGTTATTTTGATAGGTTTATTCTGTGGTATTGCTCATTTGAATTTTATGGTATAAATGTTAATTATATGTGGCTATTTTCTAAATTTAAGCACTGTATACAATAAGGTGTTGTTCATCATGTGTTTGTTCAATGATAATCTATAGTAGACTAGATTCTTAATTGTATGGACTCATGAAAAGAAATAATGATAGTTTTCCTATCCTTTAAGCATTGCTCCTTATGAATCCTTTGTGATGAATCATTTTATTTTAATGGGAAGATCCCCATTGTGTTAAGTTACCTGTGTGCTTCAAAATGATTTCTTGATGCTAAAACTAACTTCTTTTACTACGTAAATATTTGTATTAGTATGTGGTTATTGATTAATGAATTATTTTGTACATGATATACTTTGCCTTTTCTAAATGTTGGGATCTAGTGAAATTATTTGTAAAATGTATTATGTTTTTAGGATACATTTTTATGAGGAAATATAAACAACATTTATACATAGTGTGCTAATATATCCCTATTTCCTTGATGCTTGACACTTGAGGGATAATAAATAAAGTATTGCAAGTGTTATGTTCTCATGTGATCTCATTAGAAATGATGGAAATGTTGTTGGCATTATGGAGAGGTTTGTATCATGATTCTTTGGATAAATTGTTGGATTGTGTTCAGTACATCTAAAGCAAATCATGCATGAGAGGGTTGTCACTCATTTATAGATCACTTATTATTCTAACTTAATTATTGAATTTACCTTGCTTTTTTTTATTGATCTAATGTGGTCATAATGCTTACCTAGAAGGGAATTAATATCACCAAGTTTGTGCTAATTTATCTCATTACAATGCCTTAGTGTAGGTAGTGATTTTTTTCAATCAAATATTTATTTCTTAGGTTATAATTGTTGACATATTATCTTCGCTAGTTTCTAGACATTTTCTTGGCATGCTTGAATGTTTTGCTTCTTTGTTGTACATGGTCCAAGATAGCTATTCTGAGAGCATGACTCATTGAGTATACTTTAAAATAGTACCAATGGACTTTGAGGCAATAGGGTACATTTTAATTTCATTATCATTACGTTATGATCAATGTAAATAATCCATTTTTATGATTCAAGTACACTATCTAATGTTACTTAATAAGGATTATGTAGTATAATTGATTAATATATTATGTATGAGGATTTTTTTTAGCATCATAATGTGCTAATATTGGTTGTTAATTAATAATTTTATTTTTCCATTGTTTGGCATGGTATCTCAAGGAGAACTTGAGCGAGTTTTTTTTTTGTTGCTTCTTATATAATACATGTGAAAATTTGAGTTATTGTTCATTTTTTATTGCTTGTAATGTGGTTGACTTGGTGATTGTGTGGTATGACAAAATGTAACCTAGAGATATTATTATTTTATTTAAAGATTATTCCTATTAGTAAAAATGATATTATAGTTTCAAGTTCATTATCTAATATTATGTTGATATGATTAAACCTAGGTTTTATTCATTCATTATTGATCTTGATTGTGCCTGATAAGTCACCTGGTGACTATACTACATGAAAAGATATAGCCATAGATATATTTTTAGTTATTAAAATGTTATATCTATTAATTAAAATGTTTATATGTGCTTAACCTTTTTTAAAAATATGTAGGGTTAAGGGGGTAGAATAGCCTATACACAATGATAAATAAAACTATTCTAGAGAAAGACAATTAATTAAAAACTTAGATAAATGAATATCCTAAATTAAAGTGTTGGGCTATGCTAAATATATAAAGTACATTAAAAATAGTAATTTGATTGCATAAACACAATGAAGAGATGATAATTAGTTTATCTAAAAATATACAGGTATATATGAGAAGTATAGAGATGTAAATAGGTAAGGGCAATATTAGGATCTAGTCATCATATTCTAGAAATATTATTTATAGAGGCCTAAACACTTGCATCAACTTATGGACACTTGTGTAACAACCCTTTGGTCAGGTAATAAAAAACTCACTAGGTTTTTATTATATCTCCTCATATTAATTCCCCATATTTATACAATAAGGTAAAAATAAGTAAATTAAATTACTAATTAAAGCACATGCAAAACTAAAATCAACACATTTAAGTGAAAGACAAAGTCGAGATGGTTATACCTTCTGAGTGATAACCATGAGTAAATTTTTCTAGACTTTATTCACTGAGTGAAAGCCATCAATTATAAACAATAATATTCAAGGTCATATGTTCTATATTGGAGACAACCTCTTGTTTACAATGAGTTTTTTTCATTTACATAAGAAGATCATAAGTAATAATGCTTTACCCAATTTGATAGAATTACATAAATAGACTTTTTTATTGATCATGATATTCATAAAATGATTACTATTATAGTCATACAAAATTGAGTACCACTTGATATGAACTATTTATTTATGAAATGATAAACCACACCTTTTGAGAAAACTAAGCAAGATTTAAAAACACCATTAGAAATGAGAAACTAACTCTTTCTTAGCAACATGATGTACTACCTTAGGTTTTACCAAAAATAATAAAATAAACATATATAGTTTGTCACAACTCAGAATGCATGAGTATTCAAAATATAACTAAGAAACTGATAAATTATGTAATCTATAAAGCATGATCTTACCCAAGGCATATTTGTAACAATTATTTAATTTGGCATAAGTAATTAAGTAAAGGTGTTAAGTATAATAATATTATCAACACTTAAACAGTCATACAATAATACAAAAAATATGATAAAAAGGACATTATTCAAAATATAATCAAATTAAAATGGTTGGACACAACAAGCCTAGATGTCAATGCCACGAACTATTATATGGAAAAATACAACCAAATTTCAAGTGTCAAACTATATTCATAAAGCAAGGAGGTACCCAACAATAGTATTCTGATATTAATACAAATGTTATACATATACTAGTTATCCAATAATAAGACATAAATATATTTAGGTATTACCCCAAAGTTACTTCCAAATAAGTTGAAGGTTATAAGGGCAAACATACCAATACATTTTATTCGATCATTCTAAAAATATTAATTAATATTAATTAGGAATGACACAAATTTAAGTTGTTTGGATCAATGTATAAAGCCCAAAAGTTTTTACATAAATAAGGGCCAATGTCCATGAGCTCAAAGGTATAAATTATTCAATATACATAGAATTTACAGAATTTATTTACAACCATTTGGAATAATCCTTCTAAGTCATAAACTTACTCAGTAAGCACACCAAACAATGGTTGAACATATTAGTTTATAGAAGTCAAAATCCTTTCATAATAGTGTTTAAATAATTTACATACATGATTATACCATCCGATTTAAATAATTGTGGTATCCAAACATTTTCAATCATTGATAAGGATTCAATTCAAAGTTATCATACAACACAACAAAAATAAAAGAAAATAATGAATTCATCATTGAAAACCACCATCTTGAATTCTATAGTAGAGAGCAAAGCATGTCAAGTAAGAATCAAATACAATTATATAAATGTACTTCCATGCAATGGAAAACTAAGCATTATAAGTTGGCCATAAAATCTTAGCAATTATACCAAGGTTTGGCAACATGATAGGTCAACATAAGCTAGCAAGTTATCACCCTTCAAGGTAAAAAATCTAAAATTAGAATTTTATTTATAATAATACAATTTTTAAAAGAAATAATAATCATGATTAATCCCTTTTTTTATTTTAATGAAAGAATCCTCAATCCAACATTTTGAGCTAGGGAATATATTACCAATGTTTTTATATTGACCAAATCATTAAAGGCTTAAAAATCTAGAGCATTTTTAATAATTTATAAGTTATGCATTATTCTACAAGAGCTAAAAATAAAGTTAAAAAATAATTACAATTATATAATGTACAATCTCATGCCATATTTTTCATATGTAACTTTACTAAAATCATACATCATGACATGCAAAATACTTAAAATAATAACTAATTATCATTACGCACCAAGTAGTAGTTTTATAACATATGTACGTATACACTCATACTCTGATTTCAATGTTTATAATATGTAAAACCACTTAACAATAAACATAAATAAATTAAAACAATTTCTTCATTGTGGTTTGACGTGGTGTCCTAAATGACTCTTTTAGAGTAGTTCACTATATCTTCTAAGTCCCTTAAGCTAATATATTTCAAAAAGTAGTATGCATTCAAAACACCTCATGAATATACTTATAAAAATGAGCTAAACAATAATATGTTTGAACAACTATAGTTCTAGGCTAATGATAAAAATAATGTCATTCTAACCAAGCTCATACTAAAAAAAAACTATACATAAAAAACACGTTCACCTAATTCCTCAAAACTAAGATTTATTCTGACATCACACATATTTCTCTAAGTTGAATATGATATCACATGGTCATGCTCTAGCTATTATCCAAGACTCCCCAAAAGACACTACAGATCCAAGCTAAAATGTATGGTTGACTAAAATTATCCTAATTAAATAATAGAAATGCCCATAACTTAATAATACAAGTTTATATATAGTTGACCCCAATGGCAATAGTTTTTTTAATTATCCTGTTCCAAAATCTTATCATAGTATAAAGCTGTTATAAACAATCAAACATCTACTCAAGCCAACAAAATATGGGATTTTTATCTTATTAAGACATTCAGGTGAGTAAAAATCCATCTATTTGTATTCAATCAATTATCCCTTTTATAACACATACCCAAAAATGCATTTTACTATTCCCAATATATTTATATTTGGTTAACGATTCCTTCATAATACACAATCAAACATTCATTTCCAAATTTCAAATTTAACTTTCTAAGACTTCCATTTTCACACTTTATTATTAGAGCTTCAAGATGTTATACAATGGAAAATCCAAATCATTCTTGATCATTAATAAATCAACCATAATAATAGTTCTTTAACCTTTCAAGTTAACAATAACATGTTACATGCCTCAGTATACATTATAATATAGTGAAGACCATTTATAGGAATTTATATCACTGTTACCACTACATACAGGTCTAAAAAAAATGTTTAATTTATCCTCTATGAAGCCTAGTAGTGCCATATGTGCCTACAGGTCTATAAATTGACTTAAAACTTTTCAAAAATGCTCCTGGTAACATCTAAAGCCTATTTAATCATTGTTACTAGCAGAAAACAAGATAAGGATCAAGATGTCCCTCATTATGGATTTATGGGTGAGGGAGAACCCTTACACCCAGACCCATAATGAGGGTTTTCAATTGAAGACATGTATAAAGAATAAGGAAATGGAGATTTTTTTTGGTAAACAGGAAATTACAACAACTCACAAAATGAATCCCCAAGATTTTTCAACAACCTTTTTCAGAGAGAATAAAACCCAATATATTATTGACAAGATTCACTAAATGGTATAAATCAAATACACCCTACCACTACTCACAACTGAAGTTGTTCATTAAGCCTTGATATAATTCATCTCAAACATAATTTCACAAATTTCAAATTGAAGAAATATTCTATGAATTTCTTTAATAAAAATGACCAAAAGACAAGAAAATCAATAGTTTTCTTTAATTAAAATAACTAGCTTGACTTACAAAACATGTAAAAGTACCTTCAACTCATAGTCACACAAGTATCTATGGAAAGAATGAACTATGTGCTACTATCTATAAATAATTAAATCTCTAAAAGAGTATTAAATGTTATCACTCACTCATTACCATACAACATAACAATGATAATGTTATGCAAAATAATACCTCAAGATTGTTGTTCAATTTGAAAAAAGACATGAATTCATAAATAAATTAAGATCAAACATAATAATAACACAATAATAAAAGGTTAATCCCTAACCATAATCCCAAGGTTCTCACAAGCATAAATTTAGCTTATACAATTATCAAAAGAACTATGCGAAGATATTATACATCCACAATCTAACACAACCATTTAGAGCCCAAAGAAGCATAATAGGACAATGTAACATAGGTTAATGGACCAGGGTTTATAGTTAAATCATAGATAAACTATAATACTTAAATTTCTAAAAATATCATTCTATTTTCTATAATTTTTACCATACAAAAATTATTCCATCCAAAATAGAACTAGATAGACACAAATCAATAAAATCCATCATTCCATAGGTAGAATCCATTATTACCCACAATGTAGGGTTGAATTTATAAAAAATCACCATCATAGGATAGGGTATTAACTTAATCAAGCTGAAATTTTCCATATTGTTACAAGATTAAAATTATAGAAAAATTATCAAGAAAGGGTTAGTAACTTGCCTGCAAACTGATGCCTTGATATTCCTTGTCATTGTCTTCTATACAAAGCATCCAAAAATGACCATTAAAACTCTATTTTGAAGTTTTTACATATTCAAAATGTGATAAACATATATCCATGGCTGAGCAACAAGATGTAGCCCTCCCAAAACTCCACACTCCGCACTCTCCCAACACAAAGACCAAATATAAGTTCCATGCTTCTTAAAAACCTAGTGCATAGTCCAAACGTTAATAGAAAAATGAAAATATCCCAAATTTCCTCCATAACATTACTAATTATGAATATATTAACCTTGGTTCATGTTCCAATTAATTTATTAAATCATGACATTTGACCAATTGATTTGCATAAACATGGCAAGGTCCCATGTCTCCCAAGTTAAATAATACCATTAATTTTTTTTCCCAAATTCTGTTTAGTCTTATATTAATTTAGTAATGAGATTTACATGCAAGGTTATAAAAATAAAATATCAATAGGCACAATTGGACTAGTGCCAATGCTAACCTCCAACTAATCAATGAAATAACAAGGTCAACTCAATGATCATAATACTTTGACCATGAGCATAAATGGAACAATATGAATAGTATTTTTTACCTTTCCTTTAGTCTGAGTCATTTTTTAATTTAAACATAATATTAATAGAAAAAGGTTATACCTTAAGTATAATGTTAATGCATTCACAATGGATTCTACTATCATAATTTTTCAATGTTAAAGTGGATCAAATGAACTCTCTCAAATAAGAATCCCAAAAAACCAAACATCATTGTTATAACAATCAATGAGATAAATCCAATCATAAGGATATTGAATAACATTGGCCTATCCCTTGAGTCAAAGTTACTCTTGATTGGAAGCTTAGTGAACTTATTTAATAAGAACATGTTCCTTATAATTTAATGTTTGCAATTGACTATGATTTGATGATGACCACTTAACAAGGACAATGTGATTTAAACCATTAGCATAATCATGTCAGAATAAAAGAAACTATCCTATAACTCCCATAGGGTCTTCTTATACCAAACACAAATGGGTCACAATTTTAGTGACTATAACAATCATGCAGAGATCAAACACTGATTGGATACGAGGGCACTACGTATAAATTATCCCACATAACTATATATCAAATCATGATAACAATAATGAACTAAACATATAAATCATATCAAAATATTGCTTCATGATCACAAAAAAACTAAGCATTATTATTTATTTTTATGGTGTTGATCACTGATAAGTGCCCTAAATCTTGACACAAGTAAAATGCAATGTTACATACTCCTTGAAAAAAATATCATCCCAATGGCTTGTCAACTTAGGATTGATTAGAAACACAAATGAAAAGTTTTAAAAGATTTTCTCAAAATTTTCCAACTATATTATTTATCAGGTGGTACCTTTGGAAACATGATTTTTCTTAAAAATTGCATTTTTTCCATTTGACTACCTATCAATGAAAACCAATAAGATTCATTATTTTTCTTAAAGATAATAATCTTACTCATAGTTTATTTATCCAAAATTCTTGTCCTTCTTCTATAAGACTTGATTAATTTTCATATTTGTTTGTAATAAATGTACATTCTTAGAAAGTTTTCCCTTTCTACAAGCATTAAACACATAGTATATCCTCACAAAAGACAAAAAGTGGCTAGGGAGAGTCAAACCAATCATCCAATAGGTCTACCTAACCTAATGATCTCTGAGCAAAATTACACATTGTTAAATGTATCATACAAACATTCTATGAACAATGGTCACATAATTTACAATATTATACTAGTCAAGCATTAATTACTTATAATGATGTAAATATAGTGTATGAAAACAGATAAACACAAATTATAATATTTCAAACTTAAACTACAATGATGTATAATATGACATCCATAATCAACAAATATAACCTTTTTTTATGATTCCATCTAATGTATAATGAATGTTCATTTAAACTACAACCATTACTACTTTTACCAAATAATAATATAAATTTACACAAATGTAATAATACAATAGAGTTTTTATATTACTTTAGTAAAATAATGCAAAATGTAACTGTATTATCAATTACTAATGAATAATTCACTAATGTCATCAACCACTGCTAAATAATACAACTATGTTATCATTTATTGTTGAATAATATAACAATTCCATCAGTCATTGCTAATTGGTACAATAAATAGATATGTAAAATTTTTATTAGTTCAATGAGTGATCGGTTCTAAAATAGCCAAGAGTATGTAACTAGTTTTAGTTTTTATAAGTTGTAAGGAGTGAAAAATATCATCTGAACATTTTCCTCCAACCATGTGCCAGTGGTTCACCACACATCTCCCTACTGAGAGTGATTATTACCTTCACATAGGGTCATATGTAAACATCAAAAAAGTGTGCTATATAATCACTATCAAATGGAATAGCTGTACAATCTATGGAATATGTCCTCTATCTACTATGACATCACACACATGCATGCAAACTAAAAGGTATAGTGGATAGATAATGTATACAATAATAACATTACTTTGGCTAAAGATTTCATGATAGTGTTTAGACTTTTTTTGAGTAAAAATCCACACACACCCATACTCTCTACTAAATACACATCTTATGCATTAACAAGTAATGAGTACTTTATACAAAGGCCTCCTACCTTTAGTTGTTCATTATACTATAATGTGGAGGATGACTCATGAACCACTATTTAAAATAAACTAACTATACATAAGAATACATCCAATATAGTTTAAATAACCATAACATAATTTATGAAGGTCCTTAATAAAGGATATAGGATCATAATAAATTCAATATGAAAATTAGAACTACCACCAAAAAACTCATTAAAGAAATCCAAACATTTACCATATATATTTTATATGAAGTTTTACCAAACTCATACACCAAGGCACTATAATCTTACCTAAGTATGCTTTAATACAATACTTATTTTTAATAATCATAATTATACATCAAGTAATGATTTAAATAAGGATATTCATAGATACTATGATTCCAAGTTTATAAATGTTTAAGGCCACCTAACACTCTAAATAGGAGAAATGAATTCTAGAGTTAATAGTATGCAAATTATAAAATTAAAAAGCATATTCCTATCATGAACATGTTTAACAATGAAAAGGTACACTCACTCAAGGTTAATATTATTGCTAGCCATGAAATAAACTTATCTTTAATGAATGCTATCAACACTCATAGTCAACCCACTTAACTGGATTCCACTACCATGGAAGTAAAACTTCTCTAAGAGAAAATTATCTCACTACAAAATGGGTGACCAAAGTCATTTAACACTAGGACAGGTAAAATAAAAGTGACCCACATGGTATCAATTGTCTATTACACAAGATGAAGACAATACCTACTACACTTGTATGTATGGAGATAGGTTTCAAGTGGAAACCCCATATGAAATAACATGAGGCTCTTGGTCCTTCATGTACATTTTAGTCATTTTAACTAAAGTTCTATTAATTTTTATTTCATTGAGTTATATCTTCAAAACATGTTTTCTCAACACTATGTATCATGGTCTCATAGATGAGCACTTAGGATGAGTGTCTAACCTAGGGCTTTAATACCACAATGTAACAACCCTTCGATTGGTTACTAGAAAATGCATTAGATTTTTTTTGTCTCCTCATATTTTCCCCCCTAGTTATAACATAAGGTATAATCAATTAGAGTAAATTACTAATTAAAGCACATGTAAAACTAAAATCAACACATTTAAGTAAATCATAAAGTCTAGATGGTTATACCTTCTGAGTGATAAACATGAGTAAAATTTTCTAGTATTGTTTGGTTGACTGAAAGCCATTCATTCTTGATAATAATATTCAAGTTCATACATTCTATATTTGAGACAACCTCTTGATTCTGATGAGGCTTTTGCCTTTACAAAAGAGGATTTCAACTGATAGTGTTTTACCCAATTTAATAGTATTATAGAAATAAACTTCTTCATTGATCATGCTATTCATAAAATGCTTTCTATTCCAATCATACAAAATTGACTACCACTTAGTATGAATCCTCTATTTACAAAAATGTTAAACTACACCTTTTAAGAAAAATAATCGAGATTAAAACACACCATTATAGATGATAATCAAAGTCTTGATTAGGAACATGACATACTACCTCAGATGTTTCCAAAAGTAAGAAAATTAACATATATAACTCATCGCAACTCAAAATATAGGAGCATGGAAAATATAACTAAGGAATTTTCAAATGATGTAGTCCATGAAGCATGATCATACCCAAGGCACATTTGTAACAAGTCTTTAATTTGGCATAAGCACTAAAGTAATAAGGGTTAAGCATAATAATATTATCAACATTTAAACACTCAAACAATAATATAAAAAATATGCTAAAAAGGTTGTTATCAACCAACCAATCATATTAAAATGGTTGGACATCAGTGGCTTAAAATTCAACTCCACCAACTAGTATATGGAATAGTACAATTAAATTTCAAGTTTAGAACTATATTCATAAAGAAAGGAAGTACCCAATAATGGTACTCTAATATTACAATAATCCCACATCTATTAGTTATCCAAAAATAAGACATAAATACATGGAGGGATTACCCAAAAGGAACTTCAAAATAAGCTAAACATACCATTACAAGGATGTTTATAGAATACCCAATTCTATCATTTAAAATTCATTAACTAATATTAATCAAGAATGACACAACTTGATCAAATTAAAGTTTCTTGTCTCAATGCCTAAATATTGAAAGTTTCCACATAAATAAAGGTTAGTGGCCATGAGCTCAAAGGGATAAAGTATTCAATATACATAGAATTTATATATAAATGCTTTACAACAACTTAGAATAAGCCTTCCAAGTCATAAACTTAATCATCAAGCAAACCAAATAGTGGTTGAACATATTAGTTTACAATAGTGAAAATATTTTCATAATAGTGCTAAAATAATATAAAAAAATGATTATACCATCCAATTTTAAACAAGAGTGGTATCCAAACATTTTTAGTCACTGATATGGATTCAATTTTTAGCTATCATACAATACAACAAAAAAAAAACAATGACTTGGTTATTCAAAACCACCATCTTGACTTATATAGTAGCGAGCAAATCATATCAAGTAGGAATTAAAGACAATCATATAAATGTAATTCCATGCAATGGTATACTAATCATCAAAATTTGGCAACAAAATCTTAGCACCTGCACTAAGGTTTGGCAACAGGGCAGGTCAGCATAAGCTATTAGGTTACTTACCTTTCAAGGTAAATAATATGAAATTAGAATATTATTTATAAAAATAAAAGTTTCAAAAGAAATAACAATCATGATTAATCCATTATGTTCTTTGGATGCAATAAGCCTTAGTCCAAAAATTTGAGCTAGAGAATATATCATCAATCCTTTTATACTGACCAAAACATTACAGGCTTACCTAACAAATTCACTTAGAATTAGAGAATTTATAATTCTTTATCTCTTATGCATTATTTCACAAGATATAAAAATAAAGTCAACAAATAAATGCAATCATTTAATGTACAATCTCATGACATATTGTTCAAATGTAATTTTAATAAAGTCATACATCATGGCATTTAAAATACTTAATTCAATAACTACAGTGATAATTTCAATCATGCACCAAGTAGAAAATTTTGAACATATGTATGTATACAATCATACTCAAATTTTAATGTTTATAATATGTAAAACTGTATAATATTATAAAAAAAGATAGTAAAATAATTTATTCATTTTGGTTCTACTTGGTATCCAAAATGACTCTTTTAACATACTTCAATGTAGATTCTAAGTCCCGTAAGCTAGTTACATTAAAAAAGGGAGTATGCACTTAAAACACCTCATAAATACACTTATACAAATGAGTTGAATAATAACATATTCTAACAACTATAGTTCTAAGCTAATGATAAAAATAATGTTTCTCTAACCAAGCTCATACTGAGAACAAACTATACATAAAAATCATATTCACCTAAATTCCTCAAAACTAGGGTTTATTCTAATATCACACAAAATAGTCTAAGTTGAATATGATATCACATGGTCATCCTTGGACTAGTATCTAAGATTCCCCAAAAGAAACTACAACTCCCAACTAAAAGCTATAGTTGTCTACACTCATCCCAATTAACTAATAAGAATGTCCAGAATCAATTAATAAGAATGTCCAGAATCCATAATTACCCATAATGTAGGGCTGATTTGATAACACAATCACCATCATAGGATATGGTATTGACCTTAATAAAACTAAAAATTTCCATATTGTTACAAGATTAAAATTGTAGAAAAATTATCAATAAAGAGTTAGTAACTTGCCTACAAATTGATGACTTGCTTTGCCTTATCTTTGACTTCCATACATGTTCATCAATGGCCCCCAAAATAATAGTTTATAGTGTTTCTATATGCAAAATGAGAGCAAAATGGATCGATGGCTGAGCAACAAGGTGTAGTCCTCCCAAAACTCCACCACTATGCATTCTCCCAACACAAAGACCAAATGCATGTTCCCTGCTTCTTAAAAACCTAGTGCATGGTCTAGATGTCAATTATATAATGAAGATATCCCCAAGGTCCTCCATGAACTTTTTAATTTTGACTATATTAATCTTGGTGCTTGGTTCAATCAATTTATTATATCATGACATTTGACCAATTGATTTTCACAAACATGGCTAGGTCCCATGTCTCCCAAGTTAAATAATACCATTAAAAATTATTCCCAAATTATGTATAGTCATATATTGATTTATCAATGAGAGTCATATGCAAGGTTGGAACAATAAGATATCAAGAGGCATAACTGGCATAATGCCAATAACAACCTCCAACTAATCAATGAAAAAACAAGGTCAACTTAGCAATCATAATGACTCAACCATGAGCATAAATGGAACAATATGATTAGCATTTTGACCTTTCCTTTAGTCTAATTCATTTATTAGGTTGAACATAATATTAAAAATAAAATGTTATACCCTATAGATTATCATGTTAATACATTCACAATGGATTATACAAACACAAGTTTTCAATATTAAAGTGGATCAAATGAACTCTCTCAAATGAGAAACCTAGAACACCGACCATTACTGCTATAATAATTAATGAGAAATGTCCTATTTTAGCAATATTAAATAACCTTGGCCTCTCACTTGAGACTAATTTACTCCTAATTAGAAGATTAGTTAACTTATTTAATAAGAACATCTTCATTATAAGTTAGTGTGCACAATCAAATATGAGCCAATGATGACCACCTAATAAGGATAATGTTATTTAAATCACTAGCACAATCATGTTGGAATAAAAGACACTACCCTACAACCCCCATAGGGGCTTCACACACTAAAAAAGGGTCACAACTGTAGTGAATGTAACAATCATGTAGAGATTAATTAATGGTTAGAAAAGATGACACTACTTATCAATTATTCCACATAACTATATAACAAAGCATGCTAATAAAAATGACTTAAACATACAAATCATATCAAAAGATTGATCCCTAATCACACAAACTAAAAATTATTAGTTATGTTTTATGGTGGGATCATTTACAAGTACCCTAAATCCCATCCTAGGAAAAATGAGATGTTACATCCTCCACCCTTGAAAAAGACATCATCCCAATGGCTCATTCAACTTAGGATTGATTATAAATACAAATGAAAAGTTTTTTAATTCACCTAAAAGTGGTATTTGAGTTCTAAAAGTGCTACTTGAGGCTACCTATTCCTAGCTTAGCCCAAGAAATATCCTATAGCTTATAATTATTTTCTAGCCTTCGTTTAGGCCATGGGCATCCTTAATCACCTCAAATGCAGTCCCATACCCTCATTTCTTGATCCTAGCCCTTCATGCCTAGTGTTTTTCCAACTAGAAATTAGAACCACATTAAAGACTAGAGCCACATGGCACTATTATCCCCAAAATGGCACCTATGTCCTTTACCCTAGATTTTTTGAACAAATATATTTTCAAAGGTAAAACCCTTCTAAGGTTGGCCTAAACATATTTTATTATCCAAACAATAAACATTACACTATGAATACATGACTTTTATCCCTCTATCCATGATATAGAAATTAGATGCAAAATACTTAGTCAAACATGATATAAGTTGAGAAAAATCAAGGTTATCAATCCATATTATACCATAATTATGTATAATTCCATCTACAATAGACCTAATCTAATATTTTCTATATTTCCAATCTTAAGCACACTCAAGGCACTCAAGGCCACTATCATACTAGCATCATTTTCACTTGCACTAGCACTTAGGTGGGGAGAACTAAATCAGGCTTGATCCCTCCTCAGAGTATTGGTATGTAAGAAAATCTCTTTATAGTGGGGTGTTGAGGATGTCCATCCTATTCTACTAATAAACACACTTTTCATCCCATACCTTAATTTTAAGGAAGATTAGCGTTTGAATCATAAGTCAATCATTATATGCATAATACAAAGTTATAGACTTTGTGCATGTAGGAACAAAACCTAGAAACATAGACATAGGTGCACATAGAATTTTAAGATAGTCTTACACAAAGGACACTAACACCAATATCATGGCACTAGAGCCACATGGTGCCTTTAGCCAAATGTGGTGCTACTATCTAGGAGGGGTTTTGATACATGGATCTAATTTATGAGACTCAAATCTATTTCCATCTCAGTTTCTAACACTTAGATCATCTATATTAGGTGTTTTTTAGATAAGTCTTAATTTACACATATTTATTACTATTTATAGAAGTTAAAAATAAGTCACATATATAACAAATTAGTGGTTATTTTATGTATATTATTTCCCTAATTTATACTACTTATCCCTTTAATAAAACATAGGATTTACATAAGCTAAACCCTAAAATGTTAAAACATTTGGTGAACCTAATTTACTTTAAACATTATTCAAACCCTAACCCTAGATGCTCCTAAGGTTTGTATCCTCTTTTTCCTATTTTCATTATTTGCTTTCAATTTTTTAGATTTCATATATTCTATTTTAGCAGCTCTGTTCTAATTTATTTACTATATGATATATAAAAAATCCATCTCTCTTCCATTAATAAGAATTACTAGGCTAGGTGGTAAACAAATAGATCATATTCATATTATTTTTACTCAATCTTATAACATGGATAAGGGACCTATTGTTGATCCTTCACACACTGATTATGTGGATTTCAATGATAATACATCCAAAGATGAATACTATAATCAAGAACAAGATTATATGAAAATTATATATCGAGACACTCTCCTTCCACTTAAAAATGATAAAATAATTGTCAATAAATATGAGGTATTATAGAGCTTCATAGATATAATTTAACAACAACCCCTTTATCATGCACAAATCTTAGAATCCATATTGGAGATTAATAATGGATCAAATAATGATGAATCTTCAACTCCCCCAACTAATAACATTATTACAACTACAGTGGGGTGAACTCAACTAGCACAACCTATAATTATAATTCAACAACCTTCAGTGATAAATACACCTCTTGTGGCTAGTTAATCAACTCTAGATGTAAAATCTCTTATGCATGAGATTCATACCCTGAAAGCTAAGGTGTTACATCTTGAGAAGGGATCCACTAGGATATCACATGACTTGGACTCTAATATTCATTTACATACACCTTTGGCATATCATAAAGAGGAAACTACCTTTCCATCTATATTTGTGCCACCTAAGCTTACATTAAATGATGGCAAAGGTGACCTGGAGCACCATCTCCAAGCTTTTCACACATCATGTTTGGACTACGTATTTAATGATTGGCTTCTCACAAAGTTGTTTCCATGTAGTTTAAAGGATTATGACCTACAATGGTTTTATGACTTACCAAATCAACCTATCAAAAAATTCAATCCTTTGGTGGACATGTTTTTAGCATAGTTCTCCATCAATATCAGTGACAAGTTCTCATATGATCAAGTTGCACTATTGAAACAAAAGTCAAATGAACCTATCAGAAAATATGTCTTATGATAAAGAATATATTAGTTAAATTAACTAGCCTCATGATAGCCAAATATCTTTAGGACATCTTCAAATAAAGTCTTTTACCAACATTACATGAAACTATCTTGTTTAAGAAGTTTCTAACATTCATAGATTTTTGCCACATAGTAAAAGAAAGAGAGGTTAAGATTTTATCAATGGGCCAACTAAAATATACCAATGGATTAGAATAAAATGTTAAGAGTTAAAATAAATATCCATACAAGGTAAGGGACACTGAGAACAAGAGCGATCAAAAGGCCACAATTAATGTAGCTTCAGAGCTATCTCCTTTCTTGGTTTTATCAACTCCTCAACACCAAATCTTCACCAACCTTCTAGAATCACTAGTATGGGTTTTACAAAAACTCTTAGAAGGTAATGTAATATCTATCCCTCCCATAAAATATGTTTATACAACATGACCTCTTCCAAAAAACTATGATTCCCATGTATTTTGTGAATATCATAGGGTACCACACCATATAAAAAATAGATGCATAAGCCTAAAACATAAGATACAAGATTTAATTGAGGCTAACATCATTTATGTGGGAACACCCACAAAGGCAACAAAACTATAGAAAATAGAAGTTAAGGCATTAAATATATTCTTAGATCCATTTCTAAAGCACAAAACAAATGAGATAGGGAGAACATTTGGTATTCTCTACACATATCAGGAACATTCAACACCAGCTTCATATCATCCTATTATAAAAGAGAAGCACCCATTATAAAATATCATTGGTATGTACCATACTATAGTTCTAACTAAAACACTTATCATATTATAAGAGAAGGAGATTGTTGATGATGATATATATTTATGTGCACTCTTTGTATGATATTACATAAATCTAAATTCTATCTAGAGTGTTATGGTTGACAATGGGTCAAGCATTAGGATGTGCACTATGACACTATTACAACATTTGGGGAACTTAGAGTAGGATATATTTCCCATAAACAAAGTTATTAGTGGTTTCAGTAGTCATGTTCAAAGTTCTATTAAGGAGATTATGCTTCCATTAGAGGTTGGACTAGCACATATAACCACTCAGTTCTTATTAGTACCTAATGTAGGCATGTTTTATGTGTTATTGGGTAGGCCATATATACAAAAACTATGAGCCATATTGATCCTATCCCTTTATGCCTAGTGTTCTACTAGTTGGACATTAGTGCCACATTAAGGACACTAGTGCCACATAATGTTAGTGTCCCCAAAATGGTGCCTATGTCCTTTACCCTAGATTTATTGAATGAATATATTTTGAAAGGTATAACCTTCTTAAGGTTGGCATAAACATATTTTATTATCTACATAAGCAACATAACACTATAAATATAGGAATTTTATCCCTTTATCCACAAGATGGAAATTATATGTAAAATGCCAATTCAAACACAAAATAAGTTGAGCAAAATCAAGGTTATTAATCCATATTATGCTCTACTTATGCATACTACCATTTATAAAAACCCTAATCTAAAATTTTCCATATTTATAATCTCAAGCACACTTAAGGCACTCAAGACCACCATCATACTAGTATCACTTGCACTTGTACTAGCACTTAGGTGGGGACATCAAGATTAATTTCTCCTCGGAGTATTGGTATGTAGGCAACTCTCTTCACAACCAAATATTGATGATGTCTAGCCTATCCTACTAATGAAAAAAATTTCAGATCATACCTTAATTTAAAATAAGATTAGGGTTTTCATCATAAGTCAATCATTACAAGCATGATATAAATTTTCAAAATTTATATGTGTAGGAACAAAACCTAGAAACACAGACATAGGTGTACCCAGAAGTTTGGGATAGTCCTGTAAAAATGACACTAGTGCCAATATTAAGACACTAGAGCCACATGGTACTTATGTCCAAAAGTGGCACTACTATCCAAGAGGGGTTTTGATATAGGTATTTAGTTGATGACACTCAAATCTACTTCTATCTCAGTTTACAATACTTAGATCATTCATATCATGTGTTTTCTAGATATTTATCTATTTGCACATATTTATTACTATATTTAAAAATTCAAAACTAGTCAAATATAAAAAAATTAAGTGATTATTTAATGCATATTTTTTCCCTAATTTAGACTACTCATCCTTTTAATCAAACATAGGATTTACATAAGCTAAACCCTAAAAGATTAAAATAGTTTTAAAGTATTTTATCAAAATTTTACAACTTTACTATTTATCAAGTAGTACATTTGGAAATATGATTTTTCCCAAAAAATTTATTCTTTCCCTTTGAATACCCATCAGTGGAAAATAAAAATATTCATTATTTGTCTTAATGATAACAAGATTACTTATAGTTTATTTAGCTAAATTTTTTGTCCTTCCTTTGTAATACTTGATTGATTTTCATATTTTTTATAACAAATTCACATACTTAGTAAGTTTTCTCTTGATACAAACATCAAAAACACACAAGAGATCATCAAAAAAGCCTTAAAGTGGCTAGGTATAGTTCCACCACTCATCCCTTAGGTTTCACCTAACCTAATGTTATCCAAATAAAAGTACACATTGTTAAATGTATCATACAAACATTACTTGAACATTGGTCACACCATTTAGAATATTGTATTAGCTAAGCATTGATTTCTCATAAGGATGCAAATATAATATATGATAACACATAAATGCAGTTATAAGAGTACATCGATATAATATTTGAACCTTAAAATACAACAATGCATAATATGACATCCATAGGTAATAAATACAACCACTAATATGATTCCATCTAATGTATAATGAATGTTCATTTAAATTGTAGCCATTACTACTTTTACCAGTTAATAATTTCAATTTACACAAATGTAATAGTACAACATGTTGTACCCAACTTCCCCCTTTTCTTCTTGAAGAAAAGGGGCCCTAATTTTTTAGATTCTAGCCTTATTTGTCGAGCCCTTATTATTTATGTTTGTGTAAATTATTGAGTAGGTCGATCGTTAATATTCATACATAAAATAATCTAGCATGGTATTATGCATTTTATGGACTAAATCTATTAATACCTTTTTCAAGAGTTTTTGAAGTATGTAGGGTTTCTGGGACATAGTCTATTTGAAGAAATTCATTTAGAGACTTATTCATTGAAACTTTTATTCAGCCTTTTTATTCGAACATTTTGTTCAACAAGTTTATTTTTGGGTTTTTTGTTTCAGGTTTTGTATCTAGAAATTTATTCAACATTCATGCATTAAGCCTTTTTATCAAGACTTTTTAGTCTTCGGCATTTTTGTGCCGAACATTTTGTAAAAAATAATTATCTCAAAATGACTTATCTTTATTATAAATTAGATCTTTAGACTATTTGTTCAGACATTTTGTTTGATGGACTTTTGGGTCTTCAAGGTTTTTGCATTAGACATTTTATCCAATGTATCATAGAGCTTCATATACATTTTGGAAATTTTTCTCTTTGAGAATTTTGTTTGATGGGAATTCAGTCTTCAATGTTTTTATTTGAGTGTTTTGTAAAGACTGGTCCCAATACAAATCTTGATTATTGACTCTTTAATGCTAAAATCTTGTTATACTTAGCTGATAAAAGTCAAAATACATATAATATTTGCAAAATCTACTTGCTAACTAAAAAATGAAAGATTTAAACTATGCAAAAAATATAAAATAGGTGAATGTTGGGCATTTATAACACATGAACTAGAATTCAATGCTAAAAGCTATATACATGAGTGTAGCCATTAGAGTCTTCATTGCTTACAAATGAGCTTGCACTCAAATTCAATTTCTATCCTATACGTGAAAAGTTCTAACCTACCTATGAGAGTATTGTGAGTAAAACCAATGACTAGTAGAAGGGAGAATTATTTATAGAGCATATAAATAAGATTGTAGACACTACACATAAAGAGAAATGACATATTTATCCAAACCATTTAGGGGAGTAGTTCCACCATCACCATATTTGATTAAGGACTCAACAAAATTTATGGATATTATCTTTGATGTCTCCATTTTTGATAACAAGTATGCAAATTATTCAAAATTATGGTATGCCATCTATTCTATTGACATATTTTTTCTAGATGGAAATGTATCTCCTTCAGAGCAATTATTCATCAAGGATTTTCTAACAATTAAAAGATAAGGATTGTCTTTTATTGTGGCCAAGCCCAAGGTGATGCCATGCATCAACCTCCTTCAAGACTTGTTCTTCATAGGCAAAGTCACACAAGACACTTTCCTACATCATATTGGAAACATGATGGTCATAACATGTATCGCAAGAGCATATTTTCAAAGGTATTTATCATTACCAACACTAGATGCTTATTTTGACAAGCATATGATAGTTTAGTGGAATCAGGATAATATAATGGAAAAGGTGTTATCTACATTGCTTATCCCAAATGAAATAATTACATTCAAGGGTAAAAATCCTAGTGTTATCAACAAGTTCAAGATGGGAGTGTGGATTGGCATGACACTGCTCAACAGGCTCTACAGTATGCCTAGTATCCATTTCCTCAATTTGGACTCAGACCATTGTTACACATGATGCTAACCAATGATACACATGATGCTAACTAGTGATGCCAAATTTATTTTGGGAGATATTTTTAGTTTCCATTTGAGAGGTCAGGTCATTCATAAGGAGAAACAATCCACATTGGAAGGCCACTTTAATATGATGTTGTATCCATTGGATGTCATCATGGGAATAATTTATAAAGTCTTTGGTGAGTTGTGGAGCCTAGCCATCAACTATATCAAAAATAAAATTTGTGATAAATTTTATTTTATGCATATTTATGCTTATACTGAGAATATGGTGAGGATTTATAAGGATGTTTGTCCTTAAATTTGGCAAGAAATACATGGGTCTCTAATGCCCAAGAGCAGAGCAAGCATTATGAAGATGCTATCTACCAAGGGTGATTATTTTCTATATCCAAATTACACTATTATCATGATATGGGGACACAAGGTTCATCCCTTATTCCTTCTAAAGTATGTACCTAAGAAATTGGCTAAGCAAGAGATTGCTTTCTAGTTATGGTGGAGCATAGAGGAGGACCTAAGCAAGGAAAACAATAGCATGTTCTTTGGTTATTGGTAGAATGGTTTATACAATGGGGAAACACTTCAAATATTTGGGTGGAAAAAAGAAGAGATACCATTTTCCCATAGTCCCACATAGGGATTGGGATTCTCATGGTGCCATTCAAAAGCATATCTAAGGCCTTAACATCCCTTACCAACATGCCTATTATGCTTATGAATTTTTGTTTATGAATGCACAAAATAATGAGGAGGTCTTGCAAAGGGTAATAATTTCTGGTTTAAAGGATGATCATTTAAGGGTGATCTAATAGGAACCTTCAATCTCTATGAGGGAATTAGATGGTAGAATGCCAATCTTTCTAGGGTAGATAAACTCAGACTTTAGGAAAGGCTGAACTATAGATCGATTCAAGGATCAAGGAGATCTATCATAGGGACTCCCTTTTAGGCTAAAGGCTATTAAAAAATAACTAGGGGTGACTAAAGCTAACCCTAAGGGAGCTCCAATATCCCCCATCAATCTAGATTCCTTTGATGAGGAAGAGTAAAGACAAGAATAACCAGCTGCTAGTATAATTTAGATGGCTATATCTACTTCTTGGGTATAAGATTCTACATATTTAGGGGTAGCCATATATGAATCAACTACCTCATTTTATAAAGGCTCCTCCTCATAGCCAAAGACTAACATTTTCTATAAGAGGAATCCTATGAATCCTACAAGTAGTCATGTAATAGAGCAACCTCAAAGTTTGTGTATCATGCCCTAACAAGTAGAAGTAGATGATGAAGAAGATTTTAATGAAGAAGAAAATTTAGAGAAAGCTAAGGCTTTAGGCCTTAAATTTGACAAAGGGAAATAACCCATTTTGGAGGACACCATAGGCACTTAGGTTTTAGAGACTAATTCCCTACTCTCTACTTCTATTCCCATTTTTGGTTCTATGTCTATTTCATCTATTTTGAAAACCCCTAAGGTGGAAGTTGTCACTTCTACCTTTGGTGATCCTTTCAAATCTTCCTCGTTATTAAATTTCCCCTACTCATCCCAAAGGTTGAGAAATATTCTTCTACTACTGCTCCATCTACCACCACTATTGATCTATTTTCCATCCCCATGCTATCCACTTCCACCATGGCCACTTCTAGTATTCGTTCTACCACTACCACTGTTAGATCATTGAAAAGGAAAAGGTAATCTAGGAAGGTGTAAATAACCATGGCCACCCCTCAACTCGATGTCAAATCCACAAAAATAAACCTCCCCATGCCATCCACCAATCCATCTGAAGAGACCATTGTCACTAGTTCAAGAAAGGGAAAAATGAAAAGACACAAATGGTCACAGTCCATCCACTCCCCTAGTTTGAAGGATTGGATTGGTTTAAGATTATTTGGCCTTCCTTACCTAACACCCTTGTCAAAGTAGCATATAAGTAATAAATAACTGAGGAAGTTGAACAAGAGGCTATGGTCATAATCTCAAAGGAGATAGTTATTAATCAATTGATAATTCCTCCATAGACCATAAAATTAAAGGTTAAGACTTCACAAATGCCCAAATTAAAAATAATTGAGTTCCCCTCTATAAAAACCTTGTTTAATAAACCATCCAGAAGCATTTAGAGGGTGAGGAAGAGGAAGATAAAAGACTATGTGGGCAGGGAATTGATTTTTGATGAAAGGCAAGAGGTATTCTCCCTAACCAAGAGATAAAATAGGTAATTGGGCTAATCCCCCTATATCGAAGACTTTAGATAGCTGGTTGAAGCACAAAAAGATGCTATGGTGGTAATCCATGAAGGCACAAAGATGGCTAGGTTGGAATTAGAGGCTAAGTTAGAGTAATTAAAATATCAGTAGAAGACTATGCACATACCAACTAGTATTGAAGATAAGGTTTAAGAGGCAACTTCAAAGTGTTATAATTCTTTTAAAGCATAATAATTCATGTGGGTTGAATTCACCCCATAGGTTACCAAAAATCATGAATTATTTAATTATTTAAAGGTTGATGACAATAAATTAAAGATGTAGATCATTTATATAATCAATAAGGCTTATATCCACTTAGATCTCATGACACCACTAAAGGCATCTAATTATATTAACTTGGTGTTCATCATGATGGAAGAGGCTAGGGAATGGTTAACAGTAGTTGATGCTTTATTCCCTAAGTATCAAAAACATGAGGCCCTCATTCTTTAAATTTTGAATGCTTTAAAATTATCAAAGGTAAAATATGTTATAGGGAAGTTGATTAGTAAAATTAAATTTGATCAACTCATTTAAGAAGCCATAGATAATTTCAAGAAAAGTTTGTAGGGGTTGTCATTGGAAGACATCGAGGCCAACTTAAGCTTCATTAGAAAGAAGGTAACTAAAGTTGATATATTTAAGATCAACTTATAGATGACTAAGATAGAACATGCAAAGCTCTTGGGATAAGTTATAAAAGTACACATACCACCTCTTTAAAAATTAGACATAATTTGGTATCAGCATGATGTTTCCCATAAGTGTTGGTAGGTAATAAAAGTGAAGAAGAATTAGTTTCAAGTGGCTAATTCTAGTTCCACATTAATAACCATAGTTTCCACATCGACAACCATAACAATTACATCAACTAAAGTCCATGTAGCCATTCAGACATCAACATAGCCTTGAAAGTCTAAGATTTATTTCATGAGAATTCAATAGTGGTATAAATTTTATATATTTGTAGCTTTCTTATTAGTTTGAACCATATTGTAAAGTTTCATATTTATCTTTGTACACATGTAGACATTGCATGATTTTTGTAAAGGCTAACTTAGACTATTAATAACTATAAGATAAAACTTTATATGATTTTGATCATACTTAGAACTCAAGTCATAACTATGAAATGTAATCAATTTTTCTAAAACTTGGAGGATGAGGTGACCCCTACCCCAAATCTAGTTAAATAATTATAATCCACAATTTTGATTTGTTAGAGAATTTTCAATAGATAGGAGGAAAAGTAATTTATGGTTGTCAAATCATGTATTTGTGTATTTTATTTCCACTATTTATGTAATTAGGTTTTATTTCTTTGATTGAATGATTCAATAACTCATAGTGTGCACAAGCTACGAATTGGTTTTTTATTGTCTTGATTGATATAATAGTCTTAGATGTGAAATATCTATTGAAGGATTGGTAAATTAGATTTATTATTGATAGTTAATTTAATTGATTCATAATCATTAAGTGTGTATAATTTCTTTCATTAGATATAGTTTTCTTGTGTGTGCAACAACAGCCTCAGATACCTCACTAAGCCTGAGCCATAATCTCCTAATTAAGGATGCATAATAGATGCTCTAAAAGGAGAAACCCTTGATTGAGGCCTATGAGTTTCTTATATTAGTATCATCCTAGACTTCTTAACCATGTCTAACTATGTGTGTGAAATAGTTGATAGAATAGGCATAGGTTTTGAAATCATTTGTCAACTTAGAAACTAGCCAGGGAAGTGATTCTTGAAGACCACATAACCTCTCTTTTCTGCTCTACCCTTCCTTTTTTGAGTTTATTTTGAGACCAACCCACTCTAGATTAGTAATCATACATCAAAATCATATATATTTTTAATTCATTTTTAAGAGACTACCCCTTCATCCGAAAACCTTGTTAACAACCTATGTACCCTATTTGTTATTCCATCAATTGGTTGTTAAGACTGCATACCTGTAACTTATGCCTTGGAGTGGAGTTCACCTTCATTGAGATCCTAACATGTTAGAGGTTACCTCATTATGATATTGGTGTGGTTAAATCCCTCATCAACATCCTCTTTTTGGTTTTAGAAAGAGGGTGAGTACTTCAGATAAAAGAGGTTAGTTTCTACATAGAGTTGTATTGAAGTCACCTAGGAGAGTGACTAGATCTAATTCCTAGACTAATTTTCTAGTCTCATCCTTATCAACTCATTGGAGACCAAGAATTATACCATCCCTAATCAACCTAAGACACCTTATCCACTAAGGAACCCTTCCCCTATTAATCATTTAATTGTTCAACCACCCTAGCTAGCTGGATCTACTATTGCTTTCTTAGAAGACATGTATGCTTTAGCTAGAAATTCTAAAAAGTACCTACCATCCTTTTCTTATTTAGGGGAAAAAATAGTAGAGGAAAATATCAAGTATTTTAAAGCTACTTTGAGATTAATGAATGTTGTCAATAAGGATGTTGGATGCATATTATTCCCTTTCACACTAATGGATGCTTCTTATGATTGCTATTTGAATCTAACAAAAAATTCCATTACTTCTTGGGATGCATGTCAAGTAGCTTTTATTACATAATTTAGATAGGTCACCCTAGTTTGATATATCAACACTTCACAAGCATGAAGAGAGAGCCTAATGAACCAATCTATGATTTCAATGTAAGGTTTTAAAATATGTACATGTGGTTAAGCCCAAGGTATAAAATAGAAGCAAGATTAGCACTAGAGATGTACACAAATGATCTAGACCCAATTACTACAATATTATTAATAAGAGTAGCTAAAGACAAAAAATTAGCATTGACATATGAAGAGGTCATTAACATTGATAGTTAGTTCACTCTCCAGGTGCCTAGAATACCTAAAATCAAAAATGGCTTCCTAGAGTTAGATCTAGTACCACATGTGAAGCAAACTATTCTTGCATTCAATTAGACTCAACTATACATGCTACCTCCTTTGACATAAGTAACACAACCAAATTATAGTTTCATGAACAAACATGCATAAGGAAATGGTTACCAATAGAATTAATAGTTGGCTAAGTCTTCTACTACTTTTCTCAAAGGTACCTGACTCTATAAAGGTAAAGCTAGATGTTATTCAAAAGATGGTTTAAAATATGAGTGATGACTTCCTCTATATGTAAATAAAGATGGGAAATGCTAATTACCCAAGTGGTTATCAAAATTATGGATTCTATAGGTATAATAGACAATTCAAAAATCCTAAAAACATGTAGCATCCTAAAAAACTTCTAGAGATCAACATGGTAGAGATAACTCTACCTAATTGGTACAAAATTCATAATTCTTCTCAACATGGTAAGCTTGATTGTGTTGAAGTTTGTTCATCCTTTGAAATATTTTAAAGAGAAGTAGTAAGGTAGAACTAGATGTATAATCCTCCAGAATCCCACCAAGATCCTATCTCTTTGAGCACTGCTATGTTCTTTGATACTCACAATTTTCCCTTTCTATGTGAAGATGATAACATACCAGAGGACAACACTGATGAGATTTAAATTTTATAGAAGTTCTAGAAAGGTAGTTACAATCCTAGAAATAGCTAGCCATTCATAACATCTATTCCTCCAAATAACACAACCATTCCACTCAATCCTAAAGTTGGCAATAATTTACCTCCCCTAAGAGGGAATGATCAACCTCATAACAAGGAAGAACTAAGCAAAGGAGGATAACATATTATTGAAGACATGAACAAAATAAAGGCAAATATAACTCTTCATGAGTTAGCTTAGATCACTAAATAGAAGGAGATACTATGGAATGCTATTACTGGGAAGACCTGTATAGAAAGAATGAAAGCATCTATAGATAAAGCAAAAGCTACTAACACTAATGTCATCTATAAAAGCAAGCCAAAAGTTCCACCCTTTTTGTTGACTATTAGAGCATTTGGTAGGAATATCCATAACTATTTAGTTGATTCTAGAGACTCAAAAACTATTATTCCTACTTACATATGTCAAAATCTTATTCTAACTCCAAGCCCTTTAAAGATAATAGTTTCACAACTAGATAAAATAGTGGTATCAGTAGTTGTAAAATTACCAAACATAGGTATTCAAGTAACATCTAAACTATGAGTCCAAATGACCATTAAGATCCTTGTAGTGGACATACCAGAAAGCTATAGACTGTTACTGAGTAGGGACTGGTCACAAACTCTCAATGGATATCTTTCTACAAATTTATCCCATATCTAGCTACCATAGAGAGGCATTGAGAATTAAATCAAGATCGATAGGGTATCAAAGATGAAATATCTTATTATAGAATATAATGTCAAGAATGAAGAGGTAAAGTATGAATCTCCTAGCCTTGGTATTTACACTTTCACTATGCATAATCAAATACATGAGTAAGAATCTAAAGGCTCCCATCAGCTATGGACTTTACACTTTGATGGTGCCAGATCCAAGCAAAGATCAAGCATAATAATTAAACTAATTGATCCATAGGGAAAGAAATTCTTGGTAGCATATATATTATAGTTTCCTTGCACTAATAATAGGGCTAAATATGAAGCTTTAATTATGGGATTATAATTTGCACTTAAGAACAATGTAAAATTGGTGGTAGTATATGGTGATTCAGAGCTGGTAGTCAACCAAGTCAAAAATAAATATCAGTGTAAGCTATCTTATTTAATAAGTTGAAAACATAGAGCATGGGACCTGATTGAGAGTTTTTAAGCTTTCAACATCATATCAATTGCTAGAGATCAAAATCAAGTTATAGATTCACTAGCTGCTACTACCTGTAATTTGGAGCCTCTCCAAAAATTTAAGGTAAAGAGATTCTCCATTGAACTAGTGCCTTGTACCTCTATTCTTGACAATATAAAAAATTTCCAAGTCTTTGAGGATGATCAGTAGATTATTTAGTTCCTAACTAATTTGAGATAATTTGAGTCCCAAATCATCGATGATAAGGAAGTTAATCATCTCTATCAGGAGGAGTCAAACAAGGAAGGTTTTCTCTAGCTCAAAGAGAATCATATTCCATTTGGGATGGTCTCCTTAAAAAGACAATTTGACATAGATCCTCAAGCTTAGTAGCTTAGGTAACCTAAGTTCAATGAATCTGACTTCCAAAGGTAAAATCTAGGAGACAAACATACCCCACACTATGTTAACATTGGCCTCAACTATACCCCAAAAGAAAGATAATGAGTGAAGGATTTAATCACCTGATACAGATATGTCATTCATTAGACTTATGAAAAATTGGAGGTTTATGACTATTAGGTCATCACTCATACAATTAATTTAAAACCAAACCATAATCCATTCAGATAGACAAAGAATAGTGAATCCTATCCTGGAGCCTCTCATTCAAAGAGAAGTGGAGAATTTACTAAGTGTAAGAATTGTCTTCCCAATCAAACATTCTACCTAGGTGGCTGACTTGGTCCTAGTTAGAAAGAAGAATGGTGAGATCTGATTATGTGTTGATTTTATGAACTTAAAAAGGCTTCTAAAAAGGATAGGTATCCACTATCTTATTTGGATGAGGTAATACATATAGTAAGTGGTTTTGAAATGATGTCCTTCTTCGAAGGATTTTTAGGATATAATCAAGTATTGGTACAATCAAAGGATAAAATGAAGACTACATTTACTATAAAGTGGAGAACTTATGCATTTAAGAGGACGCCATTTGGCCTAATAAACATAAGAGCCACCTTTTAGAGAGCCATAGATCATGCATTAAAAGGATTAATATGAAAATTCATATTCATTTATATGGATAATCTTATTGTGTTTTCAAAGAATAGGAATGGCCATGTATGCCTCCTCTAATCAATCTTTGAGAGATGCATAAGGTTTGGTATGTCATTGAACCTTAAGAAGAGTATATATGGAGTGACTTAAGGAAATATATTAGGATATATCATCACAAAAGATGGGATCATCATTGATTCATACAAAATTCAAGGAATTTCAAATATTGCAACACCAAATAGTAAAAAGGAGCTCAAATCATTCTTTGGGAAGAATAATTTTGTAAGGAAGTTTATCTTAGGAGTTGTAGAGATTGTTAGACCCTTGAATGCAATGCTCAAGTAGGATGCTAGAATAAAATGGACAACTGAGGTTTGAAAGTATTTTAAAGACATTAAAGATGTAATATATCATGTCCTAGTGCTAATTAGTCTAGATTTCATGAAGGATTAAATTACTATTGGTATAACACAAAATAAATATGAGACCGAGCATCCAATTGTGTTTATGAACACAAATATGAAAGATGCAAAACTTTGGTACCTCATGATTGATAAACAAATATTTTCTCTTGTGAAAGTAGTAAATAAATTTTGACACTACATCTTGAGGAATAAGACTATTGCCATCGTGCTTGATCCTGTTGTCAAGCTCACTTTGTCACAAAATTAATTAGGAGAATGCAAAGGCAAGTGGATGGCAAAGCTATATGAATTTGACATATAAATCAAGCCTACTAATATTTTTTGGGGTCAAGGCATCATTTAACTCATGACTGAACTTGATTCACGTATTATTGTTGAAGGGTATTGAAGCTCAGGTATATAAAGGAGAATGGTATATTTTTATAATAAAATATCTAATTAGAGATAATTGTTCTTTAAAACTCAAAATAGAATGAAGGAGAGATTTAAGGCTCAAATCCACTCATTACATGATCAAGAAAGGACTTATCTACAAAAGAAACTATGAAGGCATCTATCTTATGTGTGTATCTATAGAGGAATCTAAAGAGATTCTAGAAAACTTGCATCAGAAGATAGGTAATGGTCATCCATCTGAGAATACCATAGCCCATAATATATTAAGAATGGGATGCTACTGGTCAACCATTTTCAAGGATGTTTATGCTCATGTAACATGCCATGAATGCCAATCTCTAGCTAAGAGGGAATTACATGCAATAATTCCCTTGCAACCTATTATTGAAGGAAGGCCATTTTTCTAATGGGGTTTAAACTTCATTGGTGTCATTAAGCCAAAGTCCTTAGTAGGCCATAAGTTTGTACTCACTACCATAGACTAGTATACTAGATGGACTAAGGCCATAACCACAAAGAATTCTAGAGCACAAGATGTGATTCACTTCTTGGAAGAACACATCACAACTATATTTGGCACCCCCATTTGTCTAGTTTATGACAATAGACCAACATTCATATCTAATAAATTCATTGAGTGGGAATATGACAACTTCATCACTATTAGCTGATCTTCTAACTATTAACCCTATGGAAATGGACTAGCATAATCCATGAATAAGAACCTGATAGATGAAATTAAGAAATAAATTAGGGATAAACCTAGGGACTGACACAATTTATTAAAGTATGTTATTTGGGTAGACTAAACAAGATACAAGCAGACCCTTAAAGCTTTATCCTATCTATTGGTATATGGATACAAGCCAATATTCCCAATCATTATAAAGCTACCAACTTATTAGTTCATGCATGATTACATAGAATTAAATGATAAAGTAGAATCTTGACTACTGGACATGATAGAAATAAAAGATTCAAGGACTGAAGCCTTATAGACCTTTAACAAACACCAAGATGTAGTCAAGATATGGTTTGATAAGAGAAAAAAGGTCAAAACATTTATGATCTTAGATTTGGTGCTTTTTTGGGATAAATCCCATGAAAAGAAAAGACAACATGACAAATTTTTCCCACCATGGATTGGATAATATCAGATTTCAAACATCTTGGGTAATAATGCATTCCATTTAAAGGACTTGTAGGGTATTGATTTCACATATCTAATCAATGGATAGTTTCTAAAGCATTAATTCATGGTTGTACCATTTGAATGTACCTCCAATTGATGAATATATGTGGTAGAGATAGGATTAGGTTAGATTTATTGCTTTCTTAGATTAGTTTCTAGCATTCTTAGGATAGATTTCCAACTTTTTAAAGTTAGGTTTATTGCTTTCCTATATAAAATTTTGGCTTTCTAAGATTAGTTTTCAACTTTCTTAGATTAGTTTTAATGATTTCAAGATTAGTCATTCTATTATTTCCTATGGCAATCTTAATTGTGTTTATTTTAGTGTGAATGAACTAAAAATCAAACTAGTTGAGCCCTTATCATTTGCTTAAATAGACTTGTGGAAAATGGGGAAAATTTAAAAAGAGTTACAACTTCAAACTTGTTCACAAATTTTGTATATTTATATGTTTAGAGTCTTTAGGATGTAGGTATGTAATCATGAACCATTCTAGATTGTGTCACAAATGAATACTTTTACCAGGTAGAAGTTGTTCTCAAGTACTTCATATGAATTTAGAATTTTTTTTTTATTCCATTAGATCAAACACACTTATTACATTAAATGCTTATTATAAGTAATAATTTTTGTTACAGGTGTATTTGGTAGGGATGTTCTAGTAATGATTTGTCTCCATAACCATACCAGCTCACTGGGGTTCTAGCTCTCCTCTTTCCATTCAAATAAAAGAAAAATAAAATAAGATAAGAACTAATGAGTTCAAAATAACAATCAATAAATCCAAGATAATGTCTAAAGAAAATAAAAAATCCTCACATAATGAGATAAGGTCAATGTATCACACATCATGATCAATAAAATGAAGGAAAGGGAAGAGATGGAACCCAACGTATCTTTATCAGGGCTATGAATGCTTGACTAGCAACAGAGCAATGTCTAAACTTCCCTTGATTTTAATAAGATTTAATCAAAACCAAAATGAAACATACAAATTCATCAAGCGTTTGAAATATCATCACAATAAGGGTTAAATGAACTTCACTTATAAAACACATAGATGCAAGGATAAGAAGGTAGGTATGTTATGTGATTCTACCTAGGAGTCTCTTTCATATTTCTGATTTTAATATTTTTCTATGGCACATTTCATGTTTTATTTGAGATTACTAACCAATGTTATGGGTTCTCAAATACTCAAGAGTATTCCCCTTGTAAGTTGCCATTTATGATACCCAATATCCCCCTTTTCTTCTTGAAGAAAATGGGACCCACTTTTTTTATATTCTAGCCTTGTTTGTTGAGCCTTTCTTCTATATGTTTGTGCAAATTCTTAAATAGGTTGATCCTTAATCTTCATACTTAAAAGAATCTATCATGGTATTACACATTTTGTGTACTAACTCTATTAATACCTTTCAAGATTTTTTGAACTATGCAAGGTTTTCAAGACTTAGTTTATTTAAAGAAATTCATTCAAAGACTTATTCATTAGGCCTTTTATTCAAGCTTTTTGTTTAGACATTTTATCTAACAGGTTTGATTTTTGGGTTTTTTGTTTCAATTTTTTTATCCAAAAAATTTATTCAGTATTCATGCATTGAGCCTTTTTATAGAGACTTTTTGGTCATCAAGACTTTTATTCCAAATAGATAGGTCTTCAGGGTTTTTGTGTCTAACCCAAAATGAATTATCTTTATTAGAAATTAGATCTTTAGAATTTTTGTTTAGACATTTTATCTGATAGAATTTTGGGTCTTCAATTTTTTGCATTGGACATTTTGTCTGGCAATCATAAAGATTCATATACACTTCAAAAAGTTTGCTCTTTGGACATTTTATTTGATGGGAACTAGGTCTTCAAGTTTTTTGTTTAGGTCTTTTGTAAGGACTGGTCCCAACATAAATCCTGATTCCTAACTCCCAAATGTCAAAATATTGCTATACTTAGTTGATAAATGCCAAAATACTTCCCAATATTTGTTAAAACTACCTGCCAATGAAAAATAATGAAAGGTCTGAACTATGTAGAAAATACAAAATACGTGAATGTTGGGCATTTATAACACAAAAACTAGATTTTAGTGCTAAAATATAAATACATGATGTGCAACCATTGTAGTCTTAATTGCTTAAAAATGAACTTGAACTCAAATTTGATTGCTATTCTAAGTGAAAAAATACCTAAGCTACTTATGAGAGTACTAGGAGTAAAACTAGTGACTAGTGGAAGGGAGAATTATTTACAGAGTATGTAAAGAAGACTATAGACACTACATGTACAGAGCAATAGCATATTCATCCAAACCATTTAGGGGAGTGATTCCACCATCACCATATTTGATTAAGGACTAAACATAATTTATGGACACTATCTTTGATGTCTTTATGTTTGACAATAGGTATGCAAATTATTTGGAATTATGGGATGCTCTTGATTCTATTGACATATTTTCACTAGATGGCAATATATGTCCTTTGGAGTGATTATTCACCAAGGATTTGATAGTAATTAAAATACAAGCATTGCATTTTATTGTAGCCAAGCCTGAGGTGATGCCATGCATCAACCTATTTTGAGACTTGTTATTCATAGACAAAGTCACACAAGACACTTTCTTGAATCATAATGGAAACCCAAAAGTCATAGCATGTATTGCAGGAGTAGATTTTCAAAGATATTTATAATTACCAACACTAGATACTTATTTTGACAAGCATAGGCTAGTTTAATGGAATCATGATAATACAATGGAAAAGGTGTTATTTTCATGTCTTCTCCCAAATGAAACAATTATATTCAAGGGTAAGAATCCTAAGAATCCTATTTCTATCAACAAGTTTAGGATGGGAGTGTGGATTGGCATGGCACTACTCAACAAGCTCTATGGTATGCCTAATATCCATTTCCTCAATTTGGACTAGGTACCATTGTTACACATGATGCTAACTAGTGATGCCATATTTGCTTTGGGGGAGATTCTTAGTTTCCATTTGAGAGAGCAGGTCATTCATAAAGACAAATGGCCAACTCTAGTGAGCCAATTTTATATGATGTTGTATCTATTAGATGCTATCATGGGAATAATTTATAAAGTCTTTGATGAGCTATAGAGCATAACCACTGACTTGATTGAAAATTGAATTTATGATCATTTTTAGTTTATGCATATTTATGCTCATACTAATAATATGGTGAGGATTGATAAAGATTTTTATCCTCAAATTTGGCAAGCAATCCATGGGTCTCCAATGCCTGAGATGAGAGTAAACATTCTAAAAATGCTATCTACAAGGGGTGATTATTTTATATATCTAGATTAAACTATTGTCATGATATGGGGACATAAGGTTCATCCCTTATTCCTTATAAAGTATATACCTAAAAAATTATGTAAGATATTGCTTTCTATCTATGGTGGATTATAGAGGAAGACCTAACCAGAGTAAAGAAAAACACATTCTTTGGCCACCACATGGTTATTGGTAGAATGGTTTGTACAATGAGCAAACACTTTGGAGACATGGGTGGAAAAATGAAGAGCTATCTTTTCCCACATTCCTACATAGGGATTGGGATCCTCATGGCACCATCCAAAGGCATATCCAAGGCCTTATCATCCCTTAGTAGCATGTCTATTATGCTTATGAATTTTTTTCATGAGTGTACAAAATGATGAGGAGGTCTTGGAAAGGGAAAGAATTAATAGTTTAAATAAGGATCATATAAGGGTGATCCAATAGGAACCTTCAATCTCTAGGATGGAATCAGATGGTAGAAAGGCACTCTTTATAGGGTAGACAAACTTAGACTTTTAGAAAGGCCAAACCATAGAGAAATCTAAGGAATAAGGAGATCCATCATAAAGGCTCACTTTAAATATAAAGGATATTAAAAAATAACTAGGGGTGACTAAACCTAACCCTAGGAAATCTCTAGGAGCCCCCATCAATCTAGATTCCTTTGATGAGGAAGAGAAAGGACAAGAATAACTAGTTGCTAGTATAATTTAGATGCATATAACTACTTCTTGGGTATGAGATTATACATCTTTAGGGGTATCCATAGATGAATTAGTTACCTTGGTTTAACAAGGCTCCTCCTCATAGCCAAAGACTAACATTTTCTATAAGAGGAAGCCTAGGACTCCCATAGAAAGTCATACAATATAGCAACCTTAAAGTTTTCCTATCATGCCCCAACAAGTAGAAGCCAAGGAAGAAGAAGAAAATGATGGAGAATCAGAGTTAAAGAAAGCTAAGGATTTGAGCCTTGACTATGAAAAATGGAAATAACTAGTTGTGGAGGACACCATAGGCACTCAAGTTTTAGAGACTACTTCCCCACTCTCTACTTCTATTCCCATTTTTGGTTTTGTGTCTATTTCATCTATTTAAAAAACCCCTAAGGTGGAAGTTGTCACTTCCACCTCTAATGATCCTTTTAGCTCTTCCTCTTTCTTACATTTCCCCTTATCACCCCAAAGGTTGAGAAGGATTCTTATAATACTAGTCCATCTACCACCACTATTGATCCATTTTCTATCCACATACCATTCACTTCTACCATGGCCACTTTCAGTATTCCTTTTGGAACTACTACTATCAGATCTTTGGAAAGAAAATGGAATATAAGAGGGTGGAAATAGCCATGGCCACTACTCAGCTCCATGTCCAATCCATTTAAATTGCCCTCCCCATGCCATCCACCACTCCATCTCAAGAGACTATCATCACTAGTTTAGGTAAGGTTATAAAGGTAAAGACACAAATCGTTATAGTCTATCCACTCCCCTAGTTTAGAGGATTAGATTATCTTAAGATTATTTGGCCTTCTTTGCCTGACACCTTTGTTAAAGAAACAAAGAAGTAATAGATAGCTGATGAGGTTGAAGAAGAGGTTGTGGCCACAAAATCAAAGGATATAGTCATTAATCAATTGAAAATTCTTCCATGGGCCATAGACTTAAGGGCCAAGACTTCATAAATGTTTAGCTTCAAAATAACTGAGTTCCCATATATAACAATCTTATTTGATAAACCATCTAGAAGCATTCAGAGGGTAAAGAAGAGGAATTTGGAAGACTATGTAGGCAGGGAATTGATTTTAAGGAAAGGCAAGAGGAATTCTCCTTGACCAAGAGACATAATAGACAATTGGGGAAATCCTCCTATACTAAAGACTTTTGATATCTAATAGAAGTGAAAAAGGATGACATGGTGGCAATCCATTAAGGAACATAGATGTCTAGGCAAGAATTAGAGGCTGAGTTAGAGCAATAGAAAGAGTAGTAGAAGACTATGCACATACCAGTTGGCATTGAAGCTGAAGTTTAAGAGGTAGCATTGAAGTGTTACAATTCTTTAGAAGTATTAGAATTCATGTGGGCTGAATTTAACCCATAAGTTACCAAAACTCACAAATTATTCAATTCTGTAAAGGTTGATAGTAATAAATTAAAGATGTTGATTATTTATACAACCAATAAGGCTTATAGCCACTTAGATCTCATGACACCACTAGAGGCATCCAATGTCCTCAACCTGGTGGTCATCAGGATAAAAGAGGATAGGGAATGGTTAATGGTAACTGAGGCTTTGCTACCTAAATATCAAGAACATGAGGCCCTCATTATTAAAATTTTCAATGATTTAAAATTATCAAAGGTAAAATATGCTATCGAGAAGTTGATTGGTAAGATTAACTTTGATCAACTAATTCAGGAGGCCACAAACAATTTCAAGTAAAGTCTATAAGGGTTACCATTGGAAGACATAGAGGTAGAGTTAAGCTTCACTAGAAATAAGGTCACTGAAGTTAAGATATTTAATATCAAATTCTAGACAACTAAAATAGAGCATGCAAATTTCTTAGGATAAGTTGGTAGAGTACATTGATAGCCTCTTTTAAAATTAAACATAATGAAACATCAACATGATGTTTCTCATATGTGCTAGCAGAAAATACAAGTAAAGAAGAAGATATTTCAAGTGGCTACTTATAGTTCGACATCAACAGTCATAATTTACACATTGAAAACCATAACCACTACACTGACTAAAATCCATGCAACCATTCAGACATCAACATAGCCTTGAAAGGCTAAGATTTTTGCATAAGAATTCTATAGTGGTATATCTATTTTATATATTTGTAGTTTTATTATAAGTTTGAACCATTTTATAAAGTTGCCTATTCATCTTTATACACATGCACATGTTGCATGAGTTTTTTAAAGGCTAATTTAGACTATTAATAACTGTAAGATAAAAATCTATATAGTTTTGACTATAGTTATAACTCAAGTTCTAACTATGACATGTAATGAATTTTTCATGAACTTAGAGGATGAGGTGACCCTTTTCCCCAAGTCTATTTAAATAATTGTAATCCATAGTTTTGATTTTTTAGAGAATTTTCAATATACATTAGTAAAAACAATTTTTGGTTGTCAATTCATGTGTTTGTGTATTTTATTTTCATTGTTTGTGTAATTAGGTTTTATTTCTTTGGTTGAATGATTCAATAACTCCTATTGTGTAAAAGCTGTGAATGGGTTCTTTATTGTCTTGATTGATATACTAGTCTTAGAGATTCAAAAACTATTAAAGGATTGGTAAATTATATTAATTATTAACAATTAAGTTGATTGATTCATAATTCTTAAGTGTTTTCATCAGATATAGTTTTTGTGTGTGTGTAACAGTTTCCTCAGATACCTCACTAAGCTTGAGCCATAATATCTTGATTAAGGGTGTGCAAAAACTAATCTAAAAGAAGAAACCTTTGACTGAAAACTATGAGTTTCCTAAATCAATATCACCCTAGACTTCTTAACCATGTCTGACTATGTGTGTATAATAGCTACTAGCAACAAATGTAGGTTTTAAAATCACTTGTCCACTTAGAAACCAACTAGGGAAGTGACTCTTTTCTACTCTGCCCTTCCCTCCCTTTTTGAGTTTATTTTGATACCTACCCACTCTAGATTAGTAATCATCCATACAAATCACATATATTTTTACTTCCTTTTTAAGAGACCACTCCTCCATCCAAAAACACATTGTTAACAACCTGCATGCCCTGCTTGTTATTCTATCAACTAGTTGTTAAGATCACATACTTTCAATTCATGCCCTGAAGTGGAGTTCACCTCCATTGAGATCCTAAAATGTTAGAGGTTACTTAATTATAATATTGGTTTGGTTAATATCCTCATCAACAGAATAGATCTTTTGTATTATTTGAGTGAATAGAATTAAGAAGTATGAGAAAACAGATATAGTCAAAGAAACATAACATATCTAGAAGGTAATGTAGATGTTAATCTAAGAAAATATATTAATTGCATAAATCAAGATTAATTATGCATGAAGTAGACATTATTAATAAAACTATTGAAAGAAACTAATTACATTTTTCTAACAATGCAAATCAATAAATGACCATAGAGAGAAAAACATAGTAAACTTAGATGAATATCCATTACATAATGATCAAAACATAGAATAATAGTTTTGATCAATCCTTTTATTAAAATTAATCAACCATACTCATAAAAATATCTAATTATTATAATACGTCCAAAAACCCCAGTATTATATTTAGGAAAAACATATATAGATGTCATTCTGGTGTTTATTCTAACTTTCTTGAGTTATTCTAGGAGAAATTATGCTTGAGACACAATTAGAATAACTATGTAATAATATATGAATGAAGTATAGATGTAACTAAACTAAGAAATCAAATACTCTTAATCTTAATCTAAACTCAAACAATCTCAAGATTGAAGAAAAATAAATGAATAAATTAAAATAATAAAATAACTACTTATAAACACATGAAAAGCTCACCACCATCTCCATTGTTTGGTCAATGGTAAATTTTCTCTTTGTGTCAAATGTGGATGCTCAATATTTTCACCAATGTAAATGGGGAATGGACAACATTTTGATAAAAAAATAAAATCTTTATGGATTTGATTCATTTTAGATTCACTTATAAATTTGATATAACTTTGTTAGCTTGAAGGTGGATGAATGAAAGTGATGTCTTGCATACCTATTTATAGGTTTTTGGAAGATAGATCAAATGATGGAGGATTATTTGAATATTTAAAGTTATCCAAATAATCAATGGTAAAGAATAAGTCTTAATCCATGAGGATGATGATGAATTCAATTATTTGAGAGGAAAAGGGAATTGATTAGCTGAGTCATCAAGAACAATTAAGGCTATTTGACAAGTCAAAGAGGGACTCAAAGGGTAGTTGAATAAGTTAAGGGATTGGCTTTGTGAGTCAACATGTGAGGGAGATAAAGGTGGAGGATGTCTAGGGGAGGTGGAAAATACGTATTTATTAATTAAATTTAGATTAAAAGTGTTCATAATTGATTAGTTAGGAATTACTCAATTATTTAAATTTGAAGGGAGATGACATGAACTTGAATTTAAAGAGGAAGAAGAGTTAATATGTCAAAACACATTTTGACATTAAATGAAATTTAGGCATCTACATTTTCCCCTCTTTGAAAAGGTGATGTGAAGCAACATCATTTAAAAAAACAATAGAAAAATTAGAGTGTTGATGATTTTCAATAAAAAATTACTTTAGATGAATGAAAATGAGCGGGCTAATGTAGACACCTAAATTTTATTTAGTGTCAAAATGAACTTCAACATATCAACTCTTTTTCCTATTTAAATTAGAATTCAAATTCATGTCATCTCCTTCCAAATTTAAATAATTTAATAATTCTTAATTCATATATTATGCACACTTTTAATCCAAATTTAATTAATAAATCTAAATTTTTCACATCACCTAGACATCCTCCACATTTATCTTCATCACATATTGACTCACCCAATCAATCCCTTAACTTTTTCAATTGCCCTATGAGTCACCCCTTGAATTGTTAAATATATTGACCTATTCTTGATGACTCAATAAACTAATTCCCTTTTCCTCTCAACCAATTGAATTGGTCATCATCCTCATGTATGAGGACTCATTCACTTATTGATTATTTAGATAAATTGAAATATTTAAATAATCCTCCACCATTTGATCTATATTCCAAAAACATAAATAGGAATGCAAGCCATCACTTTGACTATGAAATCATACCACATAGAATGAAACAACATTATAGACTTTGACTATGAAATCGTACCACATAGAATGAAATACAAAATCATTATGTATTGATTTTTTCCCCTAACAATGAAATTGTGTAGGTTATTAGTAAAATTGTAATTTTTCACTGTGAAATGAAACCCTTATAAAAAAATTTGGTAAACTAAACTATAAATTTGATGAAATGATCTATGAAATCATTTAACAACTAGAAAATCATTATGCTTGTGTTATATATATATATTTTATCTTTCTATATCTAACTAATTGACAATTTCACATTTCTATCTAACTATGTATTTATGGATTCATCAGATAAGATTATTTTATTTTATTTTTGTGGGTTTTTCTAACTTTTTATAGGGTACCTTGACTATTATATAAACATAAACTCTCTAACAATTTTTTTGTAGGCCATAAGCTAAATAAACATTCTAGAGAGCTGATAACAATACCAAAATTTTACGTCTTTGATACTAACATCTTTGATTTTGAACATTTTAATTTTTTTGTTTTAGTAGTAATTAACACACACTTTATTTCTTGGAGTTAATTTATTTCTCTTTTTCAACATTTTATGTGTGTTATAAGGTTGTGTATGCTCTTACCTTGGAATCACATTGGTGATGATACTTGAGAATCAAAAACAAATTTAAGACTTTTGTGTTACCTAGATTATTCTTGTGTGTATGCTCTTTCCTTGGTGTCATATTGGTGATGATACTTGGAAATAAGAGACAAGAATTAAATTTTTTATTTTATGTTTGTAGAGGCTCTATCAACTATGGATTTCACCATCATGTAGTAGGTTAAACCTTGAATGATGACATGGTATATAAATTGAGTGTTAACGATTTTGAAGGCCTAAGTAGTTTTAAGTTTTAAACACACCATGATGTGAGATGATTTCATGGTCCAATCTTGGAGTTTCAAAAATTAGCTCAAAGTATGATTTTGCCAACATCAACACATTAAAATCCCTACAATTATGTTGGGCATGTTGGGAAAAAATATAATAGTGTGCATATGCTTAATTAGCTTCATCCACATAATTGGGCCTCATCATACCGAAAGGTATATAGGAGGACTCCCTTATAAAAACTTGTAAAAACCTTAATCCTAGGTAATCCAATTTTCCATTTGACTTTAGTGCATAGGTTAGCAATTAATGTTGAGAAGTTACCTTTCACACACACTTAAAATTGGATTTGGTGGGCCATGGGAATGATAAGATCCTTCATGGTTAGTTAATTGAAATATTTGGCCATAGCTAAGACCAAAAATAAGTAATTGACATCAGAAGGACTAAAAGTTGTTCAAGACCCAAAGCCTAGATTTTCACCTTTTTAATGCAACTATGTGATTATTTAAAGTAGGGTTTATTTTTTTTGTCTTTATGAATGAACACATCTTGACTAATCCTTGAGTAAAAAATTTTTCTTTTGAGTCTTAAAACTATCTGTTAGGTTGTGAAGCTAAAAGCTTCACCAGGATGCAAATTGGAGGAGGTTGCTAAGTTGCAAGCAACTGATGTTAGTCTGATCAACTGACATCGGTCATCTTCAGTGTTCACAGTAACTGACATTGGTTATGGGTCAGCCGAGATTGGTCAGACAGGCACAGATGTCAGCAGCCTGTGTGTACATGCATCTCTAGAACTGGTCTAATTTTAGACAGACAGTTAGTTTGCATGTGAAAGACTAATTTTAGTCTTGGAGCTGCGGTTCTAATTATTGTAATTAGAAGTCTCATTATTGTTTTTATGGGATCTATTTAAGAGACCCATGGGATATATTGTAAGATTGTAGATCCAAAAAGCTTCTGTAGAACTAGAAGGCTTCTGGAGAATCAGAAGGGTTCTATCCAAGGGACAATCATAAGGACTTGGTGAGGCAAGGACAAGGGTTCTTTTGGGTGTATATGATCTAGGTCAGTAGGTGTGTAAGGCTAGGTTGATCTATGGTATAGCAAGATCAGGTGAGATCTACATGGTAAGTAAGGTCGGTTGATCTGCAGGTGTGTGTGTGTGTGTGTGTGTGTGTGTGTGTGTGTGTGTGTGTGTGTGTGTGAGAGAGAGAGAGAGAGAGAGAGAGAGAGAGAGAGAGAGAGAGAGAGAGAGAGAGAGAGAGAGAGAGAGAGAGAGAGAGAGAGAGAGAGAGAGAGAGGTTTGTAGGTGTGTAAAACTAGGTTGATCAATAGGTGTGCAAGATCAGGGAGATCAGTAACACAACAGGTAGCAAGATCAGGTGAGATCTACTTGGAGTACATGGTGTACTTAGACTTGGAGTACGTGGAGTACTTGGTGAACTGGCAGTATTGTTACTGACTAGTGGACTGGCAGTATTATTACTGACTGGTGGAGGTAAACAGCAACTCTGTGTTTGAGTTGTTTGTTGTGATCGTAATTGAGAGAGAGAACTCTTGAGGGAGATTATCATATGCCCTAGAGGTGTGGGAGCCCTAGAGGTGTGGGAAGAAGAGTGTGACTTCTTTATTATAATTCCTTTTGGAAGAGTATTAATACAATTAGGTATTATCTCTCATATTCTGTGTTGTTTTTGATTTCTAGTTACTTATTACTTCTAGTTAAATTTTATGTTTAGTTGCTTATACAAAGGTAATCAATTGTGCTCCTAATCTTGATAGTGGAATCAGAACTGTTTGTTTGTTCTAGATTCCTGACAAGTGGGAGCTTGGCATGAATGAGGAAATTGATTCCTTGAAAGAGAACCAAATGTGGGATTTGGTTGAGTTGCTAGCTGGAAAGAGAACACTAAAAAATAAATGGGTTTATAGGTTAAAAGAAGGTGAGAATGGACAAATGAGACATAAGACTAGGTTGGTAGTAAAGGGATTTGCACAAAAACCAGGTATTGATTTTGGTGAAATTTTTTCTCCTATAGTAAAAATGACTTCTATTCGGACTATATTGTCTTTAGTTGCTATTGAGGATTTGCATCTTGAGCAGCTTAATGTTAAGACAATGTTTCTTCATGGATATTTGGATGAAGAAATATATATCGAGCTGTTGGAAGGTTTTGAGGTCAAAGGTAAGGAGAAGCTTTTGTGCAGGTTGAAGAAAAGCTTATATGGTCTTAAGCAAGCTCCAAGACAATGGTATTTGAGGTTTGATAGGTTTATGACTGAGCATGGTTTTAGTAGATGTCAATCTAACCATTATGTTTATTTTGAGAGATTGGATAATGGTAGATATATTATCTTGTTGCTGTATGTAGATGATATGCTGGTTGCAGGTTCACACATGTAAGATATTTTTGAGCTTAAGGTAAAATTAGCTCACACATTTGCCATGAAGGATTTAGGAGCAAAAAATAAAATCCTTGGCATGAGTATTAAGAGAGACAGGAAAAATCACAATTTGATTTTATCTCAAGAGGATTATGTGAACAAGGTGTTGGAGAGGTTCAATATGCAGGATGTAAAACTGGTAAGCACACCTATGGCTGGACACTTCAAGTTGAGAAAATAATAGTGTCCTAAATCACATGATGAGGTAGAGTACATGAGTAGAGTTCCATATGATTCTGTAGTTGGGATCTTGATGTATGCAATGGTATGTACTAGACCTGATATTGCCCAAGCAGTGGGAGTTGTCAATAAGTTTATGGCCAATCCAGGAAAGGAACACTAGAAAGTAGTTCAGTGGATTTTCAAATATTTGAGAGTGACCAGTAGTAGGCATTTATGCTATGGAGGGTCAAACACTTCTCTACATGGATATGTAGATGTGGATATGGCAGGTGACCTAGATGGTAGGAGAAGCACCACAGGATATGTGTTCACTGTTGGTGGAATGGTGGTTAGTTGGATTTCAAAGTTGCAAAAGGTTGTTGCCTAGTCTACTATAGAGGTAGAATACATTGAGTCATAGAGGCTAGTAAGGAGATGATATGGATGACTCGGTTCATGGAAGAGTTGGGAAAGGAGCAAAAGAGTTGTAGATTGTATAGTGATAGTCAAAGTGCAATTCATTTGGCAAAGAATTCAGCCTTTCATTCAAGAACCAAACATATATAGCTTAGGTACCACTTCATTAGACAGGTATTGGAGGATGGTGAGATGAAGCTGGAAAAGATTCATACAGATGAGAACCCTACTAATATGTTAACAAAGCCGGTAACAAAGGAGAAGTTGAATCTTCATTCAACTTTTGTTGGTCTTCAAGATTGAGCTTAAAGATGGAGAAGCTAGAAGATGTTGCTATACAGGTATAGGTGCAGCTATTTATCTCCAAGTGGGAGATTGTTGAGATGTGGAGCTAAAAGCTTCACCAATGAGTGAATGTAAAGGTTACTAGTTTTACACAGTCGCCGATGTTAGTCAGTGATCAACTGGAGGCTGCCAATGTTGGTTATGGATCGGCAGACGTTGGTCATGTGTAGGCAGATAGGGACCGATGTCAGTCACCTGTGCATTCTAGAAGTCTATTTTCATGGGATGAATAGATTGTTTGCATGATAAATTTAACTATTAGTGTTGAGTCCACGTTTCTATTTTTGGTAGGACTAATCTGAACCTTTGATTAGGAGGTGTATCTAATGGTGGAGAATGCATAGCTCATGATCCCTAATTTTATATAATAGGGATAGATCTTCATAGCTTGTGTAATAGACATGTAAGATAGACAATTCAAGGATGGAATTGTGTTTGTAATTGTGAGAGAGAACTCTTGAGGGAAAGAGATCTGTACATTTGAGAGGTGTGGAAGAAAGAGAGATTTCTTCAATTGTATTTCCTTCTGGAAGAGTTTAATACAAGTTTTCATTGTTTCTTGTATCTCTTATTCTTTGCTGATTCTAATTTCTAGTTACTTATTATTCTGGTTTAATTTCATGTTTAGTTGCTTGCACAAAAGTAATCAATTGTTCTTGTATGATCCTGACAAGTGGTATCAGAGCTAAGGTTGCAGGTTCATAGAGCCTAGTTCGGAGTAGGTTTGTGTTTGATTACAAGTCACTCTCAGGGGTTTTTGATTGAGTGGGAGTATAACAATGGTAGAAGAAAGTAAGTTAAGAATGGATAAATTCAATGGCAAGAATGATAAATTATAGAGTTATGGAAAGAAAGAGTAGGTAAAGAAATATTGTTGGTTGGTAGAAGATCAGCATGAAGGAAATGAAGAAGTAGGTGTTGCAGGTATTGTTGCACATGTTGCTCTTGTATGTTCCTTGGATAAAGTAGAATCTTGTGTTATAGATTCTATTGCCTCTTTTCGTGTAGCCCCAAATAGAGTATTTTTCCATGTTAAGGTCCATGGAGACTTTGGAAAGATTTATTTAGGGGTTGGTGAGCCTTGTCAAATTATTGGCAAAGGGGAAGTGTAGCTGAAATTGTAGACGGCCAGCACATGGGTGTTGATGAAGGTCATGCAGGTCCCACTCTTGAAGATGAGTCTAATTTCTTCAGGAAATTTGGGTGATGAGAGATGCACAGTAACTCTCATAGCGGATGCACTTGAATTAGCATGTGGTAAGAAAGTATGTACTCTTTATCTACATACTTGTATTACTGATTCTCCTTCTATTGCGAAGATGTGGCTTTGTAGGCTTGGTCACATGAGTAAGAAGGAGATGCATGTTCTTAAGAGGAAGTCAGATGTGTTTGACAAACTTAAGAACTAGAAAGCCTTGGTTTTCATGGAGGAGATGATGGATAGAGAACAATTGAGTGGCCTGAATAACTCTGAACAGGGTAGTTTGGACAGGGTTTTGATCCAAAGTGAGCTCACAGGTAAAAAGTCATCACTCACAAAAAAATATAGTTACTGATGTCGGTCAGGTAGAACTGATGTCGAACAGGTAGGAACCAAAAGAGGCAACAGAATCTATAACACAAGATTCTACTTTATCCAAGGAACATACAAGAGCAACCCATACAACAATACCTGCAACACCTGCTTCTTCATTTCCTTCATGCTGATCTTCTACTGACCAACACTATTTCTTTACCTTCTCTTTCTTTCCATAACTCCATAATTGATCATTCTTGCCATTGAATTTGTCCATTCTTAGCTTACTTTCTTCTGCCATTGCTATACTCCCACCCAATCAGAAACCCCCGAGAGTGACCTGTAATCAAACACAAACCTACTTCGAACCAGGCTCTATGAACTTGTAACCTTAGCTTTGATACCACCTGTCAGTAAACCCAAGCCTATCAAAATCTTAAAATCAACTTAAAAAATTAAAAAATCAATTTTTTTTAGTTATAATAAAAAAATTTAGTCACTTTAGTCCTTATTTTTAGTATAAATTTATTTTTTTAGTCACATCATTCCCATAGCTATGTATCCCATAACAAGGAACATGGCCATGCTTAATAATCCTAATTAAAGGGCTACATATTTTGGAAATAACCCTTTTCAATTTAGTAGCCAAGACCATCATGTATAAATACACAAAATTCATAAACATGGGGAAGAAGAAAAAAGGGCATATCAAGATGAGGGTAGCCTAAAATTTATTTTTCCTACTAATTCCATTGAGAAATACATTATGACCAATAAAAATGAAGTTTTTATTTAATATCTAAGCTTAGGAGCCAAATTCCCACCTAATTTTGATGTATAAAACTTGCAATACTTGATTGAAAAGAAAGAGCCTTTGCCTCTCATTCATGAGTAGTTCACATTGAAAAGATTTTTATAGGGTATTAATTCCCTCATAGATTCCTTAAATCTCAATCCCAACTTCTCCCAAAATAAAGGGAAAGCTATCCTTCCTGAGTCATCCTCCTAAGTAAGTAATGGGTTTTCTATGGAAACCCACGAGCACCATGTCAACCAAGTGATTATGAATCTCGAATCCCATCAAGCAAATAATTATTTTAGTAATCCACATCCTAATCATATTAATGTGAGTGTGATTTCAAATTTAATCTCAAATGTCAATCCAACTAATCCAAGCTTAAATATACATTCAAGTTTACAAATCAGAAATCCAACTAATCCAAGCTTAAATATACATTCAAGTTCACCAATTGCAAATCCAACGAATGAAGCTTGAATGTTCATTTAAGTTTGCCAATCATGCATCCAAATAATATAAACTTGAATATAAATTCAAGTTTACTAATCCCAAATCTAATCACCTCAAACCTAAATATGCATTCACGTTTACAAATCTATGATCATTCCAATACGAGATCAAATATCTATTCAAGCTCATAAATCGACCCCAATCTGAGTCTTTAAGGTTCACCAATCAATGATATCATCAATACAAATCAGAATTTGAGCTTGAATAATCATTATATCTCACTAATTCACCCATCATATCAAATCCAAGCTTGGGTATTACTTCAAGTATATCTACCAATCTCAATTCAAATGGTAGTTTAAGAAGTTTGAAAAATTGGTTTTCTCATTCTAATTCTCTTTTAGGACTAGTTCCATCCAATAACACTCTAACATCACCTAACATTAACTCACTCAACATTAAAATCCAATCCTAACCATACGATTAGTTCACATGTAAAATAAAACATAAATAAAACTAACCTAAGTAACCTAAACTTGAACACAAACCTTAACCCAAATAACTTAAATTGGAACACAAACATTAACCCTAATAAATTTAACCATAACACAAACCAAAACCAATTTAAATTAGACCAATCAAATCCTAAATTAAACATGAATTATAATCCAATCAACTTTAAGTATAACACAAATTGAAATCAACCTAACCTCACTTTGTTAAATCGATTCATCTTTAACAACCCTAATCCAACAAAATTTTATTTTAACATAAACCCAAACCAACATAACCCAAATACTAATTTCAAAATTAACTACAATCCAAAGATATATAATTTTAATACTAACCTTAATCTAAAAAACCTTAGCTTTAACACTAACTTGAACAATCCCAACCACTTTACACATCCAAAAAACACTAAATTTTCTAACCAACTTCTTAATCACTTTAACCCCCAAATTAACCATTTTTTGCAAAATCAAACCAACAAAAATCAATTCATAGGTCACCCATCCAAATTTTATATCTCTTCAAGCTAAATGAATCAACTATCACCATATTTATTCAATGATTTCAAAACATGAAAGATAGAATTCAAGGCTTGCAAGATGGTACTCATTCTTGATAAAATATGTTAAATTTTAGGAAATTTATTCATATCCATATGACTCAAGTACCATGACAACACCTTTCCCTATGTATTTTGAACTTTTGAAATTAAACAAATGCAAAGGTAAGGGGGATCCTAAGGTGTACCTTAAATACTTATATCATTCATGTGCAGATGTTTCTTATAGAAATAATTACTTGTTATGATTATTTGCATGAAGTCTTGGGGGTTAATCCCTAGAAAAATTTTCATGCCTTCCCGAAGGATCAATATTCATTTTTGAGGACCTTTATGAGAAGTTTGTTCATCACTTTTCCTACAATGTTGAAAAATACTTGACCATGTTATACCTACACATCACCAAACAATACAATGGTGAAACCTCTACTTCTTTCTTAAAAATATGGTGAGCATTGACAAGTCATTTATCATGGTCATTTCTTCAAATTTAATTTGTGGATATATTTATGAACAATGTTAATTCATACTTGGGACATCACTTGTTACTCCTTTACCCAAGGTCATTTGATAAAATGATTGAAAGGGGGTCCAAATTGAATGCAGGCTAATTAATAAATGTGTTATAAAAATATTTAAATCCAAGAATAATTCCTCAAAACAACTTGAAAAACCCAAGTTATTTGCCAATAATAAGAACATTATTGGAGACTATGCAACCAACGTCAAACAAATCTAAAACCCACCAAGACAACATAAAACTTACACCCAACCCATTAACAACATAACCATCCCCAATGGTGAAACAAGATAGGAGAATCACAAGCATGAATTCACCCAATTAGGTTAATCTTATGAATAAATTTTTCAAAATTTGGCTCATGCTAACATGATAATTTGGATAAACACTAGACATTTTTATGAGAATGTTCCTAAACTTGATTGGTACAAAGAAGATATATATTAAGAGTACCATATGATAAAGGGACATTTTACCAATAGGTGTATGAAATTTAAAAATTATGTCCAAGGCCTCATTGATTGATGGGACATAGACATTGAAAATCAACCATCTACGACATATAAAAATCAAAATTTGGGGATGTATCAAGACCCATTCCCCAAACATGAGTAAGGAAAATGTAAATAGATGAAAGAACAACCTGAAGCAAGTAATGTCATCCAAGCTATTCATCCTTTCAACTCTATAGTTAATAGTGTTAATTTTATGCACAATCATGTTAATGCCATTAATTTATAATCCTAAGATGATATCATTACTATAAGGCATGCAAAACTTACCAGTCATAGTATATCATCATCTAATGTTGAATTCAAGTACAATATTATTGATCATCTTGAGACTATGCCCATAAACATTTCCATATTAGACCTTCTCAATACTTCACCCATTTATAAATACATTTTTTACAAATTCATTTTAGAGTCTAGTGTCCCATAAAACATCAACCGCTCAATATTCTATGCATTAGTTGGCAATTTGTCCACTAACAATTAGGTTACATTTGACCATTCTGATGTCTCCCCTTTGAGATCTGTTCACAATATTTTGTACTTATAATTTACTATATCTAAGCACAAGATAAAGAGCGTGTTTATAGATAATGGATTAACATTAAATTTGTGTACATTAAGGATAATTAATCACTTAGGATATTGAACAATAACATTATAAACCAACATCATTATTATAAAGGTTTATGATAATAATGAGCAAAAATCTATGGGTGCCATTTATTTTCTTTTGATGATGGGGTTTGTTATAAAATAAATAGTAAGCAATGTGCTTGATATTGATTTACCCTATAGCCTACTTCTTGGAAGTCCATGGATACATTCAATGAATACCATACCTTCTATGCTACACCAATGTTTGAAATTATCACATGATGGTATGGAATTAAGCATTCAAGTTGATCCTAATCATTTACAATATTTTAATCTATAGTAAGGTAGATATTAAAAATCCAATTATCTCTAAGTTATTGATGACAAATTCACTCCCTTTAAGGAATCACTTGATATTGAGAACTATGTCCATCCCGATACATTATTTCAAACATCTCCCCTTGGTGGTTGGATAAACACACCAACTACTTCCATTTACATAGAAATACCTTCTACCAGTGAATATTCCAATCAACCATCTGTCAATCAAGCATATACTTCTAATACCACTTCATCCTCTCCATCCCATTTTAAAACCATTAATAAAAGCATGAATGAATTTGTAATCTAAGATTTTAATTATACAAGCACAATCTATATAACCCTACATAAATATGGCAAGCCTCATCATCAAAGATATACTCAAGTGGTTAGAATATTTGGCAAAAAAATATTTGTAGTATGTGGTCTTATCTATGATGAACACATCAAAGATTCAAATCTTTCCTAGCTTTACTCTGATAAACTAAATACTTTTTTCATTAGTAATAAATACCTTATCACAAAATCCATTATGTGAAAAATTATGAATTACAAAGGTGAGGTCCTTGGTCTTCATGAACAAGGGTCAATTGAACCAATACCATTAAAATCTAATTAATCCACTCATGGCATATAATTTAATCCAATCAATGTAAATACCACACTTTTCCAAAGTGACTTTTATAGTGAGTCAAAGGTAGATTATTCAAAAAATGAAACAAATTCCATTATTAGCCACTTCAAATACCTTTGACTCACTAATATTTTCAATGAAAATGTTATTTTCACACTTGACCTCACATATCCATCCTTAATAAAATAGGACCAACATACAACACCTTTGCTTGATCATTTTCAAAATGATGAGGTAATTTTGGAATTTTTGAGTACATAGAATCATATTCTAGAAGGGGATCATAAGAAGGGATTCTCCATTTAGTTAGATAATTATACATATTTTGGGGAACAATAATCACATCAACAATAAATTCAACATCAACATCAAATCAAGATCTAGGGGTGGAATTCAATCTTCCTCCACCATGCCAAATTTATAAATAAGAGTCAACTATCCTAGCTGAGGATGCTATTTTGATAAACATTGGAATAAAGGAATATCCCAAAATAGTCAAGCTTACCCTTTCCCTCACTCAATAAGAAAGATAAATACTCACTTTTTTGATTTGATAGTTTTTTGATTTATTCACATGGTTTTATGTGGATATGTTGGGGATTGAACCATCACTATTCATGCATCATCTTGTTGTACATATACATGCAACACCCATCAAACAAAAAACATGCAATGTGCATCCCAAGATAACACTATTAGTGAAGGAAGATTTGAAGAAGTAACTAGAAGTTGGTTTCATACACCCTATCAACTATTCAGTTTGGATATCCATATGGTATCTATGTCAAAAAATATAGAAAGAATCAGGGTTTATATAGATTTTCATGATATCAATAAGGCATATCCAAAGGATGATTTCCCATTTCCCAATATTGGCATGATCATGGACTCTATTGCAGGTCATGAAATATTATCATTAATGGATGGTTTTTTGGGTTACAATCAAATCAGAACAGCTCCCAAACACCAACATAAAATAACATTTACAACACCATAGCGGAACTTTTACTATCAAGTAACACCCTTTAGTCTAAATAATTCTAGACCCTTATATCAAAGATCAATGACTATCATTTTTCATAATATGATTCATGATATTATGGAGGACTATGTTGATGACATACTTGAAAAATCAAAATCTAGAGAAGAACATCCCAAAGTAATTCATTAGATCTTTGAAAGACTGAGAGAATATAAGATTAGATTAAATCCAAAGAAGTGTGTATTTTGAGTGACATTAATAAAGTTATTGAATTTATTATTTCACACTAGGGAATAAAAGTTTTTCCTTATAAAATTTCAACTATCATGGATATGCCACCACTAAAAAATGTCAAACACCTTTGAAGTTTGCAAGGCAAAATCCAAGCAATTAGGCACTTCATATCCTAGCTTTTAGGTATTTTTCACCATTTTTAATTTGTGTTAAAGGAAGATACTCCTTTTAATTCGAATGAGAATTATGCTACCACATTTGACAACCTTAAACAATATCTTTCCAATCCACCAATTTTAAAGCCTGCTATTACTGACAAACCTTCCCTATTATATATATCAGCTACCTAATATGCATTAGAGGCATTAATGGCACAACATGAGGATAGTGGGTTAGAAAGTGTAGTTTATTATCCTATCAGGACCTTGGTATATTAAGATCTTAATTATTCTCAAATGGAAAAATCATGTCTCATAGTTGTTTTTGCTTCATAAAAACTCTGTCATTACATGTTGAATAATCAAACCAAAATATTTTAAAAATAGACCCTCTCAATTATATTTTATCCCAACAAAATTTAATAGGTAGGATGGATAAGTGGGTTATTATTCTAATTGAGTTTGATCTTGAGTATGTTAATTGAAAGGCAATTAAGGGACAAGCCTTAGTAAGTACACTAGTAGAGGCATCTCTTCATGATAAGGCACCTCTTATTATGGAATTTCTAGATGAAGTAATAATATCTATTGATGAATATATATTTTGGATACTATTTTTTATGGTTTCTTCACAAGCCATGGTTCATGGGTAGGCATTCTACTAGTTACACTAGATGGGGATCATATTCCAAAAGCATATAGAATCAAGTTTCTTTATACCAACAACATCATGTAGTATGAAACTCTCATAGTTGGTCTCAATTTTGATATACAATGGGGCATCCAACAGCTTATTATCTTTAGTGATTAAAAAATTATCATAAACTAAGTAACTAATCAATTACAAGCTCATTATGATAAATTAATCCCATACAAATATATTTCGATAGTTTAAAGTTGTCTTTTGCATTTATCTAATTTGAACAAGTACTACGAATCAATAACAGGTTATAGACACCTAAAAGTGGACACAAATGGCTTCATACCTAAATTTAGATCAATTATTACCAACCATTACACATCTAGCCTAAGAATTTCTAAATGTCTCTATTTTGGATTCATAACATGCAATTAAATCAATTTAGCCCAAAAATCAATTAAATAGAGAAAATGCCCAAATCAATTAAATCAAAGCTTGAAATATATTCAAAATCCTAAAAGGGATTAATTAACATGAAAATATTAATCAAATACTAATTGAATTCATCCTTGAGAAATCGAATGAATTATCAAAAAGGAAAATTAAAAATCAAAGAATATCCTAGGTTTTTATCATTAGCTTTTGTGAGTTTTCCAAAAATCCAAAATATCTCAAAGCACACCCATTCCATGCTAATCATGAGGTTTGAACACCTTTTAACTCTACTCAGGTTAATTAATCAAAGCTAGGTTAGGATTTAACCCATTCTAATTTGATTTCAAAACCTACAAATACAAGCATTTGCCTCTCCATTTAGAGAGCTTGAACATAGTAATGTTATAATGTAGGATTTAGGGCATGAAGAAAATACATAGTGTTATAATGCAAAAATAGAGCCAATCCAGGCCACTTAAAGACATATCAAATCCAAAATCAAATAATGGTGCCGAGAGGAGATGGAAATAGCCAAGCTCCATTGATGAAGACTTCTTGAGCATAATCTGAGTAAGCCAAATGAAGAAACCTCTTGGAGTATTGAAGGAATTGGTAAGGAATTATGTGATTTCTTTCCAATTTTAGTTGTGCTTTGTTCATTTGTGATTCTTCACCATGATACTCCCTTTTATCTAGGAAAGATAGTGTTATGAAATTCAGTGTGTTTATTTTCATTTTTATTGATTTTCATTATGAAGCTAACATATGATCTAAACACCCTTTTTGGATTCCTTGATCACAAATGGGACACCTAGTGGGACCATGAGTACCCCACATAACATGGAGATCAATATGCAAATCAAAAACTAAGAAATGGATGCTTAAATATCTTAAAAATTGCATTTATAACCTTGTTTTAGCCATATTTTTATTTCTTTATATTTCTCATATCAACATAAAGACCGATAATGGTCAAGTACAACTGACAACAACTTGGCTTAAACAGATCATGATTCTGCTCAACTGCCCCTGATTTTGTGTAAACCATTAACTATTGGATTTTATTGGAAAAGCATTCATAAATATTAAATTTTAATTCTTTCTATAATTAAAATTCATGATTTATAAGTTTTAAATGCATTAAAATCCATTGACTTAACTTTGCCTTGTAGGTTTTCTTGATATTTGTGCTAACCATTGCCTAACCTAATGTGTTTGTATTTTGTGGTTTTGCCTTTGGGTCCATAGGTGATCAATGAAGGTCTTAATCAATTGGAATTTATTCTCTATAAACTAACTACCATGATTACCTTGAACCAACATTGATCATCCCCGATTGGCCTTGGTCACTGTGTGTCAAAAAATACAACCTAAGAGCTAAATTTCAAACATCATTTGCCCATCCAAGAAAGTGCTTTGAAATAGGATGTTATTATCTAATAATTTTAGGTTATGGACGTGATTTTCAACAAAAATTTTCATTTTTTAACTAATACACATTTCTTTTTGGGATTTTAAAAGGAATCTAGCTAAATTAAGTCTCATTTCATTTTGGTGTTAAAATGAACATGTTAAGTCTCACACATTTGGTCTTTGGTGCTTAAAAGGAGTTAGGATTTATAATGTTTGAAAACACTTCATTATTGGGGCTTAAAAATAATAGCTAAGTCTTGAACACTTACTTTTGGTGTTTAAAAATGAACTTAAGCTAAATCTTGAACATTTGGAGCTTGTGCTTAAAATGAACATAAATGCTTTTGCTTAAGTTGTGCTCAATTATTTCAAGATTTTGCACTTAAGCCATGGGGCCAAGTAAATAACATCATCAAATTTAAATTTGGTTCCTAAAATCAAACTTCACTCTTAATTATTTGCAAACTATTTATTGATTGTTTGTTTTTACAAAAAGAAGAGTGCATGTATGCTTTCCCCGCATCCCCTATAAGGAAATCATGAGATCAGAAGTATCTTTTCATTTAATTTAGTTCCTGGTAAAATGCCTAAAAATAAATTTTCCTAGGCTCTCCCCAAATCCACATGGTACTAGGTGATCTAAAATTAACTCTAAAGTCTTTCTACTTAGTCTTTATTTTCATATATTATGGCTTGTGATGGGGATGCCATTACTCCATGGTAGGGCATTTAAATCTGGGAATGCATACTAGTAGAGCTAAGGGGTTGAGCAACTAACCTCCCCTTTAGTAATGAAGGCCCAAGTCAAGTCTGGTCAATCAAGGGATACTACTAAGAAGTCGAATGATGGTATCATCATGAAAAATTATAGACACTTACATGATAATTTGATTGGTATGAACTCAATTGATGTGATTCTTCTCTTGTGATAATCTCAGTTGGGATTAATCTAGATGGTTGTAACTTATAAGTTTTAGTCAACCCCACTTTTCATACCTTGATAGGATTTTAGGATGATATACATAGTTGTATTTTTGTCATTTATTCTTTTCTTGCTTGGTGTGTTGGATCTAAACCATTTTTGTTTAAACCATGTAATGAACAAGTAATGTGTCAAAAATTTATCCATTGTTTTAGGAGGTGTTATGCTATTCATTTGACACCTTGATTTAACTTAGAAACTTTTTTGTGTCAAAAACATTGAGTATGACACTTGATTGAGGGGGGTAATGTTATGATGGTCAAATAATTTCAGATCTTGTGATTTAGAGTCTTTAAAACATAAAATTGTCACATATTTTAGGATTCATAACATCATTATGTTTCCCAAATTGTTTTAGTAGGCTTGTCTTTTCTTGTGTCCAAATTATCATTATTTAAACCAATCACATGCCTTGTAGGATCTTTGTTTATCATAGTCATGTTGTTCAAATTTGCCTAGCTTGTTGGTCATTAAAATCCTAGTTTACCTAAATTGAGTCTTTGATTAACTTTTACAAGTTTGGATCCAAACATTGATTGATTTATGTTTAGGCCTTGACATGCAAGGGCTGAAAAATAGATCTTTCTCTTTTGGGTTGTGTAACTTAGGTTAATTAATTACTCAATTTGGGAGACTTTACTATTTGTGCTTTGGTTTGATAGAATAGGTCCATCTTCAAAGTGGCTTTCATTTTTTGTTTTATATGAATCTAATCATGTTTATGTCTAAAATGAAGTGCTTAGTCTTTGCCAAATGATTCCGAGTTTGTTATATTAATCATCTCTTTGTTTCAAGTCTAGCTTTAGATGTTGACTTTGGATAAAAATACTATCATATCCTATTTGAGCCTAGATTTTGACTTCATTTTTAGAAAAAAAGACCTAGAAACATTTCCTTTTCCTATTTTTAGACCTATTTAGAATGCCTTTGGACATTAGAGTTTGGAATCTTTTTTAGGACATTTTACTTGACCTTGTTTGTGTGAAACATTAAATGTAAAACATTTGATGTTATACTATTTTTACCAAGTCTTTGCATAGACTTTTTGGAGATATAGATCCACCCTTGACAAAGCTATATAGAGTTTGAACCTCTTTATATTTTTTAGACATAGCTTTTTAGAGTTTGTATAACTCTAACCCATATTATTGATAAACATTTATCATAGACTTAACCATGGCTCACTACACACATAGTGGAACTATGTACAATATAGGATATGGAAATGATAGCACACAAGAGGAATTTATTCAAGACCCTTATGGAGATGATTTTGTTTAGGAGACGTATTCTTATCCACCATACAATACTCAAATAGGGGAATAAAGTCAAGATCCTTTAGCCAATTATTTGGTTAGCATACCTCTATACATAGAAAAATACCAAGAATAGATGGCCCAATATTTAGTTAGCATACTTTTGGTTTTAGAACATGTCTAACAAATTTTATTTTATGTTACCATGCCATCAGATCATTATTTTAATAGAGCCGTATAGGTAGGGCATGACAAATTATCAAATGTACCAAGAGGGCATTATAACATGTCTTATTAGAATAATAATCAGGCCTCTTCTAACAAACCTCATGCCATAGTACCAATGCCATATCAGGATTTACATATGTTTGTCAAAAAAATAGGCCTCATTGAGGACCATTTCATTTAAGTGTAGATAGCATATGAGACATATCAAAACCTAGCATGTAACTTTAATAATATGGCCATGTCAAATAAACCTCTTATTCAATCACTCCCTTCAATAGGAGTCTTATTAGAGTTGACATGTTAATAAAATTAGGGTTTTGACCCAATTATGCAAAGTACTTTAATAAAAAACATGTTCAATACTTCAATCATCAAGGAAGTGTCTTCTAATTCTATGCAAAATAGTGAGAAAAATGTAGTGCATAAAACACCAATAGCATCCAATTTAAATAAAAAGTTGTGTTAGTGCACAAACACATAGTCAACCATGAAATGTGACTTTAAGTAACACTACAAGTGGTTTGTAAACTCAGGGACTAGGAGTTTCTACTTCTAAATCTTAGCCAACTACCTATAATCCTCAACCAATTATTTCTTTTAGCAGCCAATAATAAGGAATAAGTAGTTAGCCAATGACTAGTGCCATGCCACAACAAAATGTGATGAATCTTGCTTCACCCCAATATGTAATGACTAATATTCCATAGAAGGCACAATCAAACATACCCATGCAGTAGAGGCCAAAATTATTTCCACCTCACAAAGGGGAAACCAATGTTCCACCTTGTTAGGTAGTAGCAAACATACCTCTTCAGTCACAGACTGACATGCTAATCCAAAACCAAATGGTTTATAATAAACAATGTGTAAATATTGGTCAACAAAAAATATTGAATCACCAACATGCATCCACTTCCCAATAGGGATTTGGGAAATAAAGAGGTTCCAATGTTCCTCAAGTACCTATTAGGCAATAGTTTCCTTTTGTGTAGAATGTTCCACAAGTTCAACAATAGGGTCTTAGTTCACAAGTCCCTCTCCATTAGCCAAGTATGACTAGTTGGCAACATGTCCCTATTCAACCGTAGTAGGCACAATATGACTTTATACCTCCATCCCAACCATAGTATAAAACCTATATATCCAATATTAACTAGAATATTATACCATAATACATGTAATTTTAAAAATCACACCCTAATCTGCACATGTGTATTCTTAGTCCATTCCCTAGCCAATCCAACATTCCCTAGTAAATGCCTCCATCATACCCCAGTCAAAGTAATCCAATTTTAATTTCCCAACCATAACCTCAATAGGGAAATGATTCCAATGGTTTCCTCACATAATAATTACAAAAAATTAAGGATGTAATTTCCCTCATTCAAGTGGGGAAATAAACAAAAAGTTTAAGCTAGATGATGTTTGTTCTTACCCTTTTCACATGGAGTACTTGCAGATACCATTTCCTCCAAGGTATAAACCAATTTTTTTTGGCAAATACAAGGAGAAAGGTGACCCCAAGGCCTATTTGATGGAATTATTTATTTCATGTCAGCCAATGACCGATAGTGGCATCTATATATTATTGTTATTTCCATGAAGCCTTGTAGGTCAAGCATTAGAATGGTTCCTAAAGTTGCCTAAGAATTCAATATCTAATTTTGATGATCTTTCAGACAACTTCATACACCACTTCTCTTATAATCTTAAGCATGAGACTTCAGTAGTAAATTTAACACAAGCAATTTTTTTGGGTGAAATATTCATAAGATATCTATAGTGATGGAGAGCCCTTGCTAGTCGATTCACCCACAATCTACCAGACAAGTAATTAGCCATTGTGTTTACCAAAAATTTACACAATGAGATATCTTAGAATTTGGAGTTGTAGTATGCACACACATTCAAAGAGATCATTGAAAAAGGTGATGATCAAAATATCCCTCATTAACAAAGGGATCATCAAACTAGCCTCATCAAATCAAAGCTCAAATTGAATTTAGAACAATGGCTAAAATAAACATCTAGTCCAAGTGCAAGCATCGCAACTAGTATAGGTCAATAACAATGAAAGATCTACATAATTCAACCTAAAAAATAATGTTTTAGGTAATGGATTGACAAAGTTATGACATGTCCAAATGGTGCAAACACCATCTGCTCAACCTATGCCACCTTTCCAAATAAATCTTAACCAATAACCTTTTCAGTAGACATAACATGTGCAATAACCTAGACCAATGCAACAAATGCAATAAATTTAGTAAATACCTATGCCTTTACAAAACCCTTCCCCTCTAAAGAGAAACATGCATACTCATCATGCCTTACTGACCTTAGAGAGCCCATTGAATTAGTCTTTTGTAAATTCATAGTAACTAACTTGATTATATGGCCTATTCAGAAAGAATAAATTTGTAAGGGTGTTGACATACCAGATTAGTATAGGATAGAACAATTTGTGATTTTCATAGGGTCAATGTATATAATTTGTAGTGTTATGTGAAAATTAGACATGTAATTTAGAATATTTTGGAAAATGGAGAGATCACATTGGATCATGGAGCTTCCACCTCCAATTAGAGCCTTGACATCTATCAAAATACTTTTCCCCAACATAACAACCAACCATAATAGAAACAACAATGAATAGTGCAATATCAACAACAACAATACCAATAACCAAGGCCAAACCAATAGAACCAATATACTCAATAAAATATGTAGCATAACCAATGACATCAAAATAATGGACATAATGAAGGTTAGAATGGTGCAAATAACCAACAAACCTACCATGTAGTTACATATGACTACAATGAAATTGTAGGCCATATTGTAGGAGGTCACATTAACACCATTTCCATTAATACAAGATCAAGTGTTAATTAGATACGACTATTGATAATCATGCCAAATCAACCAAACCATTATGGTAATCCTTCCTTGACCTAAAATTACACATAGGTGAAGAAGTAACCTTAAACCAAAGTGATATGTCATCCCTTAGCCTACTAGACAATAATCCATTATACATTGATTTTTACATAATGAGGCACAAATTAAAATGTGTCCTCATAGATAATGGGTCAAGTCTGAACATAGTGTCTCTAAAGCTCATCAATATTTTTGGGTACATGATAGAAGATATCCAAGTAGTAAAAATCACCATCAATGCCTACAAAAATGAATAAAGAGAATCATAAGTCACCATTATCTTACCAATTATCATTGGGCCCTTGACCCATGATACACTTTTCCATGTGTTAGATCTGGATTTGTCATACAATATGTTTTTGGGTAGACCTTGGTTAAATGAGATTCATGAAATCTCATCAACATTATACCAGTGTATCAAATGCTCCAATTAAAGGATGGAGGTTATTATTCTAGGATATTTGCATCCATATGAGCATTGTAAACATCTAGAGGCTAAGTTTAAGAGCTACAATTACCATTTTGACATGAATCAAATTGCTAACTAGGATAAAGGGAAAACAATACTTATTGATTTACCAGAGGCCAACTACATTGAACTTGATACCCCTGATTCCCTTTCTCACATACCACCCCATAAAATTTTCAATCGTTATACCATCTCAACTAATGGCCTAGGAAATACCTGACCCATGGCACCTTTCACATTACAAAACTTTCATAGAACCCAAAGTCCTTTGGAAGACCAAAGCCAAACCACTCATGCAATGACAAAGTAAAGGAAAGTGCCATTTGTATAGTCCAACACTTATCACTTTCATACCAAAATTTGGCCAAGAATATGACCCTCTTAAAGGTGATGAATCATGGTTTTAAAATTATAAATTGGATGATTATTACAATAATTTTAATTATCCCATTCTTAATTAGATCATGGTAAATTAGGGCTATGAAGGAGGAGGTCTTATGTCAAATCAATAAGGAACACTTGCACCAATTTATATGAATAAGTAAAAAGGAACCAATGGAATTATATTTAAACCACCTGGGGGTGACTCAACATATCTTATTCAAGTTACATCACCAATGACTAGTGATGATGATGTCAGTAGCAAAGTAGAGTCTGATCATAACCCATTTGATGACCTAGCCCATACTAATTTTATTGAAAATAATGCTATTTGTACCATTTTAATAGTCATTCATCATAATGTAATTCCATTATATTATCATCAAATGATAGAATGGGGCTAATAAAAATCCAACATGCTAGTTGCTGAGTTCCAAAATGATGAGGCCTTTTGCAAATTTCTAGGCCTTAAGGACAATATTCTTTTGGGAGACCACAAAAAAGGGTTCTCAATCAAGTTGGATCTTGAAGCCTATTTTGGAAAGCTAGGTAAACACCCTTAGCTAAAAATAAATAAATAAATAAATAAAACATTGAGGTCCCAAAGTGAAAACCGCTTTGAGGTGCTTTCAGACTAGGTAAAGAGTAACGATAAAGGCTAGTCTAGTGGTGAAAACTTATTTTAGGTGCCATTACATGGGGGTGTTCAACCTTATTCAAATATAGAGCAGGAGACCACCAATGATAAATTTGTCTACAATTTTGAGTTTAGTCTTGAAGAAGAATAGGATTTTGAGTGAATCATTTAGGAAACCAATGATAATGAACTTGCTTGTGGGTTTGAATTTAGTCTTGAAGAATAATTAGCTTTTGATCACATCATTCAAGAATTCCCAACAATATTTGTTACATGGAAATCTCTCCCATTGGGGGATTTTGATTCATCATGCCTAATAGATCTCAAAGAACTAGTCCTAACAGAGGACTCTAACATAGCAAAATAGTTTAAATCTTTACCTACTATGCTTGAAGATAGTTCGCCCCTTGTAGTGGAAGATACTTTAGAGGTAAACATTGAGACTCTAGATGACCTAAAATGGATTAAATTATATTTATCCATCACTGATGAGGAGCGTGAAGTCCTTACAACCATATTGGGAAAATTTGTAGATATATTTACATGGGCCTATTCTGACATGCTTGGTTTGGACCCCACCTTAGCTGTTCACCACCTTGTGGTACATCCTAATGCTGAGCTAGTGAAATAAAAGTTATGCAAGATGCATCCTCACATTATTGTATTAGTAATGAAAGAGTTGGAGAAGCTCTTAAAAGTAAGATGTATTAGGCGAATTGACTATTTTAATGGATTTACAATGTAGTTATAGTTAGTAAAATCCAAAAAGAATCATAATTTGTACTAATTTTTGGGACATTAAGAAAGGTTTCCCAAAGGATGAATTTTCATTTTTAAACATTAACATGATTTTTGACTCCATAATAGGTTATGAGATGCTTTATATAATGGATGGATTTTCAAGATATAACTAGATTTAAATAGCATCAGAAGACCAACATAAAATAGTGTTCACCACTCTATGTGGAACATTCTATTATCAGGTTATGCCATTTAGTCATAAAAATGTAGGGGCCACCTATTAAAGAGCCATTATAGTCATATTTCATGATATGCTACATGAAATTATTGAAGACTACATTGATGACATAATAGGAAAATAAAAGACCATAGCCAATCATCTAACAACATTGAGGAGGATATTTGAGCAACTACGTGAATATAAAGTTAGGCTTAACCTTAATAAATGTGTGTTTGACATTACTTTAAGAAAATTGCTTGGCTTCATTGTGTCTCATTGGGGCATAAAATTTGATCCAACTAAAGCATGAGCCATAATAAAGATTCCATCATCGACTAATTTGAAGCATCTCTATAGTTTATAAGGAAATATCTAATCCATCAGACACTTCATATCTTAATTGGTTGATAAGTGTCATCTTTTTACACATCTTCTGAAGAAAGGTGGACATTTTTTTGTGACAATGATTGTAAAAAATCTTTTCAAAAACTAAAGGACTATCTTATGAATCTACTAGTCATTTTACCTCCTATGCCAAGGAAACCATTCCTTTTATATTTATCAGGAATAGATTAATCCCTAAGGGCACTTCTAGCTCAACACAATGACAATGGAAAAGAGTATGTTCTATACTATCTAAACTATACACTAGTAGTGTATGAACATAATTATACACTCATTGAAAAATCCTATTTAGCCATGGTCTATATAGCTCAAAAATTACAACATTACATGTTAAATAATAAGACCATGGTCATTTCAAAATTAGATCCACTCAAGTATCTACTATCCAAAACAATGATACAAGGCTATATGGCTAACTGGATCATGCTTCTTAGTGATTTTGAGATAGAGTATGTAAATTAGAAAGCCATCAAGGGGAAAGTTCTTGAAACATATATTGATGAATCACCCCTTACAAACACAAATCTACTCACATTCCAATTTCTTGATGAATCCATCATGATCATCATTGAAACACCTTTTGAGGAGCAACACTAGAAGTTGTATTTTGATGGATCATTCACAACACATGGATTGGGGGTAGGCCTTTTGTTTATCACTCCACAAGGGGATCTAGTCCCTAAGTCATTTATAATTAGCTTTCCTTGTAACAATAACATGGCTAAATATGAATCACTCATCACAAAAGTTTGAAAAGAAGTATAATGGAACATACCTCATCTAAATTTTTATGGTGATTCACAGTTAATCATCAATCAGGTTTCAGACCACTTTTAGACCAAAGATGACAAGTTGGTTCTCTATAAGGCCATGGTCGACACTCTCAAACAAAAAGTTTCCAAGATCTAGCTTGAGAATATACCAATGGAAATAAATAAAATAATAGATGCCATGGCTACTATTAGATCACTAATTCAACAAATAGATATAACCAAGGAATAATAGTTTCTCATTGAAAATTTGCTAGTACTAGCTCATGAACCATCAATCATCGTAATGATATATGACATTATTGGTGCTAGATCTACTTGGTATTTATAACTATATGCCTATTTACATGATCATGTTTTACAACTAGACTTATCCCAAAAATAAACTAAATCCTTCATCCACAATGCCCAATGTTATACCTTACTCAGACCAACCCTATATAACTGTAGTTTCGGTGGAACTCTACTTTGTTGTTTAAATTTGGTAGAATATATATTAGTGTTATGAGAAGTTAATGAAGGGGTATGTGGAATGCACACCAATGGGGTATTCTTATCCAAAAATATCTTGCATACTAGCTATTAGCCAATAATAGACATAAATGTAGCTGTATATGTGAAAAGATGTGATAAATGTTAACATCATGCCAATCTAATTCATATCCTAGCCAATAATTTTAAACCAATGTTGACACCATGGCCATTTGATGCATGGGACTTTGATCTCATTGGGAAAATAAACCTAACATCATTTGATGGCCATAAACATATCCTTTCCACCATAAAATAATTCGCTAAGTGGGTTGAAGCTATACCCCTCACATGATTGGAAATCAAATTTACAAATTCATCTTCAACCACCTCATTTTCCGCTATGGTATCCCTTCTGAAATTATATCAAATAATGGTATATCATTCAAAAACAAGGATGTCAAAAGGCTATGTGCTGAGTACAAGATTACTCAACATTTTTCCCTAGCATATTACCCTAAAGGTAGTGGCCAGGTAGGGTCATCAAATAAGACCATTATTAACATCTTAAAAAAATATTATCAACGATGTTGGTCATGTTTGGCACCTTTAGATATTTTTTACCCTCTGGGCATACCATACTAATCACCACACTCCCATGGGATCCACTCCATACTCACTTGTTTATGGTACTAAAGCCATTCTTTCCATTAAGGTCAATTTACCCTCATTATGCATCTCTTTGAAACATGTCCTAGATGACGAATACTATTAAGTAGATCACCTAAAAGATATGTATTTACTTGATGAGAAATGCATGGATGTAGTAAATAACCTTCAAGCATATCAGAATTGACTCCATGGTCCCTACAATCGGCACATGAAACATAGATAATTTGAGCCTTGTGATATTTTACCTAAAGAGAACCAAAAGAATACCAAAATTGAGACTATGCATAAAGGTAAGTTTAAACCCAATTTGGTAGATCATTTCATCATTTTTATAGACTATGCTATAAGAGCATATAGGCTTACCACACTAGATAGGGATGAAATTGATGAGCCTATGAACATTATACACCTCAAGTATTACTACGCATGAGTAACTTGGTGTATTGTCTATGAGGACCTTTTCAAGTTGTACCATATTATCAATATTCTCATTATACCATATGATTGTACCATTCTATCATCCTATCAGCCTACCATCTAATCACTTTGTCATTCCACCATTTCATCTTATAATTCCTTATATATCAACTTAACATGTTTTGATCACTCCCTACCTACCATGTTTAAGCTTGGTTCATCCATTGGTTTCATGCTTTCAGTATGAAGAATTAGATTAGTTTCAGTAGTTGTTTCAAAAAGTTCAAGCAAAGGTAGTATTTTGGAGTAGTATGATAAGATTTTTGGTAGTAACATCTTTCATATCTTGTTTCATTCTAATCATGTTTATTTATTTGGGCTTGATTATATCCACCTATATGGGAAAATTAGTGTCTCATTGGTCTTGCTACTAATTATAGCCACCTATAGATAAATTAGTATCATTGATCCGATCTATTGTATCCTAGTTATAACCACCTATGGGTAAACTAGGGGAAACATTTATTTATTGTGACTTGATATACCAACTTACCATTCCTATGCCATATTGTGCCACTATGCCAACTTATCCTATTTTGTTTGAATTGGCTGCTCACTATTTAGATTCCCCCACTATAAGGTGGAGCTATTATGACCTACATCCATTTTGGGACTATGTGGATCATGCTCAATACTTGTTAAGGTCAGCTTAGTCCATTTTTTTCCATATGCTCTCACCATTTTGTGAGAAACATTTTAAGTTAGCCATGCTCTTGCCATTTTGTGAGCTTAGACCATTTAATATCTTGTCATTCTCGATTGAGTTGAGATATTCCAAAATATCAAAATCATTTAAAAATTGAGTTATAAAAACCAAAAATATTGACCACTTATTTTCCTAATAGATTTTGGGAACCCTCACTATGTCATAAGAAATCAAGTGTCACTTAGTTTCCCCATCTTTTTTGTCCTTTTTGTCTCACACTCTCATCATTTTTTTAGTTCATTTCTATTATTCTATCACATCCATCATGTTTGTTTTTTGATTATCATCATTTTCTTTCCATTTCTAAGGAAAACTACATTTGACCTAAAGTTTTTATTAGATATCATGTCCACAAAAATATGTAGGCAACATCCACTTGCCTAGTGGATATGGAGACAACTTGGCCACCCCTTCCTTTTCTTCTATTCCCCTATCTTATTTTTGTGTGAAGTTATCACCTATTTTTTTTGGGGAAATGTCACTATCTTGTTTGTGTCACATTGATTTTATTAACATTGTGATTGACCATCATTTGCTCATTTGTCTATTCATTATGTTTTAGTTATTTATGTCCCTGTTTGTTTATTTTAAGTTCTATTGCTTTGATTTAGGTCTGTGTGTTCATTAGGTGATTCCTTGAGCACTTATTATTTAATCCATCCATATTCATATGTCAACATTGTCACCATGGTTTTTATCATTGGTGCATTATTTTCAATTGAGTATTGGATATCAGGAATCAATCCTTATGCATATTTCAACTAAGTCCTCATAGTGTTTTACCATGCTTCCTACCATCATGTGCTACAATAAAAACCAAATTTAAGAAGTCTACATAACAATGCAATGTTGATATCTCCTCGACACTAACACAAACAACAATCCCTGTCTACTCTAAATCATATCCCAAATATAGTAATTAAATAATGAAAGAATTTCAACCTTTGTTAGTTTGAATGAGCATCTCCTTATTATCAAGTTGTCCCAAATCATCTTTATCCTCTGTATCAATTTTTCATCATCATATTTTCCATCCTCAACCATAAATCTTGTTTGCCATTGTTTGGGTATAATGCTTATAACTACCTTTAGGCAAACCATTATACACAGTCCCACCTACATTCTCAGTGATTATAACCATCTTTGGGAAACTCATTGTGTTATCATATCATGTTTACCACTATTGAGGTACAATGCTTATAACTACCTTTGGGTAAACCATTTTACACTATCCCACCTACATTCTCAATGATTATAATTACCTTTCAAAAAATAATTGTGTTATCATATCATATTTTCCACTATCAAGGTATAATTCTTATAAATGTCATTGGGCAAATCATTGTACACCATCCCACTTGCATTGTCAATGATTCTACCTATATTTGGGAAAATCATTATGTTTTCATATATTTGGTCCATTCATTTCCTTCTTTCAAGGGACCATTTGTCAATCCCTTTTGCCAACCACTCCCTCGAGGGGGAACCCTATAGTTCATCCATTACCATTAAATTCATAAGCACAAAGAACATTTTTATTCTTTGAGAAGATGTTACTATTCTTACAGCTTGCAACACCTTCCCAAATAGGGGTAAACTATAGACACCTAAAAGTGGGCACTAATGGATTCATTCCTAACTTTAGATCAATTCTTACCAATCATTAAACATCTAGCCCAATAATTTCTAAATGTCTCTAATTTGGTTTCATAACATGTAATTAAATCAATTTGGCCTACAAATCAATTAAATAGAGTAAATGCTCAAATCAATTAAATCAAAACTTGGAAAATATTCAAAAGCCTAAAAGGGATTAAATAACATGAAAATCCTAATCAAATAATATTTGAATTCATCCTTGGATAATTAAATGAATTATCAAAAAGGAAAATTCAAAATCAAAGAATATATTAGGTTTTCATCTTTAACTTTTGTCAATTATCCAAAATCTAAAATATCTTAAGGCACACCTATTCCATGATAATCATGAGGTTTTGATACCTTTTAAATATACTAGAGTTAATTAATCATACCTAGGTTAGGATTTAACTCATTCTAAGTTGATTTCAAAACCTATAAATACAGGCATTTACCTCTCTATTTAGAGAGCTTGGACACAGTAATGTTATAATGTAGGATTTAGAGCATTAAGAAAATACATATTGTTATAATGCCAAAATTGAGCCCATTTAAGCCACACATGGTGCCAAGAGGATATGGAGATATCCAAGCCCCATTCATGAAGACTTCTTGAGCACAATCTGAGCAATCCAAATGAAGAGACTTCTTGGAGCATTCAAGGAATTGGTAAAGAATTGTGTAGTTCTTTTCATTTTTAATTGTGCTTTGTTCATTTGTGTTTCTTCACCATGCTTCTCCCTTTGATCTAGGCTAGATAGTGTTATGCATGTTAGTGTGTTTGTTTTCATTTTGATTTCTTTTAATTATGAAGGTAATATATGATCTAACCACCCTTCTTGGATTCCTTCATCACATAGGTTAGTGGATGCCATGGAGACCATTGGTTCATTACTTTATCTTAATGAAGAGCACAATAAATTGCTTATAGATTAAATGATGATACTAAACTATGACAAACCTAATTTTGAACTAGTCTGTGAGGTGGATGGTCTCACTTTTCCTTGGTATTATGATATTAATGCATATCTACACGATAACATAATTCCACTCAACTTAGCCCATAACCAAGGTGAATCAATTATCTAATGCACATCTGCTTACAAAATCATTGGCAACACTTTATATCAAATAGTTTATGATGGAACACTTTTACATTATTTAAATTATGAAGAATCTACCTTGGCTATTAGAGAAGTTCATGAGGAAACATGTGTTACACATTATAGTGGCATAGTCCTAGCCAATTTGATTTTGTGTAGGTTATTATTGGCCTACAATGGAATCTAATTCATGCACTTATGTTAAAAAATGCATATCTTTTCAAAATCATGGTGACCTTATACATATCTCTTCACAACCTTTGTAGCCTATTATCACACCTTAGCCATTCTCAACATGGGGGGTTATAACTCATTGTAAAAATCAATCCTAATTCATTTGATGGTTACAAACACATTATTACCATCACCAAATACTTTACCAAATGGGTTGAGGTAATGCCCCTTACATATGTTATAAAAAAAAATATCTCCAGGTTCATTTTAAACCATATTGTTTGCCAGTTCGACATCTCTTCCAATATTATTACTAATAATGGGACATCATTTAAAAATAAATAAGTTAAATGTCCTTGAAAATCCTATCACATAAATCACAAATGGTCCACTCTATACTACCAATAAGGAAATGGCCAAGATGAGGTAACAAATAAAAGCATTCTCTAAATACTTAAATGAGTTGTCAATGAAGGTGGTTGTGACTAACACACACAACTTTATCTTGCCCTCTGGGCTTACTTCAATAGAATCCATACATCCATGGGGGAAACCCCTTATTCCCTTGTCTATGATAGTTAGTCTATTTTACCCATAAAATTTGAGATTCCATCTTTGTGTATATCCCTTAAATAAATCATTGATGAAGAATCCTATCACACTTCACACCTTATTAATCTTGATCTTTTAGAAAAGAAATAACTTAATGCCTTAAACCATTTGAAAGTATACCATAATCACCTCTTCCATAGCTATGATAAAAAGATAACAACTAGGGAGTTCAAAATCAGATATCTTATTTTAAAGGACAAATAATGAAATACTAATGTGGAGAGGGAAAATAAAGGAAGATTTAAACCCAATGGGTTGGGCTTATATATCATTATTTATAAATATAGATTAGGAGCTTATAAGTTGGCCACAAAAGATGGAGAAGAGCTTGATGAACCTATGAAAATCATGCACCTTAAGAGATTATATGCATAACTTATTATACATGATATTATCTATTCTTAGGTGTCAAAAAAGTAAAAACAATCAAATAATCAAAATCAAAAAAAAAAAAAGAGATAAACAAAAAATAATTCATCCATAAGTGAAAACTAGTTTAGTGGTGCTTTAGGAAAGTACCATGGTAAAAATAGGGTTTTTGGTACCATACATAATCCATTATATATATTCACCCTAGTTACTTTGGGGTATCTCATTGTAGTCATACCTTATATATTCCTACATTATCCTTTGTCACTTATTTCATCACCCATTCAATAACATTCTAACTTAGGGTTTTGATCCTTATATTTATGTACTTTTGTCCTTATTCATGATAGAGGAATGTATTATATATAACCATCTTTATCACATTAATTTGCACACATCTTAAACCAAAACATTCAAAATACATGTAGACAGTTACCATAAAACATGTCTACAATCTTAGCTAGCTTAAAAACACTACATCATCATTCAATCACTCACATTTCTTGGGAGGGATAGTCATGTATCCATTTATCAAGAACTTTAAATAGTTCATCAATTACCCATTTTATAATCACTTCTCGTATTAGGAGAACTACATATATCCTAATATCTACATGGGGACTTTGTCCATGGTGGATTATGTAGGTAGTGCTTATAGACATGACATCTCTAGGGTCAACTTAACCACCACCTTCATTTCTATCCATTCATCAAAAATGTGATTTTGTGTTTTCAAATATTATCTCCTATCCTTGTCATTACTTCAAAATTCCTCATTGATCATTCCATATTATGACATTAGCTATCAAAGGTGACAACCCTTGCCTAGGATGTTAAGTTCAGGGTTTTGTGTCCTTGTTAGGTGTTGATTATTTTTTTGTGTTCTTGTGTTCTCTCCTATGTTTTTTCATCATTGTGGTACCCTTGTATTTTTAGTCTTTTTATCTCTTCCTTAACTATTTTTGGTTAGCCTTTTCCATCCCTTAATGAGCCATTTTTGGTTATTTTCTTTAAATCTTTTTGCCTTAACCATATTTGGTTATTTACTTCAAATCTTGCTGTGGTTTCTCATTATTTATATTTTTAGTCATACTTTATTTTTATTTATGAGAGATTTTTATTTTAATTTTTCATTATTCTTGCAATTATTATTATCAAAATCATGTTTTTATATTACCATATAGCATTATTATGATTTCATGATGCACTATGTATTATAAAATTTGACCTTTGCCATGTTTTAAATTGTTTGTTTGTTTTTGTGTGTGTGTGTGTGTGTGTGTGTGTGTGAATATTATTTTGTGTATTCCCTTACAATGTGGTCCTAAATTTTCCATATCATGATGCACTTCATTTTGAACAAATTATTCTTGTAAGTCCATATGCATACAATACAAAACATTCATCATGATTATTTTATATCATTGGTGATTTTTTATTTTACACTAAATTAAAATTTATGTTGCTCAAAACTTATTTTCCTATTTTATGTTGGAACTCCAATGTAAAACATAACTAAACATAGGGAAAATATATAACAATTCATGCATCCATAAAAATCATTAATTACATTTTGTTTATATATACCATAAGAAAAACTAAAAAATATTAACATGTGATATTATGAATAACAAAGCAGGAAAGTAATTACCATACCATGTCTATCCATCTACACTATAGTCCGTACATAATATAAATAAATAAATTCCATATTGCTCATAAGTCCATCCAATAAATAACACAAGTTTCACATCTAACATAAATCATGTATATATATATATATTAAATGTGTATATACAAATGATACATCTCAAAAATATATATGCATCAATACATCATTATTAAGGCATATCAAGTCTCTCCCTCATCCTTAGATGGGGTATCTATAGTAAGACTAGGATCATAATGATGTGGTGTACTCCTAATAAGACCTATGAACCACTATGATCCCTTCCCCACAAACCTCTCTAACTCTATTGGTTGTATTGACTCCTTAACATTAATCTCTTAGTCAAGTACTCCTTGTATGAAGGTGCTCATTGTGCTTTTGGTATAGCCTCCTCATATAAATTTCTATAATATTTGGCCTTATCCATAGCCTATATAATCTTATCCAAGGTCATAATCTATCCCTATCTTACTAATAGAACCCTCACCTTAACTAACACCATCTGTGTAGTATGTATCTCATACTTGTATCATTGTATCAATTCTATGTCATCAGGTGTTCATGTTTCTACATCCTATGTCACTAATCCACATGTTAATACCACCCCACTTCTACATAATATCTCTATCTCTACCTAGAGTCAATATGCATTTTATCTCTATAAATTTGAATGCCAGTTGTGAATCTCAACTATCTATCTCCCCCTTTAGTCTACCCACCTATTTATGTAATCCTGTTATCTCCCCATCCCATGCTCTAATATCATTGAATAGTCTATTAATTAGTGTCTATTCCTCTTGTGATCTACCCAGACCTGATGGCCAAGCTCTATCTCCACTATCTATATGTTTATATATAATGGGTCTCATCTCTATATCTCTACCATCCCACTCCCCATCACTATCAAGGATAACCAAAGGCATCTCTCATCTTCCAATAAGTTCCTCTATCACAAATCTCATCTCTATATCCTCACCTACATCCAAATTTATAATATTTTCATCTTGTAGATATGTCACCTCGAAATCCTCTACATGGGCCTCATCTATACTAAATTCCCTCTAGCAATCTCTTTATCCCTGTGTCCTTCCTCTTTATCCTATAATAACCCTCATGATCCTTGCTCCCAATCCTGTATCTTATGGCTATCTAACTAAGGTGGTTATCAATATCTATATCCAAGTGTATGGAGGAATATATGATACTATGAGTCTCATCAATCACCATCTAGGCCACCACTCTACATATCCATCCACTAACCCTACATTAATAACATTCCTCCTATCTTCCTAAGTCATTGTCTGAATGTGTGTCTAACTATTCTTAGTAATCTTTGGATTAAGAGCCATACCCCATTGCGCTCTCTTTGTGATGGATCATGAAAACATGTGTGGCCTTAATGTAATATGATACCTTATACCAAACTATCTCATAACCTTGTCAAGATGATATCTCTCAATGATATAGTCACGACCACCCATGATGTAGCACTATGTCATCATATAGCCTATGTGTAGTCCATCTTGTGCCCACTAGAATTCTATCTCTAGATATTGCCTCTAGGTGATCTAATCCTCACCCACCTCATCCAAGGCTCTCTTATAAAACTTTAGATCTCCTATGTGTAGCCTCCATGTACCTATGATCACATATCATCCATACATAATTAGATCATCCTCTATTTTGGTAAACATGTGCCCAACTGATTATTCCACTACAATATGCTTCCAATGCCACACTTGTAATAGTGTAGGACATATATCACTCCCACATGAATATATTTCATGATGTAAATCCATGTATAAGTGTGCAAGTACACATGGTACCCATATGAACTTTTTTCCCATCTTCATCATATCACTAATAACATCTAATAAACCAATAAGACACAATATACCACTCTTATTAGGTAATATGATGTCACTAACAATAGACATGAGCATAATAGTCTATGAATATATTCCTAAGGCCATACATATATTTATATCAATGTTGCCTATCATAACCAGAATCAAGTCCTCACCAAAAATCCTATAGAGCATAGTCTCACGTGGGCCATATCCTTAGTATACTCATGTCTCCCATATTGGTATCCCAAAGATTTACCATATTTCCTTCAATGTCATAGTCATATCTCATGTTGGTAGTGTTAACATAGTGGATTGCACCCTAGACAGGAGGCCGAGCTCCTACCTTCCACACACAATAATGGAAACTCCTCTCTCAACTGTGGGACTAACAAAGCTGGGGGGGAGAGTCTCTAGATAAGGGCTAGCTTCCTCTGATGTATCTTTTAGGTCCTAGACTTCCTACTGCTAAAAAATAAATGAAAAAGGGGGGAATGAAAAGGGAGAAGGATGATGAAAATAGAACCTAAACCTAAGCTAAAAAGGTGATACACCAAAAAAGTGTTGATCCACTCAGGCCTGGACATACACTTTTCACCAAGAAGAAGCTGTCATACACTTCATTTGATGTGGAGAACTCTTCTATATCAGTGAGTCAGGGGTCCACAGATATATAGGGAGGAAGAACTACTAAAGGTGTTCTGAGACACACTTCTACAGCCTATTCACATGTGCTTATATTCCTACTGTTGACACTTCTAGCAAATTTGTAGAAGAAGAAACTTCACAATGAACTAGACATGATGGAATCATTTTGTGAAAGCATAAAATAAAATGACTTAACACAAAAAGAAAACATAGACATATGCGTGAGTGTAAGTTCAAATGGAGGTAAAAAATTATTGAGTCTTGATTCAAGGTAAAATTCGGTAGAGTTCTGCCTTACAAGCCTGAGAGATTTTTGGGGTAGAGCTTTGCCTTATGGGCTAAAAGAATGGATCCTTCTCCAAATGAGAAGTTTACAATATATAGAAAAAGGAGAAGAAGTAAAGGTGCTGCTTTGGAAAAGACTTTGGCACTCTTTGACAAGTTGGCCCATGTCTGTTGAGAGCATTGGGAAGAGGAAGTCACTATTGCTGATGTCATTCTTCTAGAAGAGGCCTGCTAGAACCATGCTATGTAATCCCCAATTTTGACTTTGGCATTCAAACATTAATGTGAACACATGGGCCACACCTTTTTTCTATAGACAAGACTGCTCCTTCTAGATACTCATGTGGTTTGTCTGCTTATAAATGCAAAGTGGAGAAAATAGGGCATGTCACTTACTGTTTTCATCATTTGATGACCACTTGGCAAGCATTGTTCCAACTATAGGAATAAATCCTTGAGTTGACACCTCTCTTTGCCACCTGGACTGTTTATCTATTTCTACACTTTATCTCTTCTTGGTTTTGTCTCTTTTTGGTTCCTTCAGCCCTCAAGGCTATCTTCTTGGCAAGTCACTGAGTTCAGTGTGCTCTTCTTTAAGATTTTCAAATCAATGGCTATTTCACAAGCCTTAAATTTGATGTCTCTGCATCTGTCACCGCATTTGAACTTCCAACGGCTAGTTCACTATTCTTGATTTTGATGTCTTCAGGCCCGTCACTCCTTGGAATTTATTTAGCCTTTTCCTTTCTTTTAGCTTCTTATTTCTTCCCTTTCCTTTAGGCTTCTTGCTTTGGACCCTCCCGAAGGGAAGGTGACCCTTCAACTTTGGATAAGTTCCCTTCATTTAGCAGTCGAGAGTTCCCCGTAAGGGCACCTGCCCTTCAAGGTCCTTCGGTGGCTTTTTCTCTTCAGCTAATTTCCCATGGACATTTTCCCGTAGACATTTTACCCACAGATAATTCCCCGTGGACATTTACCCATGGACAAAAAGTTTGCAAAAATTGTCTTTGACCACTTTGCTTGACCTTCGGGGTTTTCTTTTGGGATTTTCTCCTACGGCTATTTTTCCTCTAAATTTCTTTAGACTTTTTATCTGAAGGAATTCCTTCAGACAAAAAGTTTGAAAGAAATCATTCCATGCCTTAATCTTTCATAGCCCTTCCAAAATTCCTTTAGACTTTTTGTTCGAAGGAATTCCTTCAGACAAAAAGTCTGAAGGATTTCTTCCTTTGCTTCTTTGACTGACTTTGAAAAGTGACCTTTGAAAACATTGGAAATGACCCTTCCTAAGGGTACTTCCTTTCCATTAAACAAATTTCTGAAGGAAACTTACTTTTTTGGCTTTTCTCTATGGTCTCTTTGAAAGTGTTCCCTGCCCTCTGCATGGGCACTTGAGTCTTGAATTGCCCTCCATGAGGGCACCTGAAATGGTCCATTTTGTGCCTAAGTGTTAGGAACTCATCTCTGCCTGCAGAGTTCATAAAAATGGACCTACAGAGTCCATAGAAAAAATCCCTATAGAGTCCATAGAAAACCTATAGAGTCTGTAGAAATTTCCAGACTTGTGAAAAATCAAGAAATGAAACTAGCTAAGAATAGCAGGGAAAGAAGGGGACCAATTTTTGGCTTGTTGGACCAAAAATGGTCAACATGTTGGTGAAATGTATTCATCTCACTATGCCATATCTCAACTAACATAGTCAACAATTCCCTATCAACTCAAATATGTGGCATATAAGCAATGTAAGATAATCTTATCACCTCCATCACCTTGAACTCATACTCTATAAACCTTCAAATATGGGCTAATGCTCTCAGCCTTCACTCCTATGTTGCTAATATTGGTAATACCTCACATAAAAAACATTATACACACATTAACACCATGTTAGTCCTATAAATCACATCCTCGCATATTCATTAATTTCATTATTATTCTAAATCTACCCTAATTATATGTCTATTTATTTGCTAAATAAACCCCTTATTTAAACCCTAATGATTTCATTATCCATATCAATGATTTTGCTACCCTTTTCATTAATTTCACAACTCTAGTCATCGATTTCATAATTTTGACAATTTTGCTCTCTGCCTTGATGATTTCACTATCCATTAGACAATTTTCACAACTTTATATTGTAATTTTGAAATCCCCCTAACTTGATTCCTTTTTACAAATTTGATACTGAGATTAATAGTTTTGATACTCAATTTAGGGTTTTTGATACTCTATATAAAAAATTCACAAATCTCCTATTCCATTTTTGACTAACAATTTCACAACCCTAGTTTACAATTTCACAACCCTAGTTTATGATTTCACTACCCTATATCATGATTTCATAATTATACTTGACTATTTTGTAACTTTTGATGATAAAATCATAAATGTGATAATTGAAAATTCATTCCAACTAACTTTAAACTATAATAAATGATTCTAAATAAAAAGTTTAACCTTTTAAATTGTATTTATCAAAGCCCCACTCCTCTCAGGTCTCTAATGTACCCTCATGCACTCATTTTGATGTTGGTGAAGTGGGATACAGTCCATTTTTCTCCATGAACTTAGAGCATAAATCACACAATCACAATTTCACACCAATCACTCTAGACATCCTAATTTCATAAATAAATTGATAAATTCCCCCTCTTTCCATTTATAACCCCCCCTAATTCAAATATTTTCAATGCAAATCCTCATTTTCATAATTTACATCTATTTTTAGTCAAATTTATTGCCAAACTTAATCCAAATGCTAGCAATATTTATTTCATAATTATACATATCTATTTGTAAATATTAAAATCCAATTAGAATAAGTAGCTTTTTCACTTTCATACCCACAACTTTCCATCATTAGGATATATCATTCCCACATCTGCTTGTGTGACCCCTTAGTTTAATCACTTTTCTAAGTTGGCAATCTTAAAGTGGGAAATATTCTTTCTCTAATCATTTCTCTAGTTTTACTTTAGGGGCAACTTATTTACATGTGCCTTGATTATTTATGTATGATATTGGTTATATTAATTTTATTTATAGATGGTTTTCATCACTTTATCCTTTTCCCTCTTTCATTCATTTCAAACATTCCTCCACTTTCCTATACAAACACTTGAGGGGGTATCATCCTACTCATTTTCATTCATCTGGGGTAACTTTTTATTCACAATCATCAACACTCTACTTTTTATAATTTTCATTGAAATGGTAGGCTTCACAATACTATTTCAAAGAGGGGAAAATCATAGACCCCTACATTTCATTTAGTATCGAAATACACTTTGACATATTAACTCTTATTCTCCTTTAAATTTGAATTAAAATTCATGTCATCTCCCTCCAAATTTAAATAATTGAGTAATTACTAATTAATAAACTATGAACACTTTCAATATAAATTTAATTAATAAATATGGTTTTTCCATCTCACCTCCACCTTTATCTCCCTAACATGTTGACTCACCTAAATGATCCCTTAACTTCCTCAACTACCCTATGGATCACCCATTGACTTGTCAAACAAATTTTCCTATTATTCATGGATGAGGACTCATTTTCCAATACTGATTATTTGGATAATTTGAAAAATTCAAATAATCCTCCACCATTCAATCTATCCCCCTACATGCTAAAACATATAAATAGGCATACAAGCCATCACTTTCATTCATCTACCTTCAAGATAACTAAGTGCTATCAAATCTCCAAGTGAATCCAAAATGAATTAAATCCACCATGATTGAATTTACTTATCAAAACAATAACAATTCCCAATTTACATTGGAGAAAAGATTGAGCATCCACATTACACATAAAGAGAAAATCTACCATTGATCACACAATGGAGAAGGTGAGAAACTTTACATGTGTTTATAATTATTTATTTTACTAGTTTATTTTCTTCATTTATTGGTTCTCTATCTTGATAGTGTTTAATTTTATATTAGGATTAAGATCATTTAGTTTCTTAATTTATTTTCATCTAGATTTACTTTATACAAACAATAAAGCCAACATGATATCTATTTGTCACATACATACAAACATGAAGTTTTGTGTTCATATTTAATCACTAACCTTTATTAGAATTAATAGGTTGTCTCATCACATGAAAACATCATAGAGGTAGGATATATGAGGACTATAGTAATTAGACCAAAATAAAGGATGAAGTAGTAAAACTCACAGTAATCACTTGGTGTGCCATTTACTAATTTTAACCCTATGTATACTACTTAGCCTACCTTTTGGGTTTTCAACTAAGTAGTGTATCAAATTAATACTCTAGTGGGTTTTCAATAGACTAACTCAAATTATCCTAATAAAACATACACTACCAAAATTGGAGAACAAAACATCAAAATTTGGGCTGTGTAGTACCTAATTAACAAGTGGTGGCTTAGGTGAAGTGGTTGAATATGAAGCATCATGTAATAAAGGATAAGAGTTTTTGAAAATAATTTAGGATGCACTCTTTTTCTATTGAATAATGGAATGGATTTCACTTGGAGGAATTAATTTTGGTGAGTTCACCAAAGGTGTAATTATACTATCAAAAGTATCTAAGTTGACCTTGTAAGCTTGCCAATCAAGCACAAACTCCTAAATATGTCACATCATACCTCACAACCATCCTTGTGAAATAAGATGATACTATATGTCATCATTTATATTTAATAGTAGGGCATCATGACTTTGGTGAGCCATTGAGTAATATCCTATTAGATATCGATTAACTTATCATCATGTTGTTTCACTTGAACTATAATCAATGTGCTTCACAACAAATAGTTTTTCCATGTCTAAAGATTTGACATGATTAATTTTCATGTGCTAATAGAATCTTGTAAAACAACATCCATCTCCTCAAACATTGTGGATAGATTGAGCATAGTGACCTTGGCTTTTCTTGCCTCCACAAAATCAATGCGTTCACCTCCTTAAATGGTGTCAAGTTGTTATTTCCAATCAAGAAACTGATGGGCCACTTGAGTCACTTAGACTGAGAAAACATTCAAAACTTGATGATATAATTTAATAATTTCAAAGATAACCTTGATCTCTACTTTGATGGATTTATCCTGCATCATGATTTGGTGGACCTTATGAACGTCTTGCCAAACTTGGACCAGCTATGTAAGGAGAAGAAGCAACTATTAATGGTTTGAAAGAACTTGGTTTCCAATGACCTATGCACATAATATGGGACATGAATTCTTAATAATCACATTAGAATTTTGAATGTTTTTCATCAATGTTGCATTGTCCATCTACAACCTTCCCATTTTTTATTCTAATGGAGTGGCCTTCTATGCTATTAATTCATGGAATGCACTGGCTCTTTTGATCTATTTGGCCAATTATAACTATGACACATCTAAAGAAGCCTTAGTGGTAGGTGGTGAAAGTGATAATTATGTATAAAATGTGGTTGTAAATGCCTATCATAATGGTATGATTATAATGAAAATATAGTGCACTGAGAAGAGGGAGTAGGGACATCCCAAAGCTAAATATTTTTGAGTTACTATTCTATGCGATTATCTTGGGGCTTCATAGCACTAGGATATTGTTGATCCCTTTCTTGTGTATTCCCCACTATATTTTATTTCATTATACCATCATCAGATACCTTCTATGCTATTTTGGTCTCATCTAGCTTTAGATTCTCATCGGTGTTCTCCATCGATGCATTTTATGGTTGTTTCCCCTTGACATGTGTTTGGCTCTTGACCTCTTCCTCTATGATTTAATTATTTTTCTCTTCATCATCAACTAACTTCACCTTCTTAGTGTCATCAATAGAGGTTTGATATACAACTATGGTTTTTACACCTTTTATACTCTATACCTCAGTTTATTCATCTTGTATTTGTGGATTGGCCTCCTATGTTCTCATACACACTTTCGATGTGTCAGTGGTCGAGACTATATCCTTAACCACTATCTTTCCCTATGCATCAGCCTCCTTAGGTTTCTAAATTTATTATGAATTGTCCACCTATTTTAGATCCTTAAATTCATTAGTTGGGTTTTGGACTATGGCCTATTACTATTATGGGTCAACTTCTACCTTCTTGTGAGCCTCCTCCTTCAGTTGCATTTTATGCTTGATGCTTACTATGCATGTTGTAGCCCTTTATGCCTCTTCATGGGTGGCATATTGTTCCTATATAGTTTGTTACACCACCTTTATTTCCTTAGTATTAGCTATGGTATCATCTTTATATGAGTGAAAAGCTATGCCCTGTACTATTTTTTTAAAGATAGAGGTTTTCATCATACTCCTAGTAACCAACTTGTGTTTGGTTAGTTACATAATCATAACTTATAATTATTGTTCCTCCTTTGTTGTAGGTTATTAAAACTCAACTTACATTAGATACTATTGTGTAGACTAATTGCCTAGTGATTACCAGATTCACTAATTTGATTAAACATTAATTGTTAAGCTAGGGTGCGTAAGCTTTTCAAGATTGTCAACACTATATATGCATTTCTAATTCAGAAATCAACCTAATTTTCTAGTTGTAGTATAATGAGTTATGCTGAATTTACCATATATATATATATATTATGAAATTTATATGATATAATTATAGAACTATTCCACACTTATGTACCATACATGCATCTCACTTATATAATCAAACTTTAGTAAAATCAACTTACACAATACACTAATAATTAAAGAGGGTCAGGATCTTCATAGCATCTCATTTTGAGGGGACCATTCCTCATTCAAAACTAAGCTCCAATCCCTCTCTAAGAGAATTCACAAACTTTTTACAAATTCAACTTTCTTATTACTCAATTATGAATACAAATGCTATAGTTCAAAAAATTCTACTATTATTTATTCAAAATTATCTAACTCCTACTCTGATCTAGCTTCTACCTTTAAATATAAAAGGTAGTTTATTGACTGTTAACCAAAAACACCAAACTAGGAAAAAATACAAATACTTAGAAACTACCCTAGTCAACCTTCAAGTGGTTAGTAAATGAAGTTACTTATTTTAGGTTTGACTGGGTTAGAGACAAGGTATACTATTTTATTGTTTTATTTCCTTTCATCTTTTCTCATTATCCTTGTCTTTACCATCTTTGGAAGCACATCTAATGCCTTCTTTCATGTAGGGAATCCATATAACAACTAAGATTCTTCCCAATCATTCATTTGGTTTTCCAAGATAGCTAGATGTGTCTACAACATTTCCTCAATAATTTATAATCTATAACCATTCTTCTTTTTGACACTATGGGTTTCTTCCCCTTGGTTTTCATTTTCCTTATAGGAGGGGTGACTGATGGAGTTTATGTTTCTTGTGCATTAGTTGATAGGGGAATTTATTCTTATCTAGCAAGAGATATTGTGGAGGAATCAACCTGAGGTGAGGATATAATGGGAGAAGGAACATGCTATTGTGGGCTTTCCTCCTCTATATCAGGAGATAAGACTAGTATTTTAATCTTCTTTTTTCTTGCAACAGTCTCACATGGAACTTCATTGGCTACAAGTTGAACAATAGCCATGTGCCATCAACATATTCCTAAATAGTTTTTTAGGGTTGCTCCTCAAGGGATTCCCTCTAATCAGTGCCTCTTCTTGTTGGGGTGTAATATTTTCTAAGGACAAAAATAACTCCCAAGTGAGGTTAGGTCTGATAGAAGCTAATCCTTGTTTAATTATGAGCCATATGAGGTAGTGGTGAGATAGGGATATTTTAGTTCCTTTTTGATATTCTTTGGAAAATCTTTTCAAGATATTACATAAGAAATTGGGAACATTAATGACTCTATTATGTCTTAAATGATTTTAAAATTTAAACTAAAGAGTGTAAATGAGTGAATAACTCCTCTCAAGGTCATGTGACTAATAATATACGATGCTATATCTCTCTATTCTATAGGTAGACTAAGTCTTTCTACTCCTTTCTTAATACCAATCTTTCATTTGCCTAGCAAAACTGCTACCTGGCCTCTTGGCCATTGGGTCTATCCCACCAATTTAACACATGCTTGGTAGCCCAGTTACTTATCTCACCAAGACATCAGTAACCAAAAATGTGATGCCACATACAGTGGCTTGGTTTTCTTCAAAATAACCTACAAATGCCTTAGCAAGAGGCTTTGAAAAATGTTGTAAGCATTCAAAATACATAGTTTAACCAGCTCTATGGAAGACATCCCAACTAGCTTGGTCTCCCCATACATGATTATGGTTTGAGGGATCTCTCTGCATGACTAACCCTCCCATTTTAAATTCTTTTTTAGTCCCTTCAACTAATAGTTAGCTACACACTCTTTGGACTTATGGAAATCTACTTGTAGCATGTTTGTTCTAATATGACAAATATGGGGTTTGCAGATTGTAGGGTTTGGCTCAATAATGGTAGATGTCAGGTTATAGGTTATAAATTATGGCATCTCAAAGGTTCCTATGGTATGTGAGGTTTAACCCGTAAAATTATCCCCCCACTTGAGCTATCAAGTGTCCTCAAGTGATGTGGACTTTTAATTATGGCATTTTAGATGTGACACCTAAGAAGTCACACATGTGTTGGCATATAAATATTTACATGCAAATGATTAATGGGTGCAATTATTGGGTTGGAAGTTAGAACTAGAGTGAAGTAGACCCTTTGTGAAGTGATTGGGAGATCATCGATGGTTAGGAATAATGATGCCTATAGCTCACATGCATGTGATGTAAGATAGTTTGCATGGAATAAGGGTCTAAGACTTGGAGGATAAATGATTTATATCATACCATAAAGTGGAAATTGAAAAGTTGAGTGATCTAAGTGATATATTAGAAGATCTTGAGAAGGTAGCTGAGGTAATTACTATCTAGTGACCTTCATCTAGATGAACCAACTGATATGAGTCTAGATGCTACTTATGCCCTAGAGGTTTTTTACCCAGGGCTTAGCTATAGTAATCAGTAGGGTCTTCAACATGTAACGTATGTACCAAAGAAATATGAGATCTCACTAGTCAACATAGTGAGATGATCTTCATAAAATGAATAGAATTGGAAATGAATCATGAGTGTCCCTATATGCAAAAATTATAGTCTACAATATTTCCACATGGAAAGGGAAGTTGTATTATTTGTTGTGGCTCTATAGCTTGGTATTTAGGGGTAGTTTTAGGTAATAGATATGATATTTGTTGTCTTAATCTTCCTTCATTATTTTATGAGGTTGTCTGATGACTTTTATGCAATGCCCAAAAGCTAATAGCTAAGCCATCAGTGAGAGATGTAGGAGGATCTATCTTATATGCTATGTAGAAATGTGAGAACAGGCATGAGAGGGTACCTATAGTAGCTATAGAAGTGCCTATATTAAGTTGAAAAGTGATGACCAATTATGTAAAAGGTGCTCGTAGCAGCTTAAAAAATGTTTGTAGCAATTAGGGAAAACCTATGTGAATAATTGGGATTTGAGGGATTGCCTTATCTCTGCTTCCTTTTTTACATTCCCTTCTTTATTTATTTATTTTACCCCTAAATAGCTAGTAATCTAGTTTTCTAATTAGGCCCTTTTTATAGATTTGGGTAGCCAATAGGCTAGTTTTCTACCTAGAACCTGCCAATAGTGCCTAAAAATGGGTTTTCATTGTTGGATTTTTTTTTACTCTAACTACTATTTTTAGTAGAATGTTTATTTAGGGTCCTAACTAAGTCACCTAGAAATGTGACTTGGCAAGGACTAGGTGAAGGTCTCATTCATCATACTAGAGGAGGGAAACAATTAACTCCTCTCCTTCTTCATCTAAGTGTGGACTGGTGCTCTCATTGTCTGGTGAGGCAAAATGCCTATCTAGGACATCATTGTATCCATCTTGTAACTATTGGCATATGTGACTGGTAAATTATTCTTGAATAAGTGGATTTTTGTACAACTTGAGTTTGTGGCCATTAACCAACAAATAGAATCTTAATGGATCAATGGTTTGGAGTTGAACTACTCCATTGTCAAAAATATGATCAATCTCAAAAGGACCAAACCATCTTGTCTAGAGTTTACCCTTTTGGTCCTTGTATTTGGAGTAAAAAAGAAGGGCCCAAAATTTGAAATTGAATTGCTTGGTCTTAATGTGCCTATCTGCCATCCAATTTGTTACTGCTAGAAAAGTTCTATGTTCTATAATGTCTATTATCTATATTCATCTAAGGCATTCAACTACATAAGCCTTTCTTTCTGGGCTTCAAATATATCCATCCCAAGTTCTAGTGATATTCATAAGGTCTTGTGCTCAAATTCAATGGGAAAGATAGGTTTCTTTCCATAAAGCAACTCATATGGAGTGAAGCATGTAGTGGTCTTGTAGTGGTCTTCCATGTGATTTTGTAATCCCACACAATTTTAAGAAGCCTAGCCTCCCAGTCCTTACGAGATAGACTAACAATCTTTGTCATAATATTTTCTAACTCCTTGTTGGTGACTTTCACCTATCCACTAGACTATAGATGATATGGAGCTGATTTCTTATGCGTAATCTCATATTACTAAACTAAGGTAGTAATTAAATTACAGTGAATTAGGGTCCCTGATTAGTGACCATTTCACATGGCACACCATATCTAGTAAATATTTCTTCATAGAGGAAAGTTTCCACCTTCTCATCCCTAGCATGTGTAAGAGCCTTGACTTCCACCCATTTAATGACATAGTTAGTACATACAAAGATGTACTCTTTATTTCTAAATTTTGGATTAAAAGGTATTACAAAGTCTAGGACCCACTTTTCAAATGGTTCAAGCACCATATGGGGCTATAAAGGCATTTCATCTAAACATATGGGTCTCCCCATATGTTGACATTTATCACAATGTCTAGATATCTTATTTCATCTTTATGGAGTGAGGGCCAATAGTATCCTGTATTCAAAATTTTGACTATTGCACGCTTGGCTAAAATGTGTCCTCCATAGGGTTCATCATGGCGAGCTTTAAGGGTATCTAAAATTTCATCTTATTTGAGACATATTTTGATGATAGAGTCAAGCCTAATATATAAAATGAATCTAGACAACCATGAGTATCTGACACTTTTATAAATCAATGTTCTCCTTTATTTGGGGAGGAAGTGTTATGGAAGTAACCTTGCTATAAGGTAGTTAGCAATATCAACATACCGAGGTATGGTAAGGGTGAGATAGAATAGGTGCTCATTTGGAAATGAGTCATCCACTATGGTATCCTCTTCAAGGGTTTGAAGGTGTGATAAAAATTAGCCACTACATTATGTTTGTACTTATCTATAATGGTGATATGAAATTCATATAATAAGAGCAACCATCTTATCACTCTGGCTAAAATATCTATTTTGTTCATAAGGTATTGAATGGTTTCATGGTATATATGAACAAAGACCTAATACCCTATGATTCAATGACATAACTTGTTGATAACATAAACTACCACTAAGAACTCTTTTTTAGTAACTATGTAATTTAATTCTACTGTCTATAGGTTTTTACTTATAAAATAGATGGCATAATTGAGTGCTTCCTATTTTTTTTCAACGATAGCTTCGAGGGTAGTATCTAAATAATTTATGTGAATGTGGGAGGGAATATTATAATTAGGATCACATAGAATAGGGGTGGTGGTCAATAATTCCTTTAATTGTTTGAAGGTTTTACCACAAGTAGAAGTCCAAAGAAATTCAACATCTTTAGCTAGAAGGATGAATAATAGTGTTGCTACATTACTAAAATTATTGATGAATCTCTTATAGTAACTAGCATGTCCTAAAAAACTCCTAACATCTTTCTATTTTTGAGGAATAGGCAAGTTTTTGATGGTGCTAATTTTTACAGAGTCAACATTAATTCCTATAGTAGATATGTGGTAGCCTAAGACAATACCTTCTTCCATAAACATGTAGCATTTCTTGTGGCTGAGAGATAGATGTTGCTCCTGATAGTGTTGCAACACTTTTTATAGGTTTTTTAGGCATTCATCAAATGTCTCTCCATAGATAGTGAAGTCATCCATATAGATTTATACACATTCATTGGCCATATCTACAAAGATACTCATGACAACCCTCTGGAATGTGGCTGGACTATTACATAACCCAAAGGGTAATACAACATAAGCATAAGTATCCTAGGGAAAAGTAAAGGTGGTATTTTCTTGGTCCTTAAGATCAATTCTAATTTGGTTATAACCATTGAAACCATCCAAAAAGGTAAAATATTTCCTCCTTGCTAGTGTGTCCAACACTTAGGCAATGAAGGGTAGAGGAAAGTGATCCTTCTTGGTTGCTATGTTGAGTTCCTTGTAATCAATTCATACACACCATTCTCCATTTTTATTTGGTATAATTACTAAAGGTGACACCCATTCACTATCAGAGATAGGGTATATAAATCTAATAGTCAAAAGTTTTTGTAATTCCCTTTTGACTATTTTTTGAAGAGCTGGATTCATCCTACATTGTGGTTGTCTAATTGGTTGGCAATCTTCTTTGATGTAAATATGATGTGTGCATGTTTTTTGGCCAATTTATTATATATCTCCATAATCCCATGTAAAACCATGTTGGTTGGCATGCAACATGCTAACTAGGTACATTTCCTCATTTAACTCCAACTTGTTATTCATAAGAAATGTTTTCCCTAGAGAAATTTCAATTTCTTATTAGATTACTTTCATTATTTCCATATTAATAATGGATCTGGTTTGGCTAAAACTATGAGGTAACAACTAGTGGAATATTTTCTATACAGATGCATCATAATTATCCAATTCTTAGAAACTATAAAATGGGAACTCAACACATTGCAAGTGGTTGAGATATATAGGAGTCTGGTAATTATGCTAAAGAACATTAGAGAAAATGGCATCTTCCTTCTGATCAACCAATCTACATGCATGGTCTATTGTAAATACAAGAATCAAGGAAGGCTAATTTTCCTCATTTTCTTCAGCCCATAATGTAGTCTTTGGTGTAAAAATTGGCTATGATGGGGGATAAGAACCAATTCATTAGTGTGGTAGCCATTGAATATCATCATGTTACCTATTCTATAGCTAATGAAGGCATCAACTGTGGCAAGCCAAGTTCATCCTAAGATAAGGGGGTATCCACCCAAATTAAACTTAGGTTGTAGCACAATGAAATCTAGAGGATACTCCTAGGAATTAATAATGATGACAATATCTTCAATGTTTCCCTCTAGTCTAACTATAAAACTATTAGCCATTTATAGTAGTGTAGATGTGAGATGAATATTATTCAACTATAGTTTGTGCATATTTTTGGTTGTCATTACATTTATTTCAACTCTTAAGTTGATCAATATGTTGGATAATTATTGGTCATGGATCTAGACTTTTACTATTGGGAATTTAGGATCTAAATAATTACTTGGTAGGGTGTTCCCTAGCATGATATCTGCTAGTTGGAAAATCACATACACAATATTGGGATCTTTTTTCTTCCTTCCTAATTTCTATAGACAAAGGTCTCTAATAGCTTTAGAATATATGGGTACATCTTTGATGGCCTAGAATAGAGGGATTTTGATGCAAAGGTTCTTAAGCTATCCCATGAAATCAAACTCATATTTAATTGTATGGTTTTGAAGGCTGAGACATTCTAGAAATAGGGGTGCTATTTCATCAACAACTTTATTTTTTGGTTCAAAGAGTTCTCGAGGTGATGGAGGTGGGTTATCATGTTTTTCTAGGGTTTCATCATCTAACTCCCTTATTATGGGTGGTGCTGGTGGTGGTAGAACTTTCCATAAATGAAGGTGAGCTTCATTGATGCTCACTATGTATGCTAGGTACTAAGCATGCTCATTAATAAATGTGGATTACACCAACTTATTTGTAAGATTTTGTACAAGTTAGTTAGGTATATGGTTAGGGTTGGGTGCAGATTGTATATTGGGCATAGGAGTAGGAGGTTGTCATTGCTATTATGGAGGACATCCTCTTGGAGAGATTACCCATGGCTAGTTAGGTCTTTAGGGTTGTTGACACTAGTTTGTGAAGGGTGGGCCTTGGGGTGGTTGCCAATATTATATCTAAGATGGGGTTACATTTTATGGAGGATACCAAGAGGTGGTGGGGTAGCTTTTTTGAGGTGGCTACCAGCTAGAATTAGGAGGGGCAATTTCATCTAAGGACTAGTATAATTAGGAGTAGTATTTGCAAATTATGAATTAAAGGAGGTATAATTTACAAAAGGTGGATTTTGTCCCATACCTTGATAAGGTGGTCATTGAACCCATGGTTTTTTTGTGCAACATAGAAAACATGGTCACTATATCCTCCTATAGTATGTATCTCTACTATTTATGGTTCTTCAACTATGATGTGAGATACTTTAGCCTAAACCTCATGATATCTACAATCAACCTTCTTCTTATAGTCTAGATAGTAAATGGTTAAGGCTTGATCCAAAGGTTCTTACTTTTATATTGAGTGCATGATATCCAGTTGGGTTTCCAAATGGCTAATGATATCCTATTTCATGTCCTATAATTGGTTACTAACCTTAGTTTTTGATAGGCCATTTACAACCACCAATGGATGCTTACTTCTCTTGACTTTGTTTATGGCAGATTTAGAATAATTCTTGCTCAACTCTTTGATATCTGAGATTGGTAGGCGAGAAATATATATTCCATTCATTAGGTCCAAGGCTTCTAGACAATATTCTCTGATTCCTTTTAGGAATATGAGTTTTAAATGTTCTTCTCCAAGTTTACTTTGCTTAAATTTTTGTACACTGAACATGAATCGTTCATCATAATCCTCCAAGGATTCATCCCCCTCCCGAGTCATCCTAAAGATGTCATTTCTTCCATAACTTCTTCCTCTTCCATATCCCTTATATTTAGCCAAAAATTTATTTTTCATGTCCTCCCAAGTGTAGACTAAATTACTACCTAATCCTATAAACTAGTGAAGTATTTAGTCTTTGAGAGTAGCTAGAAAAAGTTTCAATGTTTGTGTATCTTGCTTATAGTCATAGCTTCTACAGAGGATATAAAATTGAAACAAGAATGTGTTCATGTCTTTTGATAATGTACCTCTGAAATTGGGCAAGGCTGAGGGTGGGATGTTTTTCATTTATGTTATGTTTATTGCATCTAGAATAGCAAATTCAAAATTAACTATGTTTGGAGTCCCATTTTCCTCCATAAAGTCTCCTTCTCTACTCATGATGGCTCTTCTTGTGATATGGATACCAAAGGTACTCAAGATCTCATCCTCAAACTCTATGTCAATCCCTTAGTTACCATGATAATAAATGTTTATCTACTTATCCTCAGTCTTTTTACTAGATGAATGGTCTAAAGATTCTTCTAAGCTTCCTTTTATTTTATCAAGAAAACCTTGCTAAAATATTGTAAATATGTTACTCTCTAGAGTATCTGGTTCATGTATTTCCTCTACTTCATTTCTTATTACTAGCTCAGCTAATACTTCTTCTACTTCTATTTCCTTTCTCAGAGCCAATAGGGTTTCTTCTGTAAGCTGCCTCCTTTGGTTTATAGTATTCTCTTCTTCAAGAACCTTTCAGCTTATGGTATATTTTTCAACATGATTCTTAGTTGTTGTAAGTATTTGTGGTTCTTTCCAAACATCAAATTATGGATTTTTTGGTAGGAATCTCCCTTGAGAATCTCTTTCTCTTTGCATAAATGTTATTCCATTCCATCAGATATCCTATCCCTTCCTGCACAGAGTTAATTTTTTTTATTTTCATGTGTTTCAAGGGGGTTTTTTCAGATCAATTTTTTTTTAAAAATATAATGTATAAATAAATAAATGATAAAATCAAAACAATAGGAATTGAATTCTACTTATATAAAGCAATAAAAATTAACTACTAAAAGCAAGAAAATTTATTCTAGAAAGTAGGAAATGAAGGAAAAAAAAATCTATAAAGTAGGAAAATTTAATCTAAAAATCAAGAAAATTAAAAGCACACTTTGCCAAAAATAAATTATCTTTCAATAAATAAATTCTAGAAACATGAATTAAGTAACTTATGTACTATTTACTTCTAAAAACATATAAATCTGGCATAAGACACCATAGTGCCCACACTCGATTTGTGTGGTTAGAACTGTATGTCTAAGAACTTAGACATCTAGCATAAGACACCACAATGTCCTCACTCGACTTACCTGACTAGGTAGAATAGTGCATTAACCAATTTTTTTTTTAATTATTTATTTTAGAAATAATAATTGACACCCTCCCCAAAAATGGTGCCAAAATGTTTTACAGACTAATTACCCAATGATTACTAGATTCACCAGTCTAATTAAACATTAATTGTCAACCCAATGTGCATAATATTTTCAAGAGTGTCAACACTATATATGCATTATTGATTCAAAAATCTATTTGCTTTTATAGTTGTAGTACAATGAATTTATGTTGAATTTAGTAGATAGATATATTATGAAACTACTGTGATAGAATTATAGAACTATTCCACACTTATGTACCATACATTCATCACACTTATATAATCAAACTTAAAAGTAAAATCAACTTACATAATACACTAAAAACTAAAGAGGGTCAGGATCTTCACAACAACTCATTTCGAGGGGGACATTCCTCATTTATAACTGAGCTCCAATCCCTCTCTAAGAGAATTCAAAAACTTCTTACAAATTCAAATTTCTCATTACTCAATTCTAAATAAAAATGTTATAGTTCAAAAACTTTTACTATTATTTCCTCAAAATTATCTAACTCCTAGTCTGATCTAGGTTCTATCTTTAAATACAAAAGGTAGTTTATTGAATCTTAACTAAAAACACCAAACTAGGAAAAATTACAAATACTTAAAAACTACCCCAGTCAACCTTTAAGTGGTTAGTAACTCAAATTTCTTATTTTAGGTTTGACTGGGCTAGATACAAGGCATACTATTTTGCTATTTTATTTCCTTTCATCTTTTCTCATTATCCTTGTATCTACCATCTTTGGTATCACATCCAATGTCTCCTTGCATGTAGGGAATCTATACAATAACTATGATTCTTCCCAATTATTCATTTGGTTTCCTAAGATAGATGGATTTGTCTATAAAATATCCTCAATAATGACTTTGCTTTCCATGGTGGTTGCAGGCACTCTACAGTAGCTACAAATAACTTATAGGTGAAACCTTTACTTACTATGAGCATTCTATAGTGGTTGTAGGTAACCTGTAGGTGAAGCCTACAATTGTTGTGGGTATTCTATATTGGCTATAGGTAACCTGTAGGTGAAGCCTATAGTTGCTATGGGTATTCTATAGTGGTTTTAGGTAACCTATAGGTGAAGCGTATAGTTGCTATGGGCACTCAATAGTAGCTATGGAAAACTTGTAGGTAAAGCCTATCATTACTACAGGTAGCTTGTACTATCTATGGCTTCACAAGATTCTATAGTTTTACATGACCCTTCAAATTCTTGTTAGATAAAGTCATACCAATATAATTCAATCAAGGAAAAATGTCAATAATTTATAACATAACACACACACAAACACACACACACACACACACACACACACACACACACACACACACACACACACACACACACACACACACACACACACACACACACACACACACACACACCTATGAACATAAAAAATAATAACTTCATTCATTCATTTGCATTAATGATAGATAGTTATGGGATTTACATAGAAAAAGACATAGATTAAGCATGGATGAGGCTATAAAAGTAATTAATTGGTGGCCTCATCAACTACTCTTATGTGCCTATAAATATTCTATCTTGTGTATTGAAGGTTGGGGATATTTGAGCCTTCCTTAATTTTCTATACTAAGGGAAAATATATTGTGGAGGTATCTGAGGGAGAGGTGTAAATGGATCTAATGGTGTCCAAATCTCTAGTTATTGCACTTTGAATAATTATGTTATGAACTTAGTGCACTTAGCTTCTTGGATAATAATGTCGACTATAATAAAAGGCATAAAGTCAAGGATGTCCACCTGTAGTTCTTTTGGTACTTCTTTGGTACTTGTACACTATGCACTATTTTCAAAAATAATAACTCCTTTTCCTCTTCTCATACAGATCACTGGCCATGTCAACAAAAATTACTTGATACACTACTTGTTTATTGGTCCCCTTTATTAGCAAGCCATAAATAACTATTATCATTAGCACCTAGGGATCATTTAACCATGTAGAAGTAGTGTATGTTTTTCTCTTTATTGGATGAATGGATCGGATTTCAGCTAGTGATTTTATCTTGGCCTTCTATGTCTTCACAATGCTAGGATATGGTTGATGTGTTATCAGTATGAAACCACCCAGAGGTACAATTTAAAGTGGAATTTCATGATACATAAGTAATGATTTCTATCTACTAATCTCTTTCTATTCCATTTGCATATTGATGAAAAATGAAAGATTGGGACTCATCTTAGTGGGTAACTCATGTATATGCATCATGATGCCTTTACAGCGTTTGGTCACCATGACATGTTAACCTAAATATTAAATTATATCAAAAGGAACATATGGATTAGATGCAATAAGATGAATCAACTCCTCCTACCATTCTCCAAACTTCACTTGATGTATGAAGTATGTGCTCTATGGCATCTAAATCATATTCCTAAACTCCATGTTAGGATAATAGTTGACATCAAGATGCACCTTTTTTTGGGTGACTTCCACTATGTAAAGACGAATAAGAGAACTAAGAACTGGTATTGTAAATTATAGTTCATCAAATTTAAGACTTTGTTGATGTTGGTGATTAGTTTGAAGACCTAAAATTTAGGCTAATTAAATTCTTCATTAAGGTGAAAGATGCAATGGGCAATGTCAATTACCCCCTTGGTAACCTATTTGGCATTCTTGGTCATTTTCCAATAGCATGCTATGATGAATACTATGAACACTTGAAATTATTAATATATAATATCATTAAGGGGGATTGTTTATATTTTGGCCTCTCAAGCCAAATATCAACCCCTAAAATTCAAAACTTTTCATGCGACTGCTCTAAGCTTGTACATGGCAGTCTAGATCTTGTTATGGTCTTCTAAATGCTTCTTGAAAACCTTGTTAGTATTTTTTAAAGCTTCATTGGTATACTAGATATTTCTTGAGGGATCCTTATCTAATAATATCTTTTGAGTCATCGGGTGATGTATTAGGTTTTCATAAGTTGTCCTTGGGTGAAAGGAAAGGTATCAAGTTCCTTTGAATCTTAATGAATGATCTATGCCTTGTTTTAAATGTTAAGGCACCTTAGCAGAATTTAAGATAATTTAGAGAGTTTAAGGTTGCTTTATTTCATGATATTTCTACCTAACCTAGCCATTTTTAAAGGGGGACCTTTGTTAGCATGATGTAGGAGGTATCTAAGCCATTTTGAGCCTTGGAATGAGGTCTATGATGAATTCAATGCTATTCTCCATGGTCTATTTTTCTAGCATGTTCAAGCTCCAATTATCCCTCCAAGTCATCAAATGTCCTTTCAAATATGTCATATGTGTCTACCTTGTATTAATACTTTGAAGAGGGTATATTATGCATGTTATATTGAAATAAAGGTTTTTAAGGACATATTTCAAGGCTAACATGGTTTTGATTTTGAAGAGTTAACATAGAAGTCAATGAGATGGCAGACAAGTTGGAATGTATTTACCCAAAGGAAAGTTTATTACATGACAAACTTGGAAATATAAAGAGTAGATGTAAAATTGTCATAAATTACCATTACACATTTATGAGACTCGTTCAGTGCTAATAGAGTTAAAGTTAAGCCTATACATGTCATTTTAGGTGAGGGAATACATTCAAACTTCTCTCAGGTTCTGACAAAGACTATAGGTAGTTTAAATTCCACCTTATTCTACTCATAACCATACAGACAACATGCATGGCAGAAAATCCTCTTTAGAAGTGTTAGGGGAGTAAGTTCACTAGTTGACAATGCCATTTTATTGAAGAAATAGGGACAAATATTTATGAACTAACATTAAGAACCGCGGTCACTCTTAAACCCTCCTTGAACCCTACCACCAAATTGATGGGTGTAAAAGTGAGAGAAGTTACCCCAAATGCATTTAATATTACATTAGAAGTCCTAGGTCATGTTATAAACTCCATGGAGGACCTCTTCACATAGTTTGGTGGTATGGTCACCTATACAGATGCGAGGAATGCTGGCTTTGTAGAGGTTTATATAAGAAAGTAGGGTTTTTTTTGAGTGTGTGAATGGTTGAAGACCAATGAGCCACATTTACAAGAAATTTTAGATAGTTCTATGGCTAGGAGTATATGGTATGGGTATGCACACGTGGGATAAAGGTTTTCATGCATCTTGAGGTGGTCTTCATCATATAAATGGTATTGACCAAGCCTCAACAATATCCTATCCACTCTCCAAGAGACATAAATCTTAAATACAATTTTATGAGACCTTAAAATGACAAAATAATTTTTTTTTTGGTCTTGAGAGAATAATTTATAGGTATGATGACAACTTTCAAGGATATGCAGGTGGTTTTTAAGCTAAAACATGCCAGGATAGTCAACATGAAGCTGAATATACCTCAGAACATTATTTGAAGAAGGTGAGAAAGGGATGTGGAAACACAAAGAAGTATAGGAATAATGAAGAAGCATGGATGATTAGAGGATTAGAGTTCATGATGACCAAACTCAATCCAAGAGGAGATAAACTTAGTCAAGATCCCCAAGTACACACACAAGGCTATGTTTACAAGTTGAAAAAACATTAAATCAGTGATGAGTTGGAGGAGTTACATAGGTGTGAGAAGAACAAAAGAAGCCTAACAAGCTAGACCATTCAATAAATCATTGAAGAATATTTCAAGGAAGGACTCAACCCCTTAATCACAATAAAGAATACATAAGGCCATACTATAGGTCTGCTAGTATGGATGATAAAGTGTCTTAAATGTCACAAAAGAGAAAGGGTCTAATAAATAATGCAAATCACATGGAGATGATTTGATAACACATTATTACTCCTAATGCATCTTTGAATTCATCAAGGTGATACAAACATATCTAAACCTATTTAGGTGTGCTAGTCCTAAGACCAATTGCATAAGTGGTATACATAGTGGGAAGGAAGATACAAGGCATAGTGGTGAAAATGGATTATGTTGGAAGGTGTGAAAAGATTCAAGAAACCATTAGAGGTATTAAAAAATTGAAATAGGAAGTTATAAATATGACCAAACATGGGTCACTCAATCTCTGGAGACTATAAAACTACCTATTTAACCAAATAGAGATCTTTTGCTTGGTGTAAGGTCAGAGGGTGAGAAGAGGTATAAGGAGAATAATGAAAAATATAGTGAAATTGAATTTGAAGCATACATGGAGCTTAAAAATTTAATAACATAGATGTCAAGGTTTCAAAGGCATCTAAATGAAAGGGTCACATTCAGTCAGTCAAGGGAAATATAACACTTATAGGTAGGTAGGTAGAGTAAAGGTGAAAGTCTTGAACCATGTAAAAGATTGAAATAAAGGAGTGAAGTTAGGGTGTGTAGATTGTTTTCTAAAGGATTTTAGTTTAATTTTAATGCTTTGGTTCCTTGAATGTTAAGGAGAGCCTTGATAGGATAGTTAGACCAACTAGGCCTAAATAGGTAGTTTTAAGTAGGGTCATGAGTATAAGAGTGAATGTACAAGGAATCATATAGGGGAGTAAAGTGAAATAATGGAAAGGAGGTGTCATAAATTATTTTATAAATTTTCAAAGTGTTTTATATTGAAATGGTTTAGTATTTGAGATAGAGAAGAGCCTAATGGCCTACTTGGGCCTAATAGACCTAAATAAGCATGTAAAGGCCTAAACTAAAAATTGGGGATAGATTGCATATTTAGAAGTGTTTAAAGTTGGAAAACATAAAAGGGGGAGGATAGAAATGTCACATGGTAAGTCTATAAGTTATGAACTCACAAAAGATGAAAGGAAAAACATCTACAAACCTCTAGGGTCAAACTGACCTAGAGACCCAAAAACCCTAGGCAAGAGCTAATGAGCTTACATAAAACCAAAGAGGAGATATGGTAAATAAAAGTAATGGGATTATTTTTGGTGTGTTCTCATAGACCTCTATGTGGTATTATAAGTTTTAAAAAATTCATTTTGCTCCTCTACACCCTTTTTCTCTCCATCAACCTCCGATATTATAAGGTTTTGAGATTGAGAGACACTTTATCCACATTGGAACTATACATAGAAGATGTATGGGGGTATATAATACTATGGAATATTAAGGAGGTTTTCATACTTCAGGTTATTATCATTTATTTTGTAATTCAATCCCTTAGGGATATGAACAATAGTTAAGATATCAGGCCACTTTGAACCTAGCTAAACTAGTATTAAGGACTAAATAGAGGAAATATTGATATATTTTCACTCAAATTCCTTGACATAGATTATGATACACTTGAAACACCTTGTACAATCTAAGAGAGTCCTATCCCTGGTACTGGTTGTAATGGATAACTATATAAACTCATCAAAAACAATACATTTATAAAAGTTTTAGGTTTAAAATAGGGTTTAGATCTTGATGAAATGTTTTATACCATTAAATAGAGTGGTATGAGGTATATTACCCCATATTAGGACACAAAATTCTCACAAATATAACCGAAAATGTTCTTACATGTTTGCATCAAAAATCTAGTCTAGAAAAGTTAGTGAAAGGTGACCTAGTCCCCTAAATGAACAAAGTTGCAAGTGTATATTGCTTGGAAGGTATACGTCATGGTATAATATTTTTTTTGTAATTTATAAATGATAAACCATCCATATTTAATGTTATATTCAATTTTATGGTGATCTAAACAAATAACACTAAGAGACTAGGCCTCATTGCCTAATAGGCATATTTGGTCAACTAAAGGAGAAGGCTATTGGAATAGAGGAATATTAAAGGAGTAATTAAAGGGTCATAATAACTTTGTAACTACCTCATGGAGATGAGAAGGAAAAATTATCATCCCCATAATGGAAGATAAGGCAATTTTCCAAGTCTTATTGGCATGCAAAAGAGAGATGGGTTACTTAATGCTTTGTGGAGGTTAACTAAAACATAATTCACCTTTGTAACTATCAAAAAGAGAGATGGTTGACTAGGTTAGCATACTCAAAATTTTAATATGGTTATCTAAAACTAAAGTATCTTCCATTATTCCATTTTTTACATCAAATGCTCAATAAAGACCACCAACCATGAGGGCAATGCATAAAGGGAACATGAAGCTATTATTGATGCTTTTATTTGATGATAGGGTGAATGAGGACCATTCGTGACCCCTGCATGCCTTCTCTATGAAAAAATATATTCTCCCTCTTATTCATGTTCTATAAATTGAGGCTCTAAGGCCACTATACTCTTCCCTCTATTGGGTATGAAGATATTCTACCCACATTGTACCTTGGAAACCTATTAAACTGATATATGGATTGTTTAAATTTACTTGATAACTTAGTGTGTTCTATTCTTGTTGATTTTTAGAAGTGGTGAAGTATTATTCCCCTTTTTAGGTCCTTATTATCACCTAGTTTTTAGGATATTATTCTAAACAAGTCATGTGAAGTGTCAAAAGGTTAGTGTTTATGCTTGTAGTAGAATATAATTTCTAGTGTCATAAATATACCTCCCATTCATCATCTTAAAGTTATATCCACTTAACATAACATCTACATGAAACATTGATGTTTAGGAGTCTCTAGGAGAAGGTGATATAATCATTAGTCCTTATGTAGTTCATTAGTGTTGTTGAAGGATTAGTTAGAGTGGATACATCATATTGGTGCATCACCTCTATTATTATAGGTTTTAATTTCATGCATTTCTCTATCTCTTTTCATCACAAAGTTAGTAGTCTTAGGAATTGAGCTCAATTTATTTCCCAAGGGAGCTATCCCCATAAAGTAGAGGTTTAATCCATCCATAGATCACCCATAACCTTCGACTAATCCCATGTTACCCCTAAATTGGAGAGGTCTAAACAATATTCTCCTAAGGGTGTAGTTTAGTGGTTAATAGTTTTGGCATACCTGGTGCGACTAGAATTAAATATAATTGGATCATATACTTGTATTATTTAATGATATCAAAGATCTTCAAGCACTCTTATGGCATATTTTTAGTCAAATTTCATGCTAAAAGGGTCATCAAAAGCTCCTCATCCAAGGGTAAGAATAAACTAGATTTATTGATGGTTTCTTTTGTTCTTTATTGACTCATGATGCATAATGGCTAGATATGGAGGAGATATCTATCCTACATTTCCTTATCATCCCTATGTCCACCCATACCAGCCTCAATATGATCCCTGTTAACCCTATAATTAACCCTATCAATAGTATGATAGATCATACCATCCCTATGGTACCCCATACTAGTCTTCTTGGTAGCCTTCCTATGAGAAGTACTATCCCTCCTACCCTACCCAACTACCCTTTCAAACTATACCTAGTTTCTAAACTAAGTTAGAGGAATAGAAAAACACGAGTCAAATCATTTCTAGTGAGATATTAGCCTTGAAGGAGGAGCAATCTCAACACAACCAATCCTATGAGATTCCACCTCGTACTACCCCATGCCAATATCCTTGGACTGCTACTCCCATGTCAAACCCAAACAAGGAAGAGAGAAAGATTGCATAAGCCATGATAATAAGATACCAAAAATTTCAAAACCCCTTAGTTATTCCTAAATCTTAAGTTGTCCATGAATGTTTAAGTATCTAAGGAGAGAAAGAAGTTGTGATATCCAAGCCTAAGAAGTTCCCAAGATTTCAAACTATCTCCTCACCCCAAAAACTCACTCAAGGAAAACCCATAGATCCTTATGTTCCTAATCCATTATATGGCCATTCTTTCCCACCCATCATCTCCCTATTTGAAGGAGGACCCATGGTTTAGAGACTAGATAAGGAACATCTAAATGAATAAGAGTGTATGAAGGCTAGTCAAAGAAAACTTTCAAACCTTTCAATTTCTCCATATATCCTTCATATTATAGTCATTCATGTGAATCAAGATTCACCTAGGTGTTACAAATCAATTGAGGAGTGAGAAAGGGATAATATAGTGTCTTCAACTAATTTGCCTTCTCCATGTCTTCAACAACACCATAGTCAACCTAATTCTTATAAGGCTCTAAATTTTAAGAACACTCTAGCATCGATCAAGCAAGCCTATGAAGTTTATTTCCATCCTACCCTCTCCTTCTCTAAAGAGAGGCTTGTTGTATTGAAATCATAATTGGAGATTTCAAATGTGAGAGTGAATTTGATGAATAACATTGATGAAGTGGTAGTCTTTCAAGAGCATAATTTAAGATCAACGATAACTATACCTCAAGGAGTTCAACATGAAAATGTTCAAATGATAACTATAATGAATGATCAGTTGGACATTCCTCAAGATACTTATAGTGGCCAAGATAAGGCAACCATACTAGATGAACCCCCTTACTCGATTGAAGATGATGATCAAAGTCATGAAATTTAGTCACATGAATACAACCTTAAAGAGGAATGGGATACTCAAAGAGAACACTATTTTCTTGAATAAATCTATGTAGTTTCAAACCTTATGGAGCATGATAAGCATAATGATAGTATTGAACCCGTGGAGGAACATATTGAGGTTTAAAAAGAAACCTAAGAGAAACTTATGTTCTAATAATAACTCCTTGATTAGTTGAACATCAGTTTACAAACACATGAGCAAGTAGATGAGCTCTAAGAAGAATGCATACCAATTGGCAAAGGAGAAAGTAATATTGGAATTTATTTGATGACATGACAACTACTCTTTTCTAGGATGACAATCCTAAGAATTATGAAAGTGGGGTAATTATTCAATTTATAAAAACTAAAGAACAAAATAGACAACCTTCAAGAGGTTTCAGTTGGCCAAAGGGACTTATGTGTTGATGTTGAGACTCCTAGTTTCACTGAAGTTGAAGAAATTGTTACTTGTTTCCATAAAAAGTTTATTGAGGAACATGAGGTCATAATGGTGGACAAAATAGTAGAACATGATCATGATCACATGGACACTAAACAAGAAGATGATGGAAGCCTATGACAACAATATTGGAGGATTTTTAATGAGCATGAGACTCTTTAAGGACTTATACCTCCTATGGAGTAGATTTAGGATGCTTCATATGTTAACCTTATTAGGTTTTATTCACAAGAGGAACAAGTTCAAGATAATTAATAGATAGTTGAAGTGGTTACTACAATAGTACCTCAAGTTCATAGTCTTAGACATGAACCAATTGAAGATGAATTATCTCTTAGTGCCCCTTAAGAGGCTCAATTTATGAATCATGAAGACCTTGGTGACATGTGGCAGCCATTTTCGACACTTTTAAAGAGTTTGAAGACATTGAAAAATCACCAATTCAAATAGAGTAGAATAAAGACACAAACCAAGGCATACCATCTGGGTTGTCAAGAAAATTACTGCATGTGAGCATGGAAAAGTAGGAGTAGCCTATTGATGAGGAAAATATGGTGTTTTTTGTGTATACACATAATATTTTCAAACTTTTACTGATTATTGACAATTTATATATTGCAAGAACCCATCGAGTCTCAATTTATTTGAGTGCATGCCTTAAGGGGTGCATCAAGAAAGGGGTGGGCAGACCATTGGTGATTCGTAATATTATTGTCCCTTTTTCCAATTTACATATACACACTTGTATCTTAAAACCATTTACCCTAAAATTATTCTTCTCTATTTTACCCATTACATATGTTTGTCATATCATTATCTTCATTTTTTATTACCTTGACCCCCTTTTGCTAGTTGACTATACTAGGTTGACTGGGTCAATCCTATATAGTTTTTAGTGTTTGATTACTATACATGGTCAACTAGGTCAAAATTTTATTTTTTAGGGATATTTTCACTTGGAGTTTTGTTATCCGTTCAACTGACCTAACTCAGGACTTAATGATTTATCTCTAAAAACCATACAGGGTCAACTGGGTCAACCCTGTACAACCAAGTTATTCAAAAGGATTTAGGGTAAGATCCACCTATATATATATATATATATATATATATATATATATATAAAATTTAATTTCCAAAAATTTAAGAATAGATAAGTGAAGAAGAATAAGTGTAAATGAACATCTACTTATTGACCATTATACTTGAGGAATAAAGCTTAGGGTTCCATAATTTATTTAGAGATACAGATCTTGTCTTATGGAGAAGTATTTTGGATGCATAGATAGGTTGTGTAGCTTATATTTAATTGTATTTGTTATCCTTACATACAAAAAAAATCTCTTGTGAAGCACCTTGGCCAAGGGAGATATTGAGGCTTGGTGGGTTCATCTTCAAAGGTAAGTATTCCTAGCTTGATTTATCCTTTGTAAGAGTAGATAGATAATGTAGTTATGCTTATCTTCCATGCATTAGGATTACGTATACATTGACATAAGTATATGTCTTCTATGCGTATTTAGTTTAGGTTTTTTTTCTAACCCCCACTTTGTGCCACAATATTTGGTGTGCATGAGATTAGATTTAATTTCTTGTTTATTATAATAGAGTGAAGATTAAACCAAGGAATATTTTATGGTTATTGCATGATTATGTTAGAATATAGGCTTTATAACCCTTCCAAGCATGGTGTATTTTGACAATTGGTCCCCTAATTAGGTCTAGTGGATCCCCATATTGGTCATGCTCCTATTTAACAAATGTATTCCTAATTAAAAGTGTAGGTATGCTCTATATTCTTTGAGCCAAGATTAATTTATAAACATGATGCATTTATAATTGCATATATTCTAGTGAACCTAACATGAACTAACCCTTAAAATATTTGTTCACTTATTTCTTATTATTTTATCATTCTATTTTCCATATATTTGTAGTACTGGGTCAACTCTATCAACCCTGTATCTTTTTTTGCCTATTTCCTATCTCAGATATAGAACTAGGTTGACTGTATTCCTATTTCATCAACTTCTAACCTTTGTTTACTATATAATATTGACCCAATTAACCTTGTACTATTTTTATACCCTTTCTATCCTCTATCTACTATAATGGATCAACCTAGTCAACCCTATACTATTTTTAAACCCTGTTTCCTATGCTAGGTTAACCCAATCAACCCTATATTATTTTATGCCTTCCCTATTTGCTAATCTAGTTCACTATTTTTCCTTGTAATTTTTTTATTTATTTATTTTCAATCATAAGGAAGCCTCTTATCAAATTCTTTCTTGATAGTCTCAACCCATTCCCAATGTACATGGGTTTTTCTCTCTTACCTCGCTTATCTACCATAGAAAATAACTCTTTATGGTGAAACTCTTCATAAAAATCTTCTCAATATAAATCTATCCCATACTGTATAGTTTATGTAGAGAATCCTATTAGACAAATCCCAAACCATGATAATCATATACCTTATACCTCTTTTACACATTATAAACCTAGAATTCATAAAATCATCAACCCATCTACATCAAATGTTGGAATCTCACATTATGTTCCACATCTTATTAACAATGTTCAAAATCCTCTTATTACACCCATAATGAGAGCACCTAACATTATCACTTACCAAAGTAAAATGGTTGAAATAACTCAAATCGATAATATAGATGGTTCTATCTTATTCAATATCCTTGATGATAACACTATTTACAAGAATGGTGGTTTTACCAAGTTTCCTTCTTATTCTATCGCACTAAAGACACCTAACACTAATGTTGGGAATCCTCCACCTACAAATAATCCTAATACCACCAACACAAACAATCCTCTTCCTAAAAACACTAATACCCCACCTTTAAACCCACCTATTGATACAACTCAATTTATTGCACAAGTCATACAACAAATGAACATATGCATAACACTAACACCTCTCAAATGATGAACATGGAACAACATTTATTAAACATGGCTAATCAACCACCTCAAGTCATCATGTCTCAACCAAATAAATTTTTAGTCCCTCCTCTTAGATATGCCAATGGGAATATCATCCCTCAACCTCCAATGAATAACAAAATGCTTCAACATATTCAAAATAAACCTTTAGCCCCATTAATTTCATCCATAGATATTGGAAACATTTCTCAAACTATCACATATAATGGGAATAAATACCCTACTATATTTCTTAAGTATTATTGGTAATATCTATAAGGAATGGGTCCAAACTAACAACTTTTCTATCACCAAGCTCTTAGCCAAAACCTTTATTGGTGATGCACTTGAATGGTACAATAAAATTATTATACATTCCATCTCACAACTCAAGGACTTAGTCAATGTTATAGTGATGGAATTCCAACATGATGACCTTATTAAAAATTATATTAGCCATTTTATCAATGCCAAACATCTTCATAATGAATTTTCTCATACTTTCATCAAACTATCGAAGTATATTGCTCATAAAGTGGATCATTGCATGAATGATGATACTCTTTTAAAACTACTTGTCACTACTCTTAAACCTCCCCTTAAATATAAATTTCAAATATTTTCACCTAAAACTTTAGATGAAGCCTTAGACCAAGCAAAATGGCAAGACTTTCTTATGACTCAATTTGAAATACCTCAAACAACTACTAAATAACCTTGACAATCATTTTCTCATAACATTGATTCATCCAAGCCTCTCCAAACTCAAAATGGAGCATCTAATTTTAACCCAACCAACCCACCCTTGAATCTAGAATAACTTAAGCAAAAATTATCAACCTCTAAACCCATGAGCTTTGCTCCTTTGAAACCTCCTCCAAAAAGGTATAATCTTGATAAGTTTTATTGGTAACATGATACTATAGGTCATTCTCATGAGTCTTGTCATGATATTCACCATTTTTTATTTATTCCTTACTTGGTCCACATTTTAATCTTGATATTCTAAGAAAAGAATGTTATCAAGACTATCTTCAAGCTTCTCAAATTCAATCTCAAGAATAACAATCACATCAAAATTAACTACCTAATCATCAAAAAAATTATCCCATGTTGTATACACCCTAAATTAGTCAAGAAACCACACATATCATGTTTTTACATATTAATTTCATAGGAGACTCTGACTAGAGAATATGAGCCTTGTTCACATTAGCCATGTCTTTTGTTTCTACTCATCCTGGTCTTGTCTCTTGCTCTAGATACCTTTTTATTTATTCCTAGTCATCCCGAGCTTTTCAAATGGTCATTTCACCTTAGCCAGGTCAGATTTCTTATGATAATTCCCTCCTCTTAGGTCTCAATCTTGTAGGATAGGAGCACTGGGATTAGACTATAGTTTTGGACCCTAGGGTGTCTATTTTTAGTGCTACTATCCAAAAGCATTTTTAGCTCCAACAGTCAGTTTCCCTCAGTTAATGAGTCCCAATCCCTTCTTAGCTTCATCCTTAAGTTTTCATAATGTTGACCAAATGTAAATAAAGCCCCCAAATTCAAAATAAAGAGTATCCTATATAAATGACTACATAAGGCATTTTATATCTAGCACTTACTACTTTGGCACATTACGTAATTAAAATCAATCAATAGTATAGCTCAACATTCTGTATCACACATAGACTTGCATGATTGATCAAAGAAGGGCCTAGGTGAAATTTCATTCTTACATCTATCATGTGCATTGATTATGCATGTTTTATAAGGGAGAACTACATTTTTTTTGATACCCTAGATTGAGGGTTAATGTAGGCAGTGATTAGGATAATAGGGGTTCTAAATCATGTGATCATACTTCACCTAACTAATTTTTCCCACTTATGATTTTAATGTGTTTGTTGTTTTGTGTGTGTAGATAAACCTAGGGTTTGAAGATTGAAATAGACCTAAATTAATCTCTGTGACATTCAACCTCCAAATTTTCATATATAGGCTCATATAGAGATAACTTAAAAAACCCAAAAAACTCAAGTCTTTTGGACAATAAAGATGAAAAAGGACTATAGCACCAGACCCTAGGGTGTCCTACTTTGATGCTCCTATCTTTTCATATAAGGAAAGCTAGATCTAGGTTTTTGACATATTAATAGTCCTATGCAGTAGATTTCAACCCTTGAATCATTTGTTTTATCTTATTTTTCTAGATAAATTTATTTATTTTTATATGCAATTAATTTGATTAAATTGATCAAATCCTACATTTTTATTTTAGTTGATTAGATTTTTCCCCTTACTCTAGACCCTTTATTATGTAGGAACTAGACCATACTTTCCCAAAAATAATGAAACATGTGGTGAAGCTAACTTACTTTGAGCATATCTAAAACCTTAGGTACCCTAAGGGTTTTTCTTTCATATTTTGTACAAAAATTCAACTTTAAAACTCTAATTTTTTTATAATTTTTTGTGCATTAATTTCATTCAAATATTGTTTTAGAATTTAAATTATTTCAATAATTTTCAAAAATTCTAAAACCTTAACCCACAACCCTAGATTTCCAAACTAGGTATTCAAACCCCAAGCCTCCTTCCTTGCAATTTAAAAAAAAAACATTTTAGAATTTTTGAAAATTTTTTAGAGTGTCAAAAATAAATTTAAAATCTAAATATTAGTAGTTATTCTTGCAAAAATTTTAATTCAAAATTATGATTTTTGTATAATTTTTTGTGCATTTATCTCATTAAATCTTTTTTTAGAATTTAAATTATTGTCATAATTTTCAAAAAAATTAAAATCCCAACCCAAAACCCTAGATTTCCAAACTAGGTCCTCAAACCCCAAGCCTTCCTTCCTTGCAATTTTTAGAAAAATATTTTGTAATTTTTGCAAATTGTGTAGAGTGCCAAAAATATTATCAAAATATCTATGTTAGTAGTTATGTTTGCATTTATTTGCTTGATATCACTTTTACATATTCTCCTTGGTGAGAGAAATAAAATGGCCACTAAAGCACTTCTTACCTCTCATCCCATGGATCAATTTCTAAATTTTTATCATAATTATGACAATGAATGGACAAATTTGCAAAATTTCACATTAGCTAAAAATGTGGAAAATAATTTCATTTACAATGAAGATAATTACTATTGTTGTAATGAGGAATATGATGATACATGTGAAAGTGATAGTGAAGAAAAAGTAGATGCATCTTCTTCTCTCACACCTATCTCTTTTATTCCCTCTTCTAAATAAAATAATTTTGATAAAAGGGAAAGATACTTTTCACCTCATTTTCTATGCACAATGCACCAAATGAAAAAATTAGTCATGTACTTCCACATGAACCTCTTATTGGTGATAATTTGCTTCCATGTGAACCTAATCTCTCTCTCTCTCTCTCTCTCTCTCTCTCTCTCTCTCTCTCTCTCTCTCTCTCTCTCTCTCTCTCTCTCTCTCTCTCTCTCTCTCTACTTCTATGTTCAAAATATAATAATATAAATGCAATAAAATCAAATTACCAATGCATAGTTTAAATGAAGAATCTCGTGCTCTAAACTCTACTTTATCAAAAGATTGTCTAAATGATAACTCTCTTACTCTTATTTCTTATGTTACAAATGAAAATAATGCATACACTCCAGCCATAGATAACATAGATGCACATAATATTCTAAATTTACATGATAATTTATTGCATATTAGAGAAGAATTAAATTCTAATCTTACACCTCTCCCTAGTGATAATTAGTATGATAGTGAACATGAAAATGAATATGAAAGTGAGAGTGAATATGAATAATATTTTATCTATGATAATTTATTAAATAATGATGATTACTATGTACATAGTAAATAAGAAAATGCATCTCATGTTTCTAACTCTTTTCTCATTCTTCTTCAAACATAATTCACTACCAAATGTTGTTTCTACTTATATGGATGATTCTATCTCAAATGATGCATATATTAATGTTAACACCACATCCTCTACTCAATTAGAATATGATTCACTAAAATATAAAGATACCAATGAATCTCCCAAGCCACCCCTACTAACGTAACACCTATTTATCACTCTTCACCTAAAGAGAATAGTAGCCCACATCCCTCTACCAAGGTCCAAGTTACCATTCCTCTAAAGGTTCAAGTGAGCATACCTCCTTTATATGATCCAATTGCTAAATGTAACATTCCCATGGCTAAAATTAATGATCAAATTTAATAATTAAATGAACCACTTTAAGATGATAATATACCACCCCAGGAGATTATTTATTTGATGCATGTAGTAGGTGAATTACAACATCAACTACATCTCCTTACCCTAGAAAACAAGTCTTATAAGTCTTTGATGGATGTTAATGATTTCTATGGTAACCCACTTTTGAAGACATTGATAAAAGCATCATTGCCTAAGCATTTTCAAATACCATCATTACCTCACTTTGATGGAATTAGAGATCTATTTGTACACCTTCAAGCCTTTCAGAAGCATTTCCCATCTCATGCGAGTCCTTTGATTATACTCAAGTTATTCTAGTAGACATTAGTAGGGGAAGCACATAATTGGTTCCTTCATCTACTACCCATTGGATCTTTGCACACATATGATGATTTAGAGGAGGCATTTCTCAGATATTACATAGCAAACATGGGCCCTCATGTTACATATGAGAAACTTTCCACATTACATTAGAATACTTTAGATCCAATTAGTGATTATATCTTAAAATTTATGTTTCATATGTTAAGTTTGATCTATAAACCAATATATTTATAAATTCAACATATATTTATTAAGGGGCTTCATCAACCTCAACTTGAGCATCTATTATATCAAATAGAGTCCTCTTTCAAGCACTTGTGATATACATTTCTAGCCTTGGAAAATAAATTGGGATTGATTGAGATAGATTTAGTGGATTGAATTACTCTAGAATTCATAGCAGTACCTCCATCTACTACTCCTAGCACATAGCATCCACCATGTCCAAAACAACATAAGAGACCTCAACCAGAAAAGCAACTAGTTAAGAACAAAGATCTAGTCTCTAGAGCACAAGCTACAATATGCACTACAAATAACAACAACAATGCACCATTAAAATTTGATTCAGAGTAGGATAGTCCATGTGTCATATTATTAACACTACTAGATATGAGGTTAATCAAATTACCTTACACTCATCGATGAGATCCACATCTCTTACATAGATAGCCACATCAGCCCTTTTGTAAATATCATCATATCCATGGACACAGAGATAATGATTGTTATGGAATCAAGGATTGCATTAATATATGTGTTGATAATGACATCATAGAATTTACATAGGGGGCATGAAGATCTCCTCCATCATGGATTCTTAGGCATCATTCTTCCATTACTGAGTCATCTCAGGACATTCCTTTATAAGAATCATCAACCACTCATCATGAGAATAATGTGGGTTCTAAGATAGAGCCTTATAGGGGATCTCCTATTCCACCTATTTAAAAGGTTTGAAAACCAATATAGTAAGAACATACTAAATATAACACTATAGTTAGAGGAGTACATAGTGTAGTTCCATTTACATATCTAGAATAGTCATACACATCACACTAGAGTACTGCTCCAAAGAGATATTCACTATGGCTGAGTTTTTTGGGTCCTATCTCATGTATTAAACTACTAAGATTAAGATTAGATGAACCCACATCATAGAGTATTACTCCAAAGAGATATTTACCATGGCCAAGTTTTCTAGGAATTATATCATTTAGAAACCCACTTCAGTTAAGATTAGATGAGCCCCCATCACAGGTTATAGTTCTAGATCAATCTATTACTCAGTCGTATGCATCATAGCCAAGGCCACAAGGTGTTTTTTCACATAGAAATCCACTACGATCATTGATATATGAGCCTTCTTCATAACACATAATTTTAGTTGCAGATATAGTAAGGTTATATTTGGTAGAGTCTCCATGCACATCTATAGTTAGTGCATAATAGTTAGTATCAGATACAGTTTATGTTCCTACACAACATTATCAATATGGACACTTGTTCAGTTGGCCATCAAGGATAAAATAGTGATAAAAAACATATTCATACTAGCATCAATTTATAGCTTCACTTAGTGGAAAATAATGGAGCCAAAGGGACAACCTTTGTATTATTAAGCCACCTACTTAGAGGGATTGGATACATAGTCTAGACATTGATTAACACATGCATGATCACTTAGCTTCACTTAGTGGGAAACGATGAAGCCAAAGGACTGGCCTCTATTTTATTAAGCCACTCTCAGGGAATTGATCATAGAATTATCTCTTACATCCCCTTGTACTAACAACTAACATTCCTAGTTTTTAATAGCCATCCTTAGCCAAACCAAATTATACAAATATGGACCTTACCAATATCCCATTTTACCACGCTTAAATCAGTTCACTTTATTAGAATAATTTACCAATTGTAAAACCAACAAAATTTTTGCTCACATATGATTAAAAATCAAACCTAAACATCACACTTGAACATATCGTGAACAATCAAATCATATCCCAAAAAAATTTTTACCAAAACATGTGCAACCTTGAAATCCATACCAAATCAATTATTTCTAATCAACCTTTAGTAAATTAATATACCAATATATTTAAAATCCATACAAAATATGCATGAGTCAAAATCAAAATGATTATCCATATATATATATATATTAAAAACATGTACATCACATCAAATACAATAAATAATGAATGGGCATCGAGCCCTCACTCTCCATCTCATTCTCTCCTCTAGTACTAGTCCCATAATCTAATTTAGCACTCGATGGCCCTGCACCTCTTTAAGCTCTTGAATGCCTATTATGATGACTCTTTCACTCTAGTAGCTGACCATGATCCTCATGTAGGTCTACATATCATCATTGAAGATATGTGTACTCATCCATGATCCTCATGCTCATAGAACCATAATCTAATGGAGGCATCCTATGCCTATATAGCTTAGCCCTCAACTCATCTCTCTATCTCTCTCTCTCTCTCTCTCTCATTGCCCTAACATATACATATATATATATATATAATAGCTCAATCAAATAAATTAGAATAAATTCCAACTGTCACTATTTCTCACTCTATTAGATCCTCCTCCATTGCATCATCTAAAACATGTTGTGTGAGCTCTTAGAGTGTCAACTCAATGATGGTCTCCTAAAACCCATCATCTCTACTCCCTACCCTAGCTTGTGCTTCATCCTACACACCTCCCACTCCACCTACACACAAATTACAGCACTAAATTAGATATATACTTTCAAATCAAACTAAATCACACAATTATACATAATTCAAATATAATTGCTACTTACCTCCCATAATCTGAATCAGTGCAATATCCTTATAATTGAGAGCATCCCATCCATTAATGAGATATAATAGAACCCACCAATGCCTATCACACCATGTGGTATATGCCTTTGTACATCCAACATCATCTACATCTGGAATATCTATAGTCATGTCCCACATATATAAAGGTAATGGTGTTAACTGAGCCTCATTAGGCCTCATACAATCTCTTACCCTTGTTGGTGCTTGTGCACTCCTCACCCATACCCATGATACTAGAGGCACATATTTTGCTACCTCAAACTATTTTATATAATTTTCATACTAAAATCACTCATATACTCCAACCCAATGGTCATGTAACCAACAACTGACCCTCAATACTGCAACTGCACTCCATCCTTAGCCCACCTAGGAAATCTTCTATAGGGCCTCTATATGATAAAATGAGCCACCAATCTATCTAAAACTCATCTATACTAATCTATCCCAAGAGACTAAATAGCCAATGTACTAGTAAACCACTCCCTAAATAGTCATGGGAATGCCCACTCTACCCTAGGTAACCCAATCGATTGCACAACTACAATGTGCTCATAATCCCAATAATACAATAAGGGAGCTATACTCACACCACCATTGAATGCCTCCTACGTAAAATTGTAAAGATCCTTGTGTAGGTGGGAAAGCGTAGTCCTACCCCATGAGAACACAATACCATATATCTCTACACTATGAATTATCCTATGCATCTTATATCCAATCAACATTCCAATCCTATTTATAGCAAAAAATGAGGCCAACAACACAACTAACCACTTATGTAATCACAAAACACTCAACTACACTATAACAGATAATAACACATCACTATTACTACCTATTTGATGTATGCCTAAGGGCACACCATCAAAATACAAGAATAATTCATCAATAACATTAAAACCCATGTCATCCTATAATGTCACCCACCATCTACTAATTGATAAATGCAAAATGTGATACACATCCTCTAAAGTCATAATAATCTCCCCTATAAGAAGAAATAAAGTACATGTATCAGCATTCCACCTCTAACATAAGGTAGTAATTAGATACCTATCACACTACATAATGCCTAGGTCACACACATGACTCAACACTACCCTATCCATCATAACTCTCTCATTAATAGACAATGGCAATAGCCTTAATGTCTCCATCACTTAACCTCTATAAAAATCCCTCATTATACCTCACCCTCTAAAACACCAAAAAATAACATATGTATTAGTCAACCATACCAAGTAAATAAGCAAGCTATACAATAATAGGTAGCAAATCAAAATCACCAAAAATCAAGCCTAGTGGACAACAACATTATAGAAAGGACACCAATGCTAGATAAGAGCATTGAAACATGGACAATAGTGTTAAACCCTAGACAAGAGTGTTGAATCCTAGATAGGAGAACTAGAATAGTGAACATTTTCCTAGGAATCTTAAAACATCTTAAAAATGTCAAAAATAGGTTTTCAAATAAACAAAAATCATGCATTTCAACTACTTACTAGGGTAACATCACCACTAGCCTAAACCTAAGCTACCAACTACTCAAATTAGGTCATGATAAGTGCTCATCTCTTTGGCATGTTTCTCACTCCAAATATCCAAATACAAAGTTAATCAATACACAATTGAATCAAGAATCAATCCAATTTTCCTATATCAAATAACTCTTTCATCTAAAGAAAAATACCATTTCACCTATAACTTGAACTCCATAACTCCATTTTTCAAACCATTTTATTCCATGAAATCATGACAATGGTACTTTAAACATCACATGAGAATCTCTCTCTTACTATCTCTTTTTTCTACTATAATACAAACATCTCTATATTTATCTTTCACCTATGCATACACCTTGATCATCACCAATCAAAACTTGTTCCAATTTCAACAACTTAGTCTAATCAATCAAACAAACTTCTTAATTAATTCAAATTATACCAACATTATATCTAATCCTCCACCACTAGTCATTAATTTTGGCTCAAACTCCTCTATCACATGATCTCATCCCTGCCCCCAAAAGGGGGGATCATTCTTACTATTTCTATTCCTACACTTACCCAACATACGTATCCACTCTCATAGGTGGATACACCAAAATTCATACAAATATAATTATTAGATTATCAAATTTAGCTTAGATTAGTTGAAATATATAGTGATTTAGATTACATGGGTCACTTAACATTATTGAAGACATTCAAAGGGATAAACCTTTAGTTCATAGATACATAGACTATTCATATATAGTGGTTCAAATCATATGGTTCCATAGTGATTTTAGTTCACAAATACACAAGTTATTTAGATATAGTGGTTCAGATTACATGGATTCATGGTGATTTTGACATAGATTCAGACTATACCAAATTTGGGGGCATGTACATTACTACATGTATCACACATATAGCTTCATATAGCATGACACAGTTATAGGACTAGATAATAGATTATAGACATAGTGTAGAGCACAATGTTTTAATCTTTAGTTTTGCACATGGGGCATGGAATGATAGGTCATATCACATATGGTTATATAGATTACTATATTATACATACACATCACTCACATATCAAATTTTGGGGCATAACACATATGTTCATGTTCTTCATCATCGAGTATTATATAAATGAAATGGAAAGACATGCCATTCTCTTCTTGCACATTGAGTAGAGTTTCATATTACATCCAATAGTATCTAATTTTTCACCTATTGGATTGCACAACCATCTATAGTGGTTGGTCCATTACATTACCTAGACTCAGACTACATGAGTTTGTGTGGGACAAAGGACAAACATTAGTTTTAGGCCTCTGAGCATTTCTCAGTTATAGTTCAGATATATAGAGAGGGGGCATGATATATTTTGATCTTCAAAGCATATAAATTCTATACAAACATTATATATTACATGAGTTTATGTGGGATAGAGGGTAGACATTGGTTTTGGGCCTCCAAGCATTTCTCATTCTAGTTAGATTCAACACAGGGGGCAAACATTACCCTCCTCCATGTTACACGGATTCCACTTATAGATTCAATATAGGTGCATCCATTTTAGGGTTCCTTATTTTTTCCAAGCACTATTCATCTCTCCATCCACTTCCCTAATTAAGAAGTGAGTTGGACCCTTTGCAACACATTCATCTCCACATAGGTAGGTTCATGTATGCATTTTCTTTTCTTTCTTTTACTCTAGTACTTCATTTCATTGCATCACTAAAATAAAAGGGGGGCAAATGTATACAACCTAAATTGGTCAATAAACCACACATATCATGTCTTTACATAGTCCTTTCATAGGAGACTCTGACTAGAGAATATGAGCCTAGTTCACATTAGCCATGTCTTTTTGTTTACTCAACCTTGTCTTGTCTCTTGCTCTAAACACCTTTTTACTTATTATTAGTCATCCTATGCTTTTCAAATGGTCATTCCACCTCAGCCAGGTTAGTTTTCCCTTATTAATTTTATCCCCCTAAGTCCTAATCTTGGAGGATAGGAGTGATGTAATTAGACTACAGTGTTGGACCTTAGGGTGTCCATTTCTAAAAATCCTATCCAAAGGAATTTTTATCTCCAACAATTAATTTCACTTTCTTAATGAGTCCCAATCCATTCTTATCTTTGTCCTTAAGTTTTCCTAATGTTGGATAAATACAAATAAAGGTCCAAAATTCAAAATAAAAAGTCTCTTATATAAAGGACTACACAAAATATTTTATATCTAGAACTTAATACTTTGGCACATTATATAATTAAAATCAGTCAATAATATAGATCAACATTATACATCACACATAGACTTGTATGCTTGATCAAAGAAGGGACTAGGTGAAAGTTAATTCTTGCATACACTATGCTTGTTGATTGTGCATGTTCCCTAAGGGATAACTACATTTGATTTGAGACCCTAGCTTGAGGGTTAATGTAGGTAGTGATCAGGACAATAGGGGTTCTAGATCATACGATCATACTTCTCCTAACTCAGTTATTCTCTCTTATGCCTTTGATTTATTTGTTGTTTCATGTGTGTGGGTAGACCTAGGGTTTAGATATTGAAATGGACTTAAAATGAGCTCTATCAACATTTAACCTCCAAAATTTCATATACAGGCTCATATAGAGACAACAGACAACCTAAAAAACTTAGGACTCTGAGATAATAGTGGTAGAAAAAGACTATAGCATCAGACCCTAGGGTGTCCTATTTCAAAAATAATTTTATCCAAACCATATTTGATCATCATTATTACACCAACAAGGAAAATATACTTAATATTACAAAATTTAAACATATCGTTACATCTATTGAACCTCAACCTCTTAGGTCACATGAACCAAAATAGTACCTAGTTCAAATGCCTACTCCAAAAAATGTCATACATGGTCCTTATTTACCTCCTCATACCTCTTCTACCCATCATATGTCACATTTAACCTCCTTAAAATTTAAAAAACCAATACATTTACCTATCTCTAAGTGCACCTTCCAATCCAATGCAAATAATTTTAATGGTTTAATGTTACCTCAATCCACCTCACATGTTGGGGCATCTTTCAATGCCCATCCACATGTCCCATCAGACTGGGGAATATTTTGATGACCATCTCTACATCCTCTTACCCATTGGGGAATCTTATGATGCCCACTTTTATTCTATAATGCATAATAACAATCAAATCTAGTTTCAAGAAACCTTCTGAGACTTTAAACTTGTATTTCACATGTTCATATTTGATACAAACATTAACTTAGCTTTTTTAAATTTTTGTCTCATGTTTATTTGTTTTTATGCACTTTATTTATTTTAATTTCACTTTATAAGCATCATTTTATTCCTTTACATTCTTTGGTTTTATTTCACATTACATTTGGCATTTGCTTCCATTTTTATCCTCATATATCTCTTTTATTTTTGTCTTTTTATGTCATTCTTTGCCTTCGTATCTTAATGATTATTTTTTCCCTTATTTAAAATTCACCCTCATGGGTTTATCTTTTGTGATTTTTTAGTATAATACCATGGATAGGACCTAGCCCTCCTCACAAATTACCACCTTTGCTTCTTTTCTCATTTTATTATTTCACATGTTTCTTTTTCACACCCTCATGGGTTTTTATTTTATGAGTTATAGTGTAAGACCATGGATATCACCTAGACCTCCTCATTAAATTAACATCTTATTATTCCTTTTTTTATAATATGTTTTGTAATATTTACAAATTTTAATCTTTTTTCTCAACTTTTGATAGATGGAATTTGCACAACAATCTATGTTAGCATGTTTTCCTCCATTTACTTCATTCTTATGATAATAAATCACACTTTACTGTCATTGTATCCTTTTCTCACCTTTTATCACTTTTTTTCAATTTTAAGTAATTCAAATTATTCCATGTGTCACTCTTGATTTTCCCTTTATTTCACTTCACATTGGATAAAACAAGGTCAAAGACAAGATATCACTTTTATTTCACCTAGATTTATGACTCTTAGACCCCATGCTCTTTGAAGTTCTCTTTCTTAGAAACCTTGCCCCAAGTATTTAAATGAAAGTTATCTTTAGTACACAACTTTATTTTTCCAAATTTGTATGGAGGAGGAATAGAAAAATCCATCAATAAAGTTAAAAGAAAAATCATTTGTATCAAAAGGCACTGATATCTCAAAGGCAATATATAAATCTCAAACATAAAATCACACCAAAATATATGATTAAAAGCACATATCCTATCTCCAATCAAAGCTCAAACTGCATAGTTAGCCTCACAATAAATCCAAGGTCTATTGGGGTGTAGTAGGCTAGTAGATTAGAATAAAGGAATTCAATAAACTTTATGGTGCTACCTACTTTCTCATGCAAGTACCCAATCTTTGTAGTAGATTGATGGATCTGTAAGGGGCCTTAAGGAATGGGGAAGACGTCATGGGGAGGTAGGTTGATTTTAATTTTCATCCATATAGCCTTCATGGGATGATTTATATAATTAATTTGTTGACCTAAAACTTGTGTGGCTAAGAGAAGTTCGTCAGAGTCCATAAGGTTAAAAGTCCTCTTGTTTTGACAAACCTAATTTGAGTGTCTTAAATTTTATAAAGAGTTACTCTACCTTGGTTTTCCATTCATTCTTCCTTCTACCCATTTCATTTTCCCCCCTTGATAGGTAACTTATGATTCCAAATCTATTTTCCCTTTTGCTTTAGTTCTTTATTCTTCACCTCTTCAAAACATTCTAGCATTACTTTGTTTTAGTTTTATCTATCCTTAGAGCAAAATAACATGTTTGAGAAACTATGGATTAAACCCTTACATAATTTACTTACCACACCATCTCATTTTCATACTTGTCATGTCATTATGTGGTTGTGATTTCTTACATTGTATCTCAAAACAAGCATTAAATCTGTGTTTTCATTTTTTAGAATTTTTGATTTTCACCTATTTATCATGTTCTTGTTTGATTTTTATGGAATTCACTTATCTTACATATCACATTTACCATTATTTAATGTTTATATTTATGTTTTCCTTATTCATGTTTGTCTAACATCTTCAATTACACTTCATTTTCAGTCTTTCATGTTTTTCTTTTTGCCTATCTTACATGAGCTTACTTTTCACTTGCTTACATACCTTTGTTCAATTTATCTTGAATTGACATTAATTTTTTAAATTTATGTTTTACATGCTTTCCAACATGATTTTGTAAGTTATACATTCCTTTTTATCATTTATGTTTTACATACTTTCCAACATGTTTTAATGTGTTTTATTTACAATCATTTGTCATTCATTTACACTCATTGTCATAATTTGTCATTCTTTTGCCATCATTTTGTCATTCATTTTACTTCAATATTCTATCCTTGATTTAAAAATACTAATTTGATAATTTCTCCTAGTACCTTCATATCTTTGCCTTAACTCATTTTACACTACTATATGCCTATATTCCAAAAATTTCAAATTTTGGCTATTTTTTGCACTAATTCCTACAGGTTCACATAGTGTTCTTCACATGGGATGCAATCAATTTATCTTGTATTCTAATTATTTGTCTATAAAATTAAGGTAAGTCAAGGTATGCATTTTTCAATTTTTCCCTTTCATTTATCTTATTTGTTGCTTAATGCAATTTACTTAGCATCAACATTATGTATTATCATGTTCTATTTCTTGAAGCACCATCTCGTGTTGCACTTACATAACATATGATGAGATTAGAGTGGGGAATATATACACACATAATATTTTCAAAATTTTACTGATTACTAACACTTTGTATCTTGCATGAACCCATCAAGTCTCAATCTCTCTGAGTGCATGCCTTAAAGGGTGCACTGAGAAAGGAGTGGGTAGACCATTGGTGCTTCATAATATTGTTGTCCCTTTTTTCACTTGTCATATACAAAATTTTATCCTAAAATGATTTAAGCTAAAATTATTATTTTATATTTTACCCATTCCAAATGTTTTTCATATCACTATCTTTCTTTTTCTTACCTTGCCCCCTTTCACTAGTTAATTATACTAAGTCGACTGGGTTGACCCTGTGTAGTTTTTGACCTTTAATTACTATACAAGGTCAATTGGGCTAACCTTATATTATTTAGGGATATTTTTCACTTGGATTTTTTTTATCCCTTTAGATGACCTAGCTCGAGCCCTAGTGATTTATATCTTGAAAACATATAAGGTTGACTAGGTCAACCCTATACAACTGACATATTTAGAAGGATTTAGGGAAATATTTTCCTATATGTACAAGTTCATTTATAACCATTTGAGAATAGATAAGTGAAGAATAATAAGTGTAAAGTAATATTTTCTTATTGACCATTCTACTTGAGGAATTCAACTTAGGTTCCATACTTTCTTTGGAGATACATATCTTATCTTGTCAAGAAGTCTTTTAGATGCATAGATAGGCTATGTATCCTAGAGCTGATCTATCTTTTTTATCCTTGCATACCAAAGTAATATATTGTAAAGCACATTAGACAAGGGAGAGATTAAGGCTTAGTGGGTTCATCTTAAAAGGTAAGTATTCCTAGCTTTATTTCTCTTCTATAAGATTAGATAAATAATGCAGTTGTGTTTCTCTTCTATGCATTACGATTCTATATAGATTGACATGAGTATATGTATTCTATGAATGTTTAATTTAGTTTGTTTTGTTTCTGACCCCCACTTTGTGCCATAAACTTTGACGTGCACTAGATTACATTTACTTTCTTATTTATTAGAATAGAGTGAACATTAAACTTAAGAGTCTTTTAGGGTTATTGTGTGATTGTGTTAGACTGTAGGATTTGAAACCCTTCCTACCATGGTGTATTGTGATAAGTGATCCCCTAATAAGGTCTGATGGATCCCTATATTGGTCATGCTCCCATTTAACAAATGTATTCCCATTTAAAAGTGTAGGTATGCTCTATCTTCTCTGAGTCAAGATTGATTTATAGACATGATGCATTTTTTATTACATACAATTTATATTGAGCATCTAGATTTGGGATGAATATGACTTTCCTTGGTTCACATAGTCAATTTATGGACAAGGAGATAAATCAAAGAGGATTGGTTTCTACTCAAGGAGACCACAAACATGTAAATATCTCAATATGTGACTATTATTTCTCATTATATAGATAGTACCTAATTTGAATTGAATCAATTTATGAAAGTATATGTTCATAGTGCCATGAATATCTAATGATTTTCTCCTTTGATCTAGGAGGAAGACTTGTTCAGGGTAGTTGTTAAGAGGTTATTTTGTCTATTTTCTAATAAGTGTTGTCAACACTAGTGTCTTGTTTCATTGCTTTCTTAGATGCTTAGTTATTGTTTTATTTTAGTGTCTTTATTGTGAGTATAAAGCTATTTTAGTCTTAGAGGTTTACTAAGGTATTGGTATAATTATATGTCTAAGTAAGGAGATCATCTCTATTTAGGTCATGACTATCATGGAGAGATAACTATTTCTCTTGACTAGTAGGTAGGTCAACCACTGTGAGTCACCAAGAATGTCAATAATTTTGCCTCTTAGGCCAAATATCAACCCTTATAATTCAAAAAATTTCATGAGACGCCTCTAATCTTGTACATGGTGGTCTAGATCTTGTCATGGTCTTCTAAATGCTTCTTGAAAACCTTATTAGCATTGTTTAAAGTTTTATTGGTATGCTAGATCATTCTTGAGGGACCATCATGTGATAGTATCTTGTGAGTCATTGGGTGATGTATTAGGTCTTCATAGGTTGTCCTTAGGTGAAATGAAAGGGGTTAAGTGTTTTTTAAGCATAATAAATGATCTATGCCTAGTTTGAAAAATTTAAGGTACCTTAGTATAAATTAGGATAATTTGGAGAGTTTAAAGTTTCTTATTTTCATGATATATGTTCCTATCCTAGCCATTTTATGAATTGGAACATTTTAAGCATGATTTAGGAGATATCTAAGCCATTTTTATCCTTGGTATGAGGTATAAGATGCATTTAAGGTCATTCTCCATTATCTATTTTTCAAGCATGTTTAAGCTCCAATTATCCCTCTAAGTCAACAAATATCCTTTTAATTATGTCATATGGGTTAATCTTGTATTGAACCTTTGAATATGGTATATTATATATGTCACATTGAAATAAAGTTTTTTTAATGGCATATTTCAATGTTAGCATGATTTTGAGTTTGAAGAGTCAACATGAAAGTCAATGAGATGGTAGACACATTGGAATGCATTTACCCAAAGGGTTATTTCTTACATGAAAACCTTGGAGACATGAAGAGTAGATGTAAAATTATCATAAATGACCATACCAAATTCATAAGGCTCACTTAGTGCCATCAAATTTAAATTCAAGCTCATACAAGTCATTTCAAGTGAGAGAATGCATTCAAACTTCTCTTAGGTTCTCACACAGTCAACAGGGAGTTTAAATGCCACCTTCTTCTAATCAGAACCATATAGACAAAATGAATGGGAGAAAATAATATTCATAACTTTTAGGGGAGTAATTTTAGTTGTTGACAATACCATTTTATTGAAGGAACATGGGTTAATCTTTATGAACTAATGTTAAGAACATTGGTCTCTCTTAAACCCTCCTTAAACCTTGTGACCAACTTGATGGGTGTAAAAGTGAGAAAAGTGGCCCCAAATGCATTTAATATTCCATGGGAACACATATATCATGTTATACACTCCATAGAGGACCTCTTAACATAGTTTTGTAGTATGATCACCTATACGAATGAGAGGAATGCTGGCTTTATAGAGGTTTCAAGTAGGAAAGCAAGGGTTTTTTTGAGTGTGTGAATGGTTCAAGACCATTGAGCCTAATTTCCAATATATTTGAATGGTTTTATGGATAGGAGGATAGGGTATGGGTCTACACATGTGGGAGCAAGGTTTTCATTCATTTTGAGGTGGTCTTCATCATATAAGTGGTCTTGACTAAGCCTCAATAGTCTCCTTTCCACTCTCCAAGACACCTCAAGTCTAAATATGAATCTATGAGACCTTGAAATGATAAATTCAAAATATTTTTGGTCTTGATATCTTAACATATAGGTTTGATGATAACTTGTAACGATATACAAGTGGTTCTTAAACAACACATGCTAGAATAGTCAACATGAAGTTGAATCTACCTTAGAAAGTTGTTTGAAGAAGGTGAAAAATAGGTATTGAAGAACATAGAAGTATAGGGATCATGAAGAAGCATGGAGGATTAGATGATTAGATTTCATAATGACCAAACTCACTCTAATGGAAGATAAACTTAGTCAATATCTCCAAGTGCACACATAGGGTTGTGTTTACAAGTTGAAGAAACATTAACTCAGTGATGATTTGGAGGAGTTACATAGGTGTGAGAAGACTAGAATATGCCTAATATTCTAAGCCATTATAGATAAAATTGAATAAGAATTCAAGGAAGGACTCAACCCATTAATCACAATAAAGAATACATAAGGCCATCTTACATGCCTACTAGTATGGATGATAAGGTATCTTGAATGTCATAAAAGAGAAAGGGATTGCTAAAGGATTAAAAGCACATGGAAATGATTTAATAACACATTATGAATTGTAATCCATATTTTAAGTTATTAAGGTTATAAAAACATAGACAAACCTCTTTAGGTCTACTAGTCCTAAAACTAAATGCATAATTGGTATACATAGTGGGAAGGAATATACAAGGCATAATGGTGAAAATGGATTATGTTGGAAGGTATGAAAAGGTTAAAAAACTCATTGGAGGTCTAAAAAACTTGAAACATGAAGCTAGTGAGATGACCAAACAAGGGTCACTTAAGCTATACATATACCAAAAAAAATGAGACTATAAAGCTGCCTGGTTAACCAAATGGAGACCTTTTATTTAGTCTAAGGTCAGAGGGTGAGAAGAGGTATAATAAGAATAATGAGAAACATGGTGACATTTAATTTTAAGCCTATAAGGAGACTTAGAAGGTAATACATATATGTTAGGGTTACAAAGGCATCCAAATTAAAGGGTCACTCTCACATAGTTAGGGAACATAAAACACCTATTGGTAGGTAGGCAAAGTAAAGGTGAAATTATTGAACCGTGCATAGAAATGAAATACATGAATGAAGGTAGGGTCCCCAATTTTTTAAAAATGTTTTAATTTTAATTCTAATGCTTTAGTTCATTGAATGCAAAGGAGAGCCTTGATAGGATAGTTAGACCTATTAGGCCTAAACTTTCAGTTTTAGGCATGGTCATGAGTAGAATAGTGAAGGTACAATGAATCATATAGGGAAGTGAAATTAAATAAGGATAAAGAGGTGTCATAACTTGTTTTATAAAATTTCACATTATTTTCCATTAAAATGGTTTAGTTATTTGAGATAGAGAAGAGCCTAATAGCCTATTTGGGCCTAATAGGCGTAAATAGGCATGTATAGGCCTAGACTAAAAAATGAGGATAAATTACATATTCAAGAGTGTTTCAAGTTGGAAAAAATCATAGGGGTAGGATGTAAATTACACAAGGTAAGTCTAGAATTTTTGAACTGAGAAAAGATGAAAGAAAATGCATTTGCAGACCTCTAGGGTCAAACACCTAGAGACCCAAAAACCTTAGGCAAGAGCTAATGAGGTTGCAAAGGAACTAGGAGGATAAATGACAAAGAAAAGAAATGAGAATATGTTTGGTGGGTTTTCACAAACCTCTAGGAGGTATAATAAGTTGAAACCAAACACATTTTTCTCATTTTTACCCTTTTTCTCTCCATCGACCTCCTAGAATGCAAGGTTTTGATCTTGAGAAGTGTTGGGTGAATATTTTGTCATCAACTAACTGATGACAAAATATTTATATCAACCATAATATAGGGAGATTTATATCATGAAAAGTGTGGGTTTACCAGATCTAGATGAGGTAAATCTCTCCTCTCATCAAGGGGAGGTTCTCTATGAACATTTATGCACTATATGTATATATAATTAAGTAGAAAATAACACATGGGGTGGTATAACAACATCCACCTCTCTTTTTTCAGAGGTGATGTTCAAGAAACAAGAGAGAGAAATCTTGGTCATTGGCAAACAACATTCCTCTTCTTTCAGAAATGGTATCCAACGTAGAGCAGAAAATCACCTGAAGTCAGTAACAAAAGTCACAGAAAACCCATGTAAGCACAAAGTCTTACATTGTCTCCTTAGCTGATCTGGAACAAGCGTAACCATAGAGTGAAATGAAGCACAAAGTCTTTGCCTGAAACTACAAAAGATAATAGAATCAAAAAGATAAAATTAGCTCAAATTCTATCTTTTACCTTTTAGAAATGCCCTCAGATAATATTAACACACCCACTTTGCTTATTAAAATAGATAAACAAGAGATTATTAGGAAAGATGACATAAGAATTGTTTCCTAAATAACACAAATAATTTCAACACAAAGTCTGAAATAAACCTGCTTCTCATTCATTTAATAAAATATGATTTACAAGTTGAGCACAAAGTCTCAAAAAGTGTTTTAATTTCGGTAGAGTTTTTGCTCTCAATTATCCAAGATCCATTTACAAAAGAGGTCTCCACTATATATAGGGAGAAACTCTCAAAATTTAAAAAATATTAAAATACAAAAATATCTTAGTCAAAGATGACTCATCTTTGACTTTGAGATATTTTTCCAGATTTTTTACATGTAATTACACATTACAAAATTGCATGCACTTTTCTCAAGACAAAAGTGCATAAGGAAAGAAGAAGAGAGAAGGGGAAAAAGATTCAGCTCTTGCCGCCAGACTTCTTTAGATGAGCATCATACATAGCAATGGATGCCTGAATTCCTATACTTTCTGGTGCAACTGTGTTCTTGGAGATGACCCTGGCTCTAATTAAAGCATCCTTCAATGCTGTGATTGCCTTAGCATGACTAGTTAACCTGGATCTTAGATTGTCCAGAGTCAACTGAGTATCCAAAATATTGTCCACAGAAGTCATCGAGAAGGCTTTCTCTTCAAAATCTCTTTGAATCATCCCTTTGAAACCTTGGATCATTTCTTTGGTTGAGAGAAATTGGTTATCCCTAGAAGTGAGGTTACAGGGTAGTTCTTCCAGTCTATTTAATAGGCTTGTGTCACTCTTCTCACTAGCATCCTTGGAATATTTAAGATCTTCAATCAACTCCTTGAGTACCTGTATCTTGTATATCAGTGACTCCTTGATCTCAACATAGGAATCCTTACTAGAAATGACACTGATAGATATCAAGGTGCTTTTCTTCAGATCCTTCATCTCCCTCCATTTGCTAAGATATTTTTTTGTACTTTCAATATCCTAAGAGATAAGAGAGACAAGGTCATCTAAATCTGCCCTTACCTTCTTCATCTTGTCTATCTTTTCTGCAACCTCTATAAGCAAGGTAACTCCCTGAGTATGCATCTTTTCAATGTAATCCTCTAGCACTTTCCCCTTCAAGTAAGTTTTCTTTGCCTTTTGAATGACAGGGTCATCTATAGAGAAGGCCTCTGGAGTCACCGCTTCAGGAGGAAGAGTGAATTTGCTTATTACTGCCATCAACTGCTCTATCTTGGCCTTATAATAGTCTTTCATCTCCTTTTTTTGATCAAATTTTTGGACCATGATGTGCATTGCAGACTGTAGATCACTTTTCGCACCTTCGTGAGTAAATTTTCCAAGTTTAACACGAGAGATGGAATAGCTCCTCATTTCAAAACCGTCAAGGGTCGCATCCTATAAAGGCTTAGCTATTTCCAAAAATTCATGCCCCTTTTCCTCAAATAATGTTGAGAGGATCCTTGGCCTCTTAGGAGCCTTAGCTTTCACTGGCACTATTTTTTCAAAATCAAAGTCATCTACAAAGATGGCTAGCTTCTTTCTTTTAGGTGTGAATGCTGACATCCAAGGTAGGAGAGAAGTACTTACTGTGGCAATAGTTTCCATAGCTGGTGTTACCATGGCAACATTTGCATTGCTAGTAGTAACAATGGTTGTAGTAGGAGTAACCGGCAAAACTTTATCAGCCGTTGATTTTGGCTCAAGTGCAGAACTTTCTCCCAAATTTAAAGAAGGATATGCCAAACTAGGAATGGATCTAGAGGAGTGAAGAGTATCTCCAGAAGCACCCTGAGGATCGCCAAATATAACTCTAGAAGGAGAGATGGCTCTAGAAGAAGGAACACTGATAAGAGAAAGAGGAGAAGGGGATGCCATAGGAGACTGAGGTGGAGAAGGAGAGACACTTTTAAGCAGTTATGCCCCTTCTTGGGAAGGTAGAGGTTCAGTCCTTTGTTGTTTTAAAGGCCAATTGTCTGTCTCCATTTGTTGGGTTGTCTATTCCTGAGGGATTTGTTCTAAAACTCCCTTAGCCACTAATTTTGGCTCTTTAGTAACCTTTGATTTTTTAGAAACAAAGATGATTCTAGGCTTATGAGGCCTGAATGGGGAAGGAACATCACCTTTGTTCTTGGTCTTATTTTTTGCCTTCTTCCTCATCTCTGCTTAAAACTTAGCCTCTGATCTCATAATAAATTCTTTCAGTATGATCCCTTTAACCACTAACCAATTATTGGTGTTGGCCAATATTGATTCAAATCTCTTCCTCAGAGAAGTTAGCTCTTTCTGAGACCATTGAATTAGAGGAAGAGGGGAGTCAGCAATCTTTTTGGCCAGGTACTTGCTGTTGATAATGCTCTTATCATCAACCAGATTGGAGGGAATCTCTGTAAGCCCCAAATACCTAATTTGTTATAGGGTCAGCCTGCTATAGTCCATCCTCCTGATTTCTTCAACTATTCTTAGGTCTACCCAGATGTCTTCAATCATTGGCTCATGGAATTTAGTCTTTCATCTGATCATGTCCTTGACTCCCCTATAGTCAAATTTGTCCCTTCTCTTGAATTGTTTCATGGTGACCAACTACATCTCTGTTTCCATGACTTTGGCTTTGGCTGCTGTCAAGATAGAGTATCTGTCAATTTCAACTGGAAACCTAAGACCTAGCTTTTTTAGCTCCATATGCCTAGTATGTATGATAGCCATTTATTGACAAAGCTCCATCAAAACCAACTTATCAGAAGGAGACTTTGGGAGCATATAGGGATAGCCTTGGAAAAAGCCAACTTGAAGATAACAGAAGGTGGGAAATTAAAGGAACATACAACCGTATTCATTGAGGACTGTCCAAGCCTCATCAAATACTTTGTTCTATTCAAGCTAAGGGTCGAAGAGGCATAAAAATATGGAAAAGAAAGCATCATTTACCCTTTTGAAATTGAAAATCAATCCTTGAAGAATCAACTAGGGGTAATATGAGTAGACTGGGGTGGTCTTTCTATCCCCTTCAATTGTCAAACTTGGAAAGGTTCGCATCGAGGTAGCTATGTACACAAGGTATGAAGTCATAAAACTTTGAAGAAGTTTGTACCTTGGTTGGCTGCTCGTGAAGGGTGTTGCTGATTTGCTCACCCCAAAAGATGACTTGATTACCCTAGAGGATGATCTTAATGAATAGGTACATCCATTCATGGAACTGTGAGGAAGATGGGAGGCCTCACACTCTACTGAGAAGGGTGATCAAGTCACCAACTTCTTCAATGAAATCACTCCTCAAGAAGTTCTACAACCATCTGGATAGATTAGTTCTGGGTGCCTTTAGCCACCTATTATTCATCACTTTCTTTGCTCTTTCAAGGTCCTTGTCATACTCGTTCTGTGCTTCTACAAAGTCAATCTTCAACACTTCTATAGTAGGAGGGCACATAAAGCCTTTGTCAATAAATTTGGGATCCAGCTAAATTATTACATTGCCACTAGCATCTGAGACTGACCTTATCTCTTTATTATCGAATCAGGTACACTAGAGGATGAACTCTATATGATGTGCTACCACTGAGAAAGTGGCAACCAGATGAATGTTGCTCTCAATGATTATCTTCATCTCAGAACTCAAGTTTGTCGCCTTAGTTTGGGTCATAAACTTAGCCATATCCACATGGCCAATTTTTGTGTCTCTGATGTCATCAATGTTGGAGGTGACCGAAGTGATTGGGAAGATGCCTAGTATTTGTACTTCATGGCCTTTGACTTTTTGGGAGATATTTTAGACATTGGAACTGGCCTCAATTGAGTGGGTGTCGATGAGCAAGAATTCTGTAAAAGTACTGCAGTCATGATCATGTAATTAGGGAAAAGGGGGCGAGTTTGGGAATTGGCATATGAAGTGATTATGACCAAAGAAGGGCACTTAAAAGGGCCAGGTTGGAAACTAGGACAAAAAATGAGGAAGGAAGGGAAAGAAAGAAAATGAGAAAAAATCCTCCAGAGTTAGAAAATTTGGAGGAGAAATGCATGGGCAGAAAAATTCACCACCCCCACACGAAGAATAGATAGAGTGCAAAGGCGGTGAAATTTTCCACCCCTGCAAGATCGGCCTGCCTAGGTGGCAAAATTTGCTACCTTTAAAGATCAGAGGGAAAGTGTAGGGGTGGCAAAATTTGCCACCCCTACAACTCTGGCCTGCATTGGTAGCAAAGTTTGCCACTGATGCAAATCTTGAGCACAAAGGGTGCGGGTGGCAAAAATTGCTTTTCTCATGTAGGATCAGATGTAATAAATGTAGCCAAGAGGCATGGGTGGTGAAAATTGCCACCCGTGTCAGTTTTGAGAAGAAAATTGTGGGCAAGGGGAGGGGCAGAAAAAATTGTTGCACTTGTGTGGGAGTGGGCCATCGGCCAAAAGGAAAGGACATAAACAATAACAACAAAAAAAAACAAACTAACTAAAAAGAGGAGAAGAACACAAATGCAAAAAACAAGACCCACCTAGAAAGCAGCGTGTGCCATGAGATTGAATCCACAAAAATGCACCTTAACCAATTTGTTGGATCGTCCAAAGGCAGAGGATAGGAAGAGAGGAGGAAGAATGAAGAAAAATGAATAAAAAATTGTGTTATATGGGGCAAAAGTTGACCCCAACAACCTGTCATGCATGGAAATAAATGCCACACAAAAAAACAAGGCATGTAAGGGTAGTGAGTTTCACCGCCCTTGCATGTTCGTTTGCAAGTTTAGATGTAGGGGTGGAAAAAATTGCTGCCCTTACAGGTCAAAATGTAGGGGTGGCAAAAAATACTGCCCTTGTAGGGGAAAATGTAGGGGCAGCAAAAAATGCCACCCTTGTAGGGAAAAATATAGAGGTGGCAAAAAATGCCACCCTTGCAGGTCAAAAGTGAAATGCACTGGTGGAAAATTTTGCCACTCATGCACGAGAATGGAGAAAATAAAACACCAACTCTGAAAGAGGCAGGTTTGGGTCTCTTGGTCGCATCGAGACCATAATAGCCTTCACATCTTGGGGAATATGTGATAAAAATACATTACAAATTTTGAAAGGTACAATTGGACCAAGATGAGAATGAGAAAAACCTGTCTTGAAAACAAACTTAGAGAGATGAAAGACGAAATGAACAAGTTTCGTAGGGAGTTGTTCCCAAAAATGAGCTAAGCTTATTTTGGAAACAACAACTGGCTCCTGTTGGGGAACTTCCATTTATTGAATTGATCAATGGGAGTAGAAACCAGTCTTGAAGTGCCTTCATCCAAGCCATTGGGCTATGGAGTCAACCCAAAAATGAAAGAAAAATAGACAACATAAAAACTGAACATATATACAAATGGGCCCATCTAAGCTTCAGGGATTGAACAGGTTTAGATGCTGCCCACTATGAAGTAGTGTGAATGGCATTCCATCTTGGTATTCTAACAAGAAGCTAGCCTCACCACATAGCTGTCAAATGGTGAATGGGCCTCTCCACAAGGAGTCAAATTTGCCGTGCATCCATTTTGGTTCTCGCCTCTTGTCCCACAACAAGACTTGATCTCTGACTTGGAATTCATGAACTTTTGATTTTTTATCAAAGAGTTCCTTCACCTAGTGCTGATGTGTTGTAATATGGTCCACCACCATGGTTCACTATTCATTTAGTTTGGTTAGACACATGATTTTTTTGTCGACCAAACTTTCGAAGGTTGAGTCTTCGATTGCTTTGATTAACTTGAGTGCTGATAGTTCAAGGGTGATGGGGATCTCCACATTCAAGCCATATAGAAGTTGAAAAGGAAACATAGCTATAGCCTTTTTGGGTGTTATCCTATTTGCCCATAAAGAATCATATAATGCTTTGTGTCATGTTCTCTGATTGTCGTCTACTAACTTCATGATAATAGTGATCAGGTTCTTATTACTCAATTCTGCTTGGCCATTTTCTTGAGGGAAATAATCTGAAGTGTGGGATAGGGTAATCCCATAATAAAAACAAAATTGAGTAATTTCATGTGATGAAAAATAGGCCACATTATCTATTACAATCTTGAGTGGGACCCCAAACCGGGAGATGATATTTTCCTTGAGAAAGCTACACACCACTTCAGATGTAGCGTGTTTGGTTGGGATGGCCTCCACCCACTTGGTAAAGTAATTCATCACCATGAGGACATAATCATGTCCAACACTTGAAGATGGGTTGACCATGCCAATGAAGTCAATACTCCACTACTAAAAAGGCTCCTCAATTACTACTGGCTTGAGAGGTAAAGCAGCCAGCTTAGGCTTCCCAATGAACTGCTGACACAAATCGCACCTACACACCCATCTGTAGGCATCTTGGAACAGTGTGAGCCAATAATACCTTGCTCGTAGAATCTTGTGCACTATCACCGGTGTAGAAAAATGCCCTCCACAAGCCAAATTGTGGAAAGACTCCAAGAGTTTATCTTTTTGTGCCTTATCAACACAATGAAGAAATGCCCCATCCAGGTTCCTTTTATACAGACCATTATCCCACAGAATATAACTAGCAGCCTTTAACTTAACATTTCATTTCTCTTTATAAGAAAGATGGGCAAAACACTCACCATATGTCAAAAAATGGGCAATGTCAGAATACCACTCATTAGTAGTGGCAACAAAGAGGACCGTAGGCACGCCTTCGATCTCTATTTCTTCACTTTCTGCTTCATCTAGAATGTTGTTAGCGATCAACTGGCAAAGACCCTTCCCCTACACAAGCTTGGTAGGTTTGATGTCCAGATCAAACTCCTAAATTTTGGTGATCCAATTACCCCTCTTCGTACCAAACTCTTGATGAGTCAAAATGGACTTCACTATTGTATCAGGTACGAGAACTTCAGTGTGCGAGTTTAGGATATAAAACTTAAAATGCTTGACTGCTTTGACCACCGCATATGCATGCTTCTCCATGTTAGAATATTTTAGCTCATGAACCTTGAGTGGACAACTCATGACAGAGATAGGAGATTCTACACCTTCTTGGTTTTGTTAAACTAAAATGGCTGAGAGTGTATGTTCAGAGGCGTAACTGTATATTTTGAAGCTTTTGGTGTAGTCTAGACAAACTAGGACTGGCATGAGAGCAATTGCTTCTTTGATTTATTTAAACACTGATTTACCCTCAGTAGTCCATCTAAAGGTAGCATTGCCTTTCATCATATTGATGATATGGTGGGTCTTCTCAGTGAAATCAGGAATGAACCTCTGGAGAAAATTCACCTTTCTAAAGAACGAGTGAACTGCAGTTTTGCTGGTAGGCAATTAAGTTCCTGGATGAACTTGACTCTTTTCAAGTCAATTTTAATACCTTCTCGGGACACAATGTGTCTATAAATTTTTTCTTCAGTCACCCCAAAGACATACTTCTTTAGATTTAAAGAAATACTATTCTGATGACAACGTTTCAGTATTCTTTGCAAATGGTGGACATGGTCAAAATGATGCTTTGAAAATACTATCAAATCATCTAGGTACACTACAATGAACTTACCCATCTCATCTTTGAAATCAAGGTCCATCACCCTATGAAATGTGGCACCTACATTTATCAGACTGAAAGGCATCCTTTGATAGGCGAATGTGCCCCAAGGTGTGGTGAAGGCCATCTTATGCTGGTCTGTTTTTCCAACTTCGACCTGATTGTACCCTAAAAAGCCATCTAGCATTGATAACATTTTTGAACTTGTTACAATTTATAGGACTTGATCCATGATAAGGAGAGGGTAGTTATCTTTTAAAGATAACTAATTCAAGTTTCTAAACTCCACGCAGATTCAAATTTCACCATTCTTCTTTCTGACAGGCACTATGTTGGCAATCCATGTGGAGTGATGAATTGGGAAAATTATCTAGGCATCAAGCATTTTTTGTATCTCAGCTAAAATAGTACCTGAGATTTTTGGATTATATTGCCTAGACTTTTACTTGTAAGGTATAGAGTTCACCTTAAGAGGTATGTCATGGTGGATGTCATTCGGCCTGAGTGATTTTAGGTCATCATAGGAATAAGCCAATACATCTATATATTGGCAAAGTAAACTAGCAAGCTTAAATCTCTCCTTGGGAGTGCATCATTTCCCAATGTTTACCATCTGAGGATCTCCCTTGGTTCCCAAGTTTACCTGATCAAAATTTTGAGAGGAGTTTGAATCTGTTCACTGTTGTTTAATAAACCTGTCATGGTTATCAAACAATTTTTCTAGGGAAATCAGGCCTTTGGGAATCTTATTCCCCTTAAGCTACAAGAAATCTTCACTTGTGTTCATATTTAATTTAGAAGTTGCTTTGCATCCCTGGAGCTCACTACCTTCAAAATACAATTGTTTGAAACTGTCCTTTTGCTCTAAGAAGGCAATGATTTGATCATCATTGTTAAATACTTGTCAATGGCTGGCATTATCATGTACACTTGGCCAAAAGACCAGTTCAATAGTGTAATTATCTTCCTTAATATTTAGGTGGGGAACCAAGAGAGTAGTAGAGACAACTAATGCATCCGCTTGGTCATTGAATTCCCTTGGGATGGCAGAGATGTTGAAAGCATCAAAATTTTCAATCTAATCCCAGACTAGATTGCGATAGTGGCACAACCTTTCATTCTTGGTCTGATAGAGGTTTCTTACCTAGCAAACCACTAACTTGGCATCCCCTTTAGCATGGAGTAGCCTAATGCCTTTTTCTCTAACTGCCTATAATCTGAGCAATAGGGATTCGTACTCAGCCATGTTGTTGGTGTTGTTGAATTGTAACTTGTAGGACAAAGGAATAATGTCTCCTTGAGGAGATACCAACACAACCCTGACTCTCAATCCAGTAAAAGAATAACTGCCATCAAATTCTAAGGTCCATACCTCATTAGACCCCACTTTTTCTTTGAAAACTTCTTCGTTTGAGGAAAAAGGTTCTTCCATGTGTTCACTTTGCTTTGTTGATTCTCTCACTATGTCAAGTAGACACAATTTGAAGTTGTCACCTATAGGATTTTCATCGAATGCCTCTCAGATCTCATCCATAGATAGGAAGTAGTTGCCCATGCCTAAAGACTCAAATAAAATTTGAGCTTGCAGTGCTGACGATTAGGTGACTACATACCTTGCCTTTTTTTCAAGAAGCAACTTCTTCATAACACCTTGAATTGGGATCCTTGCTTCTGACAATTCCATACTTAGCTCACCTCTAACATCTTTATAGAAATTCTGCCCAAGCAGGATGCCGTAAGAGGCTAGAACATTGGCCACTAGAACCATCATTTTTATTTGCTTTTCTAGAAAAGCTGTGAAAGCAAATTGAGCATTTTTTATTTGACCAAGGAGGGGAACTTGCTTATTTTCCATAGAAAAACACCTCCTAAAAGTTTTGGTCAAAGTTAGGCCAAGGGAATCTGCCACCTTCACGGGCATGACATTATCTGAGGCTCTAGAGTCTATTGTGCAATTACTTAGTTTGTAACCATTATAAGCAGAGAAACATAAAAAGGTTCTATTTTCTTGGGAGCAATAAGAGTCACAACAAGATTATTTTGGGTAGATTTATCTTCAGGGGGATCATGAATGGCCTTTAAAGAATCTTGTCCTACAGGGATGACTTTAATTTTCACATATTTTGCCAACCTATCAAATTGTTCTAGGCTAGCCCTCAAATATTCAATCTTTATCATTTGGATTTTAGTCTTTCTAGTGTGATCAATTATATCAAATAGCTAAAAATAATTTGAAACAGAGGAAGAGAGTCCATCATCTAGAACTTTAATAGGTGTGGCACTGGTATGAGCAATAGAAGTGGAAGGTATGGAGTGGTTGGAGGTATTTACTTTTTTGTGAACTACCTAATCTTTTGATTGAGGAGGTAATGGAGTCCCTTGTTTAGCAATAAAAACCACTGGCTGGGGTTCTTCTTCTGCCTCTTTCCCTTTGTCAGCCTGTGGAGCTGACTAGTTTTAAAATCTAGTGAAAATAGCATAAGATCTATCTAACCCTTCTCCCTTACTTTCAGCTTCGTCCTAGTAATCCAAGAAACCAATATTAGAGTCAGCAGCTAATTCTTCTTCCTGATCATCAAAGAGATTAGGGTCATCTTATTGGTCCAACTGAGGTTGGAGCGAATAGTCATGCTCAGCTTCAAAGTAACTGACCGCTGAATTGGCAGGTGCTGCTTCGATGGCCAATTTCCCTGGAGGGGAGGAAGGTGATTTGATTGCCCTTGGTTTTGGGTAGCATTACCTCAATATTGCTGATTCTAGAATGTTCTCCTAGGCATATCTCGATAGGTAGTGGCAGACGTACCTTGGGTTATTTGCCTCTTCAAAGCTATTAGTTTATTTGTCAATTTTTGCACCATAGAATCTGTAGTGCCTGTAGAAGAACTTTTAGTATATGAAGAGAATCTACTTTTACTAGGGTCTTTTCTGATCTTACCACCAGGATAAGATCATCCTCAATCTTAGTAGCCAAATTTTGATCCAATGCTAGATCCATAGGGCTAGCTCACCTCAATAGGAAACTTACTTCAGGAAGCTGCAAGTATATAAAAAAGCACTTGAGATTTTTCGGCATGGGCTGAGCAACAGTTGGAATCTGGTTCTTTAATTTTTTGAATTTGGCTATGAAATCCCTCATGGGTTCCTGGGATTTTTTTTCATCTAGGTTAGCTATGCTAACAAAGCATGTGCATCTTTAACAAGTTTAAATCTAGCTTCGAATTTGACTTTGAAAGTGTCCCAGTCAGTCACTGACCCAGCCTACAGGTGGTAGAACCAGTCTACAATAGCACCCTATAAAAAGTCTCTACAAAAAGTCTCACTGCTACATCCTCAAATTCCACACCGATTACGCCACATGTTATGGATAAAGTGGCAATATGCTCGTCGGGATGAACCTTCCCATCACTAAAAAACTTAGGAAATTTTTTCCTAGAACTACGAGGTAGTTCATGCAAAGGAGTAGTCAAATTAAGAGGACCAAAGGAATTGCCCCATGGGCCTTGAGCCATTATGATAGGATGATTAAATGGTGGGATAACAAACCTTAGTGGAGTGTTTATAGGCAGGGCCTAATTAACAGTAGGAAAAGAAGCTCTACCTTGCATTGGTGACTTGATAAGGTCATGAGGAAAACTCCTAGACGTTTGGAGGAAAAGTGGTGGAGGAAACAGATCAAAATTGCTCTGCTATGCCAACTCAAACATGGGGTCAAAAACACCCTTGGCTCTTTGGCTTCTTATGTAGCATGGAGTTACCAGATTTCAAATGAAAAAGGGATCGAAACTGCTTTAAGTTGAAGCTTGAGGCTTCAAAATGCACGTTCGTATTCCTTAATGGAGTCACCAAAAACTGTTGGGTGAATATTTTGTTGTCAACTAACTGATGAAAAAATGGGTATATCAACCACAACATAGGGAGATTTATGACACAAAAAGTATGGGTTTACCAGATCTGGACGAGGTAAATCTCTCCTCTCATTAAGGGGAGGTTTCCTATGAATATTTATGTGCTATATGTATATATAATTAAGCAAAAAATAACACATGGGGTGGTATAACAACATCCACCTCTCTTTTTTTAGAGGTAATGTTCAAGAAACAAGAGAGAGAAGTCCTAGTCGTTGGCCAACAACATTCCTCTTCTTTCAGGAATTGTATCTAGCATAGAGTAGAAAATCACCTGAAGTTAGTAACAAAAGTCACAAAAAATCCACGTAAGCACAAAGTTTTACGTTGTCTCCTTAGCTGATCTAGAACAAGCATAATCATAGAGTGAAATGAAGCACAAAGTCTTCGCCTAAAACTACAAAAGATAACATAATCAAAAAGATAAAAGTAGCTCAAAGTCTCTCTTCTACCTTTTAGAAACACCCTCAGATAATATTAACACACCCACTTTGCTTATTAAATCAGATAAACAAGAGATTATTAAGAAAGAGGACATAAGAACTATTTTCTAAATAACACAGATAATTTCAACACAAAGTTTGAAATAAACTTGCTTCTCATTCATTTAATAAAATATGATTTACAAGTTGAGCACAAAGTCTCAAAAAGTGTTTCAATTTTGGCAGAGTTTTTGCTCTTAATTATCCAAGATCCATTTACAAAAGAGGTCTCCACTATATATAGGGAGAAACTCTCAAAATTTAGAAAATATTAAAATACAAAAATATCTTAGTAAAAGATGACTCATCTTCGACTTTGAGATATTTTTATAGATTTTTTACATGTAATTACACATTACAAAATTGAATGCACTTTTCTCAAGACAAAAGTGCATAAGGAAAGAAGAAGAGAGAAGAGAAAATAGATTCAGCTCTTACCACCAGACTTCTTTAGATGAGCATCATACATAGCAATGGATGCCTAAATTCCTATACTGTTTGGCACAACTGTGTTCTTGGAGATGACCCTAGCTCTAATTAAAGCATCCTTCAATGCTATGATTGCCTTAGCATGACTAGTTAACCTAGATCTTAGATTGTCCAGAGTCAACTGAGTATCCAAAATATTGTCCACAGAAGTCATCGAGAAGGCTTTCTCTTCAAAATCTCTTTGAATCATCCCTTTGAAACCTTGGATCATTTTTTTGGCTGAGAGAAATTAGTTATCCCTAGAAGTGAGGTTGTAGGGCAGTTCTTTTAGTCTATTTAACAGGCTTGTGTTTCTCTTCTCACTAGAATCCTTAGAAGATTTAAGATCTTTAATCAACTCCTTGAGTACCTGTATCTTGTATATCAGTGACTCCTTGATCTCAACATAGGAATCCTTGCTGGAAATGACACCGATAGATATCAAGGTGATTTTCTTCAGATCCTTCATCTCCCTCCATTTGCTAAGATATTTTTCTATACTGTCAATATCTTGAGAGATAAGAGAGACACGGTCATCTAAATCTGCCCTCACCTTCTTCATCTTGTCTATCTTTTCTACAACCTCCATAAGCAAGGAAAATCCCTTAGTATGCATCTTTTCAATGTAATCCTCTAGCACTTTCCCCTTCAAGTAAGTTTTCTCTACCTTTTGAATGACAGGGTCATCTATAGAGAAGGCCTCTGAAGTCACCGCTTCAGGAAGAAGAGTGAATTTCCTTATTACTGCCATCAACTGCTCTATCTTGGCCTTATAATAGTCTTTCATCTCCTTTTCTCAGTCAAATTTTTGGACCATGATGTCCATTGTAGACTGTAGATCACTTTTTGCAACTTCGTGAGTAACTTTGCCAAGTTCAACATGAGAGATGGAATAGCTGCTCATTTCAAAACCCTCAAGGGTCACATCCTGCAGAGGCTTAGCTATTTCCAAAAATTTATGCCCCTTTTTCTCATCCAATTTTGAGAGGATCCTTGGCCCCTTAAAAGCCTTAGCTTTCATCGGCACTATTTTGCCAAAATTGAAGTCATCTGCAGAGATGGCTAGCTTCTTTCTTTTAGGTGTGAATGCTGACATCCAAGGCAGGAGAGAAGTACTTACTATGGTAATAGATTTCATAGCTGGTGTTACCATGGCAATGTCTACACTACTAGTAGTAACAGTGGTTGTAGCAGGAGTAACAGGTGAAACTGTATCGGCCATTGATTTTGGCTCAAGCACAAAACTTTCTCCCAAATTGAAAGAAGGAGATGCGAAACTAGGAATGGATCCAGAGGAGCGAAGAGTATCTCTAGAAGTGCCCTGAGGATTCCCAAATATAACTCTAGAATGAGAGGCAGCTCCAAAAGAAAGAACATTGATAAGAGAGAGAGGAGAAGGGGATGCCATAGGAGATTGAGGCAGAGAAGGAGAGATGCTTTTAAGCAGTTGTGCCCCTTCTTGGGAAGGTAGAGGTTCAGTCCTTTGCTATTCTGAAGGCTAGTCATCTATCTCCATTTGTTGGGTCATCTATTCCTGAGGGCTTTGTTTTGCAACTCCTTTAGCTGATGATTCTAGCTCTTCAGTAACCTTTAATTTTTTAGAAACAAAGATGATTCTAGGCTTATGAGGCCTAGATGGGGAAGGAGCATCACCTTTTTTCTTGGTCCTATTTTCTACCTTCTTCCTCATCTCTGCTTGGAACTCAGCCTCTGATCCCATAATAAATTCTTTCAGTATGATCCCTTTGGTCGCTAACCAATCATTGGTGTTGGCCAATATTGGTTCAAATCTCTTCCTTAGAGAAGTTAGCTCTTTCTGAGACCATTGAATTAGAGGAAGAGTGGGGTTAGCAATCTTTTCAGCCAGGTACCTACTGTTGATAATGCTCCTATCATTGACCAGATTGGAGGGAATCTCTACAAGCCCTAAATACTTAATTTGTTCTAGAGTCAGCCTGCTATAGTCCATTCTCTTGATTTCTTCAGCTGTTCTCAGGTCTACCCAAATGTCTTCAATCATTGGCTCATGGAATTTAGTCTTTCATCTAATCATGTCCTTGACTCCTCTATAGTCAAATTTGTCCCTTCTCTTGAATTGTTTCATGGTGACCAGTTGCATCTCTATTTCCATGACTTTGGCTTTGGCTACTGTCAAGATAGAGTATCTACTAATTTCAACTAGAAATCTGAGACCTCACTTTTTTAGCTCCATCTGCCTAGTATGTATGACAACCATTTGTCGACAAAGCTCCATCAGAACTAACTTATCAGAAGGAAACTTGGGGAGCATATAGGGATAGCCTTGGAAAAAGCCAACTTGAAGATAACAAAAGGTGGGAAATTGAAGGAACATACAACTATAGTCATTGATGACTGTCTAAGCCTCATCAGATACTCTCTTTTGTTCAAGCTGAGGGTCGAAGAGGCATAAGAATATAGCAACAAAAGCATCATTTACCCTTTTAAAATGATAGATCGATCCTTAAAGCATCAACTGGGGGTAATATGAGTATATTGGGGTGGTGTTTCTACCCCTTCAGTTGTCAAACCTGGAAAAGTTTGCATTGAGGCAGCTATGTACACAAGGTACAAAGTCATATAGAACTTTGAAGAAGTTTATACCTTGGTTAGCTGTTTGTGAAGGGCATTGCTGATCTAATCACCCTAAAAGATGACCTACTTACCCTGGAAGATGATCTTAATGAATGGGTACATCCATTCATGGAACTGTGAGGAAGACGGGAGGCCTTGCACTCTGCTAAGAAGGGTGATCAAGTCACCAATTTCTTCAATGAAATCACTCCTCAAAAAGTTCTATGGCCATCTAGATAGATTGGTTTTGGGTGCCTTTAGCCACTCGTTATTCATCACTTTCTTTGCCCTTTCAGGGTCCTTGTCGTACTCCTTTTATGCTTCTACAAAGTCAATCCTTAGCACTTTCGTAGTAGGAGGGCACATAAAGACTTTGTCAATAAATTCAAGATCTAACCAAATTATTACATTGCCACTGGCATCTGAGACTGACTTTGTCTCTTTGTTGTAGAGCTAGATGCACTGGAGGATGAACTCTGTATGATGTGCTGCCATTGAGAAAGTGGTAACTAGATGAATGTTGCTCTCAACGATTCTCTTCATCTCAGAAATTGGGTTTGTCACCTTAGTTTGGGTCATGAAATCGGCCATATCCACGTGGCTAATTTCTGTGTCTCTAATGTCATCAATGTTGGAGGTGACTTAAGTGTTTGGGAAGATGCCCTGGTATTTGTACTTCATGGCCTTTGACTTTTTGGGAGACATTTTAGACATTAGAACTGGCCTCAATCGAATGGGTGTTAATGAGCAAGAATTCTCTGAAAGTACTACAGTCATGATCACATAATTAGGGAAAAGGGGGCGAGTTGGGGAATTCACATATCAAGTGATTATGACCAAGGAAGGGAACTTAAAAGGGACAGGTCAGAAATTGGGGCAAAAAATGAGGAAGGAAGGGAAAGAAAGGAAAAGAGGAAAATCCTCTAGAGTTAGAAAATTTAGAGGAGAAATGCATGGGCGGTGAAATTTGCTGCCCCTACACGAAGAATAAAAGAGTGCAAAGGTGGAAAAATTTGCCACCCTTATAGGATCAGCCTGCATGGGTGGCAAAGTTTGTTGCCTCTACAGATCGGAGGGAAAGTTTAGGGGGGGTAGAATTTGCCACCCCTGTAACTCTGGCCTGCATCGATGACAAAATTTGCTGTCGATGCAAATCTTGAGCACAAAGGGCACGGGTGGCAAAAATCACCACCCATGCAGGATTGGAGGGAATAAATGTACCCAAGAGGCACGGGCAGTAAAAATTGCCACCCGTGCCATTTTTGAGAAGAAAATTGCGGGTAAGGGGTGGGGCGGTAAAAATTGCTGCACTTGTACGGGAGCGGGCCGAACGGCCAAAAGGAAAGAACAAAAACAACAACAACAAAAACAAAAACAAAAACAAACTAACTAGAAAGAGGAGAAGAACACAAATGCAAAAAACAAGACCCACCTGGAAAGTAGTGCGTGCCATGAGATTGAATCCGCAAAAATGCATGTTAACCCTTTCATTGAATCATCTAGAGGCAAAAGATAGGAAGAGAGGAAGAAGAATGAATAAAAATGATGCCGAAATTGGGTTATATGCAAAAAAAATTGACCCCAACAACCCACCATGTGTGGCAATAAATGCTGTGCATGGAAAATGAGGCATGTAGGGGTGGCAAATTTTGTCGCCCTTGCATGTTCGTTTGTAAGTTCAGATGCAGGGGCAACAAAAATTACCACCCTTACAGGTCAAAATGTAGGGGCAACAAAAAATGCCACCCTTGTAGGGGAAAATGTAGGGGTGGCAAAAAATGCTACCCTTGCAGGGGAAAATGTAGGGGTGGCAAAAAATGCTGCCCTTGTAGGTCAAAACTGAAATGCACTGGTGGCAAATTTTGCTGCTCGTGCACGAGAATGGAGAAAATAAAACACCAACTCTGAAAGAGGCAGGTTTGGGTCTCTTAGTTGCATTGAGACTGTAACAGCCTTCACATCTTGGGAAAGATGTGATAAAAAGACATTACGAATTTTGAAAGGTGCAGTTGCAGCAAGATGAGAATGAGAAAAACCTATCTCGAAAACAAACTTAGAGAGACGAAAGACGAAATGAACAAGTTTCATAGGGGGCTGTTCCCAAAAATGAGCTAAGCTGATTTTGGAAACAACAAGAAACACTTTTTATATATTGGAATTGTATGGATAAAATTCATGGGGGTATAATATATTAGGGAAGATTGATGTGGGTTTTATACTTCATGTTCTTGGATTTTTTTTGAAGTTCAAGCCCTTGGGGTTATAAACAATCGTTAAGAGATCAGACCACTTTGAACCTACCTAAACCAGTCTTAAGGCCCTAATGGAGGGAATATTTATAAATTTAAACTCAAATGCCTTGACTTTGCCTTTGAGACACATATAACACCTTTTACACTCTAAGAGGGTCCTATCCCTAACACTAGTTAGTATGGATAATTGTATAAACTCATCAAAAACTATAATTTTATAGAGTTTTAGGGTCAATATAGGGTTCAAAGTTTGATGAAAAGTTTAATATAATTCAAGAGAGTGGTATGATGTGTATTAAACCATATAAATCTATAAAATGTAACTCTCCATGAAAATTTTTCCTATAGGTCTGCACTAAAAAGCTAATCTAGAAAAACTAGTGAAAGGTGACCTAATCACCTAAGTAAACAAAGTTACAAGTGTATACTAATTATAAGGTATAATTCATGGTATATTATAATTTTTTAGACTTGATACATGCTCACTCATCCATATTTAAGGTTCTATTCAATCCCCATGGTCATCTTAGTAGCTAACACTAAGAGATTAGGCTTAAATGCCCAATAGGCCTACTTGGTCAACTAAAGGATAAGGATATTGGCATAAAAGAGTGTTAAGGGAGTAATTGTAGCATCATAATAGATTAATAACTACCTCATGAGGTGAACAGGCACACTTCTCATCCCTATAATGGAAGATAGGGAAATTTTTCAAGTCTTATTGGCATGCAAAAGAGAGATATGTTAATGCTTTATGGAGGATTATGAGAGCATAATGCACCTTTATAACAATGAAAAGGAGAGATGTTTTACTAGGTTGGCATTCTTACACTTTAAATATGTCAAACAAAATTGAAGGAGTATCCACTATGCCATTTCCTACATCAAATGCTCATTGATGACCACCAACCATGAAGGCAACACATGAAAGGAGTATGGGGTTGTTGTTGATGCTTGTAACTTATGATAGAGTGAATGAGGACCATTCATGACCATTAAATTCCTTACCCATGCCACACTCTCTTCTCCCTCTTGTTCATGTTCTATAAATTGAAGCTCTAAGGCTGTTGTACTCATCCCTCTATTGGGTATGAAGAGATTCTACCTACATTGTATCTTGTAAACCTTTTAAATTGATATATAGAATATTTAGCTTCTATTGATAGATTAGTGTGTTCTATTCTTGTTTATTTTAATAAGTGAAGTATTATTCCCATTTACAGGTCCTTATTCTCACTTAGTTGCTAGGAGATTATTTTATGCAGATCATGTAATGTGTCAAAGTGTTGGTCATTGTGCTTGTAGCAAAATCTGATTGGTAGTGTCATAAATAGACCTCCCATTCACCATCCTCAAGTTGTAACCAATTTACATATCCTCCACATGAAGCATTAATGCTTAAGAGTCTCTAGGAGAAGGTGATCTAATCATTAGTCCTTGTCTAGTTCACTAGTGTTGTTGAAGGATCAATTAGAGTGGATACATCATTTTGGTTCATGACCTCTATTGATGATGAAAAATGTCATGCAAATGAATCAACCCATTAGCCTATTATTAAGGTCAAGATAGAATCATACCAATTTTATTTTAAGGGACCTATGGCTAAAAATCAATCCTAAGGTATGTAAAAATGTCTTTTAAAGTTATGTGGATTATTATATTTAATAATAAATCTAAATCAAGCTTACAAATATTTACTAAATTGATCAAACATAACATGAAAATCAAATATGTCAATAAGATTACTCATAAACAATTCTTTGATCCAAGAGGCTAATCTTTCATTCAATATAATATAGTTCAATCTCAAGTCTATTATAAACTATCATCTGACCTATCCAATAGAATAAATTCTATGAATTAGATGATCTCTTGAAGGATATAAAATTATATTGTTGAAAGGTGTTTCTTATGTTCATACTTACAACACAAAGATGAAATTAATCAATAACAACCAAGAAGGTAGACAAACTCTAAACAACTAACAACTACTAACAATAGAAAACTAATTAATAAACTCTCTAAACTAACTTAAAAAAGTAGATAGAACATAAATCTAAAGTAAAATAAAATAGAAATAATAAAAAATCTAAGCAAAATTAAAGATGGATTAAACTAAAATAAAAGAAAAGGAATTAGATTAATGAAAGATTAATCTAAAACAAATTAAACTTAATTAAAATTAAAGCCAATATAAACTACAATAGACTTTACAAATCTCAAAAGAGAGAGTCATCTTAGCAGAAAGCATAGATTTTATTTGAAAAACCAACATCTTTCTTTACAAACACTTGATAGATAACTTTTACAGTCAAAACAAATCAATGAAATTTCACAAATAGCAAAGTGTCCATCATTATTTGAGTTAAATACTTGGATTCTGCACATAGGACTACAAATGTCAATTATCAAAAAGGGACTATTTAAGATAATTTGGAGTTATCTATAGTCCAACTAAAAAACTAATATCAATAATACAACTAAATTATTGAAAATTTTATAATTTTAAATTCTCTCCAATATAATAAATAGAGAATAGATCCTAATTATTACCATACTCTCCACGTGGAACTTGCACATAACCAAAAAACTATTCATATTAAAAAATTATCTCCCATCCAATTTAGGGACATAAGTCCATATTATCTAAGATAGTCTTTAAAACATGTTAACTTGACAAAGTTCAGATAATATTTTATAAATGATAATATAAAAATTGGATATACCTGTATTGCCTAAACAATTACTCAACCTTCAGAGAAAGTACCCTTAGGTCTATCTATAAAAGTCATGCTATCTCATATAAGTTGCATAAAAGAGAGAGATAAATGATTGAATTCATAAATATATGAGTCTTCAATACCTATGTTGTTCCCCCTCTTTCAAATGAATCTTTGATATCCTTTTATGCCTTTAATTTGGTTTAAAATAAGTTATAACTAACCTTTAGTTAGTTATTAGTTTAAATTAACTAATTAAATTTAAAAGTCAGTTAATTATAAACATTTATTAGCTAAGGATATGTTTAATTAAGTCTTAAAAAGTTATAATTGATGAAGTATTTTATTATAGACCGGGTACTAATCTTATGGGTGGGGACCCTCATCAATTAATAATAAATAGAACACATATATCAATCATTAGACATATAAGTCAAAGATTAATAAAATTTTATTTATATTAAACCATAATGCATGTATCAAATTAAATTATATATATATATATATATATATATATATATCAAAAATTAAGTGTGTTGTACTTCCCAAAACTTATCAAAAATCTAAAAGTTTATGCATCAAGACTGTAAACCAAAATATCAAGTATGAAAGTAAACTATTCTGCCAAATAGTTCAATTGAAACATAAAAGTACATCTAAATGAAAATAAATAGTCATAAAAATCTAAATGAACCTCAATTAAAGGCTTCCCCTATTCATTAAAAACTTCATTATATTCCATTTCAATGGATGGAAAATGAACTGTACAATGATATCTAAAACAAACATTATTTTTTCAAAATATAATTCTAATTGAAATTTCAACTGAGAAACAACTGAATTCATTAGTGAACTATCAATTAAATATCCAATTTCAATATAAAGCCCAAAACTTCAATACTAAGATGTAGATTTAAAAGAAGCTTCATTTTATCTAACTTTTTAAAACTAGTACTTGCAACTAAAAAATGGTAGATAAAATTCATGATTTCAAAACCATCATAGTTATACATTGACAACATCTTGAAATATATCTTTTCATAATGGATAACTATATTTATTAAAATCTCTTCTATATAAAATCAATTTATGACTTTCTAAACAAACAAATAGAAACTGCCTCCATAGAAACCAAAGTTTGAGTTTCTCAAAAACAACCAAGATCTCATGAACTCAAAATATTTTAAACCCTTCCAGGATAAAAATGACATACAAGATCAACAACTTATACATAAATAACCAAATATAAAAACCAATTCGTGTTATATCAAAACATTGACACTGCTCAATTTCCATAATATGCATGTGAACCTTCTTTGGAGACTAAAAAAGACATGCATGCACCATAGTCCTTTAGAGTTTCCAAATATACACATGAGATGAATATAGTTTATATATGTAACTCAAACTCCAAAAAAAATATTAACCATAGACATTTAGACATATACCATCTTAGATATTTTGATAAAACCTCAAAATATATTCAAAAGTGAAGCCTCAAAAAAATGAATTCTTAACATCTTAAGAAAATACGTTCATAGTTTCCAAATTAGGGTTGAGGAAAATGTTCAAAACCTTTGACCTATTCATGAAAACACACATACAAAAAACCCTTTTTGAAGTCATTTCTAAAAATTATCAAATATTCATGTGAACAAATGAATTTGTTAAACCATGAATGAATATCCAAAAAATCCATCATGCAAAATTTATTTCCAAAATTTTAAAGGACCCATCCAATCTAGAAAAAGACCATAAACCTTTCTTTATTTAAACTCGATAAGCTTTATTCCACAATATGCATGTGAATGCCCTATCAACATTAAAATTAGATATATATGCACCCTAATCCCTTTCATCTAATAACTTTAATAAAAACTTTGAAATAAAACTTGACTTTGGGACCATTTATATGGTGCACTAAAAACCCACAGATTCCAAGTTTTTTTAATATTACCAAGTACCCAGTTTCAAATACAAGCAACTCTGTAAAAGACCAGGCATTTAAAAATAAGAACTAGTCTCAGTCATTATCACTACATGATAAAAATATTCACTGAGTAACCATTCATCTTTAGAACATTTATATATAGGCAAACCTTTTGATCATATATTCATACACCCATTATCATACTTTTCTTACAAGGATAAATCAGATAGGAATTATTTTCATGTGTGGTTGTAATAGCTAAAACCATAAATTTTCTTTATTTCCATCACACATGCAAATCATATGCAAATTTGAAATTACTTCTTAACATACAGATAATAATTACTTAAATATACACAAATATACAGAAAACTTCTTGAAACCATTAACATGTAGACCATCCAATCTTTCTTTAAATAAATATAAAAAAAACTAATAAAATCCTTCAAAAAATCATTAAATTCATTTATGACGTACCTGTTTATGCTTCCTTATTATCCTTTCACTTGGAATCCTAAAAAATCCCTTCTCTGCAACTCAAAAATCCAACTAACTAGAGCTTTGATTTCATGACCAATCTTTCCAAAATGACCATAAACCAAGAAAAATAACCCACTTGTATTTGCCACCTTCCACCATAACTGACTTGGCTATGTGCTTGTTCCCTAATGGCTCACTTTAATTGAGGAAATACTTAGAGATCCTGATATCTTAGTTATCGACATAATCAAAATTAGTAATGACTAGCTCTTTACATTAAAATCCTTAATGACTTTTACCATTCGAGACAATCATGCTTCAAATTAAACTCTACCTTACTGTCAAAATATTCCATTATGATCTCAAAGCATCAGATATGATTCATATTAAATGCTTATGTCAAATCAACATGGCTCAATGGGTCATCAATTAATTGCCTAATAAATGACGTAAAATTAATTGCCACATCATCATACCATGCCAAAATAAAACACAATAACCATGTCATCTTCATATCTTTTGATACTTATGTTTAAAAATAAATATTTGAGTAATTATTAGGGCTTTCAAATCAAAATGACTTAGACTTAGGATATTAAATAGGTCCTTAGTATTAAATAACCCTTTTAAAATTAGAATAATGACCTTAAACTTAGGATACCAAATAGGTACTTCAATAAATAAATGTATTACTTCTTTAAATGCAATATTTTTAAACTGTAATAATCATCTATATAATCTCATTATCTATTTCAAATCAATAATCACATCATCTATGTATACCAATGAAAATCATCGAATCATCACAAACTTGTTCAAACTATCAAATCTTAAAATCCATTCCTAAAATTGTCATGATAATCCATACTAAAATCAAATAAAGACATCTGAAAATTTCATAGCAACATATATATTTTTATATTGAAAGCATATGAAGGGGAATCATATCAAACTAAAAATGCTGAGATGTAATCTGGATAACTAATCTAAAAATAAAAATGACTAATCACATACATATTTAGTGATATATAGATGCACATTTTATTCATTGATCCATTATGCCTTTTGAAACCACTAAAAATATAAATAAAATTTCATCAACCAATCATTTTCAATTCATAATAAAAAATATGTATCCAAATATACTATTAATTGATCGAGTCCCCAACATAGTTTTAAATTTCATGACTGAGTCATCATTATGGTTGAAAGTACTAATATTTTAAAATTTTTGAGGGGATGTGAGAAATAGGCATAACACTGGTGACCTTACTAGCCAGTTTCAAGTATGAAATTAGGTAGTAATCAAATTGCCTATTATAAGATCATTAACTTGAGAATCTGATCCAGATAAATCATTTTTGAAGTAGCTATGTGCAAACCCTTTTTAATAATTTTAAATAAGGGATGTTTGCACACACAAATGCAAACGCCTAAAATACAATATCTAAAAATAAAGTATAACTTTGACAACTAGTTATAACTCAACATATATTATTCATCCATAAAGAAAATTAGATTTATAAAGAGCAATATCTGAAAATAATTGACACTTACAACTAGATTGTAGCATCTTTGCATTCTTCATAATTTGAAACTTCATCCATTTATAACACTTGTTGATTTCTTCAAAAGTAAAAGGAAGCAACAACAGAAAGAAAACAAACAACAAGAAAAGAAAATAACACAAACCAAAAAAGAGAAATAAGATCAAAACATCAAACCAAAATTGACAAAATATTTACAGAAAAAAAAGAAATAAATCATTCACTATGGGATAAAATGAAGGATACATCATAGCTGAAAAATAACAAAAGCAAAGAAATAAAACTTAATAAATGAAGGAGGTATAAGAATAAATGATGAAAGATCTCTTCCAATATAACTATAATTTAAGACATTATTTTTAACATGTAAATATATATGATAAGTCAAGCTATATGATTTGAAAGTATCAAGACAACATGATAAACACATTAAATAACCTTGAATAAATAGAATTAAATCATGGTTATGCATGATTTTAGTCATTTCATGGTTTTGTATTGTATATGAAAGATTATATCTGATTTGAAGTGAGATGAATATTTTTAAGATTAGAATTGAGGGACTCTTTATCATTAAATTGACTTGATTTTTTAGGTATATCTTAATAATTTTGATTATCTTCTAATTTAACATATGTAGTAAGATTTATTGTTTAAAACTTTAAATGGTGATAAAATTTGAAATATTCACATTCAATGTTATTACACAAGTCTTCTGATTTAAATTCTATAGAAGAATCCTTATAAGAAATATCATACTTGTAGACACCTAAAAGAGGCCACCAATGACAATCAATTAGGCTTTTGACCAATTTCCTTCAAAATGAAAAATTTGGCATAAAAACAGTAAAACAAATTAAATGAGTTGAAATGGATATACTTAGGTGTTGATTTTGGCTAGTGTATCGTTAAATGGGGCAATATAATTTATGAAGTAGCTTACTTCAGTCAGATTATTTTGAGTCAAAATGGCATTTTCACACCTAGATGGTCTAGATTACTCTTTTCTATCAAATTTATTGTACAAGATATGTGCATTTATTATTTTGCATTGGCAACATCCTAAATGGGATAATGGTTTCAACACATTTAACATCAACTTCCAATTCTAATCCATTTAAATTTCAAGCCAATAATATGACATTTCAACCAATTTGATTAATTTGTGCACAAATTACCAAGGTTTTGCATCAAATTCGACTAATCATGTTTAAGGTTAACTAAACAAAATCAAGATCTTATATTAATTTTCCATGGGACTCTGAGAATATTTATTTTTAAAAATTTATTGTCATTAATTGCATCATTAAATGACATCATCCTATGGGGTGGCATCCACAAGCCATATATGATATATATATTAGAATTAATGCCTCCCATGTCTCATTAAGACCCTCCATGCCTATTTAATGCCACTCTATCCAAAATATTGATGAGATTATTTATTAATTTTAATTATATAATTGAATTAATACTTAGCCACACATCTTCATCTTGAGATGGATGGTTCAGGTCGATTCTAAATCTTTCAAAAAATCTATAAATAAGAGGCCTTACCTATTGAATTTTAAGATATTTTATGCCAAACTTATAATGCCCAAATAAATTCAAAATCATTGCATCCTAGTGTTATAATACCCAAATTTTGATCTAATGTAAGCTAAGCCAAAGCCAAACAAGGTGCTAAGGAGAGATGGATGTAACCACACTTCATTGATGTAGATTTCATGAGCACAAACTGAGCAAGCCACTATAAAAAGCATTTTGAAGCATCCAAGGAAAGTGAAAAAAGGTCTTTATTTCATGTTTTAGTTATGTTTTCCATTTTTTTAACTAAGCTCCTCTTTTGAGATAGGCTTAGGGTATTAGTTTAGTGTGTTTTGATTGATTTTTTTAATTCACTAACACAATACTAATCTCCCTCTATTGCAATCCTATGTTCACAATACTCACTTGTTAATTTTGTCTTGTGATCTAAATAATTTAAAAAATCAAAATTTTCATACTCAACTTCAGTCAATTGATTGCTTATCTTGATGTCTGTAATATCATGAACTTATTTTTCTATTGTTATAACACTAAATCTAGCATAAAAGAAATCAAAATTTTGATTATCATTATGATATTTTGAATCAAGGGTGATATGAGAGTTATAAGAAGGATTTGAATTAGATTTGACATTGTTATAGAGCGTAATAAAATCATAAGTAGATGAATAATTTCTATTGGGAAAATAATCAGATTCAAAATCTAAAAAAAATTTGATATTAAAGTCAAGAGTTTAAAGTTCAATTTTTTTAAAAACATCATTATCCTCCTCGTTGGATATGTCTGAAAGAAAATAAAGAGTAGATTTATTTAACAAAGAGACATCACTAGAAAATAAATTAGAATTAAAAGAAAACATGTTATCATATGCTTGATCATATTGATTAAATGAGTTAAATTGTTCTAATTATGAATTTGATGAATAATCTAAATTTAAACATTTTGATGAAGTATCTAAACTATAATCTAATTTTTGAGAGGTATTTTTTGCATACCATGTCATGATTTAACTATAAATAAAAAATATAGATTTTTTTTTGAGAAATTCATGTTCAAAATACAACATTAACATTGAGCATTTTTTGCATTTGAGCATATCATGATTGAGCGAGCAAATTTTATAGAAATTTTGATTTTGTCTTCAAATGTGAGCAAACTTCTAGGCTGAGCCAAATTTAACAATACCAATTTTTTGGATAATCTAAACATAATTTTTAGGTAAATTATTCTTCTAACAAAGAAAGAAAAGATGACCACTTGGTCAAAAAGAAAAATAAATTTCATTTAATTTAGAAAGGAAACACAAAATAAATATTCCCCTATAGACTTTTTAAATTTAAAATAGAGCATGAACCATGATATTAGACTTTGATCTACTTGATTTTCAATTAAGTTTTTTATGTAAAGCCATTCTTGAGTGAGCTCATCTATATTTTTCATAACTGAGCAAGAAATAGTCATGAAATTAGAATTAAAATCTGGGTCACCAGTTATGATAACTATGAACTAAAAATTGGTGACAAATTATGGTAATGTGAATCATTAAAGATAAGAATGAATAAAGAAATACTCTTGATTTGAACTTCCCAGTGGAGTCACCAAATTTTTTGATGATGAAAAATGTCATGCTAATGAATCAACCCATTTGCCTATCATGAAGGTAAAAATGGAATCATACTAGTTTAATCGTAAGGGACCTATGGCTAAAAATCAATACTAAGGTGTGAAAAAAGGTATTTTAAAATTTTAAAGATTATTATACTCAATAATAAATCTAAATCAAGCTTACAAATATTTATTAAATTTATCAAACACAACATGAAAATCAACTATGTCAAGAAGATTACTCAGAAACAATTCTTTGATCCAAAAGGCTAATCATTCCTTTAATATTATATAATTAAATCTCAAGTTTGTTATAAATTTTCATTTGACCTATCCAATAGATTAAAGTCTATGAATTAAATGATATCTTGAAGGACTAAAAATTATATTTTTGAAAGGTGTATCTTATGTTCATGCTCACAACACAAAGATGAAAGTAATTATTGACAACCAATAAGACAGACAAACTCTAAATAAATAACAACTACTAATAATAGAAAACTAAATAATAAACTCTCTAAACTAACTTAAAGAAAAGCAAAAATAATAGAAAGCTAAAGTAAAACAAAACAAAGATAATAAAAAAACTAAGTAAAATTAAAGATGAATTAAACTAAAAGAAAAGAAAAGGAAATAGATTAATAAAAGATTAATCTAAAACAAATTAAATTATATTAAAATTAAATCCAATATAAAGCACAAAAGACTATGTGATTCTCAAAAGATAAATTTATCTTAGCAGAAAAGATAGATTTTATTTGAGAAACCAACATCTTTCTTTACAAACACTTGAGAGACAACTGTTACAATCAAAATAGATCAATGAAATGTTGTAAATAGTGAAGTGTTCATCATTATTTAGGTTGAATACTCATATTCTATACATAGGATTACAAATAAAAATTATCAAAAGTTGTTAACTTGACAAACTTCAAATAATCTATTATAAATGATAATATATAAATTAGATATACCTACATTGCCTAAGCAGTTATTCAACTATTAGAGAAAGTACCATTAGGTCTATTTGTGAAAGTCATGCTATCTCAGAGAAGTTGCATAGAAGAGAGAGAGATAAATGATTGAATTCATAAATGTATGAGTGTTCAATACCTGTGTTATTTTCCCTTTGTCAAATGAATCCTTGATCTCATTTTATGCTTTCAATTTGGTTTGAAGGAAGTTATGACTAACTTTTTGTTCGTTATTAGTTTAAATTAACTAATTAACTTTAAAAGTCAATTAATTATAAATAGTTATTAGTTAAGGATAAGTTTAATTAAAGCTTAAAAGTATTAATTGATCAAGTATTTGATTATAGAATAAGTACTAATCCCAATGAGTGGAGACCCTCATCAATTAATAACAAATAGAACACATATCAATCATTAAATAAATATGTCAAATATTAATAAATTTCTATTATATTAAAGAATAATGCATGTCTAAAATTACCTTAGGCATATGTGTGTGTGTGTGTGTGTGTGTGTGTGTGTGTGTGTGTGTGTACACACACACACACACACATGTATGTGTGTATATACACACACACACACACACACACACACACACACACACACACACACACACACACACACACACACACACATATAATATACATATATATGTGTTATATATATATATATATAACACATATATATGTATATATTATATATGTATGTGTGTGTATATATATATATATATACACATACATATATGTGTGTGTGTGTGTGTGTGTGTGTGTGTATGTAAATATATATATATACACACACACACACACATATAATACACACACACACACACACACACACACACACACACACACACACACACACACACAAATATATATATATATATATATATATATATATATATATATATATATTATATATATATATGTGTGTGTGTGTGTGTGTGTGTGTGTGTGTGTGTGTGTGTGTGTGTGTGTGTATAACTGTTGTACTTCCCAAAACTTATCAAAAATTTGAAAGTTTAAGCATCAAGACTGCAAACCAAAATATCAATTTTGAAAGTAAACTATTATGTCAAATAGTTCAACTAAAACATAAAATTATATCTAGATGACATCTAGTGGTCATTAGAATTTGAAAGAACCTCAATTATAGGCTTCCCCTATTCATTAACAACTTCATTATATTTCATTTCAATGACTAGAAGATAAACTATACAATGATATATGAAATAGACATTATTTTTTCAAAATATAAATCTAATTAGAATTTTAACTGAGAAACAATTGAGTTCATCAATGAACTATCACTTTAATATCCAATTTCAAGATAAAGCCCAAAACTTAAACACTGAGATTCAGATTCAAAAGAAAATTAATTTTATCTAACTTTTTAAAACTAACACTTGAAATTAAAAACTAGTAGATAAAATTTATGATTTTGAGACCATCATATTTATAAATTGACAATTCCCTAAAGTATCTCTTTTCACAATGGCTGATTGTATTTATTCAAGTCTCTTCTATATAAAACCAAATTATGACTTTTTTAATAAACAAATGGAAATTACCCTCATAAAAACTAAAGTTTAGGTTTCTAAAAAAAATGAAGACCTCATGAACTTCAAATATTTTAAACCCTTCCAAGATAAACATGACATACAAGATCAACAACTTATACATAAATAACCAAAGCCAAAAACCAATTTATGTTATATCAAAATGTTGACACTGCTCAATTTCCATAATATGCATACATGCATGCACCGTTGTCCTTTGGATTTTCAAAATATACTCAAGAGATGAATAGAGTTTATACATGAAATTGAGACTCAAAAAAAACCTTTTAACCAAATACATTTAGACATATACCATCTTAGATATTTTGATAGAAACTCAAAATATATTCAAAAGTACAACCTCAGAAAAATGAAGTCTCAACATCTTAAGAAAATACACCCATAATTTCCAAATAAGGTTTGAGGAAAACATTCAAAACCTTTGACCTACTCACAACAACACACATACAAAAAACCATTTTTGAAGCCATTTATTAAAACTATTATATATTCATGTGAACAAATGAATCTGTCAAACCATGACTGAATATGCAAAAAATTCATCATGCATAATTGATTTCCAATACTTCAAAGGATCCATCAAATATAGAAATAGACCAAAAAACTTGATTTATTTAAACTTGATAGACTTTATTCCATAATATGCATGTGAACACACTATCAAGATTAAAACTGGATATGCATGCACCATAATCTCTTTCAATTGATAAATTTAATAAAGCCTTTGAAATAAAACTTAACTCTAGGACCATTTATATGGTGCACTAAAAAACCATAAATTATAATAATTTTTAAAATTGGAAAGCACCCAATTTTGATTATAAGGAACTCTATAAAAGACCAAGCATATAAAAAACAAGAACCAGTGTTAGTTATTATCACTACATGAGAAAAATATTCACTAAGCAACCATTCATCTTTAGAATATTTGTGTATAGACAAACCTTTTGATCATATATTCATACATCCATTATCTTACTTTTTTGACAAAGATAAATTAGATAGTAATTATTTTCATGTATGGTTGTAATAACTAAAACCATAACTTTTTCTAATTTCAATCACACATGCAAATCATACACAGAGTTGAAATTACTTATTATCATATAGATAACAATTACTTAAATCTATTCAAATATCAACAAAAAACTTCTTGAAAACATTAACATGTAGATCATTTGATATTTATTTAAATAAATATCCAAACAATTAAAGAAATCCTTTAAAGAATCATTAAATTCATTTAAGTCATACCTGATTATGCTTCCTTATTATCCTTTCACTTGGAATCCTAAAAATCCTTTCTCTGTAACTCAAAAATCTAACTACCTAGAGCTTTGCTTTCATGGCCAAGCTTTCTAAAATGACCACAAACCAAGAAAAAAAACCTTCTTATATTCACCACCTTTCACCATAACTGACTTGGCTACGTGTTTGTTCCCTATTGTCTCATTTCAACCAAAGAAGTACTTAGTGATCTTGCTATTTTAGTTATCGACATAATCAAAATTAGTAATGAATAACTTGTCATACTAAATTACTTAATGAATTCTACCATTCAAGGCAAGCATGCTTCACATTAAACTCTACCTTGATGCCAAAATCTCTCATGATGATCTTGAAGCATCATATATGCTTCATATTAAATGTCTATGCCAACTCAAAATGCCTAGATGGGGCATCAATGAATTACACAATATATGACATAAAATCAAACACTACATCATCATACCAGATCAAAATGAAACATAATAACCATGTCATCTTCATATCTTGTGAGACTTATATTTCAAAATAAGGATTTGAGTAATTATTAGGGATTTCGAATCAAAATGACTTAGACTTAGAATATCAAATAGGTCCTTAGTCTTTAATAACCCCTTTGAACTTAGAGTAATGACCTTAGACTTAGGATATGAAATAGGTCCTTTAATAAATAAATGTATTACTCCTTCAAATATAGTGTTTTCAAACTATAGTAATCATCTATATAATCTCATTATCTTTTTCAAATCAATAATCACATCCTCCATGTATACGAATGAAAATCAAAGAATCATAAAAAACTTTTTTGAACTATCAAATATAAAAATCCATTCCTAAAATTATCATGATAATCCATACTTACTAAATTCAAATAAAGACATCTGAAAATGTTAAAACAACATATATATTTTCATCTTGAAAACATATAAAGGGGAATCATACCAAACTAAAAATGCTGAGATGTAATCTGGATAACTAATCCAAGAAGCAAAATATCTGATCAGATACATATGCAGTGATATATAAATGCATATTTTATTCATTGATCCATTATGCTTTTAAAAACCACTCAAAATATAAACATAATTTCATCAACCAATCATTATCAATTTATAATCAAAAATATGTATCCATATATACTATTAATTGATCGAGTCCCCAACATAGTTTTAAATTTCATGATTGAGTCATCACTATGGTAGAAAGTATTAATATTTTCAAAAATTTTAGGGGGTATGAAAAATAGGCATAAAAACCTCCAGTAGTATAGGTTTCAATTTTGTGCATTTCTCTATCTCTTTTCATCACCAAGTTATTAGTCTCAATATTTAGGCTCAATAGATGCCCTAGGGGATCTATCCCCATAAAATAGAGGCTTAGTCCATCCATAGGTCACCCAAAACCTTGGACTCATCCCGTGTTACCCCAAACTTAGAGAGGTTTGAGTAATATTCTTCTAAGTGTGTAGTTTGGTGGTTAACAAGGATTCCCTAAGATCCTCGAGCATAAGCTTCGTAAACTTTTTCTAGAATTAGAAGTGGTTTATATTTATTATATTTGACAAATTTACCTTTGGATGGGAAACCCATGACCCATGCCATCATATCCTCATTGATGTAAATGGTAACATCCTATGATAGATAGATCTTTCCCTCATTATATCACCCTAGAAATAGTTTCATGATTTTTTTGAGGTCACTGAAAGTCAACGGTTAGATTAGGTGATTGACATTTATGGTATGCAAATGATGTGGTTGTGCTAAAGTGAGGGGTTATGCACTTTGGAATGCCTCTATAATGAACAATTTTCACTCCATTAATTTGATGAACTATGATACATCTAAGTTTGAAAACTTTATTTGTCAAAGGTCCAACCTAATGTCCAAATCTTCCTTCTATGTATTGCTGATAGTTTTGACTATATGGGAAAGATAAAAAGTATCCATAATATATTTTCAAATTCTAGCACAATACACAATTAAAAAACTATTACTCTTTTCTTAAGAAGATGGAAAATTTGTAGATATGACAAAAGCTTCCCACACACTCTTCATCCTACCTTTACTTTAAATGTTCCTAATTGCCATTTGATCTTTCCTGTACATGCATCAAGTAGAAAGAATCTTGTCTATTTTGTGTGTCAAATTTAATGATCTAGCTTAACTTTTTATGATAGATAAAATACAAGAAATATCCCATCACCCTATTTTTCACATGTTGTACTTGAGCATTCCATCCATGATGTTAACCTTCAATATATTTTTGGATATTTATCAATAATTTATCATTAATGGTTACATTTTACCCTTAGTATATGAATATAATTGATATCCTACCATTGTACAATACCTAAACTTAATTTAAGTTACACTCTATAGTTTTAAACTCATTGCATCTTTCAACCAATACACTCTTCATTGATGGTGCCTTTGATAACATTGTTGCTTATTACACACCCTTTTAATTCTAAGAGATCATATTCTAACTTATGCACTTTATAAAAACAAATAACTTATCTCCACTCAACATAACTTAAAATAAATCCTAAACTACATGGTGTGACTTAGCACCTTCTCATACTTGTAGATATGGATTATTGGTGGTAAGATTTGAGCTTACTGCCATTCACCTATTTAAGTAAAAAGGTTCCCTATAAATATCTTAAAACTAATATTCTTGGCTATAAACTTATGCATAACATATGGACCTTTCCATCTAATTTTGAGATACTTGAGAAATATCTAAATTGACTATCATAAAGTAATACTAGCTGATCTACCCAAAACTCTTTGGTGCATAGCTTCTTGTCATGATTTGATTATGACTATGTTTATGCACCTCCTATGTCCAAAATACTTTGTGTCGATCTTCATTTATGTGATTTAGCTCTAGTAACTTGTTTTTCAATGATTCTTGATAACCCATGTGCATACTAATTGTAATTGATTGGGTTAGAATCACATACTCTATGGGCATGAATACTTTCATCCCATAGACCAACTAAAATAGGGTGAAACATATTGCATACTTATAATGTGTGTGATATGCCCATAGAACTATAAAAAGTCAATCTTCCTAGTCATCCCTTTGAACATCCTAGATTTTAATAAGTATCTTACTTAGTACCTTATTCATATCTTTAGCTTGGCTATTAGCTTGGGGATCATATGTTGTACTTTTATGGTGTAAAATAAAAAGTTCATTAGTGAGAATATTTATAGTCTTGTTCAAGAAATGTGTTTATCTATCACTTACTAGTTTGATGGGACAACCAAACGTAGTAATGATATTTTCATATAGGTACTTTGCTACATCCTTAACACTACTTCTAGGCATCTTAGTAGCTTCTACCCACTTTGGTAAATAGTCTATTACAATAATAATATATATGGCATGATTGTATTTACTAGTTGGACTAATAGGACCAATGAAATTAATTACCCATTGCTCAAAAGCATATTGTGCTAGCATAAGTTGTAGAGTTATTTAATCTCCTTAGTTCAATTTATCCATCCTTTGACATATATTTTGCTCTTGTGAAATTATGTGGGCATCTTGAAACATATAGGGACACCAAAGGAAACTCTGTAATATCTTCCTCATAGTTACATATCCTATGAAGTGACCCCCTATGATCCCCTGATGTGCCTCCTCAAGTAACTGTGGCCTTTCATGCTCCAGTGCAACTTTGTGTAGCACTTCATCCTTACCTAAATGATAAATAAATCCATTTATAATAATATATGGAAAGGATATAGTAATAATTTACTTCTTATCCTTTTCCACGTAATGTTTTAGAAAGATCCCTTGTTTAATAAATTTTGTGATATCTTATAACTATTCTAGGATTGCAGACACACAAAACAAATGTGAATCTATAAACTCATCTATGATATCTTATGGTTCCTTAACATTTTATAGCCTACTCAAATGATCTAGATCCACATTCTCTCAGCTTGGCTTAATATTTATTTGGAATTGAAATTATTGGAAGAACATCAACCAACATGAAATGTGTCCTCCTAGCATGGGCTCATTAACAAGGTATCATAGTGTTAAATGATCATTGAATAACTCAAAAGGTGTATCAAAAAGGTACTACCATAATTTTTGAAGTGTAAATACCATAAATTACACTTCCTATTTAGTTTTTGTATATTTTTTCTCCATAGTATACAATTTACTTCTTTCAAAATAGATAGGGTGATCCATTCCACCCTCTCCTGGTTATGATAATACTGCTTCAAATGTGTTTTTTATGCATCTACATGTACATGAAATGGTTTACTCTAGTGTAAAAAGACTATGATAAATGTAGTTACTAGTCTCTTCTTCACTTTAATGAGTTCTAATTGGCATTCCTCTATCCATACAGACTACATTCTTTAGTGCAACAATTTCTCCAAAGGGACAAAATGGCTACACACCCCTTAATTAACTTATAGTAGTATCTTCTATGTCCCAAAAAATATTGAATCTTTATCTAACTTCTAGGTGGAGGCATTCCCATAATTTCTATGATCTTAGATTGATCTACCAAGATACCCTTACTACATACTACATATCCTAGTAGAACTCCAAATGGTGTAAAAAATAAATATTTATTCAAAATGAGTGCAATTCACAACACCCTACATCTCTCTAACATAAGTTTAGGTTTAGATAAATGATTTTAGGACAAAGAAAACACTACCTAGTTATCTAATTATACTTATTAAAAGTCATGGATAAAGTTCTTAAATAAATTGACTATATATCTATAAAAAACTATAAGTACATTCTTTAAACCAAATGGCATTACCTCATATGCAAAGGAGCCACATTCAGTTACAAAAGTGGTCTTTGCCCTATCTTATTCTACATCAAGATCTGATTATATCCACTAAATCTATCTATGAAGGATTATACTGCATGCCCTATTATCACTTCTCAAGCTTCATCTATGAATGGAATCAGAAATGGATAATTGACATAAGCCTCATTCAAGATATGGTAGTATCCATAGTTTCAGATCCCACTAGTCTTGTTTAGCTGTATAACCATGGGGATAACATAGTCAAATTTATTTATGGGAAAGATAATACAAACTTCTTGCATATGATCTAACTTAGCTTTCAGTTTAAGCTTCATATTTGGATTTAATTTAGAGGGTCTTTTCTTGATTGGGTGTGTGTACTCATTCAACTCAATGTGTATTTATCCTAATGATAGATACACACCTTTAACCTCTAAAGATTTTTTAGGGAAGACATATTAGTAAACCCTTAAGAGATGCATAACTTCTAATATGTCTTTATGAGACTAAAAATCTATAATATGTGCTAACTTGGGAAAGATATCTATTCTAATGTTATCCACATGTTCCTTCAATGGTTCTTGATATATGTTTCATCCACCTTAGGAATTGAGTCACATAGTTTCCACTAGGCTTTCCACTCTAGAACATTTATATGTCACAACTTTTCATCTTATCTCTACTTTGTGGTTGGGTCTAGGAGTGGCTCAACCTATCATTTAGGTTTAAATAGACCGAGTAAAGCCATGTCATCCTCATCATCCAAATTATACATCCAATCATCTTGACCCTTATATCATATGTAAAGTTTTAATGATTATTTTTTCCTTCCCCTTTAATGCTTTGTGGATCTATAAGGCATCTTTCAAATTACAAGTTAGTCTTTGTTGTAAAGATGACTCAACCCTATTGTCTAAGTCCTTGGTTCTCCCATAACATAGAAAAGACTTTAACTTCTATAATGCCTAGTGCATCAAGGGGTTTTTATCTTAAAAATTTAACATTTGAGTTAAGTCCCTTTGGACCTATGCCCAATGCTTCATCTTTCACCTATGCTCTTGATGTATGTACCAAGCAGTTCAGAAATATCTCGTGTGTATTTGAAAACATGTAACTAGTACTTTAGATCCATAACTTTCAAAATTCAAAATTTGATGCATTGGTAAATATAAAATTCTAGATAGTTCCCTTATTTAAATACTAACCAATCTTTTCTAACTTTGTTAGGAAACTAAAACTAGGCTTAAAATATTTTGCATGATTCACCCAACCTAGTTGATCATCATAGTGAACTAACCACTAGTTCAAAACAATCCCCTTCAATGTATAATTTATATCACTTACCATTTGGTTAGCACCTGGTACATGCTATTTTAATTGATGGATCAACTGGTCAACATCCTTAGTGGAAAAATATTGGGGTATTTTGCATTCTATCATAAAGACCATCCATAAAAAATGTATCTCAGGACGTCCCTTAACCCAGTTGAGTATGTGTGTATCAAAATCCCCAATTATAGAAGAATTTATATCTCAAGGTAGAATGACTTTCAAAGTTAATTCTATGTAATATTTGTCTCTGTGACTTGTTTAGTATAAGAAGTCTATGTCATACTAAGTTGGTGACCTTACAGACATAGATTACACATCCTCTAATTCTAACCATGGAATCTCTATGAGATTTAGCACAAGATTACAAAGTAGTTACTACTTGTAGAGAATTTTTGTTTGTGTATTGGTGTTATCATAGATAAATCTATATTCAATACCTCATAGATCTTTCTATTTATCTTCTACATTCACTTTTGTCTGGCAACACCCCCATAAACATATGGTGAGTCAGGATCTTTGGGTATATAATATGGATTTTTCCAAAATTTATTTAATGGAATTACTATGATATTATCTCCATGATGATATTTGATTTGATTCATCACCATATTCATGGTTATTTGACCATCATATGCCCATTTTTTCTAATGAATGTAGGGTAGTGAGTCTTGTTTGTCTTCATGTCAATGATTTTAAAGATACCATGCAGACTCAACTCTATGACTTTGATTTCCACATCCTCTAGACATAAAATAGGTAAAACTCATCCATATTCTTCAAGGATTAAAGTGATAGGATTATATCTCAACACATGTCATCCAATAGCTACCCATGTTGATCTTGAGATCATGTGAATTATCTTACAAAAATTAAAGACTACCTTGGGTATTTCATACCTTGCTAACATGATATTGATCCTAGAATCAACATCCTATGGTTATTAATCTTAAAATATGATATCATTTTATCTATCTATTTTTATCCTTTCTACGCATATTCTGATTAATTATGGAGTAGATTGGTGATATTATGTGAAATGTCTTCATTATGTAGTATACTGATTAACTTCATGAAATATATTAGGGCAATGATAACCATCTTGTCACATAATGTGATCCATATGTCCATATATCTACACATATGTATCTACAACATCATCTTCAATAGTCTCCTACTATTGGATTACTTTCAAAATTTATGTGACTTATCGCATTTGTCCTCTTTCAATGACTAGTTTAGGATATTTGTCTTACCAAGCCTTTATTATCCCATGATCTTGTGGTATCTCTAGAGGTTGTAATCCTTGTTCCAAATGTTTCTATGTGACTGTTTATATAAGAACATATTATTTGGGTTATGCATTAATTAAATTCATATTCCTTACTACATTATCTATTCACTATTTCTCCAAAAAATGATAGTCCTCTATGTCGTGTTGATGTGAAACTCTATAATGGGCATAATAGGATTGTTGATAAGGAATTGAGGGATAATTATTCTATACATGATTAAACTTTCCACATAAGTAGTATTAAATTAAAGGTCATTGGGAATCATTTACCTTATCTCTTTGTGAAACACCTCAATATCCTCTACTATATCTTCCTCTATATCCTCCTCTATTTACTTGGAATCCCCATCCATTTAATTACCATAACTCAAATCTCCCTAAATCCTATTATGCATTCCACCCTTGTTTTTGTAGACCTTCATACCATCATACTGGTATTAAAGAAGTGATGACATCAAATTTTTCTATTATGCATGGGGAATCATAAGATTTTATTGAGAGGAAGATTGATATTGCATTTTTGGAGCTGTCCAATTCTAGGGTGGAGTTGTCCAAACTTGAGATGGTGGTGTGTAACCAACCATACCTACAAGTTAATAATGTGTCCCTTTAGAATCCATGGTGCACCCATTTTTTCTACACCTATGATTCTAACTTTTGGATTGGGAATTTTTTAGTCATAGTAGTTGTTTTCTACATAGTGATCACAAACACATTCTTTGTAATATCTTCCTTTAGATATTAGAGAGATGTACAAATTTTTTCATCATGATTAGGTGACTTGTATAAGTTATAATACATAGTCTATGGATTCTTGACATACTATATTAGGATATGGCAGTGAGATGTCACATGACCTACCACTTTGCATATTTTGTAGAATTCTATTTTGATTCTTAGGCAATCATTGTTATGATGCACTTCCTTGCTTCACCCTATATACCATATAATATACTTGGGATTGTATCCTCCTTCTTGATATTGTTCCATCCTTTTTAGGAGTTTTTTTATAGTGTTTTATATTTTTAAATTTGAATTGAAAGTATCACCATAATCTTCAATATATTTAACCCTAATCATAACTACTCTTACATCTATCTTTGTGTTGAATTATTTTTGAGTGATGGAAAACCATATTCTTGTTCGTAGTCCTTACAAAAACCAAACTAGTTTATCTTTATCTTCTAGAGAAAAATCCACTTTATTCATTTCATAAAATAATTTAAGATCATATTCAAAGATGGTCTGTTTTGCTCCTTGTCAGATTTATTTCCAATCCTATATAGTTTGACTAGAACATTTATTGGTCTTAAATTCAATGATAAGCATGTCCTTTACCTATTACAAATCCAATTGATTAAAATCTCTATGTAATATTAATTCTAACATGCAACCACATAAATATCCAATTAATTCACACTTATTTATTTCATAATAAATAATTCCATTGGCTTGCGACTTCATGTCACAGGTGAGCAAGTAGTGCTCTAGGTCTACAGACCCATTATATGGTGCTAGATTGATAAAGGCCCCTAATTGAGCTACCATACTATTGTTTCTCATAGGTACTCTATTTGGTTGATAAATGATAGATATCTACAAATTTTATGGAAATGAGGGGAATACTTGAGTTTTTGGCACATGTTATGTCCTTGATCATTCTGGTAATGATATAGTCTTTGATGTTTCCTCATACTCTTCCTCTTATTTTAAGATATTGATTTGTGCAAATAACTCCCTGATTTGTGCAAGAATTATGGGATCTATCTCTAGCAAAGTTAATCTTTGTATATTCTTCTTCTATTATTTGAAAAAACTAAGTGTGACTTCATGATGTGCTACCTTTTGTGCTTGGATACCTTTCTAGTGAATATATTTTGTCAATGGTCCTTTCTAATCCTCATTTTCTAAAGTTGTATTGAAATTAATATGATTCTAAAAAAATAAGGCTTGGGCGATGTTTGCTCAAAAGGTGAATGGTTTATACCTCCAACAACATATTTCTTAGAGCTTGAACCTATGCAATGTTTATGACTATATGACAACCCTATTTTTCCTCCATGTAATACTCTTCTATATGTATACAAACTCTTAAATACTTGAGCTACTTTTACTCTTTTTTATGCCTCTTTTCCTCTCACTTAATCCTCCTTGTCCTCTTTTTCTCTATGAAAATTAAGCCTTGGATCCTTACTCCTCTCATCACCTAGATATTCTTCCCTTCTCTCCTTCTCACTCTTATATTATATGCTACCATAACTCCTTCTATTTTTAACTTTGAGGGTCTTGCTTTATTTATTCCACCATATCTATTTTCATATCTCTCTTTATAACTATGAAGTCTTATTTCAATTTTTATCCTCTTGGTTCTCCATCATAGACTCAAGTTCAAACTATACCTATTTATTGTCTCACCATTCACCCTTTTATCACAAACATCCCCATGACACCGTAAGTGATTACTCCATTTTGACTAGAATATGACCATGGACTTTTCTATAACCAACATCTTGATTAAAAAATGGATTTGTTACAAAAATTTCATTTGATACCCCTATTAAATAGATCCTTTTCCATTTAAAATGCTATATAACATTTTACTATGAACTCAATTATGTATCCATTGCGGTATCAATTATCTAATGATCGATCATATGAGTCTAACTATTATCTAGGTTCTATAGCCACTCTATCTTCTCTTCAATCTATGCAATAACATCTACAACTCTAAATTATAAAGAGTGATATTCCAATCAGGTCAACCAAGAAACTCATAATCTAGGGAGTTTCTAACAAAATATTTCATAATTCATGCCATAGATATTTTCTTTTACTATTTCTCATATGGAACATCCTATCCTTTGTGCTTCCTTCTCTATGAATTTATGAATTTTTGGTTCTAGCTAGCTTTTCACTTCTATTTGATTGGGTAACCATCATAACATCTCTTTATCTAAAGATGTTGTATTATCATTACACCATTTTTAGTAAATATTTTTAATGATTTATTAGAATGTGCTAATTATAGGGGTAATTGTACAAATCAAACTATGAAGTATGAGAAAACATAGATAGTCAAAGAAATATAACACATAAAAGGCAATGTATATTATAATCTAAAAAGTTACATTAATGACATAGATCAAGATTAATTATTCATGAAGTCTACATTATTAAAATAAACTAATTACATCTATTTAACTATGCAAATCAATAAATGACCATAGAGAGAAAATAATAGTAAAATTAGATAAATATCCATTATATAATTGATAAAAATATAGAGAAATAGTTATTGATCAATAATTACATTAAAATGAATCCACCATACATGTAGAACTAGAAAATGATTACAATAAGTCCAATAACCTCATTATTACATTCTAGAAAAACATATATAGATGCCAATCCAATGTTTGTTCTAACTTTTTTGAGATATTCTTTGAGAAAAGATGTTTGAGACACAATTAAAATAACTATGTAATAATAAATCCAATGTGATATATATTTGTCACATACATACAAACATGGAATTTTATGGTCATATTTACCTGCTAACAAACCACATGCTAGTGGTTCACCACACATCTCCCCAATGGGTGTGATTCTTCCCTTCATAAAGGGATAGATGTAGACATTAGAAAAATGTTTATGTAGAATCACTATCACATGAAATATTCATATAAACCATGGAATATATCCTCTATTTACTATTATATCACACACATGCATGTGAAATAGAAGGAATAATGGATAGATAATGTATACAACTATAACATTATGTTAGCCAAAGTTTTCATTATAGTTTTTAGACTTTTGTTAGAGTCAAAATCAGCACACACCCATAATCTATGCTAAATACATTATCATACACATTAAGTGGTAATGAATACTTTATAAAAAGGTTTCCTACCTTTTTCTACTCATTATACTATAATGTGGAGGATGACTTATGAACTGATCTTAAAAAATAAAGTAACTATACATAAGAATACATACCAAATATTATTTATGAAGGTTATTAAAAAATGATCTAGGAAAATAATAAATTCATTATGAAAATCACAAATACCACTAGAAAACTCATTAAATAACTCCAAACATATGCAATATATATTTTATATGAAGTTTTACTAAACCTTTACACCAATGCACTATAAGCTACCATAATTATGCCTTACTAAAATACTTAGCCATAATAATCACAATTATACATCAATTAATTATTTAAATATGGATATTCACATGTAATATGATTCTAAGATTATAAAATTTTAAAGCCACCTTATAGTATTAGATAGGAGAAATGACTTCTAGAGTTTACTAGTTGCAAATTGTAAAATTAAAAAGCATATTCCTATCATGAGCATGTTTAACAATGAGAAGATACACGAAAATATGATTAATAATACATCTAGTCATAAAATACACTTATCTTTAATGAATTATATCAACACTCATAGTCAAATCACTTGAATAGGTACCACAACCATGGAATTAAATTTTTTTCTAAGATATAATTATCTCACTACAAAAAGGTAGACCAAAGTCATTATCTACCAAGATTGGCAAAATAAAAGCCACCCACATGGTATCACTAGTACATAACATGAGGTGAATAAAATACCTACTAAACTCATATATACATGGATATGTTTTAAGTAAAATCCCCATGTGAAATACCATGAGGCTCTTGTGTTGAGCACTGTTCCTATTGTTGAGGTTTGGTATTAATGTTGTTATTGATGTCAAAGGTTGTTCATGAGGTCATTAAAGAATGTTCTTGTTTGATATCATAATTGAGAGGTATGACATTATTTGAGGAGCATGTGAGGCATGTTAGAAAGGTATAAAATCATCAAGAAGTGTTTCAAGGTTAGTTGTCAAATCTCTAGTGCTTGAGAAGCCTAATCATGACACTATTTATTACATGAAGGAACCTTGTGAGAAGGTATGAACATGGTGGCCTAGTGAGATGGATGAAAAGAGGCATAAGAGGACATATAAGGATGATTGAGCATGAATATGAGGCATTGGAGCACTCAAGAGAGTTTTAAGGTAAGCCTATAGGGGTAAGACCTTAACTCAAGGTCTACAACTAGATAAGTTCTAGACCCTATCTGACCTAATGAGGTGTCATTAGGTGTTGTCAAGGAATATAAGAGATGTTTGAATTTTTTTGAGCATGTTATATGTTGTGTGAGCATTTAAGTAAGTTTGAGATCACATGGAAAGAGGTTTTGAGGTCATTTCAAGACCTAATGATGTGTGAAGACTCAGGTGTAGTAAAACAATATGGTGATATCATAGCCTAAGGATGTATCAAGATCAGTTTATAAGGAATGTGTGAATATTTTATAATATAAAAATATAAGCCAATTTTTTTTAAGCATATGTATGAATTTTTAGGTCATGGTTTGTAAGAAAAGGCATGAAAAGTGGTTTCAAGGTCTCTCATGCACACAAAATGAAGGGTTCTCAACTCGAGAAGGCTTTCAAGTGTTCATTAGAATATGTAACTTATACATGGGAAAATAAAATGTTTATTAGAGATGGGGAAGGGTATATGCTAAGATTTATATGAATTATTTTTGAAAACAAGGGACAATCTTTTATGAACAATCGTTAACACTAGAAATAGTGTTAACCCTCTCTAAAATCCTAATAATGACCTAATGTGAAATATATTGATAAAAAGTGAACATAATGGATTTATATGTATATTTAAGTTATTGGTGTTGTATTAAACTCTCCCATATACCTCCAAGTGTGATTGGTTTGTCAGGTGAGTGAGTGGACCCTATAGGAAAGGCCTTATTTCTTAGAAATTTATTATAGCAGTCAGAGTTGACCAAGTTAAATTTGATAAATGGATGAAGGAAAAATATTGAGATTTTTTTTTGATTTAAATGGTGGTTTATGATAATTTTATATCTCCCAAGTGTTCTAAACTGGTCATCTAAGATAACCTATTGCTAACAGGCTTAATGGTACAAATAGTGAGAAACCCAAGTAGAAGTGAAATGGTGATTAGGGATGTGTTATCATGGATTAGGGATAAATCAAAGTGAATGGAAATATTTTTCAAGACATATAATACATGTTCATGTTTTATGTAAGCTTTGAATATCATTTTATATAAAAAAATGTTGCTCACAAGTTGACTTATCTAACTCAATGAGGTCTGTGTATAGTGAGGTCAAGAGATTGGTCTGCAAGACTAATATTGTCACAATATTATGATATTTTTATTGGAGGTTGTTATAATAATGTTTTAATATCATGTTAATTTTTTTCAACTTAATGATTTTTTTCCTTTAGGTGTCATAAATTCAAGTTTCCATGACTGTGTTTTGAGGCTAGTTGGCAGTTTTGAGTGGGCTACTTACAAAGAAGAGTTTCAGTCCTTTACCTTAAGTTTTTAATTATAAATCACATTATTATTACCATAAGTTAATTTATATTATGTATATGTTAATTTTTCCATGGTTTTTTGGAAAAATTATGTTTATGTTTTAGTTGTTCAAGATAGACTTTTTGAGTATGGATATGCCTAATTGTAAACATTGATAATGACATGCTTCAAGTAGTGGTTGAAGCTAAAAAGTGTTGTATATATTTCATGAAATTATAAATTATATATTTTAGTGGAATATGGATTTTAAATTATATGTATTAAATTTTAAATTCCTCCAAGAATATCTAAGGGTAACGTGTGCTAATGAAGGCCTAATTGAATTAGGTCTCCTTAAGGCCTAAAAGGGGTTTTGGTCCTATATAATATGACCAACATATTTTAATTATTTTTATTAATGTATGTGTCATGTACTAAGGCCTATTTTATTTAAAATATAAGTGGTAAAGTGTGTGTGTATAACCAAGGGGTGTAAGCACACGAGCCTAGTATAAGACCAAGCCCTAATAAGCCTAATTATTAAGATTGAGCATGAGGGAGTTGGAGTGGAAGATATAAAGTTTTTAAGGACTAAAGTATGTATTAAATACAACTAAAAAGGTGAAAATAAACTATCATGAAGATATAATATGGGTAATTTAGGTGACTATCAAGGTCAAATGACCTAATTTGTCTTGAAGAGACCTAGTGAAGTGAAGAAGCCTAAAAGGAAGTTTGAGAGGACTAAGAGTGTAAAGATATGAAGATGCGGTTATAATAAATGGTTTAATAAATAATTTTTTATAAATATTATCAATGAAATCATGTGGTGGATTTGGTGCTAAGTCATCTAAGGGGTTGGTGTATCCTTGCAAGTTGGTGTTTGGTAAAGCCTAGGTGAGTTAATACTTAAATCGTTGGGGTTGGTTCTCCATGTGAAGTGGGTGATTCAATAAATTTAATGTTTATATTATATGAATGTATTACATTTTAATTTATTAGTGGGTTTTATTTTCCTTGAGGGTTTCCCACTCAAACAAGTTTTCTATGTGTTATGCTCTCGTCTCATGCTCATGATTCTTGATGTATTACTAGTTTGTTATATTGATTTTATAATTCATGAATGATAAAGTAAATTGATATAATTTTTGGAAGACTAATTCACCCCCCTCTCAATAATTTTTCTTCCAATAATTGGTATTAGATCTTAGTCATTTGTGATAAGTCTAATAGCCAGTAGGTGATCCTAAAAAACATAAGATATCTTGTGATCAAATAGGAAGAAGACAAAATGTATGCTAAATAAATCTACTATGATAGTGAAGAAGGAGAAAAAGTAAATATTGAAGTTGAGATCATAAGTACCCTTGATGATTTAAAACATCAAAATAAGACTATCAAGGATATCAGGAGTTATAAGGTGTCAATATAAGGTTTAAGTCAAAGGAAGTTGAGTATGATCAATTGAAGATAGAGATAGATTAATTGAAGGTTAAGCATGAGAAACTCATATAAAAAATGAACAAGTTTGAGAGAGAGCGTGAGAAGCTAGAACAAGTCAAGAGTACCAACGTGAAAAGACCAATCAGGCATTCTAATGTAATAAAGGATAAATCATCATGGGACCATGGTAAAAGGAGTATTTAGTCAAGAGGTGAGTGAAAAAATGTTGTTTGTTACATCTGTCATAATATAGGACACATTATAAGACTCTACTCTAATAGAGATAAAAGGCCCTAAATATTCAAAAAGACATATGAAGCTCATATAATGCATAATAAGGATCAAACATTGGTATTAAAGCCAAATCAAGTTAGAACATATCATATTGAGCTCAAGAGTCAAGATGAACTATTTGCCAAGGAGGTATACAAGACCAAAGAAGATTATATGCTATATGAAGCATGAAATGGTATATAGATATTAGTTGCTTAATACACATGACATGAGATATAAATAAGTGCATCTCTTTAAAAAATAATTATATAAGAACAATGAGGTTTGGAGACAACACAATAACCAATATAGTTGGTAAGGGTATATTGATTTTGGATAATGGGAAGATAAAGACACAAAATGTGTTATATGTGGAAGGTTTAAAACATAAAATATTTAGTTTAATTCAAATTTTCAATTACGGAAACACACTAACCTTTCATGATAAATGATGTGTGATAATAAGAGGCAAATTAGGAATGCTAATTGTCAATGCTAAGAGGACTGAGAACAATCTATATGTATTAAAAGAGATCAAGAAGAGAGATTCTTCATGATCAAGATATATGAAAGTTGGCTATGGCACAAAAGGTTAGGTCACCTAAACTTTGATAATTTAGTCAAGATTAGCACTAAGAAGTATGTGAAAAACATGCCCAAGATCACCAAACCTACAAACATACTTTACAAGGCATGTCAACATGGTAAGTAGCCTAGAAGAAGGTTTAAATCCAAGGAGTACTCTTCTAAAATACCCTTGGAGTTAATACACATTGATATCTATGGGCCTAATGGAATTCACACCATTTAAGGAGGTAAATACTTCATGTTACTCATAGATGATTACACAAGAATGACATGGGTTGCATTCTTGAAAGAAAAGTCAAAAACTCTTGACAAGTTCAAGGCATTCAAGGCTCTTGTTGAGAATGAGAAGAATGAAAAGATCAAGTTAATAAGATCTAATATAGGAGGAGAGTTTTGGTCTAAGGATTTTTATGATTTCATTGAGGTTCATGAAAAAAGGAGATAATTATCAGTAGCTAAGACACCTCAACAAAATGGGGTAGTGGAAAGGAAGAATAGGATAATTCAAGAGATGGATAGAACTATTTTAAATAAGTCTGTATTATCTAATGGATATTGGAGAGAGGAAATAAGCACTATTATCTACATTTTGAATAGACAATAGATAAGGACTAATGGAAAAAAAACTCCTTATGAGCTATGAAATGGTAGACCTACCAATGTGGAACACTTTAGAGTGTTTGGGAGCAAAATTTTCATCAAAAGAGATAATCAAGACTTGGGAAAGCTTGATTCTATATATGCTAAAGTCATATTCTTAATATACTCATCAATGAGCTTAGCCTATATATGTTATAATAAGAGGCTACAAAACATAGTGTAAATCACCAATGTGAAGATTGATGAGATAAAGAAATCACACTCATAGTCAAAGGATTCTTTATAGAATTTGGAATTAAAGAATGAAGAGGAGAAGATAGAGGTTGCAGAGGAAGAATAATAAGTTGAAGAGAGATAGGACTAAAAAGGACCCTCAAACATATTCAAAGAGATTTTATGAATTTAAAAATGTATCATGTTTGTAAAGCAATCTTGGCTCAAAGAATATAGATCATACATACACTTCCGATTAGGAATACATTTGTTAAGAAAAATAATGACCAATATGGGGATTTAATAGACCCAATTAGGGGATCACTTATCATAATACACTATGCTAAGGAGGATTCCAATGCCTCCAGTCTAACACAATCATGTAATAAGCCTAAGAGGGTCCTATATATTAATATTTCACCTATGCTAATAACAAGAAAGTAAATATAATCTAATTCTCACCAAAGCTTGTGGCCCAAAGTAAGGGGTTAGTAAAAAATCAAAACATGTATAATATAATCTCAATTAAGTTAAGTATGAGTAAGAACCTAATACATGGAATATGAAGAGTAATATTATTTGAAACTAGTACTTATGCTACTATGATCTACTTAAAAGAGGATCAAATTTAGAGAATACTTAATGTGAACCCATAGAGACTCAATCTCTCCATTGGCCAAAGGGGATTCATAAGAGGTTATTGTGGTTTTTTAGGATCACTAAAAAATGACAAAGTATCTAAGACTTATCCACAAGATTATATTCTCCAAGTAGAAACCCTAATCTAAGACTCCTCAAGTAGAATGGTGGAAGAAAAAATTGTAAAGAAGTGTGAGTGAATATATCTCTTGATTACATATTTAAATAATGATGAAATGATCTTTTATTTATATGTTGATCTCTCACTAAACCCTTTTTAATATGTTAGCTGATAGGGTTGACCTAGTCAACCTTGTATAACTTTGGTTAATTATTCACTAGGTCCTAAGCTAGGTTGGCAAAGGACAAAACTAACTTCTAAGTGAAAATTACTTGAAATGATATAGGGCCAACCTAGTCAACATAGTATAGTTGAATGAAAAAAGGGTACTAAGGTGAGGAAAAGAGGGATGGAAAGAGGAAAAAGATTGGAGTGTACAAGTGAGGAGTAATAGCTTAGGGAATGGTTTTAGGGGATGGATGGATTGGAAATATGTGGTAATAAGGGACAAAAATACTATGAAGCACTAATGGTATACCCACCCCTTTTGTGGTTCACCTTTTAAGGCATGTACTTAGAGAGATTGAGTCTTGATGGGTTCATAAAAGATATAAAGCATCCATATTTGATAAAATTTGAAAACATTATGTGTATACTTATGCTCTAATCAAAGTTCATCATGTGTTAGTAAGGTACAATATGGTATGGTGCTTCAAGAAAGAACATAAGGACACATAATGCTAATTCTTAAATAAAAGTTATAGTATTTTAAAACATAAAATAACTAAAAGTAAATGACTAAAAAAGAAATAACTAAAAAGTAAACGACATAAAAGTAAATAACTAAAAATGTAAGAGTGATGCATACCTTGACTTACCTTTATCATTGGATGGTTGTGTACTATGTTTTTAGTTTTGATTGTGGAGGGTGTAGAAACTACTTTCGATAAACCCAATATTACAAAACTAAAGAAAAAATTAAACACATGAAAGCCAAGATAACTAGTGCTATGAAGATGGGACATACTTGGGATTTTGTCAAGCTAGGATGACAAGTGATATGTTAGGCCAAATGACCAAGTAAAAAACAAGATTAAATCAGGTAAATGAAAATCCAAGGCTACTAAAGACCAAAAAACTAATACAAGGAAACCTCAAGTAAGAAAGGCAAATTCACCAAGTCAAACTAAGAATACATGCCAACAAGGATTGTAATCAAATATATCAATAGTAAAAGTAGAAATAAAATGGTAAAACAACATTGATGAGAGAGTAGAAACAATCCTTATCTCAATCAACAATTGAAAAAGGTTCATAAAAAGGGAAAAAAACATTGATGAGTGAGAAGTAACAAGCCAACCTCACTCAACAATGGAAAAAAGGGGGAATGAACTCAGGTGTCCATAACAATAGGATAGTAAAACAAATGACAAATGGTAAAATAGAACAAAATATGTCTAGGAATGTAATTCTATGGTATAAATAAAGTAATCATAGTTACTCAAACATGTTGTTTCACTCTAAGGATAGATAAAAATGAAATAAATTAGTGCTAGCATGTTTTTAAGATGGGAAGAAGAAAGGAATATAGAATAATAGGGGAAAATAGATTTGGAATCATAATTTGTCTATTAAGGGGGGAAATGAAATGGGTAAAAGGGAAAATGAAGGAAAAACCAAGGTAGAGTTACTCTTTATCAAATTCAAGACACTCAAATTAGGTTTGTCAAAACAAAAGGACTGTCAACCTTAAATATTTTAAAGAAATTTTTATAGACACACAAGTTGTAGGTCAAAAAATCTAGTATATAAATCATCCCATGAAGGCTATATGCATGAAATGTAAAATGGGCCTACCTTCTCACAATATGTTCTCCATTCCTCAGGACCCTTATAGAGCTGTCAATCTACTATGAAGATTGGGTACTTATGTGAGAAATTAGGAAACACCATAGAGTTTATTGAACTCTCCTATTCTAATCTATTGGCCTACCACACCCCAATGGACCTAAAATCTATTATGAGGTTGACTGTGAAGATTGAGTTTTGATTAGAGATAGGAGATGTGTTTGGAATCACATCTTTTGGTGTGATTTTGAATTTTAATATTTCTATGTTGCCTTTTTCATATGATTGCCTTTTATGTCAAATGATTTGGATTTTAATGTTCTTGATGAAGTTTTGAATTCCTCCTCCATATGGATTTGAAAAAATAAACACGGGTGCTAAAGATGATTTTCATTTAAAAAATTGGGACTTGGTTACTAAGAGAGATAACTTCAAAGAGCATGGGGTCTAATATTCTCATAAATATAGGTGAAATAAAAGTGCTATCTTTACTTCAACCTTGTTTTATCTAATGTGGAGTTGAAGGAAAGGAAATAAAGAGGAATGATACATGAAAAAATTTAAATTAATTCAAATTACAAAAAATGTGACAAAGATCAAAAAGGGATACAATGACAATAAAATGTGATTCCTTACCATAAGAAAAATGGAAATGGAGGGAAAACATGATAACACAGATTGTTGTGAAAATTCCATCTATCAAAATAATTAAAAGTGAATGTTGAGAACAAGGATAAAAAACACATTTTCTTATAAAAGGAATAACATGATGGTAATTTTATGAGGAACTCCAAGTCCTATCCATGGTCTTACACCACAAATCATAAAAGAGAAAACCTACGAGGGTGCTAAAAATCATGTGAAAAATAAATGAGAAGAAGATGGTATTTATGAGGAAGGCCATGTCCTATCCATGGTATTATACTGGAACTCCAAAAGAGAAATCGAAGGGATTCCAAAAAGTGTGTAAAAAGAGTATGAAAATAAAGAAGACTATGGTACATAATGAGAAAGACTAGGTCCTATTTGTGGTTTTACAATGCAACTCATGAAAGAAAAGGGAAACCAAATGACCAAACAAGAAGGACTAAAGGTTTGTAAAAAGAAAGAAATATTGTAGAGGGAGAGACCCATGTAAGTAACCTAAAAGAAGTGTTAGATACATATAGATAGAAAGCATGAAAAGAAGAAAATTTGTTAGGCAAAGTATTTTTTAAGGAATTTTGCATTGGTGGGCTCTTTGAAAACATGGCCTTCATTGGTTTGAAGGTGATAGGTACTTTGACCAAGAATATCTTTGACTAAATATGAGCCCCACCATTTTTGGGTGTATTTAACTTATTTGTCATGGGTGTAGTCTAATTTAAGGACAATATCACCAACATTAAATGTGCAAATTTTTACACATTTATTATGTTGTTTGGCAATACAAGCCTTGTATTGGTAGTTATGTTGTAAAGTAGAAAGATGATGTTCATCAAGGAGATAAAGGACATAAAGGTAAGATTAATGCAATTATTCATCAATAATGATACCATGAAGAGATATACAAAGAGAGGGAATCTCAAATTCTAAGGGAAGAATTGACTTAGAACCATAGACTAAAGAGAATGGCATTACCCTAGTGACAAAATGTATGCTAGCCTGATAGGCTCAAAGAACAGGGTAGAGATGAAGGTGCCAATCTGTATGGGTTTCATGAATTATTTTTAGAATAATTTTGTTGACAATTTTATTAGTGGCCTTAGCTTAACCATTGCATTTTAGATGATAAGGTTTGGAAAATTTGTGATTAATCTTGAATTTAGAACAAAGTTGTTTGACATGCTTATTTTTGAAATTACCACCATTATTTGAAATGATGGTATGTGGAACACCAAAGTGGCAAATGATTTGATTAAGAGTGACTTTAGAAATGATAGGACTAGAGAAATTAATAAGGGGCATGAATTTAACCCATTTGGTAAAATATTCAATAGTGTTGATGATAAACATGCCCATCTTGGGAGCAGGATAATTTGCTAATGAAATCAAATCCCCTTGTGAAAAATGGCCAAAGAAATAATAGTTTAAATTTTGGCTAGAGGTGAATGAATTAGATCATCATAGAGCTAAAAAGGAGTACACCTTTTAGCGAATTTGATCACATCCTTTTCAAGAGTAGACAAAAAGTAACCCATACATAAAAAAATGCATTTTGTAGCATGTCCACTATAGTTGCCACCAAAAATTCCCCCATGTGCTTGTTCAATAAGAGGAGGGACCTCATATTTCATAACAAAAGCACGTAAGGTACCTTCAATGTTTCAAAAATAAGGGATGTTGTGTCGAAATACATATTTGAATGCTTGTTTATGAATGCAAGTTTTTTCATGAGAATCTAAGTTAGGAGGATAAGTTTGATGTTCTAATAATTGAATAATTTATTTATACCATGGTCTTTTTTGAAGGGTAATAGCATCGATGTGGCAGATAAGTGAATCTGGTGGTTGATTTGAAGATGAAGATTTTTTGATTTATATAAGAAAAGTAGGATTGGAAAGAACTTGATGTGGATGAAAGAGAGATATTGAAGAGGAAAGAGAATAAATAATGGAATTTTGATCTCTAGGAATGGGTTTAATAGTGAAAGAGATAAAATACTTGGTGAGATTGGTTTCAATTTGATGATAGGTAATGAGATTATCACTTTTACATTGGTAATCATCATTGAATTGGTAGAAAATAAGCTAAGAATCACCTAAAGCATGTATGTATTGAATGTCTAAGTCAAGAACAACTCTCATGCCTAAGATTAGAGATTCATACTTGACCATATTATTAGTAACATCAAATGTGAAACAAAAGGCTAAAAGAATGATCTTGAAAAGAGGACTTGTGAGAATACATCTTGACCCATCTCTTTGAAGGCATTTAGCACCATCAAAGTGAAGGGTCCAAGTATCTTCATATAATTTGACATTAATTTCAGGAATATCCTTGATGACTACTTTAGGTTTATTAGTATTAGAAGAAATAACATATTCATCAAGATTATTTAATTCAAGATCAGTGGTAAAGTTATGAAAATAGTATTTAAGAGAAATAACTTGATTAAGATGTTTAATATAAAAGATATTATCATCTGGAAGACTATCTTGAAAGGGAGAACTAGCTAGTACTAGAGCTATGGCAAGTTGATCAACTATGAATTTCCCTTTAATAGATTTTTGAGTCATAATGTGGAGATAAAATTCTATAAGGAGGACCATCTATTTGCCAATCCTATCTCCAAGAAGAAAATCTTTAGAGAAGAAGTGAAAAAGGGGGTTGGAATGACATAAGTAGTTTGGTATAACATGTAATAACAAAGCTTTTTAGCTACAAAATAGATGGCAAGGTAATCATGTTCAATTTTGGTGTAACATGTTTCATAATTAATGAGGCCTCAACTAATGTAGTAGATAGTATACTCTCTTCCAGTATCATTGTGTTGGGAAATCATTATCCCACTTGATATGGGTGTCGAAGAAGTATAGAAAATCAAGGGTCAATCATTAGAAGGAGGATGAAGTATAGGTAGGTGAAGCAATGACTCTTTCATGTTATCAAAGTATTTTTGACAAGTGTTCATCCATTATAAATTAGTACCTTTCTTGAGAAGAGAATTGATAGATTAAATGTAATAAACCATTTTAGGGACAAATCATCCAATTACAACAAGTTTGCCTAAATAGGTATGAATTTTAGGAATAGAATGAGGAATGGGCATGTTGATGATAAAATGAATCTTAATGGGTTAAAAATCAATGTCATAGAGAGAGACTAGGAATCCTAATAATTTTCTAGATGTGACACCAAAGACACATTTGTAAATATTATGTCTAACCTAATATTTAAGAAGGTGATCAAAGTTGATAGAAATATTGGATAGATGAGTTGTATGACTTTTGGATTTAGCAATGAGATCATCCACATATGTTTCAACAATTTTGTGGATAATATCATGAAAGATGTGAGTCATTGCTCATTGTTAAGTGGCTCCAGAATTTTTGAGGCTAAAAGGCATTTTGACATAGTAATAGGTGCCCCATTCCATGGTGAAAGTAGTCTTATATTGGTACTCAGGGGCAATATGAATCTTATTATATCCCAAGAAGCCATCCCTAAGAGATAAAATTTTATAACTAGTTGTGGAATTGATGATGGCATCTATCTAAGGTAAAAGGAATTTATCTATAAAATAAGCAAAGTTAAGATTGTGAAAATCAATACAGATGCAAATGACCATAGTTACCTTTTTTGAGATGGAGACAATGTTAGAAAACCATTCAGAATAGTCCATTAGTTTGATAAATTTAACATGAAGTAGTTTGATGATTTCCTCAGAGCATAGACTAGAAACCTCAGGTGGAAATTTCCTTTGCTTTTTACACATAGGCTTGGCATCATGATAAGTAATAATGTTATGTACCATAATGCTAGGGTCAATACCAATTATGTCTTCATAAGACCAAGAAAAAAAATCATATTACTTATCAAAGAACAGTCTGAAATTATCATGTTTGATAAGTGAGAGTTCATAAAATACATTAATTGGTCGAGGACAAGATGGAGTACCATATTCAATACAAGTGGTTTCTTTAATAAGCATGGCATTACCATCTTGAAAGTGGTATGGTGAATTAGGAAAGGAATAAATAAGATTAGTTTTGGGATCAATGCTAGTAATAAATTTATTGAAATAAGGAGATTTAGTTTTAAAATTTCTAGGTTTATGATGTTGTCGAGGAAGTTGAGGCTCTTAAGCATGAAGTATTTCAAGGATAGCTTCATCACTAGGCAAGGTGGGAATATGACCATAATACTCAATATTCACTTCAAATATCTAGAATTTTATTACCATGGTGATCATACTCATAATGTATCTAACAAACATTGGTTGTCTTAGCATCGAGTGTACTATCAAAAGTAGAGAAAGTAGATGGGTTAGATGAAATTGGAGTATTATTAGTTTTGGTAATAGGAAAAGAATCATATGTGATGATTGGATCTATAGGTGGTAAAGGAAATGTTGGAATTTTTGGAGGTTTAGAAGGTAAATTTTTCTCTACCACCCAAGGGGTATCAGTAAGTATAGAATTGGTAGGAGGCACATGACCTTCAAGATCTAGGGTATGAGCTATAGAGATGGTATGCACATCCCAATTAAAAGCATGAATATGAACTAAGGTTTTTTGATAGTGATGGACATCCAAGTCTCAAGATTGGTTTTGTGTCATTATGTAATTATCATCATATGTTGGAAAAATTATACAATCTTGAGAATCAAGGGGAGTTTTAGAAGGTGAAATCCAGTTATTACTAAATATACGAGGATACATGATGAGGGGATCTTGAAATAGTTTGGCCACTCCAATATCATTGTAAGTGAAGGAATATTCTAGTAAAGAAGGCTTTTAAGCATTACATAGAGGGGGAAATTGTTAATCTCATCAATAAGAGGAATAGTACAGTCTATAGGTAATAAAGAAGGAGGAAGCCACTTTGAGATGTAGGGAGGTAGCTTGCTAGTATTGCAATCATGTTGAAAATCACTAGGTTTATCATCATTGTAATCTATAAGAGTAACTTGTAAATTAGGATTCATGTTGATGAACTCAGGTAAAGAAACACTATTGATCTTAAGAATCATAGGAATACAATATCAAGATTTTGGATTAGGAAGTTGAATGCTCCATGGTTTGGGATCAACCTCATGCTTGTATCACTTCCCATTGTGTAATAATTTAATGCATTGGCTATCGTAAGAAGTAATGGCCCCATTCTATGAGTCCATAGGTGACCAAGGAGTATGTTAAAGATAAAGGTAAATTAAGGACCATAATCTTAGTTTGAATGATCTTAGGCCCAATGGTTAATGGAAGATAAATACAACCAAGTGGATTTTGATTTGACTTATTAAAACCATGATAAGTGAGATGAGTTTGTTCAAGATGATCCCTGTTATAACCAAGTTGTTGGATAAGCCACAAATATGTTACATTAATACCAAAACCTTCATAAAATATAACTTTATGGATAGGGGTAGTATTAATGGCTATTTTAATGAAAATTGGTAGATCATTAGCACAAAAAAAAATTCATCATTGATCATGTCCTCTTCAAGGAATTTAATGGAAGGCTTAGAATAATAGAACATAGTCTTAATGGTATTAATGTGGTTGAGATTTAATAGGAGGTGTTTCTTCATCAATAGAGGATGGATATTCAATTTCTTAGAGTTGTTACATAAGGAACTTAAAATGATAGGGTGAGGTATGAACCAAATCCATAAGAAGAATCTTATAAGGCATAGAGTTGAGTTCTTTGAGGAAGTTCCAATGAGATTTAGAATAACCATCATGGGGTTTAAAAGGTAAATTAGATTTGGAAGGAATAGATGTGGTTGGAGGATCAAAAGGAGGATAAGGTACCTCATGGGCTTTTGAATCAAGATTAGCAGTGGTAGGATCTTTAAGGAGTTGTTCTTCTAAATATAATTTCTTAGGTTTGGTAATAGGATCTTTGTGAGCCAGCTTGTGATGATAATTGACCTTGGTAGTGTTAACATATTGAGATTTTTTATAATATTGGACATAATTAACATCGATGGCACAAACATCCTTGGTATTAGGTTGACTAGTAGAAAAAGATTTTTGATTATTTGATGTATAAGCTTTGAAATCTTGTCACTTTTTGAGAAGCAGTGATGTATTCTTGATGATGAAGGTTGATCATGGCTTCATGATTAAATGAATCACCAAGCATATAGGAAACAAAAAATTTAGTGAGCCCTCTACAAGACTCATGAGAATGACCAATGTCGACATGGAACCAACAAAAAAGTTTAAGGTTATACAATTTAAGAGGATTATTAAGATAAATGAAAGGCTTAGAAGGCTGATAAAATTGTTTAATTTACTAAATTGAGAGAGGTGTATGAGAAGGTGAAGGCATATCTATTTTATAAACTCCATGTTTAGTTTGTAGAGTATTACTAGTGATAGTTTTGGTAGAAAATTTAAAATATCATTTTAAAAGTTTAGGATTAGGTTTGAAATTATTCATTAGAAAGTCTTTACATTTAGCTTGGTCAAGAGCTTCATTAAGTGTTTGAGGAATAAAGTTTCAAAACTTTTATTGAAGAGAATGAGTCAAGGCATTTATAAGTAGTTTAAACAAGTTATCATCATTCATTTTATGATGAGCTTTATGGGCCAATGATTTTCATCTTTTGATAAAGTCATGAGCTGATTCAGTGGGAGATTGCTTAGCATTGATGAAGTGGCTAAGATAATTTTTTAGAAGATCATTATGCTGAAAATATTTAACTAAAGGATCAAATAAATATTCATGTTTCCAAATAAAGTGTTGGGGTAATTGGTTATACCATTATAATACATCACCAGTGAAGGTTTTTATTAAGAGTTTAGTTGTGGTGAAGGTATTAGTTTGGATCCATTCTTTGTAAAGGTAGTCAAAGGATTTGAGAAATGAGTCAGGGTCTCTAGTCCCATCATAATTGATAGCTAGAGATATGTTACCAATATCAATAGACACAATGAACGGGGATAAAATCTCTTTTTGAATAGTTTGAAGCATCTTATTATTCATTATGGGTTGAGGAATAACATTGTCTGAGGCATCCCTAAGAGGAGGAGGAATATAATTAGAATTAGCTTTAGGATGGATAGTTGGAGGTTGATTAGCCATATTAATCAAATATTTTTGAATTTGCATCATTTAATTAGTGTTATAATTTTACGTAATGTTCATTTGTTGGATTACTTGGATAATAAGTTGAGTTATATCAAGAGGTGGGTTGGTGTTGGTAGGATCACTTCCCAAATTGGTGTTAGTGATGTTAGGATCTAGGAGCACAATTGTTCACCTTGTATGAGCAACTAAACATGGAATTCAACCATAAGTAACAAATAACTAGAATTCAGAAATAACATAGAATATGAGAGACAATACCCAATTGTATTAATACTCTTCCAGAAGGAAATACAACAAAGAAGATGCCACAATCTTCTTCACACTCCTCTAGGGCTCCCACACCTCTAGGGCATAAACAATAAATTTCTTCAAGAGTTCTCTCTTGTAATATCAATTACAACTACAACTCAAACATAGAGTTGTCCAACCAGTCAGTAATAATATTGCCAATACATAAGTGCTCCACGCACTCCAAGTTTGAGTACTCCATGCACTCCAAGTAGATCTCCCTGATCTTGCAACAACCTACAAATCAATTGATCTTACTTAGCATGTAGATCTCACTACACCCTAAAGAACCATTGTCCTTGCCTCACCAAGTCCTTATAATTCTCCAAACTAGTACCCTAGTGGATCTTCTACCAGATCTTGCTATCCCACAGATCTCTCTGATCATACACACTCGGCACCCCTTTGGAACTAGGAGGAGCTACCCTTGCTCTCTTCACACTGAAATAACTAACCAAGCTCTCTCAAACTATCACACATTACAATACAACCCATGAGTCTATTATATAGATCCCATGCCAAACAATAATTATAAATCTAATTACAATAATTAGATCCACAGCTCAAGACTAAAATTAGTCTTTAACATGCAAACAACTAGTTCGTTAACAAATTGTTCATGAAACTCACAGTTCGAAACTACACAGGTGACCGATGCCAGTCCCTATCTGTTTGGGTATGACCGACATCGACCGATCCATGACCAATGTTGGTAGTTTCCTGTCTCTACCTGACCGACGTGAGTTGTCCTGACTGATGCCGGTGACTATGACACTCAAAAACCCTCCATGTTTGCATCTGGGTGAAGCTTTTAGCTCCATAACCTAACAATCTCCCACTTGGAGATAACTACACTTGTACCTATACCTGTACATCTTTCTAATTTGTTTCTTGGCTTGTATCCCTCTTCAAGCTCAATCTTGAAGACCAACCACCACACAACCTATGATGCTCCACCCGACACTATCAGCTCTGATCTGCACATGACCGTCTTCGGTACTTGCCTATTTGACATCAGTTCCACCTGACCAACATCGATAACTATGTTCTCCTATGAGCGATGACTTTTTACCCGCAAGCTCTCTTTGGATTAAAACCATATCCAAACTACCCTGCTCAGAAATCTCAAGCCACATCCGCTAATCTCTATCCATCATCTCCTCCATAAACACCAAGGCTTTCTAGTTATTAAGTTTGTCAAACAAATCTAACTTCCTCTTAAGAACATTCATCTCCTTCTTACTCATGTGACCAAGCCTACAACGCCATGTCTTCACAATAGAAGAAGAATCAATAATACAAGTAGGTAGATAAAGAGTACTTAATTTCTTACCACTAGCTAATTCAAGTGCATCCACTATGAGAGTCCCTATGCATCTCTCATCACCCAAATTTTTTGAAGAAATTAGCCTCATCTTCAGAACTGGGACCTGCATGACATCCTTCAACACTCATGTGTTGGCTGTCTATAATTTCAGCCGCACTTCCCCTTTGCCAATACTTTGACAAGGCTCACCAACCCCTAAATAAATCTTTCCAAAGTCTCCATGGACCTTAACATGGAAAAATACTCTATTTGGGGCTACATGGAAAGAGGTAACAGAATATATAAACCAAGATTCTACTTTATCCAAGGAACATATAAGAGCAATCAGTGTAACAATACCTACAATAATACTTACATCTTTATTTCTTTCATGCTGATCTGCTACCAACCATCTATTTTTGCCTGCTCTTTCTTTCCATAACATCGTAATTGATCATTCTTGCTTTTAAATTCCTCCATTCTTAGTGTACTTTCTTCTGCCATTGCTATTCTCCCACTCAATCAAAAACCCCTGAGAGTGACCTGTAATCAAACACAAACCTGCTCCCTGCAACTTGGCTTTGTGAACCTGCACTGAACCAACAACCTTGGCTCTGATAAACCTATCCACCAAACCAACACCCTGGCTCTGATACCAACTGTCAGGATCTAGGAGCACAATTGATCACCTTGTATGAGAAACTAAACATGAAATTTAAATAGAAGTAACAAGTAACTAAAATTTATAAATAACACAGAATATGAGAGACAATACCTAATTATATTAATACTCTTCCAGAAGAAAATACAACAAAGAAGATGCCACAATCTTCTTCACACTCCTCTAGGGCTCCCACACCTCTAGGGCATAAATAATAAATCTCTTCAAGAGTTCTCTCTTGTAATATCAATTACAACCACAACTCAAACACAGAGTTGTCCAACTAGTTAGTAACAATACTGCCAGTACACAAGTGCTCCACGCACTCCAAGTCTGAGTATTCCATGCACTCTAAGTAGATCTCTCTGATCTTGTAACAACCTACAAATCAACCGATCTTACTTACCATGTAGATCTCACTACACCCTAAAGAACCCTTGTCCTTGCCTCACCAAGTCCTTATGATTCTCCAAACTAGTACCCTAGTGGATCTTCTACCAGATCTTGCTATCCCATAGATCTCTCTGATCATACACACTCGGTACCCCTGTGAAACTAGGAGGAGCTACCCTTGCTCTCTTCACACTGAAGGAGCTAACCAACCTCTCTCAAACTAGCACACATTACAATACAGCCCATGATTCTATTATATAGATCCCATGCCAAACAATAATTAGAAATATAATTACAATAATTAGATCCGTAGCTCAAGACTAAAATTAGTCTTTAACATGTAAACAACTGGTTTGTTAACAAACTATTTATGAAACTCACATTTTGAAACTACACTGGTGACTGACATTAATCCCTGTCTATCTGGGTATGACTGACATCGACCGATCCATGACCAATGTTGGTAGTTTCCTATCTCCACCTGACCGATGCCGGTGATTGTGACACTCAGCAACCCTCCATGTTTGCATCTGGGTGAAGCTTTTAGCTTCACAACCTAAAAATCTCCCACTTGGAGATAAATAGCTACACCTGTACCTATACCTATACATCTTTCTAATTTGTTTCCTGGCTTGTATCCCTCTTCAAGCTCAATCTTGAAGACCAACCACCACACAACTTGTGATGCTCTGCCTGACACTACCAACTCTGATTTGCACATGATCATCTTTGGTACCTACTTGTTTGACATCGGTTCCACCTGACCAACATCGGTAACTGTGTTCTCCTGTGAGTGATGAATTTTTACCCGTGAGCTATCTTTAGATCAAAACCCTGTCTAAACTGCCCTACTCAAAAATCTCAAGCCACATCCACTGATCTCTATCCATCATCTCCTCCATAAACACCAAGGCTTTCCAGTTCTTAAGTTTGTCAAACACATCTAACTTACTCTTAATAACATGCATCTCCTTCTTGCTCATGTGACCAAGCCTACAAAGCCACATCTTCACAACAGAAGAAGAATCAGTAATACAAGTAGGTAGATAAAGAGTACCTACTTTCTTACCACCAGCTAATTCAAGTGCATCCACTGTGAGAGTCCCTGTGCATCTCTCATCACCCAAATTTTCTGAAGAAATTAGCCTCATCTTCAAAACTAAGACCTGCATGACATCCTTCAACACCCATGTGTTGGCCATCTACAATTTTAGCCACACTTCCCCTTTGCCAATACTTTGACAAGGCTCACCAACCCCTAAATAAATCTTTCCAAAGTCTCCATGGACCTTAACATGGAAAAATACTCTATTTGGGGCTGCATGAATAGAGGCAACATAATCTATAAACCACGATTATACTTTATCCAAGGAACATATAAGAGCAACCAGTGTAATAATACCTGCAACAATACCTACATCTTTATTTCCTTCATGCCGATCTGCTACCAACCAACAATCTTTTTTTGCCTGATATTTCTTTCCATAACACCGTAATTGATCATTCTTGCTTTTGAATTCCTCCATTCTTAGTGTACTTTCTTTTGCCATTGCTATACTCTCACTCAATTAGAAACCCTTGAGAGTGACCTATAATCAAACACAAACCTGCTCCCTACAACTTGGCTCTGTGAACCTGCACCGAATCAACAACCTTGGCTCTAATAAACTTGTCCACCAAACCAACACCCTGGCTCTGATACCAACTGTCAGGATCTAGGAGCACAATTGATCACCTTGTATGAGCAACTAAACATGAAATTTAACCAAAGTTAACAAGTAACTAGAATTCAAAAATAACACAAAATATGAGAGACAATACCCAATTATATTAATACTCTTCCAGAAGGAAATACAACAAAGAAGATGCCACAATCTTCTTCACACTCCTCTAGGGCTCCCACACCTCTAAGGCGTAAATAGTAAATCTCTTCAAGAGTTCTCTCTTTTAATATCAATTATAACCACAACTCAAACATAGAGTTGTCCAACCAGTCAGTAATAATACTGCCAGTACACAAGTGCTCCACACACTCCAAGTCTGAGTACTCCATGCACACCAAGTAGATCTCCCTGATTTTGCAACAACCTACAAATCAATTGATCTTACTTACCATGTAGATCTCACTACACCCTAAAGAACCCTTGTCCTTGCCTCACCAAGTCCTTATGATTCTCCAAACTAGTACCCTTGTGGATCTTCTACCAGATCTTGCTATCCCACAGATCTCTCTGATCATACACACTCGGAACCCTTGTGGAACTAGGAGGAGCTACCCTTGCTCTCTTCACACTGAAGGAACTAACCAAGCTCTCTCAAACTAGCACAGCTTACAATATAGCCCATGAGTCTATTATATAGATCCCATGGCAAACAATAATTAGAAATCTAATTACAATAATTAGATCCGCAACTCAAGACTAAAATTAGTCTTTAACATGCAAACAACCAGTGAGTTCTCTCTCTCAACCACAGTCACAACAAACAACTCAAGCATAGAGTTGTTCACCTTCAACCAGTCAGTATCAATACTGGCAGTACACCGAGTATACACACATACTCAATCGAGTACACAATGCACTCCAAGTAGATCTCCCATGAACTTGCAACAACCTACAAATTAAACTGATATTACTTACCATGTAGATCTCCTATGAACTTACAACAACCTACAAATCAAACTTGATCTTACATACTTAGAAGAACCCTTGTCCCTGCCTCACCAAGTCCTTATGATTTTCCATACCAACACCCCTATGGATCTTCTACCAGATCTTTCTCTCCTGTAGATCTATATGATTATACACACTTGGCACTGTGGCACTATGAGGAGTTAACCATGCTCTCTTCCCTCTGAAGGAGCTAACCTTGCTCTCTCTATCTAGTAAACATTATAATACAGCCCATGAGTCTATTATATAGATCCCATGCCAAACAATAATTAGAAATCTAATTACAATAATTAGATCCACAACTCAAGACTAAAATTAGTCTTTAACATGCAAACAATCAGTTTGTTAACAAACTATTCATGAAACTCGTAGTTCAGAACTGCACAGGTGACCGACATCAGTTCCTGTCTGTCTAGGTATGACCGATGTCGGTCGATCCGTGATCGATGTCGGCAGCTTCTTGTCTCCACCTGACCGACGTCGATTGTCCTGACTGATGCTAGTGACTATGATAGTCAACAACCCTCCATGTTTGCATATGGGTGAAGCTTTTAGCTCCACAACCTAACAAGTGAGGGTTATTAGAAGATGGAAGTGGGATTATTGATTAACTTCATGTCAATTTCTCCCACATTAATTTTAAAATTTTTGAGATAAGAAGTATCTTGGTAAGTATAGAAAGGTTTAGTCCCATCAACTTTGTGGTGTGATTTACACCATGTTACCAGTCATATATGAAGGAGGGGAAGAGGTGCCCCAAGAGTGATGGTGATTTTGGGAGGAAAAGAGAGGGACAAATGAACATCCCATATAGTATCTAAATGAATTCAAGAAATCTAAGAAGAATATAATAGAAAAATTCATTATGATTGAAGAAAAATGAATAAAATGCTAATAAGGAAAGATAGTTAATTAAATCGGTAAATAGAGAAGGAAGAAAGTATTACAGGGTTGAATGGGTTGACCTATAATAGGGAATAGGGTTTTCAAAAAATATGGGGTTGATTGGGTTGATCTAGTATAATAGAAAAAGGATGCAAAAGTATACAAGGTTGATGGGGTCGATCTAGTATAATAGACAGGGAAAATCAGAAGGTCTATAATAGACTATGTCAACTACAATGATCATATACTAAAACAAGAATAAATTTACAAATAATTATAAAAGTAAGAACTTAAGGTAAAAACACAATCAATGAGATCAATAAATTTGATCTAATTGAGTCACACAGCATAAAACCTGACACCAATGCTAGGCAATACAAGTTTTTACAATACAAAATATAATTGAGCAAATAGCAAGCAATCAAATTAAAAAGTAAAAGCTATCTAGATAATCAATCTATTTTTTTTAGATTATTAAAATATGATTTTAAATGTGATAAGAAGTTGGCTATAAGAAAAGAAATAGAAAGCAATATAAAGATGGTTTCAAGATGTTTGGGATGAAAAGTATTTGTATTGTCAATGGTACATGCTTGGTATTAGGGCCTACCCCCTTAATTCACACACCATAATTATAAGGGTGTTGGGTGATTAACTAGAATATACCATTAACCATGTATTTATACTTAGCCATACAACCAAGTCAGCTTCCACCTTAGTGATGAAAGCCAAGTAGGTTGGCCTTAGGTAGACAATTGTTAAAGTGCTTGTTATAGATTTTATGATTTGTTCATGTGTACATAAAATATAAAATGGTGAAACTAAATGGTAAATTGAAAACCATGTAATTAGACTATGTGATCTATTCTAAGCATGTGATCAATAAGAAATGAAAGTGTGAACTAATTACTAGCATATAATGGTTAATTCCAACTTTGAAATAAGGTATAGTTGACAGTATATGCACATAATATAGAACAAATTTGATAGCATCACCTTTGTAATACAAAAGCAAGGTATGAAAATGAATATGGTTGAAGGAGTTGATCTAGTTATCCAAAAAACACATAGAATATAGATTTGGATTGACAAGGTTGATCTAGTTAATTATATAAGGGAAATTTTAAAGACTATAAACAATGAAAATAAGATATTATAAGGAAAGAGAGAAAGGATAGAAATGAACCTTGGTGGGTTTGAAGATGTAGATAAGTGAGATTTCTATCAAAGAACCTTGAGAAATGCTTGAAAAATCTACTAACAAGGTCAACCGGGTTGATTTAGCTTTGTAGAAGCCTATTGCTGAGTGCTTGAACTATACAGGGTCAACTAGGTTGACCTAGTATGCTGAACATGATGCTTAAAAATGTACAAGGTCAACTAAGTTGACCTTGTATGATGACCCTAATGTCTGAAAATATGGAAAACTGTATTGGGTTGATTGAGTCAATCTAGTAGCCTATGTCTGAAAACCTACATATAGAAATCAGAATTAGGTTGATGCAATCGACCTATTATGGTAAATATATGATAAAAGAATAAAATAAGTGAATAAATCCTACAAGGGTTATTTCACATCTATTTCATCATAATTTATGCAATCAAAAATGCATCATGTCTATAAATCAATCCTAGCTCGAAGAAGATAGAGCATACCTGCACTTTCGATTGGGAATACATTTGTTAAGTGGGAGCATGACCATTATGGGAATCTGCTAGAACCAATTAGAGAAGCACTTATCATAATAAAATATTCTAAGGATGGTTTCAAATCTTTTAGTATAACATAATCACGTAATAAACCTAAAGGCATCCTAGGTTTTAATATTTCACCTATGCTAATAACAAGAAAGTAAATATAATCTGGTGCTCACCAAAGCTTGTGGTGTAAAGAAAGGGGTTAGTAAACAATAAAAATATGTATAAGAGAATATAAATTAAGATAAATATGAATAAGACCCTAATACATGTAATATAAAGAGTAATATTATTCAAAGCCAATACTTATGCTGCTTCTATCTACTAAAGAGAGGAACAAAGTTAGAGAATACTTACTTGAATGTGAACCCATTGAGATTCAATGTTTACCTTGGCCAAAGGGGATTTGAAAGAGGTTATTATGATTTTTAAGGATTAATAAGAAAGGCCAAATCATCCAAGACTTATCCAAAATACTATATTCTCTAAGTAAAAACCCTAAGATAAGACTCCTCAAGTAGAATGGTTGAAGAGCAGATTGTAAATAAGCATGAGTGAATATATCTATTGATTGTATATTAAAATAATGATGAAATGATATTTTATTTATAGGTATATCTCTCCCTAAACCCTTTCAAATATGTTTGTTGATAGGGTTAACCTACTCAACCCTTTACAACTTTGGTCAATTATTCACTAGGTCTCGAACTAGGTCGATCAAAGCCAAACTAACTTCTAAGTGAAAATGACTCAAAATAGTACAGGGTCAACCCAATATAGCTGATTGACAAAAAGGTACTAAGGTGATGAAAAGAGGGATATAAAGAGAAAAAATATTATAGGGGTGTGCAAGTGAGGAGTAATAGCTTAGGGAATGGTTTTAGGGGCTGGTTAGATTGGAAATGTGTGGCAATAAGGGACAAAAATCCTATGAAGCATCAATGGTCTACCCACCCCTTTCCTAGTGCACCCTTTAAGGTGTTCACTCAGAGAGATTGAGTCTTAATGTGTTATTTCAAGATGTAAAGCATCAGTATTTGATAACATTTGAAAATATTTTGTATACAGATATCACCCTAAATCTAAAATAATTGGCAATAAGTATGCATGTATGCAAATAAGGATAAGACTGGTAAGTAATCTAAATCAAGATAATGTTGCTTTATTATCCAAGATTTAACCTAAGAGTATTATAAAATCAAGAATTTTTTTTTTGGATAGGTGATATGAATGAGGATTTAGAACAAATAGAGAAGAATGAGACTTGAGAACTTGTTCTTAGGCCTAAAGACAAGAATGTCATTGGCACAAAATGGGTGTTTTGAAACAAGTTGAATGAAGATGGAGAAGTCACTAGGCACAAGGATAGATTGATATGCAATGTATATGCACAAGTTAAAGGGGTAGACTTTGAGGAGACCTTTACACTTGTAGAAATATTGGAGGCCATCAGATTGTTTTTAGCATATAAAAGATTTAAAGGATTTAAGGTATACTAGATGGATGCCAAATATGACTTTTTAAATGGGAATTTGGAAGAGGAAGTGTACATTGAGAAACCTGAGGGTTTCTCACTATCAGATGACTAAGACTATATTTTTTATATTTAAAAAGGCTCTTTATGGTTTAAAGAAAGATCTTAGAGCTTAGTATGCTAATTTGGGTAGGTATCGATTGGATCAAGGATTTAAAATAGGAGTTGCAGATAGTAATATATACATCAAGATAGAAGATGAACATCAGTTGATAGTAGTTGTCTATGTGGGTGAAATAATCTTTAGTGGAAATAATGATAACATGATCGATGCCTTTGTATAGGTGATAAAGAAAGGTTTGAGATGTCCATGATAGGAGAACTATCATTATTTCTTGGGTTGTGAATCACTCAATCTGAAAATGGTATATTAATCTCACAATCCAAGAACATAAGAGAGATGCTAGAGAAGTTTGAGATGGAATATTTCAAGGTAATTATTACACCCATGATCATAGGGTGTAAGTTTAGTAAGGAATATGAGTCTTCAAAGTTTAATAAAATGTCATATAGGTCAATGATTGAAAGTTTATTATACACCACTACCTCTAGACCTAACATCATGCAAGCATTAGGTCTTATGGGAAGGTTTTAAATATATCCAAAGGAGAATCATCTACAAGCAGTCAAAAGGATACTCAAGTATTTAAAATGGACTATAAAGTATGGATTGTGGTATCCAAAAATCACGGAGTTTAATTTGATAGCCTAAATAAATGTAGATTGGATAGGACGTATAGATGATTGGAAGAGTACTTCTGGAGGAGATTTCTTCTTATGTGGGTGCCTAGTTTCATGGATAATCAAGAAACAACCATCAATATCACTATCCACTTGTGAATATGAGTACATTAAAACATCTTCATGTTGCACTTATGTCCTATGGATGAGATAGATACTAAAATACTATAAGGAGGATTATGATGGCCCTAGCTGTATTAATTATGATAATATATGTGATATAAGCATCTCAAAGAAACTTATCATGCACTTCATGACCAATCAAATTCTTATTAGGTATCATTTTCTAAGAGAGTAATTAAGTGAACAAAGTGTAAAACTTGAATATTTTTCTACATAGGATCAGATTGTAAACATCTTGACCAAACCAATTTCAAAGGTAACTTTTGAACACCTAAGATAAGAATTGGGTGTAATTATTTCCCATATCAATCATTGAAAAATACAAGTACTTAGGGGGGATAATCATGCTCATTATATCCAAGAACATGTGAGTTTTTCTAAGAAGTTTTGCATGGAGATAAGGGGATCATGTTTATTTTATGTCTCATAAACTCATAGTTCTATATATTGAGTATTTTTTTTGCAAGGAGTGTGATCCAAGGAGTTACAAACAACACTTTGTCATTTATGTCAAAGAGGGAGAAAGAAAAGGATGGGTAGATATGGATGATCAGTTTTCATTATGGTTTGCCATCAATGACAAAGGGGGAGATTGTTGAGCATTGTCCCTATTGTTGAGGTTTGATATTGATGTTGTCATTGATGTGAAAGGTTATTCATGAGGTCATTGAAGAATGTTGTTGTTTAATAGAATAATTGAGAGGTATTAAATTATTTGAGGAGCATGTGAGGAATGTGATCAATGTATAAGATAATAAATAAGTGTTTCAAGGTTAGTTGTTAAATCTCAAGTGCTTAAGAAACCTAGTCATGACACTAGTCATAAGATGAAGGAACCTTGTGAGAAGGTATGGGCATGGTGGCCTAGTGAGATGGATTCATAGAGGAATAAAAGAATGTATAAGTTTTATTAATCATGCATATTAATCATTAGACCACTCAATATATTTTCAAGGTAAGCCTACAAGGGTAAGACCTTAAGTCTAAATCTACAACTAGACTAGTTTTAGACCCTACTAGACCTAATGAGGTGTTGTCAAGGATTATCAAGTATGTTTGACATTGTTTGAGCATGTGAGATGTTATGTGATCATGTAATTTAGGTTGAGATCACATGGAAAGAGGTTTGAAGGTTATTTCAGGACCTAATGAGGTGTGAAGACTCAGGCGTAGTAAATCAAGATGGTGAGAACATGGCCTAATGAGGTATCGAGATTAGTTTCTAAATAATATGTAAATAGGTGAAAATTTAAAAATGTAATTTAAATTTTTTAATCATATGTATGAATTTTTAGGTCATGTTTTTCAAGAAAAGGCATGAAAAGTGGTTTTAAGGTCTCTCATGTGCACAGAATGAAGGGTTCTCAGCCTAAGAAGGAATTTTAGGTGCTCATTGGCATGTGTAACCTTTGAATGGTAACTTTATATATTAAGGAGAGATGGGGAAGGATCATATATAATATTTATAAGAATTAGTTTTGTAAGTAAGGGGAAGTCCTTTATGAATAATCGTTAACACTAGAAATAATGTTAACCCTCTCTAAGACCCTAACAATGACCTGATGTGAAATATATTGATAAAATGTGAATATAATTGATTGTATAGATAATAAAGTGATTTTAGATTGTATTAAACTCTCCTAGGCACATTTGGGTGTGATTGGTTTGTTAGGTTAGTGGGTAGACCCTATAAGAAATGCCTTATTTCTTAAAAATTTGCTACTATAATCAAAGTTGATCGAGTCAAAGTAAATTGATTAAGGAAAAATATTGAGACTTGTAATTTATGTACATGGTTTTGTTTGATAAATTTATATCCCCCAATTTTTCTAAACTATTAATTTAAGACTACCTATCACTAACAAGCCTATAAGTGCAAATAATGAGAAACACAAGCAAAAGTGAGAAGGTGACTAGGGATGTGTTATAATGGATTAGGGATAAACCAAAGTGCATGGAGAAAATTTCAAAGACATTTAATACATGTTTGTTTTGGATATAAGTTTTGAATATCATTGTATATATCAAAAAGTTGCTCACAAGTTGACTTGTTTAACTAAGTGAGGTCTATGTACAATGAGGTCATGAGATTGGTCTGCAAGATCAATATTTCCATTAGAGATTATGATATTTTTATTGGAGTTTTTTTTAATTATAATTTTGATTCATTTTAATTTCTTGAGTGTGTCTTTTTAGGTGTCATAAATTCTTGTTTCTATGACTGTGTTTTGAGGCTAGTTGGCAGTTCTAAGTAGGCTACTTATAGAGAAGGGGTTGAGTCTTTTTTCCCTAAGTTGTGATGTATAAATCACATGATGATGACCATAATGTAATTTTTATTATATATATGTGATTTTTTTTTCCATGGTTGTTTAACAAAATTGTGTTTATGCTTCAGTTGTTCAAGATAAACTTTCTGATTATGCAGAGGCCTAATTGTGAATAGTGCTAATGGTGTGCTTCAAGTAGTGGTTGAATATAAAATGTATTTTAGAGAATATATTATATTATAAAGGGTATATTTTAGTTTAATATTATATTTTCATACCATGTATTAAGTTTTAAATTTATCCAATAAGATCGAAGGGTAACATGTGCTAATGACAACCTAATTAAATTAGGTCTCCTTAAGGCCTAAAAGGGGTTTTGGTCCTATATGCTATGACAGACCTATTGTAATGTTTGATTAATTTTTTTTTTCATTTAATAAGGCCTATTTTATTGAAATATAAGTGTTCAAGTGTGAATTTATAACCAAGAGGTGTATGAGCAAGATCCTAGTATAAGAACAAGGCCTAATATGCCTAATTATCAAGAGAGCATGAGTGAGTTGGAGTGGAAGATATAACATTTTGAAGGAATAAAGGAGGTATTTTATAAAATTATAAAGGTGAATATAAACTATCATTAAGATCTAACAGGGGTACTATAGGTGACTATCAAGGTCAAATGACCGAATTTATCTTAAAGAGACCTAGTGGAGCAAATAAACCTATAAGGTAGTTTGAGAGGACTAAGAGTGTAAAGAGTTGAAGAGGTGGTCATCATCAGTTATTTGAGAAATAAGGTATATAAAATATTATCAATGAAATAAGGTGGTTAAGTTTTTATTGAGTCATCTCGGGGGTTGGTGTTTCCTTGCAAGTTAGTGCTTATTAAAGCCTAGCTAAGTTGGTGCTTAACAAGTTGGGGTTGGTGCTCGATGTGAAGTAGGTGCCTCAATAAATTTGATGTTTGTCTTATATAAATGTAATTAATTTGTAGATATCAGTGGGTTTTCTTCCCCTTAAGGGTTTTCCACTCAAACAAGTGTTCTATGTGTGTTATGCTCCTGTCTCATGCTCATGATTCTTGATGGATTGCTAGTTAATTATATTGCTTTGATAGTTCATGAATGATAAAAGTTTTTAAAGACTAATTTAACCCCCCTTCTTAGTCATTATGATTCCAACATATCGGTCCTTGACATACATTTTATTCATTTAAAATAGTTTTTATTTCATGGAATTATATCTTCAAAACATCTTTTATCAACACTATATATCACAGTCTTGTTAATGAGCACATTAGGCCAAGTGTCAAACCCAGGGCTCTAATACCATAGTGTAATAACCCTCATGTCAGGTACTAAAAAATTCATCAAATTTTTTTCTCTTCTCTCCTCAACTAATTCCCCCTATTTATACCATAAGTTATAAACTATTATATTAAATTACTAATAAAAACAAATGTAAAATTAAAATCAACACATTAAGTGAAGGACAATGTCTAGATGATCATACCTTCCATTTGATATCCATGGGTAGTTTTTTATAATCTTGGTTGGTTGAGTGAAAGCCATTAATTGTCATAAATAACCTTCAAGATCATATGTTCTATATTGGAGACAGCCTCTTATTTACGATGAGTTTTTTGCCTTTACAAAAGAAGATTAAAATCGGTAGTGTTTTACCTGATTTGATAACATTACATAAATATATTTCTTTGTTGATGATGTTATTCATAAAATTCTTATTATTCTAGTCATAAAAATTTGACAACCACCTGGTATGAATCCTCTATTTATGAAAATGATAAACTATACCTTTTGTGTAAACTAAGAAAGATTAAAACACACCATTATGGATGAGAATCAAAGTCTTGCTTAGCAACATGACATATACCTAAGGTGTTTCCATCCATAATAAAATCAACATATATAACTAATCATAATTTGGAATATAGGAGTATAAAAAATAGAACTAAGGAGATATCAAATGATGCAATTGATAAAGCATGATTATACCTAAGCGCATTTAGGAAAAGTATTTAATATGGAATAAACACTTAATTAAAGGACTAAGTATAATAATATTATCAAAATTAAAACACTCATACACAATTATAATAAATATGCTAAAAAGGATGCCATTCAAAATCCAATTAGATTAAAATGGTTGGACACCAATGGCCCGTGAGTCAACGCTATACACTACTATATATCTAATAAAACCAAATTTCAAGTGTCAAACTATATTCATAAAATAAAGAGGTAACCAACTATAGTACTTAGATATTAATATAATTATCCTACATCTACTGTTTATGCACTAATAAGTTATAAATACATGGAGGGATTACCCTAAAGGTAGTTCTAAAGAAGCTAAAGGTTACCAGGGAAAACATACCATTACAAGGATGTTTCTTGAATACTTGATTTAGTCATTCCAAATTTATTAACTAATATTAATTAAGAATTATAAACTTTATGAGATTGAAGTTTCTTGGCTTAATGCTTAAGACCTAAAAGTTTCCCCATAAATAAGGGCCATTGGCCATGATCTCAAAGGTATAAATTATTTAATATACATATAATTTTGATAAATGCTTTATAACCACTTGGATTAAGCCTTTCAAGTCATAAAATTACTCAACAAGCACACCAAATAGTGGCTGAACATATTATTTTATAGAAGTCCAAATCCTTTGATAACAACACCAAAATAATTTAAACATAGGATTATACCATCCACTTTCTAACAATAGTGGCAACTAAACATTTTCAGTCACTAATAAAGATTCATTTCACAATTATAATATAATATAAAACCACCATATTGACTTATATATAAACAAACAAAGTATGATGATAAGTAATCAAATAGAACTAGATAAATTTACTTCCATGTAATGAGAAACTAAGCATCAAAATTTGGCCATAAAATCTAATCACCTACACTAAGGTTTGGAAACAAGGTTGGTCAACATACGCTAGCAAGTTACTACATTTCAATGTAATAAAAATTAAATTATAATTTTATTTATAACAATACAACAAGTTTCAAAATAAATAATTATAATGATTAATCCCTTTTATTCTTTGGATGCAATAAGCCTCAGTTCAATTTTTTGAGCTTGGAAATATATTACAATCCTTTTATACTTACCAAAAAATTGAAGGCTTACTTAATAAATTCACTTAGATTTAGAGATATTATAATAATTTATAGGTTATGCATTATCCTACAAGAGATAAAAATAAAGTCAACAAATAATTTTAATAATAAAATGTACAATCTCATTCCATATTGTTCATATGCAAGTTTACTAAAATCATACATCATGACACCTAAAATACTTAAAGCAATTACTATAGTGATAACTACTGTTATACACCAGGTAGTAATTTTTCAACAAATGTATTTATACACTCATACTCGGATTTCAATGTTTATAATACATAAAACCACATAATAATATCAAAAAAGACAAATTAAAATAGTTTCTTCATTTTGGTTTTACTTGGTACCCCAAATGACTCTTTTAACATAGTTCACTATAGATTCTAATTCCCTTAAGATAGTATAATTAATAAAGTTATTATAAACTCAAAACACCTCATAAATACACTTATTCAAATGAGCTTAATAATAATATGTTTTAACAACTATATTTATAATGATAAAAATAATTTTCTAACCAAGCTCATAATGAGAACAAACTATACATAAAAATCATATTCACCCAAATTCCTCTAAACTAGGATTTATTCCAACAGCATATGAAATTATCTAAACTGAATATGATAGCACATGGTCATCCTCTAACTAGTATCCAAGTTTCCCCAGAATATACTACAACTCCAAGTTAAAAATATGATTGACTACTCTCATCCTAATTACCTAAAAAAAATGTTCATAACCTTATAACACAAGTTTATAAATAGTTGACCCCAATGACAATAGTGTTTAATTATCCTACACCAAAATCTTATCACAATCTAAAGCCATTATAAATATTTAAACATTTATTCAAGTCAAAAAAAATGGGATTTTATCTTATTAAGACATTCATGCGAATAATAAGTTGTCTATTTGTATTCAATGAATGCTTCCTTTTATAACACATACCCAAACACTCATTTTAATATTCCTAATATATTTATATTCAATGAATTATTCCTTCATAATACATAGTGAAACATTCATTTCCCAATTTCAAACTAAACTTTTTAAAACTTATATCTTCACACTTTATTATTACAGCTTGAAGAAATTATATAATGGAGAATACACATCATTCTAAGTCATTAATAAATCAACCACAATATCAATTCTTTAATATTTCAAGTTAACCATAAAATGATATAGGCATTAGTTTACATTATAAGGTAGTGAAGTCCATTTTTAGGTCTGTATGTGGATGTTATCACCACCTATAGGTTTAAAAACATACCTTCAATTTATGCTTTATGAAGCCTAGTAGCATTGTATAGACTTATAGGTCTATAAATTGAGTTAAAACTTTTCAAAAACACTCTTAGTAACATCTAGAGCCCATTCAATCATTATTACCAGAATAAAACAAATAAGGGTCATGCTCTCCCTCATTATGGCTTTGTGGGTGAACCCTTACCCCCGTGACCATAATAAGTGTTTTCAATTGAATACATGTACAAAGAATAAGAAAATGGAGTTTTTTTTAGTGAACAATAAATTAAAACAAATCACAAAATGAATCCCCAAGTTTTTTCAACAACCATTTTCATAGAGAATAAAATACAATATATATTTTCAAAAGATTCACTAAATGGTACAAGTCTAATACACCCTACCACTATAAAAAAGTGATCTTATCCATTAATTCTTCACCAAATTTATCTCAAACATAATTTCACAAGTTTCAAATTGAAGTAATATGCTATGATTTGATTTAATAACAATGAGTAAAAGACAATAAATTTAATAGCCCTTTTTTTATTTAAACAACTAATTATTTCTTCTAAAACATGTAAACACACCTTCAACTCATAGTCAAACAAGAATCTATGATAGAAATTTATTGCATACTAATATCTACACATAATTAAATCTCTAAAATATTATTAAATGATGCCACTCACTAATTAATATACAAATGTAATGAAATTATTTAGAGGTTCACATAATAGAATATTATATTGCATAATTTAGAGAAAAATATATAGATCAAAAATAATAATTGATAGAAGAGCAGATGCTTGATATATCTGAGCCACTTCAAGTGGGCAACGTCCACAAAAGTCTAATGAGACCAGAGTTAGTAATATGATGATAAAATACTAACCACTACCTCCTATATATACTCTAATTAACCATGGTTATTCCATAGGCTGACCTTACTAATAACATAGAGAAATGTGATAAGATAATATAAGAGGTAAGCAAGCCACACATATCCCTAGACACATTAGAGGTTAAGGGTGTAGCAAGCCCATCTACTTTAGAAAAAAATTACCCTCAATATTGAATCAACCCTAGATTTTGATGCATAAATGCTTCATCCTCCCATGTTTCATCTCCATAATTCATATTCTTCCATTTGATCAAATACTCTTTTATCACTCTAGTATGTAGTTGTTTAGTGCATGGTTGAAGGATCTCTTCAGGCTCGAGGATGTCATGAGCCTATTTGATACATTTATTTCACTTACTAATTATGGTTTTGTTATGAACTATTTGGGACATTATTATTTAGTTTTACTATTTTGATAGAGTTCTTAGATCTATGCTTGATCCATTTTGATTGTTGTTGAGACAATTATTTGATATGATTTTTATCACAACATTAGATATTTTATTCTTAATGAGTTACTCAATCACTATTTAGTTCACTTATATTATTGTGTTTAATATTATTATTACATTTATTAGTCTTATAAAGTACAAATTTTGTTGATGGTCTATTATGACTACAGGTACATGATATTATCTAGGTTGGATGTGACTCTGAGTAGTTAGGTGAAGCTAGGAAAGTGAGCTAAAAGAAATAATGAACTTAAAATTACAAATACTAAAATTTTATTATTTATGAATATTTTGAGTTTTTTATGCTTTAATTCATCTGCTAAGTGTTTATTTTTTATTAGATTCGATTGCATTATTGAATTTTTCATTAGTCAATTTTGATTTCTTGACCGATCATTACTTTATTCAATAGATTTTGAATCCAATTAGTTGACACTTATCAACATCGTTGGAATGTTTTAGTCTTGATCAACTATGCTAATTACTATTGAGTTGATTGTATTACTTATCATTATCATTTTTTAGTATTGCATTGGTTTTTGATGCTATTTTATTCACTATCAAAGACATGAGATTTGAATGAACTCTTGAGTGACATTTATTTCTTGTCACAACCTTGTTTCATTTCGAAGGCATTAGTCATTGTTTATTATTGAAAGGCATTAAAAATGCTTTGAAATTTTCTTGGGCATTGTTGTTTAATTGCATTAAGGTCTTTGTTTTTATTTGGAACTCTTATTGTCATTCAATGTGTATGAGACCAAGTCTTAGCTTGGTTTTGTTTTGGTTATGTAGTGAGGGAAATGACCCACCTTGGGGCATGGAATTAGTTCAAAGTGTTTTTTATGTTTGAATTTGGTTTGATGTCATTAGTTCACCATTTGATGTAACTAAGTTGAGATCTTATTAGGGTTCTTGCTTGGTCATTTACTTGGTCATTTTGGAAGCCTTGCACTTTAAGAAAATTTTGCTAGATTTTGTGCATGGAAGATAAAGGAAATAGAGAGGCATTTAGATGCATGAGTATTATTTGAATTTTTAACTATAATACTTTTTTTCCTTGTCATCCTTGTAATGGGATTTTATGGAGCTTTGTAGTGGTTTGATTTGGTTAAATGAGTTGAATAGTCTTTACATTTAGAATGTGAAAGGCTCGAATCTTGTGAAGGCAAGGAAAATAAGTAAAATCACCATTGTTTTACATTATTTTTATTAATATTCAAGTATTGTATTTAAATTTATAAGTTGTATTTATAGTTTGGCCTTGTTGCATTGAATGAGTTTTCAAAGAAAATGGAATGCAATTTTTTTAATTGTGCTATGGCTTACATAAAAATTGTTTGTGATAGCTTGGAATGATAAATAAAACCTTATAGGGTTTATGTTTGATTTTTGGGTTTTGTATTTATTTTCACTACAAAGGAAATTGCAACCATTATGGCTCGATTGTAGCATACTATTAGTTATTTCTATGAGCATATTATGGTGAAGTCCTTTTTTTTATGGAATTTAATTTTATATTGGTTAAATCCATTTATAGGATATTGTTATTCATATTTTAAAGGTTTTGTGTTAATTTAAAAATCCTATTACAATCCTATAAACCCAAGTTATATATTTGAGTTTCATTGGCTTGTACTATTTTTATAAACATAATATTGTGTATTACTTTGTTGTAGCCATAAAATGAAACAATGATGTTTTTTTATATATTATTAAGGGTTGAATTTATCATTAGGGTTTATATATAAAAATATTCTATTATTATTTTATTTCATGAATTTAAAAACTATGTAGTTAAGGTATTTGATTTGGTCATAATGAGGGGTTTGAATTATTATGTAAGTCTAATTTTAGTCATTTGATGTCAATTATATTAATTATTATTTGACTTTAGGTAAAATATTATTTTGATGATTTGGATACATCATGATTTTTTAAAACTAGTTTGAATTTAAACATTCGTATGAATGATTTTAGTCATTATTATCATTACCAATTAATGATAATGACCTCATGATCTTTTCATCATGGTTCTTTAACTGACCCTATTGGTCAACCTTGAGCTAGCATTTTAAGGAAATTTGATGTTTATTTTATTTTATTAATGCAGTTGACTTTATTTTTATTAGTTGTGTGAATATGTTTACTTGCATGAGAACTTGAGTTGAGTTTTTATGTCATTATTAGACTATTGTAAGTTTGATAATCTTTTCATGAAAGTTTTATGATGTTATTTTGAGTATATGGTTTAATTAATTTATTTAAATTTATTGATTCATTTAAGTTTATTTTACTTGGATGGAAAAATTTAAAGAATATTATTTATATTCAAGGTTACTAGAAATAATATAATTACATTTATTTTAGGTGATGTAACCTAATGAATGGATTGGGGTTTATTTGTGTAATACCATGTATAAAATTCTTAATATTCAATCTTAGAAATCTACAACATGATCTTAAATAATGGTAAAATTATATAGGTGTTAGTTCTATTAGCTAATAATGTAAATAGTTTCATTTGAATGTTGTGATCAGTTGGTTTTGTTAAGTGAAGATTGGTACCCACTATTACCTTACTCACTTCTCTCATCTATACAAAATCACATCCAAATGATGTATGGGGTGCTCTAGGCTGATTTATGGTTGGGCTTATTAAGATTTCAGAGGTGGGCATTTGCTTCATTGGTTTTACATATAGAAGATTGTTTGGTTGTACTTCTCCTAGAGTTGAGTAAAATTAGTATTGATTGTAAAGAAAAGAAGTTTAATTGTAAAATGAGTTGATTAAGTATTGCATAATTAAATTCATTGATCTTATTAAATTTTGTAATAATGATATGTAGTGTAATGTTATCATAGATAAGTTAAGTTATTTTATAATTATAAAAGAGAGGTTGATCTTTTAGTTATTATACCATTCATTAGTGTTATCATTTACGTATTCAACTGGGTAAGTTGAATGACATATTCATTGTTTCATTAAAGCATTAGTAATAATTATTCTGCTATCGTAAATTATGAATTGATGTTGTGCATTTAATTTTCAAACCTTGTATGGCTTGAGGATTTTGTTTGAAGCTAGAGTTTTATTTGAACTTTATATTCTTATGCCTAAATTGATTATGCTGATGCATCTTATTAATAAAGTAGAAAAATTCATTTAGTAATGTTATTAGATGTATAAGTATGCATAAAGTCTTTATGTTCATATGACTGTTGAAAATAATTAGTTTTCTTATCTTCTGTAAATGGCATTGAGTTAGTTGGTTATTGTCATGATTACTTAGTCTCTTTTAAATGAAGTTGAGAGATTAAATTACTTGGTAATAGGTGAACATTGGGTTAATTGAGAATAAAAAGAAATTGAAAGGTGGTACATGTAGGTATATAGTATATTAATATACTTCATGTATAATTTAAGTCATTTCCTAATCACAAATAATTGTGACATGTTAACCTTAAGTCTATATAAATACTTTAAAATTTCCTTAAACTATCCAAATCTACATTGTGAAGTTATAATATTTAATAATATTATTTTAAGGACTTCTAAAGAAGTAATTTAAGTTCAATAAAATCTTAAGGATTATTAGTAATGTTTTGGAATGATAAAAAGGTTTGGTTTTTTCATTTAATGACAAAGAGTTATTAAAAGTTAATGGTTTGTGTTTTGGATTATAAAGTTTGGAAGATAAGAAAAGGAAAGTTTATAAGCCTTAGATATTCAAATAATTATTGGAAAACTTATCCTAAGGGACATTTATCTAAGTTAAAGTTTAATTCACTTAAAAATAAAGTTAAATGGTAACTTGCTATAAGTACATTTTGTTTATTGAAATAATGAGGTAATTAAAATAACGATCTTTTATAACCTAATAGGATTTAATAAGATTATTCAACATGTATGTCTTGATTTGTACCTTGAGACTAACCTTGTCTTATAAAAAGGCAACATATTCGAAAGTAGAACATAAGCATGGTTGTTGAAACATTTTTAAAATCTTAATTAGTACAATTATACCTTTGAACTAACCTCCTTAAAATACCTACCAACATGTTGTCAATATCATCCTTTACTTGTTTCTGAACTTAGTAAAGTGTTCTAGAGCTTTATATTGATTTTGGAAATAGTCCTTTCCATGTTCACTACCTACTCCCTATGAGTTTGATAAATCTTGCTTATGCAAGCTTAGTATTATGATTCTTCTGATGAATCTATTTTACTTCTTATAATTGTTTAGTAAATTTATTTAATTCACCCTATGAGGTTCAAGCTATACTATAGCTTGTGTAGGTACTTAGGTAAGTGAATAAGTTAATAACTTTTTTGCTAAGAAAGCCACATTAATAATATGTGGAAATGTGTGCATGAGTGTTTATACACTAACTCACTTCTATATAAATAATAAGTGGTTAAAAATTTTCTTAATGAAGTCATTGATAAGTTATATACTTGGTATAGTTCTTTTTTTGGCTATGACAGAATTATGGATCTCATTACAATTTTCCATGATTAAATATGATTAAATATTTGAACCAAAGTTAATATCTCAATTTTAAAAATAAATAAATTTATGGTTGTTGCATATTGGTATAAGAGTAAGTTATACTAGTCTAGGGAACTTTGGGGAATATTTTTCTTGCTATTTGTCTTGATGAGTTATTTATTTCACCTCAAAAAGGTGAGAAAAAGATCTAGAATGGAAAATAACAACCCGAAGAATGTTAACCTTGGTAGAGGTCACAGGTTCAATAATCTTGAAAGAGAGGCACATCCTCTCAATAATTCTTGAAGAAATATTAGATCCCTTAATCTTGATGAAAATAACCCTAATAATAATTAGGAGTTAGTCTTGAATGGGATACTAAATATATTAAATGCCATACAATGTAATTTAGATACCCAAGAATGTATATTAAACAACTTAGAGGATGTTCCATTTGAAGAACTTCTTCTTAGATAAGAAGGAAAAGTTAGTAAGAGATCTAAGACCCCTATAAATATGGTTGATCCTATCATCAAAGAACTAAAAAAGTTTCCTCTAGCAACCTTTTTAGGTGAGGAATCTTGTGATGCAAATGATGCATGGTTGGTTCACCTACAAAATTACTTTAACCTTCACAATATGTCCTCCAATGTGAAAGAAAGAGTGGCTACTTATTAGTTAGTTGGATTTACAACTCTTTGGTGGAATCATATCTATGATTTAGAAATTTATTAGCCAATGAATCTTACGTAGCCTAATTTTGAAAGGTAGTTCAAAAAGAGGTATATTAGCTCAAGATTTAAAGAATAAAAAATAATTATTTTTCATCATTTAAAATATTAAAATATGTTTATATTTGAGTACAAAAACAAGTTATTAAACTTACTACATCATTTTAAATACATACATGACAAAGAGACTAAATATACCAAGTTTAAGTTGTATTTGAAGGAGATATTGATGCATGATGTCAATATGACTAATCTTAAGACTTTGACTACTAGTATTAATATTTCTCATAGGATAAAAGAAAAAAAGAAAGCTCATAAAAAAGGTGAGGCAAAATTTTAAACATAGTAGGCAATAATCTAAGAATAAGAATATGTCCCCTTCACCTAATAATTTCAATCAATATGATAAAAATGTAGTTTTACTAGGAGTAATAGTGGTTCTAATAGATTTTAAGGGCATAATAAAAACTTTAAGAATCATAATTCTTCTAAGTCTACAAATATAATATAAATTAGACCCAAAATAGACAAAATGTACCTACCATTAGGAAAAAACCATTCTTATGTCACCTCAACAAATTATTTTATGCTAGTAATATGGCAATAATCACTATCACAAGGATTACCCCAAGTTAAAATTAGGTCAATTAGATAACCATAGGGTATATACAACTATGGATAATGGAAACATAGGTTTTCAAGTAACTTTTATCAAATTTAGAGGTAAATTAAATGATATTTTTATTTCAATTTTTTTTGATTCAAGAGCAATAGATAATTGTATTAATCCAAAGTTAGTGAATAACTATAAACTAAATCTTGTGACACTGAAGGATGGTTAGGATGTTGAGTTTGGCTAAGGAAAAAAGGTGTTAGTTTCTAAGTGTCATGAACAAGTAATCTTAGACTTAGGAAATTTTTAGACCCATGTTAATCTATTTTTTTATCTCCTCTTGGTTATTTTGGCATCATTATAGGAATGGATTGGTTATAATAGCACAAATCCAATCTAGACTAATGTAATAAAGTAGTAAAATGCTATGATGACATGAAAAATTATTAATACTATAAAGTTTGTTGAAACCTAAAGTACACAAGTTGTTATTAGCCTTATAGCTAAAGAAAGTGTAGAGTGAGATTAAAAGATGTGTTAATCCATGTGTTAGTCAAGAAAACATCTATAAATAAGAATATGGACACTAGAACATCAAGCTTACTCCCTCAAGGGGTGTTTCTAGTGGATTCTAAAAGTTATTTAAGAAAGGAATACTACCAAACCTTCCAAATAACATCCCTCCTTCCAAGAGTAGCCAAAAAGTGTGCTTTTCCCTAGATTTGGTGCTCCAATTTTGAATCAATTAAGAATAGAATGCTACTCCATCATTTCCTAGTGCACTAATGGATTAGGATAACAAGATTTTTTAATTTATGAAAATAGTTGAAACTTTTCTATAGCAATTTATGCATGGTAAGTTTTTATATCTGAAACTTACAAATGGTGGTTTTGGCCCTCTTATTTATAGATTTTCAATATTATTAAAAATAAACCATCACCATTAATATTGAGATAAAAATGTGTGGCCATGGATTAATTTAATTTTGAAGGGACAAGCTATAAATAAACCCATTAATATTTGGAAGAATGGGGCATTGATTAGGCATGGAAGGGATTAATCATCATTTTTATTTCATTAATGGAATATGGATGCCACCCCAATGATGATGTCATGGGATGATGTATAATTGAGAAATGAACTTCCAATAAATATATATTCAATAACTTTCATGTAATTTTTACTTAGGCTCTTGATTTGATTTAATTTACTTAAGTAACTTTGATTAATTTTATACAATTCTTTGGAAATATATTGCATGCTTAATCAACATATTTAGAAATGTCATTTTACTAAGTCATAATTTTATTGGAGTATAATCATAAGAAGGTATCAGTTGTGTATAGAACAATATCCTAGTTAGGGTATTATGGACATGAAATAACACATGCACATGATGTGTGCTTCTAAATTAGAAGAATTCAGTGGCCCATAGTGTCATTTTACATGGTCACATTTTGACTTGAAGTGATTTAAGAAAATATAATAATCACATAAAATGCATATACCCATTCATGGATACATTATCCTAAATCAACACCTACACATGACAAATTCGAATGTTTTAGTGTATTTTTGTGATTTTGGCCTAGATTGTGTATTATAGAATATTACTTAGATTAATAATTTCAACACAATAGTGATAGGAATTGGATGTCTACATTTTTCCTTTTTTTTGAGAAGATATGGCAAGACATTTAGTCAAAGTGACATCTTTTCAAAGAATTAGAAGGTCACTATAATCAAAGGAAATAAATTGCATTCTTATTTTTTGTTTAAATTTGCTTGAATTATGGAAAAATGAGGTTATGAAAATGCCCTAAATATCATTTGGGAAGTCCACGATTCCCCCTTAAGGAGAAGATAGAAATTCTAAAAATATTTGATGGGTTGGGCCTTTAATTAGAAGAAATGATAATCTGATTAATTTTAGAAAAAGAGGCAAAAAATGGAGAAATTAAAATAAAATAGGAGGAAAAATAGATAAAAGGGGCCAAAATAGTATCCCAAGAGAGATAAAATGGAGAAACTATAGGCCTAAGGTTGAAAAATTTGAAAAAAATATTATATTTTTACCCCTGGGGGTAAAAATAGTTCATTTGCACACCTAACTATATTAATTTTTGAGCTCTGAGATTTTTGTGTGAGAGAGTAGAGAAGAATGGCCAACATCCTACACCACCATCACCTTGGAGAGTGCATGAGAGAGTAATAGAGACCAATGAGGAGTGGAGAATCGATAGGTTCCTTTTATGTTTTTAATTTTGTCATCTATTGCATTTATTACATGTAGGAAGGTGGTAGTTGGGCAATCCCACCATTTTCACAAATTAGAAAATGATGAGTTCACCTGTGAAAGTGGTAGGATCTCCATGAGAACAATGATATCACTAAAATTTAGATAGGATCATATGTAAAAATTTTAAGGTTTCCAAGATATTGATGACCTCCCATTTTCGGTAGAAATTACCCTATCAAATGCTGGTTTTGATAAGATTAGTAGGATCACCTTGCCAATTAGTGAGAATGTCCTGCTGAATATTGAATTTGTTACTTTTAGTAGGATCACCCTAAAAAGTAGAGATAATGTCTTGAAAAATGACAATATTACCATATAAATGATGAAAATTCTAGAAAAAAGATATAATGAGTCCCATAGGAGATTAATCCATGCCCAAATTAGAAGAAGAGAGAGAGACCCATAGAGGATTAGTTGAGGCCTAAAAATTAGAAGAATTCAGTGAATCATAAGAAAGATAATTGACCTGATGCCATGTGTTTGATTTGTAAGAGTGAGTGGGAGTCATTACATCATAGGAGTGACACTTATGAGTGTTATGGTGACATGGGAGTATGACATATGAGCTCATGGGAATCTTAGTGGTATTAGACCTATATCACCTGGTGCATCATGTTTATTTTATCTTATGTATTTATTTATTCTTCTCTCACATATTTTACCTTATATTTTTTAAAAATTTATACATTGTGATAAGATAAGATATATTAGAGGTCAATTTATAGGTAGGGCCCATATTATAATGTTTACTTACTATTAGTATCAATGGTGAACACCATTTCAGAACATTTATTGGCATCAATAGTTTTTATAGTATGCCCATTAGGACCCAAAACCACCCTAATGTATGATTTACAATCTTTGATCAAGATTTTGGTGAGAATATTAGCTTCTATAATTCAAACTACACAAAAAAATATAATATAATTACTATTGTTATGTTCCCTTCACTTGCTATGAAATGTCATTCTATAATATACGTGGACTATAATAACCCTCCACCATGAAAAATTATCTTTATAGAATGGGACACTGGTATCCCTCTAAATATATATGATATACATGTAGCTACCCTAAAATCACTTCAATTATTTACTATAAAATACTTAATAACTTGAGGTCTGCTGGTGGGGGAGGGGTTATTAGAGACTAGAATGGATGTATTTTGGTTGCTTGTGTAGGTGGTATGGACTTCTAAACCAACCATGTGGATAAAACTAGAGTGAAATTATGGGGAATATAGATAGATATTGATCTCAAGTTGTAAAATGTGGTCATTAAAGAAAAATAATTGAACATAGTTATATGTCTTCTTGGGAAGTCATCCCCTTTATGGATAATTATTAAATAAATCAAAGATGATATAACCCTCTCAATTACTTTCATGAAGTTAACATTAAACATGATATAGAGAAGGCAATGAATATTTTGACCTCATGTCTAACCTAGTAGTTAAGGAAATCCATTTCAAGATATGGATATATAAGGAGAACACTCCATCAAAACTTATTCATGAGTTGGAAGTTGAGGCCAATCATGATGGATAGTCATTTGCCTATCATATTAGTTATGATGATTTTAATCCCAAATTCATGAGTTTGTTTTATTGATAATAACATTAATTTTTAAAAAAGGGTCATCATTAGCTTGTGTGGCAAGAGTGAAGGCCCTATTGTGAAGTGCATGACTAAAATTTAGACACATGAGAAGATCCATCATAAGCCTATTCCTAATTTAACTTAATGCAATGATATTATTTTGAATGTAAACTCAAAAATATCTCACATGGATAAGATTATGGGTGGAAAACTAGACATAATTGAGCCCATATCCTTCATATATGTCAAGAACAATCCTATATGGAAAATCCTATGAAGAAGATGGATCATTGTGTACATGGAACTTGTCATTAGACATGATCCCATGGTTTATTTTATAAATTTTGTTAAATATTAGAAAAATAGGGTGGCTCACTTTAGAAGCATTTAAATACAAGTTTCAGTAGAGTGCTTGAAGAGAGAGAAGGTGGTTCACATTAGAGTGCTTGAAGAGAGAGAAAGAAGGTGAGTTGTTTAATGGGTGTTGACATCAATAAAGATGGGTGTTGACATCAATGCCAAAGGAGGATATTATTGGATATTTTTTAGTGATATCATGGTGATGGCATTGACATTTCAAAGTGAGTGGATGAAGGGCCTTGATAGTCTAAGTGACAATGATAAAGTGTGTAATGTGCTTGTCCTAGAATGCTTAAAGTATGCTTGGTTGATCTTCTATTTTGAATTGAGTAGAGATGTTCAAGGATGAGTATGGAGTATTGATAATGTAAAATGGGTCCTATCAATGGCCAATGATGATTGGAAAGCTTGTGTACATAATTGGAATTCATTTGGTAGTCCATAGTTTTCATCTAGATAGTTTGGGTCTAATGGAAAAAAATATGAGTAGGTAGTTTGTTGACTTCACCATTGCCACATGTGGATGAGTCAGGGGGAGTTGGTCATATGGTTGTGATCACATTAGTCCATAGTTATTAAGTACTAAATATTAGGTCTTTTTCATAAACACAATCAAAGATGTGTGGGTGCAAAGTTAGGCTCCCAAGCTTTTTGAAAATATTTCCCCATACTTAGCCAAATTTAAATGAGGCAAGAAAGAGTTGAATAAGCATATTGATGAAGTTATATCTCTCACACATGGAAATTTTGGGAGAAGGTGATCATATGGGTTTGTTTTTTTTTGTGCCTTGTTTTTTTACACTAGTTTTTAGATCATGTAATAAAGAGTGTCAAAATATATGCATATGCAAAGTTGGGCTCCCAAGCAGTTTGACCATGTTTTTTACATAGAAAAATTTGCATGTGAGAAGATAAGATGAGTAGGCATTTTTATGGTTTTATATCTTGCACATGTGAAGGTGTCAAGAAAAATTAAACATATGATTTTGTTAAATTTAGATCCTAATTGATTTGCACTAAAATTTAGATCATGTGATGAAGTGCATAAAAAGATATGCTTATTCAAAATTGGCCTCCTAGGCAAGTTTTGACATAGTTGGATCTATGATAAATTATTTTGAGAAGAAATTTTAATGGTGATATATCTCACTTGTGTTAAGGTTCCATGAGCTCATTTTTATATAGATCGATTCTCCTATGTGAGGGGATCATCTGGTCTAAATTTGAGATCATGCATCGAAGCATGGTGAAATTTGCTAAGGTCCAAAGCTGGCCTTTCAAGAAAATTATAATGGTCCCCATAGTCAATTTTGTACAAGTTGAAGTTCAAACAAGACTCAAGGAGATTTATGGAGCACATTTGCTCCAAGATGTTAGGAAGTAATAAGATGGAAATAACTACACATTGTTTAATGATTGAGCAAAGGTAAATGATAAATATCTAATGGTGAGTGGGTATTTGTATAGATTAATCAAATGGTGAGAATTTATAGCTAAAGACTTGATTGATCCACAAATATTGATGGTTTGTAATGAGTAAACATTACAATATTTCACAAGATGAGGTCAAAGTGATTGAGGTTTAACATTTGAACATTGGTGCCTATGTGTTAAATTTGGAAGATATAGATGGTGAATATTTTATTTGATTAGTGAGGAAATGAGATGTGAGCATAGTGTTCAAAGTTTAATTTTGACTGTTGACATTTAAATATTTGAATTTAACAAGGGAAAAACTAGTGTCTAATTTTTAGACCATATCTTTCAATCCAGAATGAATTTGACCATGCAGTAAAAAGAAAAGTGGTAGAGGAATTCAAGGCACATATGACAACTTGGATTTTAAGATTTAGAAATGATTATATTCAAATATATTTAGCCTATAATTTTATTGTGTGTTCGTGCCTATTATGAAAGTGACTTGAGAAGGATAATTAAGCTTATGTAGATGATGTTTCAATGTTTCATGATAGCTTAGCTATTTGGGATGGTTTTAGACTTCATGAATATGTTATATATTTCCTTTGGAGGTTTGAACAATCATTATTCTATATGAAATAAAGTTAATAAGTTGATTGTGTGTTCTTCATAGTGTTCTTGTGTACTAGGTCAGTGTTTGAGTTGTTTGAGCATACACAAAGGTGAACATGAGTGATTTTGATCATCTAAGGATGTTTTAGGGGACATAAGGAGTGGAAATATGTGTTTTGAAGTAGTTATATTTATTTTATTTATGGAGTGATAAATGGGTGAATAAGTCTCCATGAGACCTATAAGAGCTACAAGGGCCTTATTAAAAGGTGTAGTTAATTATGGGTGACCCATAGATGCTATGGATAACCTATGAAGATGGTAGTGATCCATGTATTCATGGGATATATTCCTTAAGGTTTAAGGCATTTATAATGGTTGACTAAGATGATGATGATGATGTTTTCTCTATAAATAGTGAAACCAAAGGAGATGGTTTCTAGACTTAAAGAGACTTGTATGTGAGAGAGTTGGAGAGTGAAGGAAATCAAAGGAGAGTGAGAGTGTCTAACTATTGGATTGATGACTATAGAATATTAAAGAATATGTGTATGATTTGTAGGTCTTATTTTTGATGATAGTATAGTGTTCTTATAGTTTGAAGATGTGTGAAGAGATCTGAGTGTGCATATGAGTATTGATTGAGTGAAGAAGGAGAGAGATTATGGCATGCCTATGTGAGATTCCTATATGAGAGAGAGAGAGAGAGAGAGAGAGAGAGAGAGAGAGAGAGAGAGAGAGAGAGAGAGAGAGAGAGAGAGACGGAGAGAGGAGAGAGAGAGAGAGAGAGAGAGAGAGAGAGAGAGAGAGAGAGAGAGAGAGAGAGAGGAGAGAGAGAGAGAGAGAGAGAGAGAGTTTAGTTTTTAGATAATCATAGGTCCATCATCAAGTGTTGAAGATATCATTTCTAATGTGGGACTTGATCTCCTTTAGGGGCAGTTTCTCTTTTTGAAATAGGCTTTCAATAAAGACCTTTGGTCAAAAGGAATTGATCAAGGTTATAGGTTAGAAGGACTTGATTATCTTAGTGGTAGGTTCTCCTTATGAAACTACTATTTCACTAAAGGCCTTAGGTCATAAGGATTTGACAAAGGTTTCTAATCATAAGGACTTGATCAGTATCTTTTTTGTGATCATCTTATAGGATAATAGTACATGTGTTTTTAGACTTGAGTGTGGGATTTATTACCTAAGAGGGTTTCCCACATAGATCTTGTGTTGTGCATGTGATCTTAGATTATGTTTATTATTCACTGTTATGAATTATCAGTATGCTTCATGAATGATTGTATTGAATGCTTAAGTATTTTCAAGGGTTTGGAAATTGAATTGGATTGTTTGCCACCACTGATTCACCCCCCTTAGTGGATTTTACCTCTAACACCAAATTTGAAAATGTAGTTTTTACAATTGAGATTTCTAAAGATCTCACAAGCATGAAGATAGATGATTTATAAGGGATCTTATTAACTAAAAAATAAATAATGAAGATTAGTTAGGAGAGACTTGAATAACCATTTACCTATAAAAACACATAAGAGGCAAAATAACTGAACTTATAAAACACTATAATATAAATGAATCAAGATGACAATCTAGTCATTTCAGAGGCAGAGGAAGAGGTAATAATTTCATAAGAATCCATGGTAATTTTAGAGGAAGCAATGGTAATTTTAGAGGAAGGAATGGAAATTTTAAATGTGGAGATAAAATAAATTCTTAATTCTTTTATTTCAATAATCTTGGATAGTACAAATTAGATTGGTGGGAAAATAAAGAAAACATGGAGAAAAATAATGCTCATAACACTATTGAAAACAAAATAAATTTTATTTATTTTTGACTTCAATACAAATGCAAGTGATAATAATAATTTGTATATTGATTCTGGATTTTCTTCTCATATGACATCTAATGAGTATTTTTTCATCAATTTGAATGAGAATCAAAATAGCAAATTTGTAATAGAAGATAATGAATCTCATGAAAGCAAGGGTAAAGGCACTATTACAATGAAAACAAATGATGGTAAGATAAAACACATTATTGAAACTTTATTGGTTATATCACTTGAGAAAAACATGTTAACTTGGGAATAATTGTTGAAAAATAAATCATGTTACCTTTGATGTAAATGAATTCATTATCAATGATAAATTTAAAAATAATGTAGTTGTGTCAAAAGCAAATATGATTAATGATAAATTATTTCCTCTTTATTTTTCACAAGGAAATCTAGCATTAAAGGCATGTGAGATAAATGACAATAATTTTTTTGACAAAACATATAGACATCTTAGTTTTAGTGGGTTACATTTTTTTTTAAAATGGAAAATGGTTGAAGGAATTCCCTACATTGAAAACATAAATGAAGTTTATGAAAATTATGTTATGGGAAAACAACATAGAATAATCTTTCCAATATGAAAACTTATAAGAGCTAGATAACTAATTTAGATAATTAATATAGATGTGTGTGATATTATGCAAACGATTACTTTGAATAAATTAAATTAATTATTAACCTTCATTGATGTTTACTCAATTAAAACTTGGGTATATTTCTTTATTGCAAAATAAAAGGGATTTGAAATTTTTGTCGAGTTCAAGAATTTGGTTGAAAAATAATGTGAAAAATACATCTAAGTGATTATGTCAGATAATGGAGGTGGATATAATTCAAATCAATTTTAATATTTATATATAAATCATGTAATCAATATGGAATTCACTACTTCCTATACTCCACAACAAAATGGAGTAGTTCAAATGAATAACATAACCATTATTGAAATGTCAAGGAGAATGATGAAAGAGAAAAACTTGGTTAATTTTTTTAGGGTGAATCAATAAATATAAAATTATATATTATGAATAGAATTAGTACAACAATATTAAAATGAATGAATTTTAAACAATCAAGTCTAAAAATAAGCCAAGTATTGAGTACTTAAGAGTGTTTATTTATGTTTCTTATACACACATACCATAGTAAAAAGGGTATAAATTAGAAGACAAATGCATAAAGTGCATTTTAATTGGATATGGTTCATAAAATAAGGCATATAGGTTATATGATCTAGTTATAAATAAAATAGTAATTATCAGAGATGTGATCTTCAAAGAGATGAAGATTATACTAATGAATTAGAAACAAAGGAAAATAAGTTTTGTTTGATGGATATGTAGAATCACCTGCATCTTCTAGTATAGAAGCAATAAAATATCAAATAAAGATATAAAAAGATCACCCACAAAGTCAAATGTTAGACAAAATTTTTGAACAAAGAAAAAAAGGTCACAAGAAAAAGTGAGATATGAAATAATGTCACAAGTTATGAAAAATGATGAGCCATAGATTTTTGAGTAATCTCAAGAAAAGGAAGAGTGGGATGAATCTATGATTAGCAAAATAGAAATATTTAAGAGAAATAACACATGGGAATAGGTCCAATTACCTCTTGGTAAATAAGTTGTTTGTATAAAATGGGTTTTAAAAAACTAAGTACAAATCATATGGTAGTATTGATAAGTATAAGGCTAGACTAGTCACTAAATGGTATACTAAATAAGAAGGTATTGACTATAATGAAACATTTTAACCTATAGCAAGGATGGACACCATTAGATTGGTATTAGTTATTGGAGCTCAATAAGGCTAGAATATCTATCATATGGATGTAAAGATTCCATTTTGGAATTGATACATTGATGAGGAAGTATATGTGTCATAACCTATAGGATTTTAAATATCTTGTAAGGAACACTATGCTTACAGGAAGATGAATACCTTGTATGGTATTAATCAAGAACCTAGAACATGGTATTAAAATATAGATTCACACACACACACACACACACACACACACACACACACACACACACACACACACACACACACACACACACACACACACACACACACACACACACACACACACACACACACACACACACACACACACACACAAAAGAAAGGTTTTATAAATGTTCAATCAGATCCCAATTTTCATAGCAAGAGTACATTATTTCTCCAGGTGGATGATCTTATCTACATTGATAACAATATAACTTTATGTTTATAGTTTAGAGTAGCTATGGTTTCATAATTTGAGATGAAATATTTGAGAATTATTCACTATTTTATTGGTATATAAGTATGTCAAAGTGATGCTAGAATATTCATGTGTCAAATAAAACATGCTTCAAATATCTTGCATAAATTTTAGATTTGGAGATTTCATTATTGTTAAAATTTTTGGATTGGACTATCCATTTCCAAATTTTCATTTATAGGAAGAGTGTTATTAATAAATAAATGTGTGTTTGAATCCAAAATTTAAGACTAAAATTAGTGAATTAGTTTAGACTCCTTGTATAAATTCTAATAGATTGTTTTGGTACAAAACGAGTGCAAAAACTAGTGCAAAAGGTGAACCAATTGCTACATATGGAATAAGGCTCATTTATGGTGTAAAAAGGCATAAATTTAATGAAAAGATATAATATTATCTAGGTATAATGTATATAATATGGAGAATGATAAACATTTACATTTTATCTATGAAACTTGTGAAAATATGAGCAAGGAAGAAGTCATATGCCCCCATAATAATAATTGAAATTCTAAGAAAAAACATGTGTGAAAACATATAATACATGCCACACATTATTCCCCTAAAATTGAAATAAAAAAGAAAATCTTGATTATTTTAATATAAACTAAATATGCATACCTATTACTAATTATTTTTTATTGCCCATGATTCTAAGAATTAATGAGAATAATAATTTTTTGTTTGTTAGGACAAAATTACACTATTTTGGACAAGGTTGGTTTTCACAATTTTTAAAATGGAGTGATCCTATTTAAAATTAATTTCTAGGTGTTTTTTGGGTATGAAAATTAACAAATTATGTAAAACTTAAAAAAAAAATTGTGTATTTCATTGTAGGAGCTTAGTCTTTGAAATAATTCATTGTGTATGAAGCCTCTTTGGAGTTACGTTATTAATATTTATTAATAACTTAACTCATAATAAAAATTTATGTGAAATATGCTATGAAAATATGTTAATATAAGTAGGAATGATAACATGGAAGATCATGGAATCGTCATATATATAAATTGAGTGAAATAGTAATGTGATATGCATGTAGAATCAAGCATAAATAATGAGATTGTTAAGATAGATTTTAGAATTTAGGATTTAAAATACGTGATCAAAACTAAGTAATGAAAGATAAATATAAATAGTTTAGTATATATGAATTATATCCATTGTAGATATGGATTACAAAGGTGGTTAAATCAAAAATTAGTCATGAAAATCAGAATAAATTCATAAGAACATAACAATCTAGGCCAACCTATTCAATAGGGTGTTAAAATGATAATTAAGAGCAAATGAAAGAAAACAAACATACCTTACCCTCCCAAGAGCATCCCACCATCCATATGTGGTTTAAAAATGTGTTTTCCCCCTTGATTTAGTGCTTAAGTATTCTTCAACAATGCAAGACCAATCTCCTCCATCATTTCAAGAACACTAAGGATATGAAAATAAATTGTATGCCTATCTTGAAGCTATCCTATTGCAAATAAATCATTATCAAACTACACTCAAATGGCTTGTAGAAAGAATCCTACATTATAAGTTTGCACAAATGAAGATTAATCAAAGTGTTTTTGGCCCTTCTATTTATAGATTTTCCAAATTGATTAGGATCAACCATGAGCATCCATATCAAGATGAAGATGTGTGGCCATGAATTAATCTAATTATGTAAATAAAATCCATAATTATCCTCATAATGATTTGGGAGGAAGGGGAATTAAAGAGGCATGGGAAGCCATAATCTTGATATTTATTGCATTTATGGTTTATGGATGCCACCCCATTTGATCATGTCATTTAATGATGTAGATAATATGAATCAATTTCCAATAAATAAATATGTAATAAATTCCATGGAATTATTACTTAATATCATAATTTGGTTTAATTTGCCTAAGTAAGATTAATCAAAATTTAAACAATTCTTTGAAAATTAGTTCCACTTCATTAATAAAATTAGTTTAATATGTATTCTCATCCCATTTAGGATGTTTTTGACACAAAATAACACATGCACATGTTGTGTGCTTTTGAATTAGAAGAAGAGAGTGATTCAGAGCACCAAAAAACATTTTAATCATTTTGACTCAAAATGATTTGATCAAAGTTAATAACATAAAATGCATTTCCCCATTTAGGAATACATTAGCCTAAATCGGCACTTGTATATGAAAATATATAATCATTTAGCATATTTAAGTGATTTTTGTCCAAATTGTGCATTTTCACAAATATAAAGTAAGATTGACAATTTCAACATATGGTGTTAGAAATTGGATGTCTACACCCATCATGGAACTAAAACTATAGGAAGATGCATTAAGTCCATCATGGCATTGAAAACTGATCCAACTGAGTAAACAAGTGTCATGGTAATGACACACACAAACAAAGAGTACATGAAAATCACACAAAGCACATAATAAAATTACAATGGGCCACATAAAATAGACATGATAAAATGCCACTCATACACATAGAAAATATAATGAAGGCTTTGGACCTACATATAATAACATGTTTAATTATGATTAGCCAAATAAAGAATATACACAAGACATGAAGTAAGAAAGAACTAATGAAAAGCATGCATACATGTAGTTGATCAACATAATCCATTTGTAAAATGAGTATATTCAGAAACTTAAGTAACTAGTAAAATATCAATGTGTGAGTAATATCATTAAATTTTGTGTAATGTACATAATTAAGGTATGAATAATAATGAATAACAAAATAATGACAAAACATGTGTATAATATGCTCCTAGTGGGTTTGATGATATATATACAATCTTTAAAATACTTTTTTATCTTGTTTATTTTTTAGAGCTAGTAGTTTGTGTTCACTAGGATGGTTTCTACTGGACATGACAATAACATAGTGCACTACTATCTCAAAAGAGTTTTTTTGTCTATTTATAATTTATGAGTCTAAGATAGTATAATAACCTAAAATTATGTATATAAATAGAAACATGCATGCTCTTAATTCACTCATGTACACCTATGAATCATATATTATATGAACTTAGATATAAACAAGTATTTATTAACTATGCACAAATTAACTAATATAAATGAACTAAACATAAACATGTATATATCCCAATTTTTTTGATTTTCCATAATATTATAATTTTTTAAATTTTAACATAATAGTATGATTAAAAAAGGTTATTGTATAAGGAAGGCTGTTATTATTATCAAAACATCTCATCAATGGGATGCTTTTGTGTAGGCCTAGTATCATCATAATCATAATAATATTTCACATTTAGTCATAATCAAATTCTTGATATTGATATTGTGGTATGCCACTCTTGTCTTATTTTGTATTTGTATATGAAAAACCAACTACTCCATATCATGGGATTGACCTTTCTAGTTTCTTATTTTCAATATTTATTATATCATCTACCTTTATGATTATTTCATTATTAGTATATGTTTGTATACTAACTAAAGATGTACTTTCTTTTTCTTTTTGTGTTTTTTAATCTAAAGAGGTTCCATATTCTCTTAAAATTTTAATGATTGCACTTTCATTTTCAAAAGTTAAATGGTTATGATTCTTACCCATTTCCACCCATTTTTATCATTCATGATGTTCCCAGTTTAGTGTTATATTGGTTTGAACTAGGACATATGTGAACTACCACTGAACATGTTTTTGGACGAATTGTGAAAGGTAAATCAATGGATCTAATAAATGATTTAGATAAATTAGTATTAATCAAATTTTTCTTATCATATAAATTAAATTGTTAGAGTTTCATGCTACAAACATTAATTCTAATAGTGTTAGTAATCACAATATTGGTACATTACTTTCCATATATGTGTGGGCTAAGGATCAAAGGATATAGAATTGATGAGTGCTTTAGATTTCACCTTTTAAAATCATAACATTTGGTTTTGTAAGGATATATTTCTTTAAAAACTCTTTTTTTATAAAACCTTTCTTAAAATTTTCTTCTTACCTTAATTTTGATTTTTTAGCTTATGTTCTTTCTCTTTTTATAACCTTTCTTTTACAATATATTCTTAAGTAATTTTTATTTTTCATCTTATTCATTTTATACTTGTGCTTGATCTAATTTTTCCTTGTGAATGTTTTCTTGCTTTAAAATGTCCTTCGATATCCATGTTTTTTGTCTTTGCTATTTTTGTAATAATTCTATTTTTTCCACTTGTTTTATTGTGGGTTTCTTGATTCACCTATGTGTTATAGGATCACCGCTATCAATAATACTATGTATTTAATTCTTCAAATCCAAACAATTATATATAAGATGACCATAAATTTTATGATATGTAATATAATATTTTGATCTCCTTAGAGGATGTATAAGAGGTAATTTTGTCAAATTATTGCTAAGAATTTATCTTAGAATCTCACTTTAAAAATTTTTAGCCTTTTTTATACTTTTTAAATCACTAATTATAGATGTATTCTATTTTAGCTTACTATTTTGATATGAAATCTTATTAAGCACAAAATGTTTAGATGAAAATACAAAGTCATGATTAATAGTATCACATTTTGGATTCTTTACATATGTGATCAGATTTCCCATGGTGTGATATTTAGAACCAAATATTGATTTTTTTTTGAAAATATTCTATTTAATTTCTCAAAATGAACATTTTATCCTTCGGGGCTTCACTATCACAAAATTTAGGTACTTGTAATTGAGTATGCATATAGACACCTTCGAGAGGAGATATGGGAGGTAGGGTTTTGAGGTATGATATGTTGGTTACTTTATTTTAGCACCATAGGATTTGTTTCCTTATGTTTTTGGATATTGATAGTATGCACCCAGTTAGAAATAAATTAGGTATCACCATCTTGAGGGTTAAGCGGAAGAAGAGATTATTTTTTATCCATTTTAAATTTTTTAAATTATAAAAGGATAACAAGAGGATATATATATATATATATATATATATATATATATATATATATATATATATATATATATATATATATATATATATATATATATATATATATGATCTATAGACAAGAGTGTTAGATCTAAATAGGTGTGAATGGATTTTTTTTCACCTTAGGGAGCATTAGTTTCCTGTAGATGATAGAGCTATGATATTTTTATGATTGGTTTACCTTTTCCTATGTGGGATAATTTGATCCATTATAAATAACATTATGTAACTTCTCCTTCTCTTGTAACCCTAGCTCAATAGACCAAGAGGATAAATTCAATCATGGGGTAAAAAAGGGTTAATTGGATTTGTGCTTGACCTCAACATCCCATGTGTTGAACATTACCTACATACCAATACTATAGAGAGGGATCAAACTCTATATAGTTATCACATGGTATTGTGGTGTGTGTGAAAGAATGATGAAAAATGTTAAATGGTAGTTCAATCCTTGTGTTATTAAGTTTTTCAACAATGAATTTTACCTTTTAAGTGTATTCAAACTTTAGCTTAGGGTATTATGTTTGTATGTATTCATAATTGGGAGAAATAGGGAATTTTATCACAATATGTAATTAAAATTTTGGTTCTTTTTAATATGAAATCCTCTTGTGTGGATTTTTAGTGATATTTTGGGAACTATTTCATATGAGGATTGCTTCACTTATGATATGACCCATTACATGAATTTGAAATTGAGAAACTAGTCATTATTTTTTGGGAAGATGGAAGTGGCAAAACTAGACATTGTCAAGGAACATTCTTGTCCAATTTTTCATTATTATCCTATGAACAAAAATAGTTGATCTAGGAGTATGGAATACTTTTTAGATAAGCCTAAATTATTTTGTATGAGGATTATAGACATTTTAATATTATTATTTTACTTATAAGAAAGGACATAAAATAAGACAAGATATAAGTGTGTAAAAATGGTGCTCACAAGTGCATTATTTTATCTTAAATATTAATTTATGTGTCTACACACATCAATCTCCCCCATAGATCAAGTGGTACTTTACGTGAGATGTTACAGGTGGAGGATTGAAAGGTAAGGATGAATACATAACTATAACTAGTTGAAGACTCCAAATATTAGGTGTACTCTTTAGTTCATATTCCTTGTTAAGTACTCTAAATACCTTGTAAAAACATGAACCTCTATAAATATAAGCTCATATACTCTAATTACTCTTCTTGTACTAAAATCATGTTTTTATGCAAAAGCAAAGCAAAATGGTTTGTGCTCTCTTATAAAAATGATATTTAGGGACCGTGTGTGTGTGTGTGTGTGTGTGTCTATATATATATATATATATATATATTAAAATTAACCTATAAAATATTCCAATGAACTCAATCCATGTGAGTTTTATTAGACTCTTTGGGACACTATTGGTCATGATCTTGACTAGGTGTATTTTAAAGCTATTCTAACCAATTCTTTGGGAACCATTATTAATCAGGGTAACATCAAGTTTATTCCCAAGGTTGGTGATCCTAAAATTATAAAAAACTAGAGGCCTATTAATTTTCTCAATGTCTCCTATAATATTATCGCTAAATCTCTATCTCTTAGGGTGAATCACATTCTACCTTTAATTGTTGAGTGAACAAACATGCTTCATACAAAATAAGTTCATTCTAGATGTCATTATTGTTTGGGAAGGTATGGAATGGGATAAAATTTATAATAGAAAGGATCTATTTTTAAAGATTGATTTTGAGTAGTGGCCATTCATTCTGGCCATGTTGCAAGATCTTGGTTTTGGCCCCAAATTTGTTCAAACTATTAATATGCTTTTTCAAGATGTAGGGGCTTGTATCTCTATCAATGGCACCCAGTATTCTAAGTTTTAAATTTAAAGTTATTTTCAAAAAGTGTTTCCTTTATCCCCTTTCTTATATGTGCCTATAGTAAAAGGATTTAGCTACATTCTAGATAACTATGTTGTAAGGGGTATGATGAAAGGCATCTCTCTCCCTTAGTTTGATAGACAAATTTTAAATGGTCATTTCATGGATGACTCTTTTATCACTCTCCAAGAGGAAGAACAATATGTTGGAAATTCCATGGAATGTATACACATTTTTTATTTGACTTCATGGTATTCTATTTAGTGGAGAAATACCTAGAGTTACAAGCAGTCTCTAGGCCCCAATCCTTCTTGGCTTGATGAATTTCAATGGTAATAGATTCTACGAGGAGTGTAGTTTAATTTTATTAGAATTCATTTTGCCTTTTAGGATTCTCCATCTGACTTATGGTCCTATGTGGTGTAGATAATTTAAAAAAATATCTCATTTTGGATCACTAAACCTCTTTTTCTTGCTGACATATTTCAAATCTGCTCTAAAGTTTTGGCAACTATGCATTTTTATTACTCCTCTTATTGGTCCCCTTTTAATGCTACCTATAGAAAATTAGAAAATATTATAAGATATTTTCTTTGGTCTAATTCTAAGGGGCATAAGGGATTCCACATAATTTCCTAGAACATTTGTTGTCATCCTAAGGAAGCTATGGGATTGGGTATCCTCGATATTAAAATCTAAGGGCTTGCTCTTGTTGCCAAATGGATTATCAGAGGTCTTTTTGGGGATGAAGCCTAGAATATTATTCTTTTCCATTTTATCTCTTAAGGACTCCCATGTGTAAAAAGGCTTGGTAATGCTTGGGACTTCATTCCCTACTCATCACCCCAGTGCCTATTAAAATTAAGGGATCCTTTATAATTCAAAGTTTATGGAAGTATTAAGAGAAGCTGAAGCCTTACCTTAAGTAGGTTGGTGAAGGGTTTGGGAATGGTCTCTGCATTGATTCCTAGTCCCTTTGGTGGTCACCTTTTTTAAATTTTCAAAATGTTCCCTTTACTTTAGTCCCCTGGGTTAAAGTGTTATGCCTTTCAGAAAAGGTGTGAAGGTTATTAGTGATCTTTTTTACAAAGAAAATAGGGTATAGCTCACTTGGAAACAACTTCAGAATAAATATCATTTAATAAAATTATATGTAGAGGTTATTACAAAAATTAGAGTGAATCCTCTTGTTCTTTAGGGAAGTATTGGTATTGCCCTATGGCCATCACTTCATCTAATATTCTCCTTGACTAGGATATCATTTACTTGATCAACAACATACTCTAGTTGATATGATCAATATCAGATGGAATATTCAATCTAGATATGAGATCTAGGCCTGTTGATTTAGCATGGTGTGGTCTACTTCTATTTAGCCCAAAAAATCTCATTTCTTATGGTGCCTTCTCTACTATGGCCTACTTATGGGAGATCAAATCAAGTATCTGGGTGTGCCAAACCCCATATTCCTAGCTTGTTAACAACTAAATACTGTTAAGCACCTTTTATGATTTTGAAGTCACTCATAATCTATGTGGCACTAGATACATTCCTTTTTCTAGCCCTTTCATCCTAAATTCTTCACATGGAATATGGGTCTCTTGGGGGATTTAGCTTTTTTGGCTACAAAATATAATTAGTTTTAGTATATATTTCAAGCTAACATTTTGTTTCAAATCTAAAAATCTAGAAATTAATCTTGCTTTAATCATGAAGAATTAGAACCTAATTTTTGTATTTCTAACAAAATTACTATTATCTCTAATATTACTTTTCAGATACAAAGCCAAATAAACAAGGTCCATCTAAAACTTAACCACCTATGACATTTACTCGACCACTGAGAAAATGTTCCATGTGTAGTCATCCAAGAACCTCTTGATCCCCCAAAGCATCCTTCACCCCTTGGGGATGAGGGTATGGGTCACGTCAGCAATGGTTTAGAACCAAATGTAGGATTCACTCTCCATAATGGTCACCACCTTGCTAGTTTTCTCTTTGTCATGGTGGCTTGAGTGTCTCATCTAGATCTAGAGGTGATGGTAGGGCATGAAATTTCTTTCTTCATTTAAGGATGGGTATATTATAGGCTAAGGTTTGCCTCCTCAAGGCAAATTCCCATGCCTAGATCTAGATATTTCCCTTGAAATAAATCAAAATGATAGATTAAAGTTCAATAAAACACTGGTTAGGATCCCTTACCTATTGACAAGGATCCTCCTACCATGGGAATATTGGGTGATAAGCCTCAGGGTTTGTTGTCTCCTCTGCCTCCCCTCGATGTCCATGTTTTTTGATGATGCTTAAATGTTGTTGATATTAGTATTTTTTACCTTACTTTCTCTATTTTTTTTATCAATTATTGATGTTATGTAATATTTTATGGGTGTGGTCATCCACTGACCACTTTTATAACTTATCTTGAGGTGAGGTTTTAACATTGGTGTGATTTTGCTAATGGGGTGTGACTTTTTCATGTATTTTTTTTGTATGATTAACATTGTACCATATCTTATTATATATATAGGTGCTTCTCAATCCAAAAAATAATAATTGAGGGAGTTAAAAAACCTCAAAAATCAAAGGGAAGACAAGGAGCCAACTTCAAAATTAAAAATAATACATTACTAGAAAAAACCAAGACACTTTATCAAATATTATAAGGTATTGATAACTAAGAATCAAGCTAATCAAGAGGGTAAACATAAGGCATTTAAAGATTTAAAAAGTGAGGTCCAAAAACCCTCATATTATTTTATCACATGTAATTAGGTAATAAATTAATCAAATAATTATTTATTTCTTTATTCAACTTACTCAAATCACATGATAAGTCCCTACGATGGTTTCAACAAGTTAGATGATTCATTCAAAATCCAATAACAATTGGGAGATGGAAATTCCATCTAATTTAAAGGAAATGACAGCATGAAAATGACCACAAGTCCAAACAAAGATGAAATAGAGGATTTTTATTTTTATTTAAAAATAGAGTTTAAGAGTATTTATCTTAATTTCATAAGATATAGTGATAAAAGTAAAGTATACAAGTATTATAATCCTACTAATAAATCCACAATTATTTATAGGGATTTTAATTTATTTATAATGAGAATTATGGTAATTTTGATCATATAGCTAAACATATAATAATTTAATGGTGGTAACCACTTAATTTTTTTTAAGGATTACAAATTCTTACACATGTTTCTAGTTCAATAAGAAATAATATTATCTCTTCTTAAGAGACTAGTCATCCATCTTCATCAAATCCAAATAAGAATAAGTAGATGTGGAATCCAATTCTAGCCAATAAAATGTTATAGTATAACTATGATATTAGTATCACAAGGATTTAACATAAGTAATATAAAATTTTGAATATGCTTATGATTAAAATATAATGTCTGCATTGTCATATGTGGCTAGTGAACTTAGAATTTATGCAAACGATAGTCAAAATAAAGAATGGGTTGATGCTATGAAATTTGAGATGGATTAAATTAACAATAATGATTAATAGAATATTTTTCATCCCCAATATAATAAAATATGTAATTTTAATCAAGTGGGTCTACAAAATCAAATTCATGACTGATGGTATAGTTGACCAAAGATAGACTAGTTGTAAAAGGGTTTACACAAGCATATGGGGTTGACTATGAGGAAAATATGCACATATGGCACATAAATATACTTTAATACTAATGATTTTTTTATATTCTCATAAAATATTTAAAATGAATCAAATTGATGTAAAAATTACATTCTTAAATGGAGTGATATATGTGGAGAAACCAAAAGGTTTTGAGGTAAAGGGTAAACAATTTTGGATATAAATTGAAGAAGGATATTTATGGGTTGAACAAAGATCCAAGAGATTGGTAATAAGAGTTTATAGTTGGTTATTTGATCAAGTATTTATAATAAGTTAAACTAAACCAACTTTTTACATATGAACATTGGGTTTTAATTTGTTTTATGTTTGTCTCAATGTAGATGACCTAATTTTGGTAGGTAGCTCTACGGAGATGTTAAATAGATTCAAGGAAGATATGAAATAATAATTTTAGATGACTGATCTTGGAATTATAAATTGATTTATTTAAACGTAAATTCATAAAAATAATTAAGAATTAGTAATTTATCAAGTAAAATATTCCATATACATGTTAAATAAGTACAATATTCATGATTCTAAACTAGTGGGCAATCCAATTGCAAGTGGACAAAAATAATATGAGAGGATGGAATTATTTCAGATGATGAAAATATTTTTAGAAGTATGGTGTGAGGTTTGATTTATATCACTATGACAAGACCTAATATCATTATGGAGTTTCATTAGTTTCTAGTTATATGGGCTAACCATCACTCAAGCATTTGTAATAGTGAAGATAATTTTTTCAGATATGTAAGAGGTACTTATAAGCATGGTATTAATTTTTTTACCAATAATTTGATTATGTATAATTAGATACATAGATTTAGATTGAACAAGATCTCTTGATAACATGAAGTCAACTTCATGTTATTGCTTGACATTGGGAAGTGGGTTAGTTTCATGGTCTTCAAAGAAATAAGCTACAATTGCATTATCCTCTATTAAATCTAAATATATAAAACCTACATCAGATTTTACATAAGTATTATGGTCGATAAAAATCTTAGAATATTTTGAAGATGCTCAAATTGTGTCAATAAATTTTTTTGTGATAAAAATAAGCCAATACAAATATCCAAGAATCCAATTTTCTATTCTAGGAATGAGCATATTTAACTCAAACATCATTTTTTCAAAGACTTGGTCAATGATAAAAATATTTTCGTTGATTATGTGGGAATTTAAGATCAATTTTGTAAAATTTTTCCAAGGGATTTTTGAATAATATTCATTAAAGAATTAATGAAATGATATGCATTTCTGCTTTTTGCATCAAAGGAGGGAATGTTGAGTATGATACGAATGTCAACACTTGATTTTTTATGTTAGAATATGTTTCATTTGTATTTTATTAGTTTAGGATGGTAATTTTATTTTTTTTGTCTTTTATTTTTTGTTTTGTAATTTTTGGATACTTTTTAGAAACTTACTAACAATAGCTAGAAGTGTTAGTTAGAGTGCAATTCATTAAGTGTGTACTTAATTAAGCTCAAACACTTATCTATTCATTCCAAAGAGATAAGGAACACTTTTTGGAATTTATTTAACTTAAATTATTATAATTTTAATTAATTTCTTATTTTATATGGATTTGGGGTGCCTATCTTAACTAAGTTTTATGAGTTGCTTACTTATTGAGGAAGGATTCTCACATGTTGACCTTATCTTATCAATAAATCAACATGTTTGATTGAGTATTTTTAAAATTATATTAGAGTCTATTTTTAGGAGTCTATTTCTAGATTAATTATTTTTTAGTAAAGGTATTACTTTATATTTCACTTTATATAGCTAATTTGTCATGCAAGTTATCTTGTGATAGGGTTATTTTAGATTTATTTATTAATAAATAATTATGTACAAGCAAGTGTGGCACAATAGTTCTTATTTGGAAAAAAAATCATGTGTGAATATATGATTGTATTTTAGGTATTCAATAAGGAATACCAACTAGCATAAATTTTCTATTTTGAATTTATTTAGTGCAATTTTTTGTTAATAATGTCATTTATGACATAACTAATTTAACAACTAGTAATTTTGGGACAAATTATTTCATACATAGATTCAATTTTAAATTAAATAAAATCTTATTTTCATTCCATCAACACATTAACAATATTCATTGTGTATCATTATTAATCATATGATGTCATAATTTTTGTGTTGTAAATATGAGCTAAACATAGTTTTCCCCCTTTTTTTGTATTTTTTCTCATAATCGGCTAATGAAAAATTAATGTAATACATTTCAATCTCTACATGATCATCATTGTATGAGTAAAGCTCCAAATGAATTCTTTGTAGATGATATGTATAATAATATATGCCTATCTAGTATTAGTGACATGATCATAGGTGGAATGAGTAGATATTTTTTAATTGCATCAAAACTTTATTGATATCTAGCATCCCACTTGAATTTTTATCTGTCATTAATAAGCACATGAAATATTGTGTCTTGTCAGCTGATTGAGCTACAAATAATCTTATTATTTGAATGTTTCCTTCTATGGAACATAATCTATTCAAAATTATTGAAGAAGGCATATCTATGATGGCTTTGATATTTTAAGGATCGAATTCAATTCCTATTTTAGATTTGATATAGTTGAGTAATTTTAATGATGTAAATCCAATCAGATAAAATTTTAGATTTCAATGTAGTTTGAATTTTGTAATATCTCAAATATTTGTCATAAGTTAATAGCATGCTCATGTCGATGTTTTGATTTTAAAAGTATGTCATCCACATAATATTTGAAATAATTATATATATATAGTCATGGAATATGTGTGTCATATCTCTTTGGTAAGTATCCCCCACATTATTTAATATAAATAACATGACTACATAATAGAATGTTCCCCATGGTATGATAAATGATTTTTTTCTTGATTTTTAGGGTTAATCTTGATTTTATTGTATCCATAGAAACCATATATAAATGATAACATTTCATAACCAGTGTTAGAATAAATAATCATATCAATGTTTTATAATGGAAAATAATCTTTGGGGCATGCCTTGTTCAAATCTTGCTAGTATACATCGAGTGTATCCATTAAGATTTGTAATTGGTACTATGTTAGAGACCTAGTCGAGATAATCAACAGATAAAATAAAACATGCATCCAAAAGTTTTTAGATTTTATGTTTGACTACTAAAAGATACATTTGGATGCATTTTATAATTTTTTCCCTGATTTACTTGACATATAGGTATAATACTATATTATGCATTATGATAGTAGGATTAATTCCAGACATATCTTTGTAATCCCATACAAATAGTTCTATGTAATTATTGACCAAATTTGAACCCAAGTCAAATTTGGGTCACCCCCTATAGTTTTAAACTTCATAAAGGTATCTAATGTTTGTAATGGAATTTAATGGTCTCTAGTGGTCATAAATAGTCTTATATGGTCATGTGTGTCCTTTTTTATCATTGTCCAAGTTCTAGTCTTAAGTTCACTTATTTAGTTATATGGTCAAGTACATGGTAAATCATGTTCAAAATATATAATGGTATAAATTCGTTTAAAAGGCTAATTAGACATCACTTATATCATATTATCATGCACTAACCTGTGTTTATTTCCTAATTGCAAAAAATGTCGATTTGGCCACTTTTTGGCCCATGTAAAAGAGGTGAACGTACCAATTAAAGAGGATAGTGTTTTAAAAGGATTCTGTTAGGTTGTGGAGCTAAAAGCTTCACCCAAATGCAAACATGGAGGGTTGCTAAGTGTCACAGTCACTGGCGTCAGTTAGGCCAATCGACATCGGTCAGGTGTAGACAGGAAGCTATCGACATTGGTCAGTGATTGGCCGACGTCGGTCATCCCTAGACAGACAGGGACTAAGGTCGGTCACCTATGCGATTCCAAAACTGCTAGTTCATGAATAGTTAGTTAACGAACTAGTTTTTTGCATGATAAAAGTTTATTTTTAGTCTTGAGCTGCGGATCTAATTATTATAATTAGATGTCTAATTATTATTTGCATGAGATCTATATAATAGACTCATGGGCTATATTGTAATTTGTGCTAGTTGAGTAAGAGCAAGGTTAGCTCCTTCAGAGTGAAGAGAGCAAGGTGTGTTCCTCCTAGTTCCACAGGGGTGCTAAGTGTGTATGATCAGGTAGAGCTATAGGTTGTGCAAGTTCTGATAGAAGATCCATAGGGGTGCTAGTTTGGAGAATCAGAAGGGTTCTTCATGTGTGTATGCTCTTGGTTGGTAGGTGTGCAAGGCCAGGTTTGGAGATCTACTTGGAGTCTGTTGTGTACTTGGAGTGCGGTGTGTACTCAGTGTACTGGCAATTTTGTTACTGATTGGTTGATAGCTCTGTGTGTTGAGTTGTGTTTGTAATTGATATTATAAGAGAGATAACTCTTGAAGAGATTTACTGTTTATACCCTAGAGGTGTGGGAGTCCTAGAGGTGTGTAAGGAAGAAGACTGTGGCATCTTCTTTGTTGTATTTCCTTTTGGAAGAGTATTAATACAATTGGGTATTGTCTCTCATATTCTATGTTATTTTTGAATTCTAGTTACTTGTTACTTTTGGTTGAATTTTGCATTTAGTTGCTTGTACATGGTAATCAATTGTGCTTCCTAGATCCTAATAGTTGGTATTAGAGCTATTTGTGGTTCTAGATTCTTGACAAGTGGTATCAGAGCTAAGGTTGTAGGGAACAGGTTTGTATTTGATTACATGTCACTCTCAAGGGTTTCTGATTGAGTGGGAGTATAGCAATGGCAGAAGAAAGTAAGCTAAGAATGGAGGAATTGAAAAGCATGAATGATCAATTACGGTGTTATGGAAAGAAAGAATAGGTAAAGAAATATTGTTGGTTAGTAGAAGATCAACATGAAGGAACTTAAGAAGCAGATGTTGCAGGGGTTGTTACACATGATGCTCTGGGATGTTCCTTGGATAAATTAGAATCTTGTTTTATAGATTCTATTGCCTCTTTCCATGCAGCCCCAAATAGAGGGGTTGGTGAGCCTTGTCAAAGTTTTGGTAAAGGGGAAGTGCGGCTGAAATTGCAGATGGCCAACACATGGGTGTTGAAGAAGGTCATGTAGGTCACAGTCTTGAAGATGTGGCTAATTTTTTTAGGGAAGTTGGGTGATGAGAGATGCATAGTAACTCTCACAGTGGATTCTTGGAATGTTACCAAGGATGCACTTGAATTAACATGTGGTAAGAAAGCAGGTACTCTTTATCTACTTGCTTATATTACTGATTCCACTTCTGTTGCATAGGTGTGGCTTTGTAGGCTTGGTCACATAAGTGAGAAGGGAATGGATGTTCTTAAGTCAAATGGTAAGAGTTCAGCTATGGAGAGCATAGATAGAGATTTCTATGAGTAGAGGGATGCTACAAGAAAGGATTGTGTTTATTGCAAGAAAAGGAAGTCTGATGTATTTGACAAACTTAAGAACTGGAAAGCCTTGGTGTTCTTAGAGGAGATGACAAACAGAGATCAATGGATGGGGCTGGATACTTCTGAGTAGGGAAGTTTGGACATGGGTATGATTCAAAGAAAGCTCACGGGTAAAAAGTCATCACTCACAGGAAAACACAGGTATCGATGTCGATTAGGGGAAACTGGCATCAAACAAACAGGCACTGACATCGATCATGTGCAAACCAGAGAAATCGGTGGTGTTGGGTAGGTGGTGACTGACATTAATAGTATAACCAGCATTGGTGATCAGGATAGTTGCATGGAACCGACATCGATTGGATGCAGACTATGTGGTGACTAAGGTCGGTCACTGGAACAGATTTTGGGTGGACAGCAAGCTGTCAAGGAGTCTTAAATGCCCATATGGAGGACTGAAAGGGTAAGTAAGCCTCAAATTCATTGTTTCTCTTCTTTATACTCATTGCTTACTATAGAGTAGCAAGGATCTAGGAAATAATGGGAGCATGGCATGAATGAGGAATTTGATTCTTAGGATGCAAAATAAAACAGGAGATTTGGTAGGGTTGCCAGCTAGAAGAAAGCACTGAAAGACAAATGGACACCTTGGTTAAAGAATAGAGAGAATGGACACATGAGATGGAAGGCTAGGTCATATGGTCTTGAGGAAGCTCTAGGATAGTGGTATAGGTTTGATAGGTGGATGATAAAGCATGGCTTTAGTCAATGTCATTGTAACCATTGTGGTTTCTTTACCAAGTGGGTGATGATTGCAACATCATCCTGTTATTGTATGTTGTGTGTTTGCTTGATGTAGGGTTACACATACATGGTTTCTTTTTGAGCTAAAGGTAAATTTAGTTCAGAGGTGTGTCATGAAGAGTTTGGAGGAGCAAAATTCTTTGGCATGAGTAATCCTAGAGACAAGGAAGATAACAAGTTGATGTTGTCACAGGATGATTGTGTGAAGGTAGTGTAGGATGCAGAATGACAAGCACACCTATGGATGGATAGTTCACAAAATAGGGTCCCCAATCACATGATGAGGTTGAGTACATGTGTACTCCCTGATATTACCCTAGTAGTGGGAGTTGTCATCAGGTTTGTGGCCAATCTGGGATAGAAGCACTAGAAAGTAGTTCAGTGGGTTCTTAGGGATCTGAGAGGGACCAGCAATAGGTCAACATGCTATGCAAGGTTAAGCACTTCGGATGTGGTAGGTTACTTGGATGATAGGTGTTGCACCACAAGATGTGTGGTGGTTGGTCTTCAAGATTGAGCTTGAAGAGGGATACAAGCTAGGAAATAAATTAGATGGTGTATAGGTACAGGTATAGGTGTAGCTATTTATCTCCAAGTGGGAGATTATTAGGTTGTGGAGCTAAAATCTTCACCCAGATGCAAACATGGAGGGTTGCTAAGTGTCACAATCACTGGCATCGGTCAGGCCAATCGACGTCGGTTAGGTGTAAATAGGAAGCTTTTGACATCGATCAGGGATCAGCTGACATAGGTCATCCCCAGATAGATAGGGACTGACATCGGTCACCTGTGTAGTTCCAAAATTGCTAGTTCACGAATAGTTAGTTAATCAATCGGTTGTTTTCATGATAAAAGGCTATTTTTAGTCTTGAGCTGTGGATCTAATTATTGTAATTAGATGTCTAATTATTGTTTGCATGAGATCTATATAATAGACTCATGGGTTGTATTGTAATTTGTGCTAGTTGAGTAAGAGCAAGGTTAGCTCCTTCAGAGTGAAGAGAGCAAGGTGTGTTCCTCCTAGTTCCACAGGGGTGCCGAGTGTGTATGATCAGGTAGAGCTACAGGTTGTGCAAGTTCTGATAGAAGATCCATAGGGGTGTTGGTTTGGAGAATTAGAGGGTTCTTCATGTGTGTATGATCTTGGTCGGTAGGTGTGCAAGGCTAGGTTTGGAGATCTACTTGGAGTCCATTGTGTACTTGGAGTGTGGTGTGTACTTAGTGTACTGGTAGTTTTGTTACTGACTGGTTGATAGCTCTATGTGTTGAGTTATGTTTGTAATTGATATTATAAGAGAGATAACTCTTAAAGAGATTTACTGTTTATGCCCTAGAGGTGTGGGAGCCCTAGAGGTGTGTAAGGAAGAAGACTGTGGCATCTTATTTGTTGTATTTCCTTTTGGAAGAGTATCAATACAATTGGGTATTGTCTCTCATATTCTGTGTTATTTCTAAATTCTAGTTACTTGTTACTTCTGGTTGAATTCTGCATTTAGTTGCTTGTACATGGTAATCAATTGTGCTTCCTAGATCCTGACAATTGGTATCAGAGCTATTTGTGGTTCTAGATTCTTGACAGATTCCAAATGTCTTTGGTGTTACAAGTTTTTTATATAATGTTAGAGATTAGTTAGATTATGATAGAATCTAAAATCTAATACCTAATCTTGGAAAAAAGACACTTTTCAAGCACTTGTATGGTCTTTTAAGATTAATTTTCAGTTGAAAATAGTTTATGAGTGACCCTTGGGCTCCTTCAAATTTTTTATATATTTGAACAAGTTACATTTGAATTAACACTCCAAATAGATTTTATCCTCCATCACTGCCTTCACAAGCTTAGGATTGCAAATTCACATTATATGTTATGGATAGGAGAGAGAGAGAGTTAGGAGCTAAAACTTTGGACATTGTTAGGGGTCAAATTAATATTAAAATTTGTGGCATTTTTTGTATAATGATGGCCTCTTCTTTACAAAAAATCACTAACAATGATGATAGGTCACTATGGCCTATTCATCTGATAGGGGTCTATTCTTACACCCGTTACTCTAGATTAGAAATAAATAGAGAGGAATGATTTTGAGGGTGGTTTATATAGGTATTTTATTTAAATTTCATGGTGGTTTTATTGGCCAAATCATCTTTATGAGTTAACTTAACTTGGAAGAATAATGTCTTGGTGCATAAGTTATTTTAGATAATTTTGATGGAAGTTCCTATTTCCTCTTCATGATGATTATATTAAAAGGTTTATATTGATTAATTATTCATATAAGGTCTCTCAAATTCATGTAATCTATGTCTTTTTGTCTGAAGATGTGTCTCTTTATCTAGGACCCTCAAGTATACTTTCCCTTTGGGAGATATGATCTATGCTTGATCATTCTACTATATATTTGATTTCCAAATTAGATAAATAATAGTGGCATACCATAGTGTGAGATTATTGATATTACATTACACATGTTAAAATATGAGAAGTTCAAGATAGAAATCTATGCACACATTTCAATAAGAAGTTAGCTATTTCCTTTAATGTTATGTTGTATGGACTCTAGAAATAAGTTTGAAAATGTTTAAGAGTCATGGAGATGCCTAATTCATATCCTCATGTATTCAATGGTCTATAAAAATTTCACTGTTAGCACCAAGTTTCTCAAACTAATTAGAATTCTCTAATTCTCTACTCACAGACTTCATGATGAATGTGATTGCACCTTCAAGTTAGTGTAGATTAGTTAGGTGAGCTGAAGGTGATGTAATGCTTGTGAGAAGCTTTGAAATATTGAATAAGTGTGTAAGGAGTTGAAAAACTTGAGATGTTTAGGAGAACCAAGCTAACTTGCATAACCAATAAATATGAAACTAAGTTGACAAGATAGTCAAATATCCATTTAAATCAAGTTGGATTGAAAGTGTCATGAGAGGTTATCAAAAACTATGGATAGTAAATAATGAGTTATTTTTTATCATGTCATCTCTAAGCATCATGACAATAGAGAGAGAAATTATATCTAAACTCCTAACACAATGTTGGCCCTAATAGGTACCTACAAATGGTTATATGAGGATTAAGTCATCTTCAAGATTGAATTATGTAACACGAATGGTGTTGAATGGATTTGAGCCCAATTTGATATTTCAAACAAGTCATGATATAAGATAATATCATTGAGGAAGAAGTGACATCTCAAACCCATAGAGAGTAGTCAAGTGACCTTAATGAATACCTACAGGCTATAAGGTAGCAGGTTGCTTCTTCAAACATATGGCACAAAGACAAAGTATGTATGATAAGAGGTTTTGAACATAACTAGGAGAGAAAGTAGGTTCATAAAATCTTGAAAAGGATCACTGAGGGAAGTTAGTAACTGAGTTTTCTAAACCTCTAAGCATAATTATACTCTAAAAGACCACCTACATACCTACTTTAGGGTTAGTTCCTTCTTCAAGGACAAAATATGAAAAGGAGAGAAAGGTAGGTGTATTTGAGATAGCTATGAGATTAATTTCAAATTCAACATAGGTTCATGAACTACTGAGAATTATATTTATAGGAGGTTGAGGTATCAAACCCATAGTAAATAGTCAAGAATCTCTTAAGAACCTACATGTGACTGTATGATGAAGATGGTATTAAACCCAAGTGAAAGAAAAAATATGAATGGGAGGCAATTTGAAAAATATTCTATACTTCAACAAAAATTAATGAAAAATTAAGAATGCATTTAAGGTATGAGTGAGGACTAGGTTTTATAGTATGCATTCATGATGCTTGAAAACCATCTACAAGATATATAAAGCAGACGATTCTATTCTGAATACTAAAGTGAAAATAGAGGTATTGGTAAATTAATAGAGTCTAAGGTAATTAAAATCAACTATTTTAATGAAATTTAATGGCTATTAAGGTGATTATATAAGGCCTAAAACTTAATAAAATAGTCAAAGATGCCTAAGAAACCCTATACATAGGCTAAAGTCTAGCCATAAGAGAAATTTGAGTTTTGAAATTCTTATGGGTGTGATATTGCCTTGAAATTTAGTAAATATTGTGGTTATTACTTTAAAAATACATTGTATACTTTAGGTCATACTTTGGCAAAGGGCAACCATGAGACCTAAGAGATCTTCTTGGACTCAAAGCATGAATAAAAAATTATAGACATAAATGATGGACACTAAGGGAATGAATAATAATATAATAGGTATACATACACTTCTTAGGTGTCAACACACTTAGGTTACCATCCAAGTGCCTTCGAGGGCTAACAAGAAGGAGATAACTCTTAAAACCCAACACCCTAACCAATGTACCATAAGCATACATAGGGGTAAAAATTAATTATAAGGAAGGTATAATAAGTGATATGTATGTTTCATATGTTTTTAAAACTCTCACAATATTTGGATGAAGTTTTGAGACCCAAAACTCATGTTTGACCTCTCTCTAGCCTCAAGAAAGCTAAGGAAGCCACCTGAAGAACTACTTTAGATGATCATACCATTCACCACACTTTGAATTGGATTATGAGAATTTTTAAATAGTTGAATGGGTATAATAATAAGTTTTTAAAGTGTAAGGAGGTCATTTAATTATATTCTATTTATGAATAATCATTATGACCCCAAACAAGTCTAAAACCTCTTTTAAACCCTAATAGTGACCAGTCATGGGAAAAATAGTTAAAATCATATTTGATGACATATTTTGATTCTAAAAAATCTTATATGTTGTTTAGGACTCTAATTAGGTTAACCCCATGTACTTTTATGATAATGTGACTTTTATAGATTGGTATAAATACCCTATTTTTACATATTTTTGGTGTTTTCAAGTGTTTTGAGAAGGGGAAAGCTTAAAAATCTTGGGATGAGGTAATTTAGGAGTTTTTATATCCATAAAAGTCAAAAAAAATCACAAGAGGTATTTGAGGTGATAAAACTAGGCCCATTTTTCAAGGTAGTCTAAAACAGGTTCAAAATGAGACTAGGTGATAAGGCCATTTCTTGGTTTGCATACTTTCATAAGGTTTCAGGACATAAAAATTGGATAGAATGTTTCTATTGGAATATGGAAATTAAATCAAATAATTTTGGATGATTTAACACGTGTCATAATTTTGGAGTAGTAAAATAGGGTATAAAGTAAGGAGGCCTAATTCAAGAGAGAGAAAGGCAGAAAAATAGGTTTACACTCAGAGTATGAAGATGAAATTTGACATGGAAATATAAGGAAATAGAGGGTAATATGATATTACATTATTTTTCAAATATCATCCATAAAAAATTACACAAGGAGATTTATAGGAAAAAAGGGCTACTAGGAAACTAGGCTTAGTAAAGGTTTAAGGAGAAAAATGAGTTTTTGAGAGTTGGTCCAAGAAACAAAATGGTGTGTGTAAATCCTAATAAAATATTTTAAGACCATTTATATGGAATAGACTTTATAGATAATATTCACTTTAATTTTGGGCCACTTGGATCAAACTAGGTGTCGAAAATAGAGAGTTACAAGACACCTATGCATATAACTAATGGAATAGTAGGTCAAAGGAGTTTCCTAAGGAATGCCATATGTTCATTGACTTTTTTTAGATTATTTAAATTATAATTAATGATATATAAATCCATTTGTCACTCCTTTCATATAAATAAAGGTATTTTCTAATGAGCTAGTCAAGGTATCAAGTAGGTTTATAATCCTTAGGCCACTTAGAAGGTTAGATCTGATTTAGGACTGAGACACATGGCCTTAGAGGTTTGATGACTATATCATGACTCTTATTATTTTTTAAACTCTCATGGACATTTTTTAATATTCTTCTACCATCTCTCTCTCTCTCTCTCTCTCTCTCTCTCTCTCTCTCTCTCTCTCTCTCTCTCTCTCTCTCTCCACCATTCTTTATAAGAGCAGTCATTTTTGGTTACCTCCTAACCCAAGAGTAGCAATCCTTGAAAAGGCTAGGTCAATAATACCTTGCCCTCATTATCTTTGTAGCTATTTTTTTTGGGAGAAATGACCTCCATCTACACCATTGTGAAACTTTTCCAGCAAGATGCCAAATTGATCATTATCAAAACACCTTAATAGTACACAATTCACATCCTTCTAAAATATAATACCATCTACAAGACAGTAAATAATGGTTTACAATCTAAAATACCTTCTTTGTGGGTTGTTTAAACCATTATGAAAATATCCATTTTGGAGGAAACCAATGATGTCTTGTGTCTAACTTTTACTTGGTATGTGACCAACTAGTTGGGGATGAGCTTGATTGACCAATACTTATTTCCTCATCCCTTGAAGATTTGAAGCTATATGTTTACACAACCCCTTTCCTCTTACCAAGTTTGCTACATTGATATTAACATCATACTCCATTACCTTTGTGATCCATCTATGTCTCTTCTCATTGAGGTCTTTACTTAGGAAGAACTCTTTGGTGCTAGGATAAGAGACCATGACATATATCTTGTTATTTAAAACCATGTGCCTAAATTTTTTCAAACCTCTTTCACAACTAGAGCCTACTTCACAAGAAATATGTACTTGACCTCATAATCTTCCAATCCTTGACTAATTAATGTAATGGGTTGTTAAATTTCCTCATCATTATTTTGCATAATCATAACTAAGATTATGTCAAGGTTAAAAAAATTATAAATTATGAAATCCTTGGTAAATTTTAGATTCAAGAGAGTAGGATATTGGACAATAACTTATTTTATTGCCTTAAAACTATTCTTACCTTCCTTTGTCTAAGAAAAAACTTGGTTCTTCTTAAGCATGGATGTAATAGGCTTCACCAAAGTAGCAAATCCTAGAATAAAACTTTTTACAAAGTTTATCTTTCCTAAGAAACTTTTTAAACCTTTCTTGTGTAGAGGCAAAGACAAGCATAGACTGGCTTCAATCCTTGAAAGATCAATAGTCAAGCCTTCTTTTCACACAATATGACCCAATAACTTACCTTCATGAACAAAAAAGATACATTTTTAGATTGAGAGAAATTCCAAACTCTCTACACTTATAGAATAATTACCTTAGATGTTTCATGTGGTAATTATCATCCTTGGAAAAAATAGTTATATCATCAAGGTATACAAGCAAAAAATTACTGATCAAACCCTTAAAGGCCATATCCATTTCCCTTAGACAAACCAAAAGGCATCTTTATATATGAAAAAAATTCCCTATTTTGTGGTGAATTCCATCTTGAACTATTCCTCCTCATTCACTAATATTTGGTTATAACTTGAATAGCCATCAAGTAGTGAAAATCATTGAGAACCTGAAACCACTTGTAAAATATACTCGATGGAAGGTAGTGGATAATGGTCTTTGAGTGAAACTCTATTCAGATCCTTAAAGTTTACACAAAGTCTGAACTCTTCACTCTTCTTTCAAATAGGTACAAGGTTAGCTACCTAAGTTAAGTTCTTAATAGGAAAGATAATCCTAAACTCAGTCAATCTAGTAAGCTCTCTTTTCATGAGTTCCTCTATCTTGGGATTGATAGGCCTTTGTTTTTTCCTAACTAGTATAGCTATAGGTTATAACTCAATTTTGGGATGAGCTAGACTTTGATCAAACCCTTCTATTCCCAAGTGAAAATATCATGAAATTATTTACACAATTCAATGAAGGCATGCTTTTTAGAAAGAGAACATATCTTACCAATTTTTAGAAGTTTGTCCTTAAATATCATTATTATTTCATAATTATCTTCCTTTATATACATTCTTACCTTTTATTTTCTTCTTTGATCATATTCATTTAACACACTCTCCAAAGTAACCAACCCCTTTGGTATCTTGTTTATCTTCAGCTAGATGACTTGTTCTTCATATTGATTGTGAAGTTTCTTTTGCTTCTTTGAAGAAAATTTGGATTCATTTTTAATGAAGTGTACAATGTGTTTGTCACTCTCAAACACTTGCCAAGACACTTCATTATCTAGTATAGAATGTCTCATAATGACTTTGATGTGAGGTTGGTCCTTCTCTCTACTTACATCAACAACTATATCAAAGTGTGATCCTATTATAGCCAACCTATCATCATGTTTATTTGAGTTTTTTGGTATAGATTGAATATTGAAAGCATCAAAGTCCTCAAATAGATCCCACATGATATGCATTTAGGACTTAAGCAAAGGGTTCTTGGTTGTAGCTTGGTTTCTCACTTGATGTATAATCAATTCACTATCTCCATAGACCTTCAAGTTCTTAATTACATTTATATTTACCCATCAGAGACCATGAATAAGCCTTCATATTATACTATATTTCAAGTACAACAAAAATGTAATATATATGAAGAGTAATATTGGTTCTTTGAGGGAGAAACCAACATGACACCAGCTCCTACCCCTACCTTGCTTCTAGAGCCATCAAAAAATATTTCCCATATCCCTTCAAGTTCATGATCTTCATTAGTGAGTGATGGCATAGGAATTTTCTTCTCATGTATAAAATATACCCCTAATTCAGTCTCATAGAGGTCATGTTCATAAGTTTTAGTACCATACTCATCAAGAAATAGGTCAAAAATACCTTCAAGGGGAAAGGATGTTTCACCACTAGTGGAACCTTCTTCTAGCTCACTAATCATAAAATTTTGATTTTAATTTGTCTCCACATATGGTTCAATGTGGAACCTTACCAAGGGTTATGTTCTTATAGTCACTTTAGCTCCATATATTATTCTAAAGGCTATAAAAGACCAATCAGCTATAAGGTACCCTCCAATCTTATCCATGAAGTCATTTGACAAAAAATAACAAAATGAGATTGAAGATCAACCACCACGATGTCTTGTAGGATGGGGAAACTTGGAAAATCGTGTAGGATAAATTTCAAACCTTTAACCAACCCCATAGTCTTGGTGGAGTTCTATCAAGCTGCAATACACCCTTACTATAAGGGTCATACTTCAGTCCCAACTTGTCAGTAACCACATTAGGCATAATCATGGTAATGGCTCCACTATCCACAATGTAATTATGAACCAATTTGTCTCCCACAATAGTGTGAAGTAGAAAGGTGGAGGATTTTAAAATTTGGTGGATGCTTCTATGACATAATTAGGTGTGTTGGTAACAGCTACACCATTGTGTCTTTGGACTTGAGGGGCTACATGAATGTTTGATATTTGTTCTTGTAGAAGTTCTTTTTGGCAAAGTATATGCAATCTTCACAAAGAGAAATGATTGTATTGGTATTATTCAAAGAATCAATAGTGTTTAGAAAAGAAGTATTCACCTTTTCTAACATTCTTGAAGGCAATGAAGGAGCTTGAACTTGTTGTATTAGAGGTTTGATAGCCTTACTCACATTCTGAATTTGAAGAGTAGTGTGACTAGTAGGATCTATTACATTGGTAATCACACTTTATGGCCTTGGAGAGGCACAAATTAGAATCACTTGTGATGCTAGAGTATTTCCTAAATCCCTCTTTTTAGCCCTTGTATTGGCTTTAACTGATATATTTTGATTTAACACACAAGTGTATTCTACTTGGAAGTTCATAAGACTAGTACCTTGGCTGCTACCTTCTCCTTAAACATACCTTTGCATGAGATTCACTTCTTCTAATATAACATAAGGAGTAGCTTCTTCTTGAGGTACTAAATATTCATTACCTTCTCTACCATTATGCATAAACTGACCTTGAGATTTCCCCCAATGATCCAAATGTTCCTCTTCTTGGACTAGATTGGTGTGGATTGGAAAAACAACCTTTGTGGATGGAATGGAATTGGGATTATAAGCAATGGGATACCTATTGAAACCTTGTTGATCTTGTTATCTTCCTTGGTTAGTGTATTAGGGTGGAGGTTTAAATCCTTGTTGAGGATAGTATTGAGGATTGGGTGGAGCACTTGCATACATTTGTGCTTGCTTGACCTGGGCTTGCAAATAGAAAATAATCTCATCCTTATTTATAGCATCATCCACCTTCTTGGAAGTAGTTCTAGGTTTGACATTAGTATTAGAGACTTGTGATATACTTGGGGATTCAAATAAACTATGAGACAACAAAGGCATGGAGACTCTTGGAGATAATTTACTAGCTTATATCAAACTATTCTCAGCTTCAATGGCTATCTCATATGCTTCAAGTAAAGTAAATCCTCTTGTTGATTGCAACATTACTACTACTTCAGTGCTAATAACCTTAATATAGGTGGGGAATATGAATCTTCGAGGAGGCCTCATAATAGGTGGTAGCCTATGCCATGTTCTTTGAAATATCTCATTGAAATCTCCCATAGATTCATTAGGACCTCTCTTTATCACATTTAGCTAGTGAATTAATGAAGTATGGTCACTTTTATTTTTGAATCTATTTACCAATGACTCTATAAATACATCCTAATTAGTATTATAACCACCTTCTAGTGTCTTATACCAATTGAATGCCTTCTCCTTTAGAGATGTGTCAAGTAGTCTAATAGCTATGTTAGCTTGGGTGATATTGTGGAAATTTTAAAAATTTGAAATATCCCTAATATGCTCAGATGGGGTAATAAGACCCTCTCCATTAAAATTGGGGGGAATTTTTGTAGCATTAGGAAGAATAGGATCCTATGTAGGAAGGTTAATTGGATTTTGGGTGTTGAAGGCTGGGAAACGATGTCTTCTAGCCATTTCTTCTTCCTCTTCAAAACCTTCTTGTTCAGGATCTCTAAAGGGTAGGAATGGTTTAGGGTATTGTTTTTAAGATGAGTTTCAGGCTGAAGAACTTGATTGAAAATCCTACTAGAAGATGATCTAGTGAGGAACATTAAGTATAATGTGAAGAACTTGATCTACAACCAGAAATTATCACCTTTTAAAGTCACCAAATGCCAAATTAAGAACACTTCTGCAACCTTGGACCTGTCAAGGCTAGCATTCACCTTGATATGAAAATAATTAGGACCAACTATCCCATTAGACATGATAGAACTGTTGTCATCAAATTATGCACCCTAGGATGTTCTATGAAATTCCTTCAATTTGATGCAACATTGAATCATACCTCAAGTTTGTGGGAACCTATAAGAGGGATGAGTCTCTATGATTGAAAAAGTCTAGATCCATAAATTTTTATCTAAGTGTCTATCACCTAATCTAATACTTGTTCATGAAAAGAGTCAAAGTTTTCATAAAATAGAAAACTATGCTAAAGAGGTGATCTACCAAGAATTTATCCCATCAACTATCATAATTCTACTGAATAACAATGCTTTCCAAGACTAATTATATGCATTGAAATATACTAACATAGTGTTTCAATGTGAAGGTAACATGCTTGAGACAATCAATAAGATAATTGACCTAAGGGGTAGATTTCACACCATAGATACAATTACATACTTGAAAGAGAGTTTAAAACATTCAACACACTTCACATGACTTGTTAACATCAAAACCTTTATTCAAACACAAAGGATAAAGGGAATAAGGATGATGCTATCACTTATCTCTACTATACATCAATCACATACTTAGACAAAAGTTCACAACTCAGAATTGGTCTTGTATTCAAATTTTAAAATAAAAGTGCAATGTCATTTTATTATGGCTTTAGCATACCAAAAATGTGGTCCCTTTGTAATGGTTGAAATGGATCAATTTAAGGATCTTTGAGGAAGGGGGATGGAAGAGAAGATAAAGAGGCACAAGGACATGTGTCCAAATGTAAGAATAAGTTATAGATGCATGAGAGAGATAGATGGGGTGAGCCATGTCATGCTAGGAGGTTTACTTATCCAAAACAAGTCATGAAAATGGTGGCAAGTGGCATAAAGCCTTTAGGAGTGGCACAAGAAACTACTTCTATCAAAGATCATCCATGAGTATTCAAAACTAAAAATAAATAAGCTAACACCTATCACTACTGAGGAGAATGGAATTCATGATGATAGTTAAAAAATGTTCGTTCTAACTACTATCAATCCTTCAAACACTTTTAGTTATTAATTTTATGGAAGTAATGACTGAAACGATCAACCTGTCTATTTTTATTGCTTTGTCTGCACTAGATGCTCAAAATTCACACATTTTTTACCTCCACATATGCTCTTTCATTCTCATCATGTCTTTTGAATAATAATGGCTATTTCTTACATTTTGAAATTGATGTTCTCTGGGTTGTCACCTTTCAGGTATTTCCTTTAGACTTTTTGTCTTAACCCTTTTTTGTGGATAATTTACCCACAAGAATTCATCAGACAATCTTTCAAAAATAATTTGTGTCTTTGAGAGCTCTATTTGTATCAAACAAAATGTTTGAAATAAATGAACCTTAGCACCTTTTCAAGTTTTATGAAAGAATTCTTTGGACAATTTCTCTAAAAGAATTCCTTCAGACTTTCAAAATGTTCCCTTCAAAAAATTGAAATGATCCTTTGGATTTTTGAAAAGTACCCTTCAAAAAAGATGAATTAGATCGTTCGAAAGGAAAAATACCCTTCAAAAAATTTACAAAGTACCCTTCAGATTTGAAAGGATATCTTTCCAAAAAAATGCATTTGGTAAATTTTGGAGACTTATCCTTCAGGAAAGTTGAAAACAAAATATCTAAAAGAAATATACTTAAGAAAAAAATGCTTCAAATAAAAAGGATAAAAGAATTTGGCAAGGGCTTAAGACAAAAAACTTGAAAGAGTTAGGCAAAGGTTTAGAATAAAGACCAAAATGAACCTTCTAAAAGAAATAACGCTTGGTATTTTTATGGTCTTTGTCAAAGAACATTTATTTTGAAGGAAAAATAAGTATTTAAATTGGCTAAATTTGAAAGGTGCAAACCTAGGGTTGGAATTTGACTAATAGGCCCTACAAGAAAAAGGTCAACACTTTGTTTAGACCTAAAGGTTATTTATCAAATGAGACAAGCAACTTTGAAGGGTAAAATTTATCGACCTAAAGGCAAAAACATAAAAGATAAAAATGTTAAGTTAGGTAATGGTTAGTAAAAGCCTCATAAAAAAACTCAAAAAAAAAATCTCAAAAAAATAAAATAAACCTATAAAACATGCAAATAACAAGTTAAAAGGTTAAAAAAAAGAAAACCGAACACATAAATCATAAAACTTGTAGTTAGTATTTTTACCATAACTATTAAAATATGCATCCATTTGTCACAAATCTTTTGGAGGTTATTTATAGGTCTAGGGTGAACCTACGAAAAAATTTAGTTCAAAATTATGAAAAAAAAAATTATTAGCTCTGTACTAACCATTTTTACTAAAAAATTAGAAAATAAAAATTGATAGTAATTAAAAGAGTCATAAATTTTAAAGTATAAATCAAATTTTAATGAAATCTTGAAAGAATTAAGATGAAACTAGAAAGAAAATATTATGAAAACTTCAAAAAAAATAGTAAACATTAAAAATTAAAGATATTTTAATATCTATTTTTTTCAAACATATGGGGTACGCAATCATGTCCCACCATGCGTGCCATTTATAATCATAGGAATTTGACTGAAGAAAGGAGGTTAGTATAGAGTTAGTTCCAAAAATAATGAAATCAACTCACTAACAATATAACATCTCTAGGCCTAGATCATGGGTGGATCATGGTTAACAAAACAATTTAAAACACAACTAAAAATAGAAGGAAATGACAATTTAAACACAAAATACAAATTCCCTACCCAATTTTTTGATTGTTCCAAAAGAACTCTTCATTGGCTTGCTCAGATTTGTGCTCAAAAGGTCTTCATCAATGGAGTGTAGCTATCTTCATTTCCTCTTGGTACCTTTTTCAATGATTGGCTTTGGCTTGATGTGGGTTGGCTTGAAAGAATTTTGGAATTATAACATTATCTTTGCATTCATGACCAAATTCCTATATAATAACATTGTTATGTTCAAGCTCTCTAAATGAAGAGCTCTAGGCTTGCTTTTATAGGCTTCAAAATCACTTGGAATGGGTTAACTTGGAACTTTGGTTGAGTTTATTAAACTTAATTGAGTTTGGCATATTCCTAAAATATATTTTTAGATATTTTCATCAAGTGACAACTCATAAAGGTAATGAGTGTGTTATAGGATGTTCTAAGATGATCTTGATATTTGAATTTTTATTTTTGGTAATTGATTTATTAGCTCATTTTCTCAAGGATGAATTTAATTAGGATCTGAAATTGATTTAACTTGATAATTTATTTTGACTAGGATGTGTAAGTCAATTAATTCTTTTTAGGCATTTGGCCATTTGCTTGATTTTGATTAATTCAATGTGTGTATTTGCCTTGTATAATTGATTTAATATGAAAGATTAATTTAATGCAAATTTATAAAGCCATATTTGAGACTAATATAAATTCTTAGGTTAAATTTTGAATGATTGGTAAGAATTGTTCTAAAGTTAGGTATGAATCTATTGGTGGCCAACTTTAGGTGTCTACACAGTGTAATGTTTCAATCTAATGCCATTGACAAAACCTTGTCTCAGATTACTTGATAGTGTTTGGAACTTTATTACACTTGAGTTTAATATATTTTCCACTATTTAAAGTCTAAGCCATCTTATTTTCAACTTTCCCAACTTTTTAAATTTTCTATCATAGAACAACACTTTATCTCCAACCTAAAATTATCTTATTTTTATGTGCCTAACATGCCATGTTTCTTGGTGCCTCTTTTATGGCATTTGGTTATATGCTACTAGAAACTGTTTTTCATCTAGTATTTCTAATTATATCAACATTTCTTGAATAGAATCCTTCTCATTCATCTAGAATGTGACCGTAAGTATTAATCTTGGGAGTACGTATTCTATTAACATCATTGCTTATAATTTGTAGAGTAATTGAAAGAGATAGTATTTAGTCAACCATTTATAAGTGGTACAGTAAGCCCATAAGACTACTGGTATATTTTTATCCCAATCCTTTATATTTATGTTACATATTTTTTTAGTACTTTATCCAATACCTTATTGAATGATTCAATAGTGTTATTTTCTTACAGATGGTAAGGAGTGCTTCTGTGATATTAGATTAAGAATTGTTTCAATTATTCTATAATTATTTTATTGAATTTTTTTCCTTGATCACTAATTATGCTTAAAGGGCATCCAAACCTTGTAATTATGTTTTCATACAAAAAAATTTCAACTGTATTTATGGTATAATCCTTTGTTTGAATAACTTCCACCCAACTTTTGAGATATTTTGTTATCAGGTCCACACTCCCACCATTCCAAGATATAAAACAATCCATCTTATGGCCATCTTATGGAGGATCCATAAAATTTATCCATGCTTTTTATACCACCATTATATGAGTTTGGCACTTGATACTTATAAAAGTATGGATACCAAGGCCAAAGATTAGGTAAAAATGAGCAAGGAATAACACAACATGTTTCTCTTATAAAAAATACATATAGATAAGGGTTAAGGTTTTCAAACAAATCCATGACTTACCAATGAATCAAGCATATACATTTTACCAAAGAAGTAGGTACATATGACCAAGAGGCTCCTTCATTTGATAGGCAAAAGTTTCAACAAATACATAGAGAAATTATGGTTGTTATACAAATAACTAATAGGGGGACATTTCTTCAAGCAAATTCATTAAACCCTCTAACATTCCTAAATTTCCAAACAATATCCCTTTATTCAAGGTTGATTGTTCTTTCCTAACTTCATTTAAAAAAAATTCCATATAAAAAAAGGTGTCCTTACCAACCTTTTCCAAAGCTAAAATTATTATACCCTTACAAAAGGAAAACAAAAAAAATTCTTCAAATGATACAATCTATTCAAATGATATACCAAATGTACCAAATTTCAAAGATCCTATACCATTACCAGAATATCATAAATTTAGTGATAATGAACTTGAACTTGTTATACATAAGGATGATGATAGTCATATGCCTAGATTCAAAAGAGGTGTGGGTTACAACCAATAATAACACCTATGACAAACACCTCTATCCCCATAAAATATTTAATGTATATGATGACCATTATTGGGGACTTTAAAAAGCAAGTTTCTATACTCCAAATGTAAATGACTTTCCATAATGGTCATGCACATGTTACCCCATTTAATAATTAGTCTCTTGCACAATGTATACTTGAATATCCTTACCCAAAAGATTTTGATTTACAAAATTTACCTCTCTTTTTTATAAAAAAGGACTCATTAAACCACATGATTAACTATGTACATTATTTTGTTTAATGTGCAAAAAATGATAAACTATTGCTGAAACTTTTCCATATGAGTATTTCTGATGAGGCTCAAAATTGGTTCTATAGACTACCAAAGTGTTCCTTAAGCATTTTATTAAAATTTAAAGATACATTATTCATGGCTTTCATTATCTACAAGGTGAATATTTTCACAATTTCAAATAATATGATGATGAGTCCCTTCAAGATTATACTATTCAAGTCAAAAGTACATCATATGAGCTAACATTTAGACCCTCAAATTTGGAACTACAATTTATCTTTAGTAGAGGCCTTTTTTCCCCATTAAATAAAAATACATTTCATAAACAACATGAATCATTTACCCATTTACTTAATGATGTGCATAGATATGCTTCTTTCATAACTACTCATTCAAAAAAACTTAACATATCTCCTTACAAATACAAAATATTTATCCCTCAAACAAAATATAGAGATAGCTTACCTAAGTAACATTGTGAACAAAAATGTGGTACTCCTAATATTAATATGTCTATTTCAAAAATTTTACTCAACATGGGGCCAATCCAAGGTCAACATCTTATGTAAGAATGTCAAAGTGAACAACCCAAAAAGCATATGTACCAATAAAATATAACAATTACCTTATAAATGGGTGGTGATTATTTTTGGCATAACCATATTGATCCCACATAGATAAAAAATATTTGTAATATAAGAATCTTATAACAAATGGGCTTCAATATAACAAACTTACAAAACAAAGGAGGTTGGAAAAAATCCTTAGGAAACATAACAATACCAATTGCTTGTGGTCCTAACGTAATTAAAACACTGGTTTGGGTTATACCTACAACATATCCATATGTATTTACACTCAGAAATGTTTGGATAGACCAAATGTAAAAAACAATTGACCAAAATAAACAAGGTATTTCCTTTTCTCATGAAGGAAAAATAATATATATTCCAAATGATAGAATTAGCTCTTTTATTACACATGAAAAATATGAGGAACATGATATGTACCTTTTCAACCTATCCAATCATGATGAAAATAATGTAAAATATCAAAATTAAATTTTTAAGGTTCATAGTGGGGGGGAAGATATCTATGACCATTCATTATATGGCATCATAATATCATCTTCCTGCTATAACTTAGAAGTGCACCCTTGCTGAGAAAATGTACCTCTTCTCACTTCTATTGATACAATGGAAACTATCCAAGTTGTGGAACATTATTATGGAGAGAACATATAGATTAAGGGTTGGTTCCCTTTAATACACTCACCTAATTATCTCTAAACTCTCTAATTCTATGCTTTCTTGACTAGGAAAAGGGTAGAAAGAACAATGCCAAAGCTAAAAACTGAAATGAAAATTAAAAATTGGGGTGATGAACTAATGTAAGGTAATTTATGCTTATAATTGACATATTTTGGAATATAAATAACTTTCACACATTTAATTCATCTTCATACAATGACTCTTGCATAAGTATTTCACATAGAGGTCTTGACAGACACCTACACTAGCTTGGGAGGAATGAACAATAGTTGAATTCACTTCTAGATCAGGTAGAAATCAGACTTAGAGACTTATTTGACCTGAATTAATGTTAATTATATACATAAAGGTAATATATTAAAAAATAAACATAGGAAAAACAATCATTCACTAAGTTCTATCAATGAATTAAGAACACACTTCATGAACAACTAGAAGATGGAGGTAAAATTTAGCTCTTTATTGCTTCAAAGGTGAGGTAATAATTTTTTTTTGTATATTATTAGTAATATAAATGAATAATATACTCATAATCATTTAAAAATGAATGTACATATAAAAAATAATAAGAGAGAGAGAATACAAGAAGTTCCAAATAAGTCCACATCCAAGTCCTAGTTCACTCTTGCTTCAACTGAAAATTCAACTCAAAATTAAACTCCACCTTCAAATACACTTTTAATTAAACAAAATTACAATTTAAAATATTTTATTATGGACCTTATTTATTATAAAATGGTATCCTATGGGAGAGATGGAGAGTTTACAAGTCAAAGGGCTATTCATGCATCTTGAATCTTGAGTTAACTCCCTATGATCTTGCATGCAACTTTTGATCTTGTTTAGTTAACTATTTTTAGTATTTAATTAAATATTATTGGTATTTAATGGTTCTTAAATTTATACTTAATTTACCTTCACTTTAATCTTGGGTTTACTTGAGATTCTTGACTTTCATCTTGGAGTTCAACTTGAGCTATCTTGCATGCAACTTGCATTCAACTTGATTTTTTTTACTTTTCTAAATTTAGCCCAAAAGGGGGAATAGTAAGAGAGATATTTAATGATGATGTTATAAGGATTATTTTTAATTAAAATAGTGCCTCAAATATTTTTCCAAAACTCAAACTCAACTTCTCCACTTTTGCATGTTTTGAACTCCACTTTTCTAGGGCTAACTGAAGATTCTTGTTGAATTGAACTTACTAAATTTAGCCCAAAATGGGGTGCCATAGTTAGAGATATGGGAGAATGTGGATTTTTAATTATCCCTTAATAATATTTATAATTTTTCACTTTATTATGACCATATAAACTCTTCAAATTGGTTCTTCTTCCATATGCCTATCTTGTGCAACTTTGACAAGTTTTTTGAATGCACCGTGAGAGCCAAAAACTTGATATATATTAATAATTCAAATATATAAGGAAAAAATATTATTTTAATATACTAATAATTTAATAGACCTTAAAATAAAATTTTATATCTGAAATCCATGTACAACTCCAAAAAATACCATTTTATGCTCTCATATGCTTTCTTGTTCTCAAGAAACCCTAATATAGATTAGGGGGTCTAAAATGAGTTATAGGAATGAAAAAACACTCATCCTATGATTTTTTTATATGTTTTAATGGTTAAAACTTGATTTTTTTTTAAAATCTCCAAAATTCTTTAGCAAACTCCTTAAGAAAAATTTATAAAAAAGTGCTTCCTTGTTGCCCTAGGGATGACCTGGAGATGTTTTTCAATGAGTTGAACCTATTTTAATTGAATTATAATTTATTTAACCATTCAAATTAATTATTAACACTATAAAATTAATTATTTCTATTGGAGGGACCTAAAACATCCATTTCCAACTCCATTTGTGAGCAAAAAAGTGAAGAAACCTTCATTTCCTTTATGATCAGACCTATACATTGGAATTTTATTTATATTAATGTATATTAATAACTTTAGACCACTTGGAAACATTAAATTACATAAAAAAATACATCTATGTAAAATTTAAAGAAGTATAATTAAAAAAACTCAAAATATGCACTTTTTGGTGTTGACTAGCTTAACCAATTTCATTTCTGAATACTTGTAGGTCTATGTTTTTCCATTTTATTGAGTTTTATGATACCTAAATACCTAATTGTTTTTTAATTATTAACTATAATAACCCTTATTATAATTATAATAATTTTATGTACTCAACCAATTGCTTAAGCTAATCAAAACTTGCCTTTTTTGACTTTCTCTCTTATTTGCTTAAAACCATGATGCTTGATTCTTTGCCTTGCTTCACCATTTTACTTAAAATTTTGATTTATAAAGATATATAAATTTATTAAATTATAAATAATATTTCAAAACACCTTTAATTTGTAAAAAATAACTAAAAAATGCAAACATATTTCTTAAAATCGAGCAAATGAGGGTTTAAGAAGGGTTTAGAGCACATGTTCTTCTTAATGATTGTTCATAAAGTTAAGTCACTATAAAATAAAACTAATACATGGAATATTTATGGAATATGGGAACCAAAATCAATATAATAATATTTTATCTATCTTCATCTTCATGCACTGAGCATCTGAAAATTGCCTTCATTAGCTTACAAATAACTAGTTAGAGGAATAAAATAGACTTCTATCAAAATTTGGACTTATGAGTTGTTCCTGAGAATAATTTTGAATTGATAATTTTTTTTTGATGTTTTTCATAATTTTTTTGACCTTTAATCCATGAATGGATTCTTCTTGAAAAGCTATACATAAGCATCTTTGACCAATGGTGGTAAAATTGTCAACATTCTTGGTGACTTTGCTGGGATATTTACTTGATAAACACTCAATACTAGTAGCTCTATCTATTGGATTATGGAGTCATAAAAATATCACTAAATATTAAACTTAAAATATCTTTCTCAAGAAATTACAACACTTATGCATAAGCACTTATTAAATTGAAAACTAGAACAACTACCAATTGAAAGATGTGTAAGATAACACTTAGAAGAATGTGAAAACTAAAGTTACTAAAAAAATGTGAATAATAGCACTTATAATAAATTTAAAATATAAAAATAATATGCATAACATTAAAGATTCACCTATATCAAAACAAAACCTTTTAAGTCCTTTCCATGTGGTTGATAAAGATGAGGAACAAACTGCTATTTAAGTATCATTCTAGTTGGATAATCTCTTTTCCCATTTGTCAACCTATTTGTCTTGTCTCCAAATGAATTAAATGAAGTGAAAATATATAAAATATAAATAAATTCATAATGTGATTAAATATTCACCTAATATTTCTCTTTCACACTAATAAATCTTTCCAATGTAATCACATTCTGATTTACCTTCATAACCGCTTTATCAATGTCTTCACAAGGAGATGTAGGCTTAAAAATATTCTTGAAGTCTTGAATTAACTCAAAATATTAATGCCATAATCTATAAATAATTTCTTGGTCTTTATTTTTATCTTTTTGAGTTTCACTATGAGTTACTACACCTTTTTTTATATATTTATTTAGCTCATGTCTAGGACTGTTACCTTGTAAAACCACTACTGCAATCTCACTAGCTACTACCATTTATTTTGAAACATCTTCATGATAGGCTTCTTGAGGTTCACTTATTGATGTAATTTTATTTTATTCCTATAGGGATGCAAATTTTTTTACTATTTATTTGAAATAAGAGAAATAAATTTGTGTTAGCAATGCTTCATGCTTCTTTTTCCACTCATCAATCAATCTCTCATATTCTGATATGCCTTGATCTTCATAGACTAATTCAATTTGAGGAATGGGTGGAGGGATAAATAAACTTAGAAAATCTCTTGGTTTGGCTTATACAAATTTCTCCATATCTTGATTTTGGATTGGCATATGAGGAGGCTCTTTATCAAGAGTAGGCATGACATAATCATGGATATTAGTCCAAGAAGATTTCTAAGATGGAATGGTCTTATGATCTTGGGGATGAGCGAGTAAATATTGGATAGCCTCATTATATCTCTTTAATGAGTCTATCTCTTATTGATGTATACATTATTGATGTGAAATATCTTCTTGATGCCTATGGTATTCCTCTTCCCTATCAATCTCCATGCATTGTCTCTCAAAGTTAAGTATTATCTCTTGCACATTTTTTTCAGGTTGATTGGAAAGAACATGATTTTACCAAAGCTGATTAGAAACATGATTAGGGGTGGGAGGGGGGTAAATATCATGAGAATACTAATATAATTGTATTCTAAAATCCATAAATATTCTCACCTTGATATGAGGGATATGAAGGTATAAAAATTGTATTTTCCCAAAATGGAGGATTGAAATACATACCAATTGGTATTTTTAAGTACATGAATTGCATAAACCAATTGTATATAAATTAGATTCATCAGATGCTGAGTACTTGGATAATGTATTTTATATAAATTACTAAAATCAATAATAATTTTTATTAATCTTTTATGCTATTATCCTATTAGGCATGCCAAAAATTGTTATCACTTAGAAGTAGACCCTTGCTGAGAATGTGTGCTTATTCTTAATTTTGTTGATAAAATGGAAAATCTCCAAAGTGTGGGAATTTAAGATGGAGAGAATATCTAGATGAAGGCCTATTTCCATTTAGTACACTCACATACTTATCTCTAAACTCTCTAATTCTATGCTTTCTTGACTAGGAAAAGGGTAGGAGGAGTAATGCTAAAGCTAAAAATGGAAATAAAAACTAAAACTTGGGGTGATTCACCAATGTTAAGGTTAATTATTCCTATAATTGACACACTTTAGAAGTTAAATAACTTATACAAATTCACTTCACCTTCTTATAGTGACTCTTGCAAAATTATTTCACACAGAGGTCTTGAAAAACACCTACACTAGCTTGGGAGGAATGAACAGGTTTCCTACAAAAAAGTAGCAGATAAAAATAAAATGGGAAATAATTTAGTAGTAAAAATATAGTATGAAAAAAATATATTATGACAAAACATCATGAAGACAAAATGTAGAGAGGAAAAAATGTAGCGGTATTTTAATGTTGTGAAGACAACACAACTTTCAACTAAAGGTCCAAACTCACGAAATCACATTTTTCTCTGTTATTTTTCTTGTAAATTTTGTGCATTACTTTTCCACCATGAAATGTTAATTATTATCACCAAAATGAACTAGACAATAAATAAACAATGTGATAATCACTAAAATATTCCAAATATGATCTTCACAATATTTTTGTGACATTACCAATACCGCTATGTTTTTCATTGTTATCTTTTATCCTCATGACATTTTAATCATACTATGTTTTTACCACTACATTTTTACTATTATGTTTTTGTCCACTACATTATCACATAGAGCCAATGAACAATGGTTCAATTCACTTATATATTAGGTATAAATCAGACTTAAAAAACTTTATATGACCTATAAGAATGTTAATTTTTTACATAAACATGAGATATTTAGACTTAAACATAAGAAAAACAATCATTCACTAAGTTCTACCAATGAATTAAGAACACACTTCATGAACAGCTTGAAGATGGGGGAAATATTCATCTCTTTATTACTTCAAAGGTGAGGTAGTACAAAATTTTAGCAAAGTTTTAGTAAGAAAAATGCTTAATATCCTCTTAATCATTCAAAAATGAATGTACATTTAAAAATAATAAGAGAGAGAGAAGACAAAAAGTTACAGATGAGTCTACATATAAGTCTTAGTTCATTCTTGCTTCAACTAAAAATTTAACTCCAACTTCAACTCCAATTTTTATTCCACCATTCCAATGTAACACATTAGATTTTGGAACTTATTTCTTGGAAAAATGTGTGTTATGGGAGAGAGGGAGAGTTGACAAGTCAAAGGGCTATTCATACATCTTGAATCCTGAGTTAACTCCCTATGATCTTGCATGTAATTTTTGATATTATTTAGTTAAATATTTTTGGTCTTTAGTTAACTCTTCTTGGTATTTCATGCATCTTAAATTTATAATTCAGTTATCTCCACTTGCATCTTGATTTGACTTTAGCTTCTTGACTTACAACTTGGAGTTCAACTTGAGCTATCTTACATGCAACTTGAATTTTTTTAATTTTCTAAATTTATCCCAAAGAGGGGCATAGTAAGAGCTAGATTTCATGATGATGTTATAAGTAGTATTTTTCATGAAAATAGGGCCTCAAATATTGACCAAACTCTAACTCAACTTTTCCAATTTTGCATGTTTTGAATTCCACTTTTCTAGGGATAACTGAAGATTCTTGCTATTGACTTGAAATTGCTAAATTTAGTCCAAAATGAGGTGACATAGTTAGAGAGGGGAAAATTTGGATGTTTAATTATCCATTTAATATTCTTTATAAGTGTGCACTTGGTGATGACCATATCAGCTCTTCAAATTGGTTCTTCTTCCATATGCATATCTTGTGCAATTTTAACAAGCTTATTGAATGTACTATGAGAGCTAGAAACTTGATAGATATTCATAATTCAAATATATAAAGACAAAAAATATGATTTTAGCATAATAACCATGGTTGAACATACCATAAAACAAAATTTTAGCTTCAAACTCTATGCACAACTCCAAAAAACACTATTTTATGCTTTCATATGCTCTCTTGTTCTTAAAAAACCTTGATTTAGATTAGGGGGTCTAAAATGAATTCCAAGCCTGAAAAAACACTTCTTGTTATTTTTGGATAGGTATAAATGGTTTATACCTATAAAAGTTTGAAAATCTCCAAAATTCTTCATCAAACTCATTAAGAAAAAGTCACAAAAAGTGCTTGCTTGCTGCCCTAGGGATGACATAAAGATATTTTTTAATGAGATGATACTATTTTAAATTGGTTTTTATTTCATGTATTGATACTATCAAATACATTTTATCTATTTTAGGGACCTGAAACACCCACTTCCAACTCCATTTGTGAGCAAAAAAGTGAAGAAACCTTCATTTCCTTCATGATCAGACCTTTATATTGGAATTTTATCTCACTCTTAAGGTATATTAAGGAATTTAAACTATTTTAAAATATTAAAGTACATAAAAACATATATACATATAAAATTTTAATCTTTTTTATTAAAAAAATCAAAATATGCACTTTTTAATGTTGACTATCTTGCCCAATCTCATTTCTAAATACCTATAGATCTATGTTTTACCATTTTATTGAGTTTTACTAGGCTTAAATACCTAATTATTTTTGAATTAGGGCTTATCATAACCTTTATTATAATTTTGATAATTTTATTTACTCAACCAATCACTTAAAACACTCAAAACTTGTCTTTTCTGATTGTCTCTCTTACTTGCTTAAAACCCTGATGCTTAATTCTTTGCCTTGATTCATAATTTTATCTAAATTTTTGATTTAGGGTGTAAAAATGTATTATATTTCAAAAAATATTTCACACCACCATTATTTTTTAATAAATAACTCAAAAATTCAAATGTACTACTTAAAACCGAGCAAATAAGGGTTTCAGAAGGGTTTTAGAGCACATGTTCTTCTTAATGATAATTTATAGAGTTAAGACATTATAAATTGAAAAAAATACATGAGATGTTTATTTTATATGGGAATAAAACTCCCTATAATACTATTTTATACAACTCATCTTCACCTTCATATACCGAGCATCTAAAAATTGCCTTGACTAGCTTCCAAATAGCTAGCTAGAGGAATAAAAAAAACCTCTATCAAAATTTGGACTTGTGAGTTATTTATAAGAATAATTTTGGCCTAATGAATGTTTTATGATATTTTAAATGAATTTTTGGACTTTTAATTCATGAATGGAATCTTATTTAAAACTTACACATAAGCATCTTTGACCAATGGTGGTAAAATTGTCAACACTTCCCTCTTCATAAATTCCAAAAATACCAAAAAAATAAACAACATTAAAAAAAAAAAAAAACAGTTTCAGAACTTACATGTTTTATTTAATCCTTGGCATACATATGTTACTTTCATATTGATGTACCACACACTCAGTTACTCCTACATACACATATGTGTCACACTTCTACATTGTGTGTGATATAGGCATACATAGATACATGATAAACTTCTATTTTGAATGTTGGTATTTACTTCTACTAATGTCATATGGAATTTAGGGTCATCCTCTTATTTTATCTTGATACACATAAGTTATATTATTCGATGATCACTCTACACTATCATGTTTGAGCTTACATATGTAATTACACATGCCTATTATTCATGATTATATCTTACACATGGTATTTCATGTGCTGTACACTTGACATATTTTTATAACACAATGGACACATTATGACATGTTTATACTAGTTAATTATGATTCAATTTATGCACTTCTTTGAGTGTCTTATCTTTCTTGTTCGAGCATTTAAATATGCACCCTTGCTTATGTCTTGTATGCCTATGTATGTTTTTTTTTGACATTTACATCATGTCATTATTTATGGTATGGACATTTAAATATGTCATTCTTATTTTCATGGACATTTGACTAAGTCATGTCCCTTTGATTGTGTAGAATTTGAACATACTCCTTGTTTGTAGTCTCTTTAGACCAATGATTGTTGACTTACTTTTGAGTACTCTTGTGTGTGTGTATGTGTTTGTTTTTTTGTTGAGATTATATTATTAATATCTAAACATTACCATGATATTTATCATGCATATTAATCCTACATGTGATCACAATATTTCTATGCACTTCAATGATACATTTACTTAGACATGTTCCTTCTATATGCTACATGGTTACATTCATAGATTTTAGAGTTGTTTTACCTTTTTGAGATGAGGTAACTCCTAGTTCCTATAATTATTTCACCTCAAATGGGGGGAATATTAGTGGGGGCATGCTTGGTAAGCATGTTCTCCACACTTGGCATAGTTACCATAGTTAGTGGGGGCACATTTTGGAAACATGTTATCCATACTCATTCAATAATATGGTACTTATATCATCTCATAGATTCAGTGGGGGTATACTTTGGAAGCATGCTCTCCATGCCTATTTAGTATTTAACATCTCTACTTTATAGTTGGGGCATTTTTTGGAAATATGTCTTGCACATTGGTACTTATAGTAGTTTTTATATTTCTCCATATATAATGGGGGCATATTTTGGAAGCATATCCTACACACTTACATAGATATCCAAATTGGTAAGAGCACATAATTATATGATTTAGATTCATAGTTATGCCAAAATTATCTACATTGGTACCATTATTATACATATTTTAAGCATGAGACATATCTAAGGTTCATATGATATGAAACATGTTCCTAATATTTCAAAATCCTAATCAATTTTAGATTTTGAAACTATTTCATGTATTAATATCCTACAGACTTTTACAGATCATATTGAGCCAATCTACTATAATAGTTGGTTCACTTTTTGGTATGGCTTAAGTGATCAAATCACTTAATCTTACCAAGTTTTTAGGTTAAACTTGATCATCCAATCTTAGTAGCTTATAAGTATCATTGGGTTGCATGGTTGAATTAATGTTAACTACTAGGTGGAAACTCACTTTTGATTGAAGTTGAGGGGATGTTCCTTCCAATATCTCTCTTTATCTCCTTATATATATTCAGTTTAAATATTTATCTATTTTATCCTAATCTTAGGTATAGATCCTTAAAATGATACATATTTTTCAAAATAACTTTCCAATAAGCAAGGTGGTTACATCAACACATATGTGTACTCTTAAACCTTGCTCTTGAAATTTTAATCTATTTCAAATAATTTTAACATAGATTATATGCACTAATTTTATGCTGTAAATTACTCTTGGTTATAGGTTAGTCACCAATAAAGTACTAAAATTCAACTCAAGCAAAGACAAAGTGTGCATACACACCCAGGTACTTATTCCTTTCTTTTAAACTGGCATTTTCATTACTAGATTAAAGAGGGGGATGTAGACAATATTTTGTGACTATGTAGCATCTCAATATTTTGAACTTGAAAAACCTAGACCTTGATTGTTTCTCTTAGTTTTACACATGCCTTGCTTTTGCAAGCCTCACATCTACTCTACCTTGTGCCCCTTAGCCTATTTCTTAGTCTGACTGGTTTTATATTAATGAAACATGGATTCTATCTTTCTTAGAATGCTTAAAATGTATTTATCTTACACATATACAAATTATAATCTTATACTTATTTTGATACTCGTTGGACACTAATGTCTAAGATAGAAAGTAACATCGACATTACTATCCTACCTCAATGCAAATGTCCAATGCCCTAAAGTCATCTAATTTTCAAATGAAATGTAGCCTAAAGGTTAGCCTAGGAGTTTTAATTCAAATAATGACTCTAAAGGGATTGATATAAATACAAGATAAACCCTCATTCATTCCTCACCTATAGATACCTAGCAATTAGACCAAAGAGAATTCAATTGATCAAAATCTTCTTTATTTATTCCTATTTATAAACCAGTCATAGGGACTACACATCTACAGGTCTAAGGTAATAAAAGAGAAACCTAAGAGCTTGATTTACCAAGTTATAATCTAGGTCACCATTGCACTTGATTTACACACATTACATGATTCACACATAAGCTAACATATAGGGGAGAACTACATCAGTCTGAGGTCCTACTTAAAATATTGGATATGTAAGTAATATCCTTTGATATTAGGGTAATTGGGGTTAGATCAACACCATATGCTCACTAACCCATTTTTACCCAAGGTCACATTAAAGATGGAAAGCTAGGGTTTTACCATTTTAAAAGGAGAGACAATCCATGACCCAGATTTGGATGCACTTAAGCAAAGGTAAAACCAAAAGCATCTAGGTGGTAACATCCTATTTATCTAGATATTATTTATAAGACACTATCATCAGACATAGACAATAACACTAATACAACCATCTAGGGTTGACATAACTATCCAAACAGCTAAAGACACTAGATCTAGAACCTGATAATTATTCTAAAATTATCTTCCTGCCTACTTCTAGCCTATTCTAAATCCAAAACTACATTAGTATTAGAATAATCTAAGTAATCTATTATCTATCATTTTTATATCTATCTTAGTTTTACTTTCCATATATAGATTATCTCAACATAATAAATTAAGCATATGCTTATATCTAAGTTTAGTATTTAATTATCCTACTATATAAAAGATTATCACCCCTATGCCATTTCATTTCTATATTGTTAACCCTAATATTAAAGTGAAATACATACCACAACATTTCATTTTAAGATTAAACAATATGAATATATCATAATTGACTATGCATGAAACATATGTGTGAATAGAAAAGAAATGATATGTTATCTACTGACATAAAGAAAACAACATGGATGCCAAAGAGCTAGTAAACATGTGTATATTGAATAATTTATTATATATTTTTATTTATTTGAATGTTTTTGTGTTTTCTTTGGAATATTTTATTTTATTTGGATATTTATAAATTTTGATATATGTTGGTCAAGGTTCTTTGAATGATTAATCCTCATCATGATTAGATCATTTTGAGTGAAAAAGGTTCATAACATGCTCTTATTCTCTTATTAATTTCTTAGTAGAATTACCATCACCATCATGTGGTATGTGAACTAATATTCCCTTATATGAAAATGATATACCTTGTTGATTTTTATCTATTTAGCTTTCATTTGGTATAGCAAAACAATTCCCACTATAATATTATGTTGAGTAGTATGGGACATGACCCACACTTTTGTTTGGACAATACATGGACCACAAGCAATTGGTAATATTATGTATCCCAATGAGTTTTTTCAACTTACATTATGATGTAAGACTTTGATACTATAGTTTAATTATTACAAACATCTTTCATTACAAAAGGTTTCTTTCTTTGTAGGATCAATATGGTTATGGTGAAAATAATCTCCAACCCTGAATAATGTAATTGTTAAATATTTTTATCTAGGATGTTTTTTTCTTGGTGATATTGGAAATGGTTTTGGAGTATGTCCATTTGATATTGGTCCCGTATTGAGTAAATTTTACAAAGGTGTCATATAAAGATCAGTAATGCCACATATTTGTTCATTATATTCATTTGGAAATTCAATCCCATCATAAGTGTCTTTGATAAAACATTTGTACTTTATAGGATATGCATTTAATTATTTGTTATATTTGAGTATGAAACAATCATATCTATGCACATCCATGTATAAGTGGCTAAATGAGGTGTAAAATTTATGTAATGCCCTTTATTGTAGTGAAGAAGTAAAACCTTTGGTAAATATATATTGTAGTTCAAAATATGAAAGCTGACATGCTAAGGAATATGACGTATTTTAAAATTGAATAATATAATATAAAAGAGACTCATCATCACATTTTTTGAGGTGTTTCATATGTTATAATTTAAAATTGGGTACTTTATGAGTATTAAAGACCAAGAAGAAAACATTTTATAGTTACTTAAATGTATTTAAGGCACCATTTGGTAGCCTATAGAACTAATCCAAAGCATCTTGTGTGAGGCTTACATGGAATGATTTTAAAAATATTCACTCATATTTATACCATTAATTAAAAGAATGTACATATTGAATTATATGGTTAAAATAATCTTCATTTCAAAAAAATAAACTTAACATTGGCATGATAAAGTCTTGTGGATAAGGATATTTAGTAACATATTTTGAAAGAGGAGGGTTTTTTATGATATTATCATTAGTAGTAGCATTATAGGATAAAATTTGTACATTTATAAGTGACACTTGACTATGGAATTCTCTTATATTACTCATCATAGACATAATAAAATTAGTAGGAATTATTAAAGTTTTTAAAGATGTAATCATTGGTTATAATTCACCCTTTATTTGGAACATAGGAATAATGGATGTCTCATTATTATGAATAATCTATTTGAGATTTGCATGATTCAAAAATTTTGGAGCATTTATTAATTAAATTTCATTTGAAATCTTTGGCACTTTTGGTAATGGTACATCTATTGGAAATTTTATAACTTTGGATAATGGTTTATCATTTTAAACTTTTGGAATCTTTGATGATGGTACTCAACTTAAGATTTTGGAGCCTTTGGTGATGATGCATCATTTGAAAACCTTAAATCCTTTGGTAATGGTATATTTTTTTGAAATGTTTAAATTTGGGTTAATAGTTTATACAAAGAAAAATGTAGCTGACCTATTAATCAATCCTAGCTTGGAGAATATAAATCCTACTTACAGTTTCATTTATTGATATATTATATATTTGGTATCATGACCATGATGGATCTATTAAACCTAACCAAGGGGTATCTTATCATAATAATATCACTAGAGAGGGTTAAAAAGTATTTAGTTAATTAACACTATGCAATAACCCTAGCTAGGTCCTATGTTTTCATATTCACTAAGTATATGCAAAGTAAAGTAAAATCTAATCTAGTGCTCACCAAATCTTTTGGAACAAAGTGGGGGTAATAAACATGCATAGAAGATCTATACTCAATTAAATGTATAAAAAATCTTAATGAATAGGAGAGAAGTACAAATGCAAATCTATCTACTTTAGCAAAGGAGATTTTTTTTTAAGAATACTTACATTTGAAGATGAACCATCCAAGATTCAATCTCTCCCTTGGCCTAGGTGATTTACAAGAGGTTATTATGGTATGTAAGGATAACAAGGGTAACTCAGCTCTAAACTACATAATTTACATGTATCTAAAAGACTTCTCTACAAGACAATATTCATATCTCTAAAGAAAGTATTGAAACCCTAAGTAATGTTCCTCAAGTAAAATGGTGGATAAGTAGATGTGAAATATAGTAATTTTATTCTTCTTCTATTTTTATCTTAAATGAGGGAAATGGATGTGTAACCTTTCTAAAATTTTAGCTGACAAGGTTGACCCAATTCGACTCTATATCATTATTTGATAATAATAAGTTGGGTTTTGGTCTAGGTCAACCAAGGTTGACCTAGACCTATAACGGATAAATATCAATTTTAATACAAGGTCAGCCCAGGCTGAAAGTGTACAATAAATGTTAAAAATGATTTTAAGCTTAGGTAGGGGCTGAATAAGGTAGTGAATTTCTTGGAAGAGTATATAAGGAAGGAGGAAAAGCTTAGGGAAGTGTATAGGAGATGGTTGTGTAGATAGTAATTGGTGGTATAGGGGACAATAATATTAGGAAGCACCAATAGTCTACCCACCACTTTCCCAATACGCCCTTTCAGGTATGCACTCAGAGAGATTAAAAGTTGATACATTCCTACAAGAGAAAAAGTATTAGTAAGTGGTAAAGTTAATAAAAATATTAGGTGTATACATATGCCCCACTCAAATATCATCGTATATCACATGAGTGTAACATGGGATGGTTCTTTGAGAAATAATAGAGAAACACACAAAAATGAGCTAAGTAAAAATGAAATACTAAAATTAATGCTGAAATGAAATGAAAGTAACTAAAAAGTAACATATGCATACCTTGACTTACCTTTTCACTGAATGACTACATGTAAATATCCTAATCTTGATCATGGAGGGTGTAATACCTACATTTGAGAAACCATAGGGATACAAAACTAATAATAGAAATAATGTGTGTGTATATAGGATGATGAAAGTAGAAATGAATAACTCTCAAAACTAATTAAATTTCTTAGAAAAATTGGGAAACTATGATTGTTAAGGCTAGGTTGGAAATAAAAGATCAAGCATGCAAATGACAAAATGATTTTAGATGAATGTAGAACACACTAAATCATGTTGGGAAGCATGTAAACATAAATAAAAAATGAAATATCAATGCAAGAAAAATCTAACAAATATATGTAATTGAAAAGTAACCCCATATAAGATAAACATGTTGAATCAAACATAAAGAAATCACAAATGACTAAAAATGAAATTTAAATAAAGATGTAATATAAATATGTCAAATTAAGATGAGTAAAACATAAATAAATGAAAATGAAATGTAATTCAAGATGTAAGACAAGCATGAATAAGTCATACATTAATAAAAAAATGTAAGAATGTGAAATTTCATATGTAAGATAAGAGAAGTCCACAAAAATCAAACAAGAACACAATGGATAGATGAAAATCAAAAACTCTAAAGGATGAAAACTCAAACTTAGTGCTTGTTCTAAGATATAATGTAATAAAACGAAACCAACTAATGACATGACTAGGATGACAATGAGATGGTGTGTTAAGTAAATAGTGTAAGGGTGTTTGTGAGGAGAACCTAGTCCTATACAAGGTCCTACAATGCAACTCCAAAACTAAGCCAAAGAGGCATAATAGAGAAAATGTGATCAAGGATGTGATCAGAGAAAAGTAATATCCAACAAGGGGAATATCAGGAAAATATGGTGTAAAGAAGGAATATGAGGCACCACATGGGTGATGTGAACATCCTTAACAATAATGAGACACACTAGGCAAGTGAGAAAGGCTAGAAAATGTTGACAACAATGACTTAGGACACTTTGAATAATAAACACAAATCTTGGGATAATAAATGAATTACATAGATCAACACATGAAGGCTATATGCATAAAATTAAAAAAGACCTACCTTCCCACATTGTGTTCCTTATTCTTTAGGACCCCTTATAGAGCCATTAGATTACTTTAAGATTGGGTACTTATGTGAGAAAGTAGGTATAACTAGAAGTATACGATATAATGAGACCTCACACCCCAGTCTAATAGCCTATTGAACCCCAATGGACCTTGGCTCTATCATGAGGCCAATTTTGGAGTTTGATCTTCAACTAGGATAGGATATGTGCCAAATATAGATCATGTCTTTTGGTGTGATTGAACTTTTAAGATTTTTTTATTTACCTTTTTATCATTGTCTTTTGTTTATTTTATGATTTGGAGTTTAAATCTTTTGTATTTTTATATTCCTCCTCCATACAAATTTATAGAACCAAACATGAATGAAATAGGTGAAAAACACAAGATATATTACACTTTCTCATTAAAGAAAATGACCTAAAGACCAAGGTGTCTAAAGACTCCTAGAATTTCCCACAAGTATAATCTCAAATTTGACCTATGTGCATCTCAAATGAAAGGACATAAGGGAAATATCGGGATCATGAGAGATCCATACATGTAATAAGTGATACAATGATTAATATTCTTGTATCTAATCATAAGGAGGTAAAATAGTGATCTTAAAGGGATGAGACTATGTTATGAAAGTCATGTCACTAAGAAGCCATACTAACCTACAAGGGATCTAACAAAAGCATAAATAAAATAAATAGTCATCCCAAAAGAGGGGGAAGTTAATTTAAATATGTTTTAATATGGTCATTTGCGAGGAGAGATTGGTCCTATCCATGGTCTTACAATATAACTCACAAGGTGAACACCCATGAAGTGAATGTTAACTAAAGGGGAAAAAAATCATAAAGCTACTAAGGAAAAAAATGACATAAGAAGATAATAATAAAAGAGATATCTAAGAACCAAAATGGAAATAAATGCCAAATGTAATATGTAATAAAACCAAAGAATCTAAAGGGAAACAAAGAGGAAACAATGGTGCTAGTAAAATGTGTTTGTGAGGAAGACCTGGTCATATCCAAGGTTTTACAATGCAACTCACAAATATAAAATGAAAAAAAACCAAAGAATCCAAGGGAAAAAATAGTGCTAGTAAAGTGTGACTAAATGAAATAAAGTGCATAAAAATAAAGAAACATGAGACAAACATAACAATCAAATTCTATGCTAATGTCTATATCAAAGATGAGCATGTGATAGTAAAGTTGTGATATAGAATGTCTATGAAGTTGGCTTTACCATTCAAGTGTATCAAAAATAAAGGTGTTGGCTATGATCTTGGTGGTAGTAAATGTGTTAGTTTGGACTCATTCCTTATAAGATTACCAAAGGATTTAAGAAAGGTAGTGGGGTATTTAGTTCCATTATATGTAATAGTTTGAGAAATGTTTCCAATGTATATGGATGCAATGAATAGAGATAAAGGTTCATTTTGAATATGTTGAAGCATTTTGTTATGCATGATTGGTTGAGGGATGATATTCCCATGGCATCTCTAAAAGGAGGAGGGATAAAATTTTGATTTGGTTGATTCATGATGACTTGAGGTGGTTGACTAGGCATTTATAAAATTTGAGATTGCATTTCCATTATTTCATAATGGTTATGGTTTGAATAACATTCATTTGTTGAATTATTTGAGCAATAATTTGAGTTATATCAATGGGAGTATTTTGAATACTGGTGGTATGAGGTGTGATGTTAGTGTTTATAGGAGGAACATTCCCTATATTGCTAGTAGGAGATGGATTGTTGGGTGGAGGATTCCATACATTTTTAGTAGGAGGAAGACTAGGATAATGACATCAACTGCATTACATTGTGTAATAATTAATTTTGGATTAGGAAGACATGAAAGCAAAAATTGAATAGTTTTATTTAAAGTAATAAAATAAATGAGGTTCTAATATAAATATTTAATTATGTAGTGTTCTTGAATAAGTGGAGGCTGAAAATATGACATCATTATGAAATAAGACTAGATAGATACAAATAATAAGAAAACTATAAATAACTAAGTTGAATAGGTCGACTTAGTTTTATTAGAAAGTTGAGTAGAATAGCCTGTGATCTAGTCGGCTATGTCCTGAGGGAAGGGATTTTTTTTGAAATGTGATAATTGTAGATGACTAATAAAATTAAACTGAGCACATAATCAACTAGAATAATGTTTTGATTTAATTATAGCACACATCATAAACTTTGTACAAATGTTGGCTAGTACAAGTTTTGCAATACAAAATACAATTTATAAAGAACAAGAAACAAAACTAGAATGTGAATGCTACTCTAATAAGCAAATATTCTTAAATGTTTTAATGTATAACTTTTAGAAATAAATGTGATAGAGATTTAGATGTAAGAAAGAACTAAAAAATCAATCTACGGATAATTTTAGGTAGTTTAGGCTAAGAGGGATATGTAATGGTGATGGTACTAGCTTGGTATTGGGGTCTACCCCATTACTTCATAATCCCATAATGATAAGGGTTTCACGTGCTTTGCCAATATATACCATCAACCACAGGTTTATACTTGACCATAAAATCAAGTTAGCTTTCCCCTTGGTAATGAAATCCAAGTAAGTAGATCTTGGGAAGAAAAATGTTTAATGTTTTTTAGTGTTAATTGATTTGAAAGTGTGTGCAAAAGAGGAAAATAGTGTGACTAAATTGATAAATTAAAAAACCACCTAATTAATTTATGTTTGTTACTCTAAGCTTTCAAGCAACTAAAATGAAAGGTGAACTAATTACTAATAAGATAGATTAATTCTTTGATTGTGAAGAGTATAGAGTCAATATAGGTAACATTGTATACAAACAATGTAGAATAGAGTTGACATGGCTGCCACTATTTTATGAAATAAAGATCTAGAAGAACACAATCAAATAGGTAAATTAAATATTTTAGATATAAGATAGGCTATAAAATGTGTTGAGTTAATTGACTCAATTTTCTATAGGGTTGTAGTTTATAGACTACAAACTTGTGAAAAAAAGTAATGTAAATGAAAAACTGAAATGATAAATAAGGTAAGAATGAACCTTCATGGTTTTAAATATGCTTGGTTTTTAAAATTTTATGATTTTTTACTTAAGTGTTGATTTAAATATTATGAAAATAAAGTCAGTTAACTTGATGAAGTTTACAGAACCTATGTGTTGAAAAAAATTAATGAATAGAGTCAGTTGACTTGAGTATGTTTGAAAACATATATGATAACAAATAATAACTATGAATATAGTTAATTGGATCAACTATGTATGCAATCATATAAATAAAGAAGAAGAATATGTCAAGCTGATTGATCCAATCACTTATATTTGGAAAAAACCTACATAAATAACATAGATTCATTTTGGGGTGACTATGTGTTAAGCATATGCACAAACTTTTAGAACTATACCAACATGTTCGATATAGTACTGTAAAAATAAAAATATATAATATGATGATAATAAATGAATGCATAAAAAAAAAATGCAAGGGTTAGTTCATGTCCTTTTCACCAAAATTTTTACAAAGAAAAATGTAGCTAACCTATTAATCAATCCTAATTTAGAGAAGATAAATCATACTTACACTTCCATTTATTGATACATTATATATTTAGGATAATCACCAAGATGGATCCACTATACCTAATTAAGGGTATATTAATACAATAACATCACTAAAGAGGGTTCTAAAGCATCTATTAAATCAACACTATGTAATAACCTTAGCTAGGTCTTGTATTTTCATATTCACTAAGTTTATGCAAAGTCAAGTAAAATCTAATCTAGTGCTCACCAAATCTTACGGCACAAAGTGGGAGTAATAAACATAAAAAGTAAACATGCATACAAGATTTATACTCAAGTCAATGTATATAAAATCCTAATAGATGGGAGAAAAGTACAAATGCAAATATATATACTTTAATAAAGAAGAAAAAAAGTTAGGAATACTTACCTTTGATTACAAACCCACCTATCCTCAATCTCTCCCTTAGACAAGGTTTTTTGTAAGAGTTTGTTTTGGTATGTAAGGATAACAAAGATAAATTAACTCTAGCATACATAACTTCTCTATGCATCCAAAAAACTTCTCCATAAGACAAGATTTGTATCTCCAAAGAAAAAATTAAAACCCTAAGTAATGTTATTCAAGTAGAATGGTAGATAAGTAGATGTGAAATATAATATTATTCTTCTCTTTTTCTCTTAAATAGAGTAGGATGTGTATATATAGCTGAATCTAACCCTAAACTTTTTCAAAAGTTTAGCTGTGGGGTTGATCCAATTTGACTCTATAGCATTATTTGATAAAAATATGTTAGGTTCCTTTAGGTTGACCAAGGCTGACCTAGACCCACAACATTCAAATATCAATTTGAATACAAGGTCATCCCATGATGATAATGTACAATAAATGTCAAAAAGGGTGTTAGGCTTAGGTAGGGGCTAAATAAGGTAGTGAATTATTTGGAGGAGTGTGTAAGGAAGGAGGTAAAGCTTAGGTAAGTGTATATGAGATTTTTTGTGTAGATAACAAGTGTTTATAGGTGACAACAATCTTGATATTCACCAATGATGTACCCACCCCTTTCCTAGTTCACCCTTTAAGGCATGCACTCAAAGATATTGAACTCGATAGGTTCTTGGAAGAGATAAAGTGTTAGTAAGTGGTCAATTTAATAAAAATATTATGTGTATCCAAATAGTACCTTATTTGGATTTTTCAAGGAAGCCATTATTTCCTTATAAATCTTGCACAAAGTTTCAAGATCAAATGATGGAAAATTTGACCCATGTGTATCCAATTTTACTTTAAGAGGTGGAGGAACATGTTGACCATCACCATGATGTGATGAAATACCTTTTTGGTGACTAATAATGTGGATTGTGGAATGCAACATAAGCCATCAACAAATAATGGGAGTGGGATAATGACTATTAGAACCTAAAATGGTAGGTGGCTCACTGAAACATATCAAGCTTATTTGTTTTTTTTCACTTGCTAACATTTGAAATTTATTGTACTCAATATCTATCACTTTATAAATATAAACCTCTTCTTGCTCATAGGTTATACTTGATTTGACAAAATTTTCCATGGGGTAAGCCTTTGATTATATTTGGTAAAATAAATAATGAAACATATCAACAATGATATATAGAATCCTAGGAAGTTGAATAACCCTAGAAAAAAAAAGGTTTCATAAAGAAAGACAAAGGTTAGGTTCACCAAAATTTCAACATTTTTTTGAGATAATAAGGTATTAAGGTTAAATTGGTAGAATAGTCTAATCAAATGGATGAATAAATCTATTCTAGTCTAGACTAATTAAACTTATTTATATAATACAATATATTGAATCTGAAAAATTAATAAATATCAAAAGTACAATGTCAATTGATATTATAATAATTACATCACAAGGAAGGGACTATACTTAGTTTATTTTTATATGTGTAGGAGGATTTGAGTTGTGTAGAGGTAGAATTAGGCATGCTAATGATCAAGACCCAGTTTTTAAATTATAGAAATATTAAATTTATGGAGGCTTGGACACTTGCATCGACACTTTTGTTCATGTCTTGAAGGTTATGTCTTGTAAAAAATATATTCTAGAAATATAAAATATATGGAGGCCTGATCACTGGCATCGATGATTTTATTCATGTCTAAAAGGTTATGTCTGATATAAAATATTCATTGCATTATGAAGTGATTACTTGTACATGTTAGGGTTTTTTATCATCTTTTTATTGATGCATATAGATTTTATGCAAAAGCTATGTATGACTTGTATAGCTCAAACCCTAGTTCCCCACCTTAGATTAGGTCACTTTATAAAAATGTGTTAATAGGTTCATGAAGTCAAGATAACCTTAAGTGCCCCTAATTTAATGAGTTCTACCTACATATCCAATACTTCAAACAGGGCCATAGACATATGTAGTTCTCCCCTAAATGTAGACTTGTGTGTGTGCAATATGCTATATGTAAATGCATGAAATGATATAACTTGTAACTTGAAAAATACCACTCATGGGTTTTTATTTAAATGATTAAAACTATAATATGATTTATCCTATAAATGATATAAAAATATGGAATAATAGGGTATTATAACTTAGTTGTGCAATTGATTGAATGAGCTTGAATAGGTGCCTACTTGGTAGTTGTTAGATGTGTGCTTGATAATTATGAATGGTATTTATTTTGTATTTATACCACATATTTTTAAAGTATCTCAAGGAAGGGTTATAAAATAAAAATAGTAATTTGGATGACTTCTGAGGTACAAACACTTGATAAGGAAACTATACAATATCATCTGCTAGTGTCCCTATGAAAATACAAGTGTGCGGTAGGATAGAAAATTGTTGAAGGTATATAACTAAGAGTTAAGGATATAGATAATATTTTAAGATTTATATCTTGTACATATTATTTAGGTCATCATAATGATAAGTTCAGACCATAAGATAAGTAGTTAGGCATAGTGAGATGTTAAATGCAAGCCTTTCAACAACTAAAAGGTTTAGAATTAAAGGTCAGAGCCTTGATTGGTATTTTTTAAGTGTACAAGACTAAAATGTTATATATACTCATATTTTAGTATATAAAAATTCCTAATATACATTAATTTACTTATGCATTTATATATGTCTCAAATTAAAATCAATACCAAATTAGCTTACTATTAGAATAGGTTATTTACCTTAGTTCATGTTTACCTAGGTATCTAGTTATTCCCACCCATTTATGTGTAGATATTTCATTTATATTATTTTAGATATTATAAGATATTACATATTTATCTCTTAGATATTATAGGGCTACTTTTTAGTTATTTCTATCCTTGAAGGATAGTTATCTCTTAGTCATATGTTTGATCACTTAACTTGATATCTTAGTTAGGATTGATGATTTAGCTTGATCTCTTAGCTATGTTTGATCTCTAGCTTGATATCTTAGTTATGATTGATATTCCTTGACTATATATGCAAGGCTCATTCATTGTATTTGATGAATCTGTGGAGATATAGAGGATTTATCATTGTATGGTCTATTTTTTATAATAGACTGAGATATTGTTTGAGCGATGCATCAATAGCTTTTACTATGGTAATGGTTTATAGATTTGACCCTGGATAAGAGTTTTAAAAACTCTTTCATGGTATCAAATTAGTCTCCAACAACCATCACTCAAACCTTAGGTTATCTTTGTTCAACATTGGGTATTCTCTTTCCTTACTAAGTATACTCTTCATTTGCATCCACTTTGGATGGTCATGAGATTTGTTATAGTGTGTTAGAAATTCTTTTTTTTTGTGGGGGGGGAGGGCGGCTTACTCATTTTTTGTATTTTTTATTGCAATTAAATTTTGGAGATTATAGGAGTAAATCAAATCTCACCAATGTATCCACATTATCTGAGAAAGACACAATCACCTCAAATTTCATCCCAATTGGATATCATAGGCAAGATTTGTAAGTTTTTTACAAATTTATTTTTTGATTAAAAATGACTATTCTTTTTCATATTGTGAGAAAACTATAAATGATTGATTATAATTATTTTGGGTTTTGTGCACCTTTTTTTTCTTCTACTTTCTATATTATTTTTAAATTTTTAATTTCATTAATAATTACAAAAGTTATATTAGTTTTACTGAGCATTACTATTTTGAAAAATGACTTTTCTTTCTTTAGTTGTGAGAAAAATGTAAATGATCACTCAAAACAATTTTTAGGTTTTGTGCGCCTTGTGTTTAAATTTTCATAACATTTTAAAATTTTGAATTTCATTATGAATTAAAAAAGTTATTGTAGTTTTACTAACTCTAGTATTATTCACTAAAAAATCCTCATGGGGAGATTTTTTAAAAGGAATTTTTTATTGTTTTTTTATAAAACAATATATTTGGATGATTTTTTGATTATTTTTAATTAAAAATAATATTTTATATTTGGGAGACATAAAGAGATATTTTATTTGTTTATTACTTGGCCACGTACCTTTTTTTGATCTCATTGAGGCCTAGTTTGGGAAGTGGCCAAACCCCTTCACAAGCAAACAAAATTTCTCCTTCATTAATTTCTCCCTCTTGATTGCACTCTATCATGGATGCATTATCGACTGAGCCTAACATCCCATTTTTCATGTGATTTGTACTTTTTGAGACTACAAGGTGAAGTACAATATGATAGGTGGTTAGATCCCCTCACAAAAACACTTTATTATACTCATGCTCATTTATTTGTACACTTGTAAACATATTTTTGGTAGATCCCAATGCCATGCATTATTTTGATATGTTTTTTGTGATACTTATATTTTTGGCCCACACTGCTCCCTTATTTTTGGAGTGACTCTCATGATTTGTGATGACTTCTTTGATAGGTTGATAGTATCCTTTTTTGGAGATATTCTGGTCTTTACAATGTCTTCATTATTTTTGATTGGTATTTTTTTAGAATATATTATACTCACACTAAATTATAAATTGTCATAGGGGGTTTAATTTTACAACCTAATCTACCTTCATGTATGTGTAGCTTGGTTTGTACACCCTTTACTATTAAAATTTTTAGTCTCTTCCATCACCACTAGGGCCATCTTATTGAGAGATTTTATCTACATTTTCTAGATTCCTCCTTTGTACATGGGTATCTTATTCAGACACTCTATTTTTTAGAACCCATATGAGGATTGTTATGTCTATGGTATTTTTGGTAGATTTTTATGTAGTGATAATAATGTGGCATTCACACCACTCTTTGTGCTCACTTATCACCATTTTTTAATCCACTTATTTAGAGACTTTTATTTCCATCTCCCAATTCAACATTGAGGGATGGTTTTTAGACAATGCTTCTCTAGGTTCATCATTCTACCTATTATTCTAGAGTGTAGTGTTATGTTTAGTGATTTTCATATTCATCACCATTCCTACTTCGATTTGGTGGTTATAGAGACTTGACATCCATGTATTCTATAAAGATGGACTATCATCCATAAGGAAACTTTTATTCACAATACATATTTTTTTTTGTATGGGTACCTCATTAGGCCTTGTTGTTGGGACCCATTTCCTTTTTTTCTTTCTTTTTAGGGGGAGTTTTATTTTCCTATAGGTTTTTCCCTTTCTCCACTTTATGAGAGATTGCTTCATAAATATATTATACATGAGTATGTGATTAAGCCTTATTACTGGAACTCATACTATGGTTATTCCACTCTATTTTTGGCTCCTAAATTCACTTGTAGGGGGTGTTAGAGTAGGTTATTTACCTTATCTCATGTTTACATAGGTATATAGTTATTCTCACCCACTTATGTGTGGATATTTCATTTATATTATTTTAGATATTATAATATATCACATATTTATCTCCTATATATTATGGGGATATTTTCTAGTTATTTTTATCCTTTAGGGATAGTTATCTCTTAGTCTTAGGTTTGATCACTTAGCATGATCTCTTAGTTAAGATTGATCACTTAGCTTGATCTTTTAGTTATATTTTATATCTAACTTGATATCTTAGTTAAGATTTATCTTCCTTGACTATATATACAAGGTTCATTCATTATATTTGATGAAGATTTGTAGATGTAGAAGATTTATCATTTTATGATCTATCATTGTATAATAGATTGAGATTGTTTGATCAATGCATCAATGGTTTTTACTATGGTAATAGTTTGTAGATTTGACCTTGGGTGGGAGTTTTATAAGCTCTTTCACTTTCAAGACAATACATAATGGGTGGGAAAAGCCAAAAAATTAGGTAATACAAGGGATGGGTGCCATATCTCTATCTTAGCCCATAATTATAAGGGGTGATAACAAGAGGATAAAAGTAGAGGAACTACTTTAATGTGTTTTTTTCTTACTTTGACTGACATGTACTTATTTTATCTTGATTTGAGTGGCCATAATTAGGTTATAACTAAATGTACTCATTATACTTTAATGATCACCTTTGTTTTGGGCAAGCTAGTCTGTTGCCTCTAAAAAAAAAAACCTACAAAGGTTTTTAAGAATCATAGTGTTTGGGCATGTTGTGATTTTAAATTAAGGTGGGAGTCATGAGTATTATTATGGCTTAAGCCTTGAGTGGCCTTGGCATGTTATATTTTAGGATAAAAACATAATGTTTATATTTTTCACTTACATTGCATGGTGTAAAGGTTTAATGAGTACAATATTTTGCATGATCTTACTATTGGTAAAAAGGTCTTATTGATCCATGATAGAGTCACAGGGTTGTTATGGAGTTTGACCATAGCCTTAAGAGAATGATCATTTGATGATTAGGTTTTTGGCATGATTAGAGTTGATTTGATATTTTTTCCATTTATTGACCTTGAGACTTAGGGAATAAGAGGGAAAAGAATGGAGAATGTGGATGGAGGAAAACTAAGGACCTACATTTTGGTTGTTTCTAGGAATGTAGTGGAAGCTAATTTTGGGTATTCAATTTTCAAAACATTTATGATTTTTGATAGTAAAGTAATCTAGCATGAGGTTAAATAGTAATTTGGGTATATGTCTAAAACATGTGATGTGTTGGAACAAAATATGAAAAAGGGAAAAGGAGAGACATTTTGGGGAGAAAATTAATGAAGAAAATGGGAAGGTGGAGCTTGGTATATAGTTATAGGCATGTTATATTTCTCTCTTTATTAAGTTTATATGCATTAGTTATTATATCAAGTATGGATATATATATATATATATATATATATATATATATATATATATATATATATATAAAGTTTATATGCATTAGTTATTATATCAAGTATGTATGTATATATATATATATATATATATATATATATATATATATATATATATATATACATACTTGATATAATAACTAATGCATATAAACTTTATATATATATATATAATACCCTATTCTAGATGTAAATATGCCTTTGTCCAAGGTGAAACCATGATCTTTTTAGGGTCCATAGATTTATTATAAGTATTATCTATGTTGTGGGTAATGAACATAACCTGAATGTGTTTTGGTGGTGTAATGGTCTCTGTGTTTCTTAATCTCCCTCTAGGGAGAAATGACCTTGCATGGATAAAATGGTAAAACCTAGACTACATTGGTTATTAGTTCATTTGGGATTGTACTTTAATTAATGTATTTTGGTTATTTGAAAATTATTGAACCTTATCCCTATATATATATATATGACCTTATGTGCTTCTCCTTACATAAATTAACATCTCTTTTGAATGTTGGATCTATGATGGGATTGACCCATCTCGAGGTTTTGAGTATTTTTTGGTTGTAAATTATCTTATTGATCATCTGGATGTTTATTTATACTGTGAACTTGCTTACTTTCAAGGTTATAGTTGTTTTCTCTAATGTTTATTAGTCACTTATATCTTGACACAAAACTACACTTAGAGTATTATAAGAAAATTGTATTTGTATTAGGTAATGATAATAAAAAAGGACAAGTTGTTTTATAGTCCTTCTTTGTTATTTTGATAGGTTTATTCTGTGGTATTGCTCATTTGAATTTTATGGTATAAATGTTAATTATATGTGGCTATTTTCTAAATTTAAGCACTGTATACAATAAGGTGTTGTTCATCATGTGTTTGTTCAATGATAATCTATAGTAGACTAGATTCTTAATTGTATGGACTCATGAAAAGAAATAATGATAGTTTTCCTATCCTTTAAGCATTGCTCCTTATGAATCCTTTGTGATGAATCATTTTATTTTAATGGGAAGATCCCCATTGTGTTAAGTTACCTGTGTGCTTCAAAATGATTTCTTGATGCTAAAACTAACTTCTTTTACTACGTAAATATTTGTATTAGTATGTGGTTATTGATTAATGAATTATTTTGTACATGATATACTTTGCCTTTTCTAAATGTTGGGATCTAGTGAAATTATTTGTAAAATGTATTATGTTTTTAGGATACATTTTTATGAGGAAATATAAACAACATTTATACATAGTGTGCTAATATATCCCTATTTCCTTGATGCTTGACACTTGAGGGATAATAAATAAAGTATTTCAAGTGTTATGTTCTCATGTGATCTCATTAGAAATGATGGAAATGTTGTTGGCATTATGGAGAGGTTTGTATCATGATTCTTTGGATAAATTGTTGGATTGTGTTCAGTACATCTAAAGCAAATCATGCATGAGAGGGTTGTCACTCATTTATAGATCACTTATTATTCTAACTTAATTATTGAATTTACCTTGCTTTTTTTTATTGATCTAATGTGGTCATAATGCTTACCTAGAAGGGAATTAATATCACCAAGTTTGTGCTAATTTATCTCATTACAATGCCTTAGTGTAGGTAGTGATTTTTTTCAATCAAATATTTATTTCTTAGGTTATAATTGTTGACATATTATCTTCGCTAGTTTCTAGACATTTTCTTGGCATGCTTGAATGTTTTGCTTCTTTGTTGTACATGGTCCAAGATAGCTATTCTGAGAGCATGACTCATTGAGTATACTTTAAAATAGTACCAATGGACTTTGAGGCAATAGGGTACATTTTAATTTCATTATCATTACGTTATGATCAATGTAAATAATCCATTTTTATGATTCAAGTACACTATCTAATGTTACTTAATAAGGATTATGTAGTATAATTGATTAATATATTATGTATGAGGATTTTTTTTAGCATCATAATGTGCTAATATTGGTTGTTAATTAATAATTTTATTTTTCCATTGTTTGGCATGGTATCTCAAGGAGAACTTGAGCGAGTTTTTTTTTTGTTGCTTCTTATATAATACATGTGAAAATTTGAGTTATTGTTCATTTTTTATTGCTTGTAATGTGGTTGACTTGGTGATTGTGTGGTATGACAAAATGTAACCTAGAGATATTATTATTTTATTTAAAGATTATTCCTATTAGTAAAAATGATATTATAGTTTCAAGTTCATTATCTAATATTATGTTGATATGATTAAACCTAGGTTTTATTCATTCATTATTGATCTTGATTGTGCCTGATAAGTCACCTGGTGACTATACTACATGAAAAGATATAGCCATAGATATATTTTTAGTTATTAAAATGTTATATCTATTAATTAAAATGTTTATATGTGCTTAACCTTTTTTAAAAATATGTAGGGTTAAGGGGGTAGAATAGCCTATACACAATGATAAATAAAACTATTCTAGAGAAAGACAATTAATTAAAAACTTAGATAAATGAATATCCTAAATTAAAGTGTTGGGCTATGCTAAATATATAAAGTACATTAAAAATAGTAATTTGATTGCATAAACACAATGAAGAGATGATAATTAGTTTATCTAAAAATATACAGGTATATATGAGAAGTATAGAGATGTAAATAGGTAAGGGCAATATTAGGATCTAGTCATCATATTCTAGAAATATTATTTATAGAGGCCTAAACACTTGCATCAACTTATGGACACTTGTGTAACAACCCTTTGGTCAGGTAATAAAAAACTCACTAGGTTTTTATTATATCTCCTCATATTAATTCCCCATATTTATACAATAAGGTAAAAATAAGTAAATTAAATTACTAATTAAAGCACATGCAAAACTAAAATCAACACATTTAAGTGAAAGACAAAGTCGAGATGGTTATACCTTCTGAGTGATAACCATGAGTAAATTTTTCTAGACTTTATTCACTGAGTGAAAGCCATCAATTATAAACAATAATATTCAAGGTCATATGTTCTATATTGGAGACAACCTCTTGTTTACAATGAGTTTTTTTCATTTACATAAGAAGATCGTAAGTAATAATGCTTTACCCAATTTGATAGAATTACATAAATAGACTTTTTTATTGATCATGATATTCATAAAATGATTACTATTATAGTCATACAAAATTGAGTACCACTTGATATGAACTATTTATTTATGAAATGATAAACCACACCTTTTGAGAAAACTAAGCAAGATTTAAAAACACCATTAGAAATGAGAAACTAACTCTTTCTTAGCAACATGATGTACTACCTTAGGTTTTACCAAAAATAATAAAATAAACATATATAGTTTGTCACAACTCAGAATGCATGAGTATTCAAAATATAACTAAGAAACTGATAAATTATGTAATCTATAAAGCATGATCTTACCCAAGGCATATTTGTAACAATTATTTAATTTGGCATAAGTAATTAAGTAAAGGTGTTAAGTATAATAATATTATCAACACTTAAACAGTCATACAATAATACAAAAAATATGATAAAAAGGACATTATTCAAAATATAATCAAATTAAAATGGTTGGACACAACAAGCCTAGATGTCAATGCCACGAACTATTATATGGAAAAATACAACCAAATTTCAAGTGTCAAACTATATTCATAAAGCAAGGAGGTACCCAACAATAGTATTCTGATATTAATACAAATGTTATACATATACTAGTTATCCAATAATAAGACATAAATATATTTAGGTATTACCCCAAAGTTACTTCCAAATAAGTTGAAGGTTATAAGGGCAAACATACCAATACATTTTATTCGATCATTCTAAAAATATTAATTAATATTAATTAGGAATGACACAAATTTAAGTTGTTTGGATCAATGTATAAAGCCCAAAAGTTTTTACATAAATAAGGGCCAATGTCCATGAGCTCAAAGGTATAAATTATTCAATATACATAGAATTTACAGAATTTATTTACAACCATTTGGAATAATCCTTCTAAGTCATAAACTTACTCAGTAAGCACACCAAACAATGGTTGAACATATTAGTTTATAGAAGTCAAAATCCTTTCATAATAGTGTTTAAATAATTTACATACATGATTATACCATCCGATTTAAATAATTGTGGTATCCAAACATTTTCAATCATTGATAAGGATTCAATTCAAAGTTATCATACAACACAACAAAAATAAAAGAAAATAATGAATTCATCATTGAAAACCACCATCTTGAATTCTATAGTAGAGAGCAAAGCATGTCAAGTAAGAATCAAATACAATTATATAAATGTACTTCCATGCAATGGAAAACTAAGCATTATAAGTTGGCCATAAAATCTTAGCAATTATACCAAGGTTTGGCAACATGATAGGTCAACATAAGCTAGCAAGTTATCACCCTTCAAGGTAAAAAATCTAAAATTAGAATTTTATTTATAATAATACAATTTTTAAAAGAAATAATAATCATGATTAATCCCTTTTTTTATTTTAATGAAAGAATCCTCAATCCAACATTTTGAGCTAGGGAATATATTACCAATGTTTTTATATTGACCAAATCATTAAAGGCTTAAAAATCTAGAGCATTTTTAATAATTTATAAGTTATGCATTATTCTACAAGAGCTAAAAATAAAGTTAAAAAATAATTACAATTATATAATGTACAATCTCATGCCATATTTTTCATATGTAACTTTACTAAAATCATACATCATGACATGCAAAATACTTAAAATAATAACTAATTATCATTACGCACCAAGTAGTAGTTTTATAACATATGTACGTATACACTCATACTCTGATTTCAATGTTTATAATATGTAAAACCACTTAACAATAAACATAAATAAATTAAAACAATTTCTTCATTGTGGTTTGACGTGGTGTCCTAAATGACTCTTTTAGAGTAGTTCACTATATCTTCTAAGTCCCTTAAGCTAATATATTTCAAAAAGTAGTATGCATTCAAAACACCTCATGAATATACTTATAAAAATGAGCTAAACAATAATATGTTTGAACAACTATAGTTCTAGGCTAATGATAAAAATAATGTCATTCTAACCAAGCTCATACTAAAAAAAAACTATACATAAAAAACACGTTCACCTAATTCCTCAAAACTAAGATTTATTCTGACATCACACATATTTCTCTAAGTTGAATATGATATCACATGGTCATGCTCTAGCTATTATCCAAGACTCCCCAAAAGACACTACAGATCCAAGCTAAAATGTATGGTTGACTAAAATTATCCTAATTAAATAATAGAAATGCCCATAACTTAATAATACAAGTTTATATATAGTTGACCCCAATGGCAATAGTTTTTTTAATTATCCTGTTCCAAAATCTTATCATAGTATAAAGCTGTTATAAACAATCAAACATCTACTCAAGCCAACAAAATATGGGATTTTTATCTTATTAAGACATTCAGGTGAGTAAAAATCCATCTATTTGTATTCAATCAATTATCCCTTTTATAACACATACCCAAAAATGCATTTTACTATTCCCAATATATTTATATTTGGTTAACGATTCCTTCATAATACACAATCAAACATTCATTTCCAAATTTCAAATTTAACTTTCTAAGACTTCCATTTTCACACTTTATTATTAGAGCTTCAAGATGTTATACAATGGAAAATCCAAATCATTCTTGATCATTAATAAATCAACCATAATAATAGTTCTTTAACCTTTCAAGTTAACAATAACATGTTACATGCCTCAGTATACATTATAATATAGTGAAGACCATTTATAGGAATTTATATCACTGTTACCACTACATACAGGTCTAAAAAAAATGTTTAATTTATCCTCTATGAAGCCTAGTAGTGCCATATGTGCCTACAGGTCTATAAATTGACTTAAAACTTTTCAAAAATGCTCCTGGTAACATCTAAAGCCTATTTAATCATTGTTACTAGCAGAAAACAAGATAAGGATCAAGATGTCCCTCATTATGGATTTATGGGTGAGGGAGAACCCTTACACCCAGACCCATAATGAGGGTTTTCAATTGAAGACATGTATAAAGAATAAGGAAATGGAGATTTTTTTTGGTAAACAGGAAATTACAACAACTCACAAAATGAATCCCCAAGATTTTTCAACAACCTTTTTCAGAGAGAATAAAACCCAATATATTATTGACAAGATTCACTAAATGGTATAAATCAAATACACCCTACCACTACTCACAACTGAAGTTGTTCATTAAGCCTTGATATAATTCATCTCAAACATAATTTCACAAATTTCAAATTGAAGAAATATTCTATGAATTTCTTTAATAAAAATGACCAAAAGACAAGAAAATCAATAGTTTTCTTTAATTAAAATAACTAGCTTGACTTACAAAACATGTAAAAGTACCTTCAACTCATAGTCACACAAGTATCTATGGAAAGAATGAACTATGTGCTACTATCTATAAATAATTAAATCTCTAAAAGAGTATTAAATGTTATCACTCACTCATTACCATACAACATAACAATGATAATGTTATGCAAAATAATACCTCAAGATTGTTGTTCAATTTGAAAAAAGACATGAATTCATAAATAAATTAAGATCAAACATAATAATAACACAATAATAAAAGGTTAATCCCTAACCATAATCCCAAGGTTCTCACAAGCATAAATTTAGCTTATACAATTATCAAAAGAACTATGCGAAGATATTATACATCCACAATCTAACACAACCATTTAGAGCCCAAAGAAGCATAATAGGACAATGTAACATAGGTTAATGGACCAGGGTTTATAGTTAAATCATAGATAAACTATAATACTTAAATTTCTAAAAATATCATTCTATTTTCTATAATTTTTACCATACAAAAATTATTCCATCCAAAATAGAACTAGATAGACACAAATCAATAAAATCCATCATTCCATAGGTAGAATCCATTATTACCCACAATGTAGGGTTGAATTTATAAAAAATCACCATCATAGGATAGGGTATTAACTTAATCAAGCTGAAATTTTCCATATTGTTACAAGATTAAAATTATAGAAAAATTATCAAGAAAGGGTTAGTAACTTGCCTGCAAACTGATGCCTTGATATTCCTTGTCATTGTCTTCTATACAAAGCATCCAAAAATGACCATTAAAACTCTATTTTGAAGTTTTTACATATTCAAAATGTGATAAACATATATCCATGGCTGAGCAACAAGATGTAGCCCTCCCAAAACTCCACACTCCGCACTCTCCCAACACAAAGACCAAATATAAGTTCCATGCTTCTTAAAAACCTAGTGCATAGTCCAAACGTTAATAGAAAAATGAAAATATCCCAAATTTCCTCCATAACATTACTAATTATGAATATATTAACCTTGGTTCATGTTCCAATTAATTTATTAAATCATGACATTTGACCAATTGATTTGCATAAACATGGCAAGGTCCCATGTCTCCCAAGTTAAATAATACCATTAATTTTTTTTCCCAAATTCTGTTTAGTCTTATATTAATTTAGTAATGAGATTTACATGCAAGGTTATAAAAATAAAATATCAATAGGCACAATTGGACTAGTGCCAATGCTAACCTCCAACTAATCAATGAAATAACAAGGTCAACTCAATGATCATAATACTTTGACCATGAGCATAAATGGAACAATATGAATAGTATTTTTTACCTTTCCTTTAGTCTGAGTCATTTTTTAATTTAAACATAATATTAATAGAAAAAGGTTATACCTTAAGTATAATGTTAATGCATTCACAATGGATTCTACTATCATAATTTTTCAATGTTAAAGTGGATCAAATGAACTCTCTCAAATAAGAATCCCAAAAAACCAAACATCATTGTTATAACAATCAATGAGATAAATCCAATCATAAGGATATTGAATAACATTGGCCTATCCCTTGAGTCAAAGTTACTCTTGATTGGAAGCTTAGTGAACTTATTTAATAAGAACATGTTCCTTATAATTTAATGTTTGCAATTGACTATGATTTGATGATGACCACTTAACAAGGACAATGTGATTTAAACCATTAGCATAATCATGTCAGAATAAAAGAAACTATCCTATAACTCCCATAGGGTCTTCTTATACCAAACACAAATGGGTCACAATTTTAGTGACTATAACAATCATGCAGAGATCAAACACTGATTGGATACGAGGGCACTACGTATAAATTATCCCACATAACTATATATCAAATCATGATAACAATAATGAACTAAACATATAAATCATATCAAAATATTGCTTCATGATCACAAAAAAACTAAGCATTATTATTTATTTTTATGGTGTTGATCACTGATAAGTGCCCTAAATCTTGACACAAGTAAAATGCAATGTTACATACTCCTTGAAAAAAATATCATCCCAATGGCTTGTCAACTTAGGATTGATTAGAAACACAAATGAAAAGTTTTAAAAGATTTTCTCAAAATTTTCCAACTATATTATTTATCAGGTGGTACCTTTGGAAACATGATTTTTCTTAAAAATTGTATTTTTTCCATTTGACTACCTATCAATGAAAACCAATAAGATTCATTATTTTTCTTAAAGATAATAATCTTACTCATAGTTTATTTATCCAAAATTCTTGTCCTTCTTCTATAAGACTTGATTAATTTTCATATTTGTTTGTAATAAATGTACATTCTTAGAAAGTTTTCCCTTTCTACAAGCATTAAACACATAGTATATCCTCACAAAAGACAAAAAGTGGCTAGGGAGAGTCAAACCAATCATCCAATAGGTCTACCTAACCTAATGATCTCTGAGCAAAATTACACATTGTTAAATGTATCATACAAACATTCTATGAACAATGGTCACATAATTTACAATATTATACTAGTCAAGCATTAATTACTTATAATGATGTAAATATAGTGTATGACAACAGATAAACACAAATTATAATATTTCAAACTTAAACTACAATGATGTATAATATGACATCCATAATCAACAAATATAACCTTTTTTTATGATTCCATCTAATGTATAATGAATGTTCATTTAAACTACAACCATTACTACTTTTACCAAATAATAATATAAATTTACACAAATGTAATAATACAATAGAGTTTTTATATTACTTTAGTAAAATAATGCAAAATGTAACTGTATTATCAATTACTAATGAATAATTCACTAATGTCATCAACCACTGCTAAATAATACAACTATGTTATCATTTATTGTTGAATAATATAACAATTCCATCAGTCATTGCTAATTGGTACAATAAATAGATATGTAAAATTTTTATTAGTTCAATGAGTGATCGGTTCTAAAATAGCCAAGAGTATGTAACTAGTTTTAGTTTTTATAAGTTGTAAGGAGTGAAACATATCATCTGAACATTTTCCTCCAACCATGTGCCAGTGGTTCACCACACATCTCCCTACTGAGAGTGATTATTACCTTCACATAGGGTCATATGTAAACATCAAAAAAGTGTGCTATATAATCACTATCAAATGGAATAGCTGTACAATCTATGGAATATGTCCTCTATCTACTATGACATCACACACATGCATGCAAACTAAAAGGTATAGTGGATAGATAATGTATACAATAATAACATTACTTTGGCTAAAGATTTCATGATAGTGTTTAGACTTTTTTTTGAGTAAAAATCCACACACACCCATACTCTCTACTAAATACACATCTTATGCATTAACAAGTAATGAGTACTTTATACAAAGGCCTCCTACCTTTAGTTGTTCATTATACTATAATGTGGAGGATGACTCATGAACCACTATTTAAAATAAACTAACTATACATAAGAATACATCCAATATAGTTTAAATAACCATAACATAATTTATGAAGGTCCTTAATAAAGGATATAGGATCATAATAAATTCAATATGAAAATTAGAACTACCACCAAAAAACTCATTAAAGAAATCCAAACATTTACCATATATATTTTATATGAAGTTTTACCAAACTCATACACCAAGGCACTATAATCTTACCTAAGTATGCTTTAATACAATACTTATTTTTAATAATCATAATTATACATCAAGTAATGATTTAAATAAGGATATTCATAGATACTATGATTCCAAGTTTATAAATGTTTAAGGCCACCTAACACTCTAAATAGGAGAAATGAATTCTAGAGTTAATAGTATGCAAATTATAAAATTAAAAAGCATATTCCTATCATGAACATGTTTAACAATGAAAAGGTACACTCACTCAAGGTTAATATTATTGCTAGCCATGAAATAAACTTATCTTTAATGAATGCTATCAACACTCATAGTCAACCCACTTAACTGGATTCCACTACCATGGAAGTAAAACTTCTCTAAGAGAAAATTATCTCACTACAAAATGGGTGACCAAAGTCATTTAACACTAGGACAGGTAAAATAAAAGTGACCCACATGGTATCAATTGTCTATTACACAAGATGAAGACAATACCTACTACACTTGTATGTATGGAGATAGGTTTCAAGTGGAAACCCCATATGAAATAACATGAGGCTCTTGGTCCTTCATGTACATTTTAGTCATTTTAACTAAAGTTCTATTAATTTTTATTTCATTGAGTTATATCTTCAAAACATGTTTTCTCAACACTATGTATCATGGTCTCATAGATGAGCACTTTAGGATGAGTGTCTAACCTAGGGCTTTAATACCACAATGTAACAACCCTTCGATTGGTTACTAGAAAATGCATTAGATTTTTTTTGTCTCCTCATATTTTCCCCCCTAGTTATAACATAAGGTATAATCAATTAGAGTAAATTACTAATTAAAGCACATGTAAAACTAAAATCAACACATTTAAGTAAATCATAAAGTCTAGATGGTTATACCTTCTGAGTGATAAACATGAGTAAAATTTTCTAGTATTGTTTGGTTGACTGAAAGCCATTCATTCTTGATAATAATATTCAAGTTCATACATTCTATATTTGAGACAACCTCTTGATTCTGATGAGGCTTTTGCCTTTACAAAAGAGGATTTCAACTGATAGTGTTTTACCCAATTTAATAGTATTATAGAAATAAACTTCTTCATTGATCATGCTATTCATAAAATGCTTTCTATTCCAATCATACAAAATTGACTACCACTTAGTATGAATCCTCTATTTACAAAAATGTTAAACTACACCTTTTAAGAAAAATAATCGAGATTAAAACACACCATTATAGATGATAATCAAAGTCTTGATTAGGAACATGACATACTACCTCAGATGTTTCCAAAAGTAAGAAAATTAACATATATAACTCATCGCAACTCAAAATATAGGAGCATGGAAAATATAACTAAGGAATTTTCAAATGATGTAGTCCATGAAGCATGATCATACCCAAGGCACATTTGTAACAAGTCTTTAATTTGGAATAAGCACTAAAGTAATAAGGGTTAAGCATAATAATATTATCAACATTTAAACACTCAAACAATAATATAAAAAATATGCTAAAAAGGTTGTTATCAACCAACCAATCATATTAAAATGGTTGGACATCAGTGGCTTAAAATTCAACTCCACCAACTAGTATATGGAATAGTACAATTAAATTTCAAGTTTAGAACTATATTCATAAAGAAAGGAAGTACCCAATAATGGTACTCTAATATTACAATAATCCCACATCTATTAGTTATCCAAAAATAAGACATAAATACATGGAGGGATTACCCAAAAGGAACTTCAAAATAAGCTAAACATACCATTACAAGGATGTTTATAGAATACCCAATTCTATCATTTAAAATTCATTAACTAATATTAATCAAGAATGACACAACTTGATCAAATTAAAGTTTCTTGTCTCAATGCCTAAATATTGAAAGTTTCCACATAAATAAAGGTTAGTGGCCATGAGCTCAAAGGGATAAAGTATTCAATATACATAGAATTTATATATAAATGCTTTACAACAACTTAGAATAAGCCTTCCAAGTCATAAACTTAATCATCAAGCAAACCAAATAGTGGTTGAACATATTAGTTTACAATAGTGAAAATATTTTCATAATAGTGCTAAAATAATATAAAAAAATGATTATACCATCCAATTTTAAACAAGAGTGGTATCCAAACATTTTTAGTCACTGATATGGATTCAATTTTTAGCTATCATACAATACAACAAAAAAAAAACAATGACTTGGTTATTCAAAACCACCATCTTGACTTATATAGTAGCGAGCAAATCATATCAAGTAGGAATTAAAGACAATCATATAAATGTAATTCCATGCAATGGTATACTAATCATCAAAATTTGGCAACAAAATCTTAGCACCTGCACTAAGGTTTGGCAACAGGGTAGGTCAGCATAAGCTATTAGGTTACTTACCTTTCAAGGTAAATAATATGAAATTAGAATATTATTTATAAAAATAAAAGTTTCAAAAGAAATAACAATCATGATTAATCCATTATGTTCTTTGGATGCAATAAGCCTTAGTCCAAAAATTTGAGCTAGAGAATATATCATCAATCCTTTTATACTGACCAAAACATTACAGGCTTACCTAACAAATTCACTTAGAATTAGAGAATTTATAATTCTTTATCTCTTATGCATTATTTCACAAGATATAAAAATAAAGTCAACAAATAAATGCAATCATTTAATGTACAATCTCATGACATATTGTTCAAATGTAATTTTAATAAAGTCATACATCATGGCATTTAAAATACTTAATTCAATAACTACAGTGATAATTTCAATCATGCACCAAGTAGAAAATTTTGAACATATGTATGTATACAATCATACTCAAATTTTAATGTTTATAATATGTAAAACTGTATAATATTATAAAAAAAGATAGTAAAATAATTTATTCATTTTGGTTCTACTTGGTATCCAAAATGACTCTTTTAACATACTTCAATGTAGATTCTAAGTCCCGTAAGCTAGTTACATTAAAAAAGGGAGTATGCACTTAAAACACCTCATAAATACACTTATACAAATGAGTTGAATAATAACATATTCTAACAACTATAGTTCTAAGCTAATGATAAAAATAATGTTTCTCTAACCAAGCTCATACTGAGAACAAACTATACATAAAAATCATATTCACCTAAATTCCTCAAAACTAGGGTTTATTCTAATATCACACAAAATAGTCTAAGTTGAATATGATATCACATGGTCATCCTTGGACTAGTATCTAAGATTCCCCAAAAGAAACTACAACTCCCAACTAAAAGCTATAGTTGTCTACACTCATCCCAATTAACTAATAAGAATGTCCAGAATCAATTAATAAGAATGTCCAGAATCCATAATTACCCATAATGTAGGGCTGATTTGATAACACAATCACCATCATAGGATATGGTATTGACCTTAATAAAACTAAAAATTTCCATATTGTTACAAGATTAAAATTGTAGAAAAATTATCAATAAAGAGTTAGTAACTTGCCTACAAATTGATGACTTGCTTTGCCTTATCTTTGACTTCCATACATGTTCATCAATGGCCCCCAAAATAATAGTTTATAGTGTTTATATATGCAAAATGAGAGCAAAATGGATCGATGGCTGAGCAACAAGGTGTAGTCCTCCCAAAACTCCACCACTATGCATTCTCCCAACACAAAGACCAAATGCATGTTCCCTGCTTCTTAAAAACCTAGTGCATGGTCTAGATGTCAATTATATAATGAAGATATCCCCAAGGTCCTCCATGAACTTTTTAATTTTGACTATATTAATCTTGGTGCTTGGTTCAATCAATTTATTATATCATGACATTTGACCAATTGATTTTCACAAACATGGCTAGGTCCCATGTCTCCCAAGTTAAATAATACCATTAAAAATTATTCCCAAATTATGTATAGTCATATATTGATTTATCAATGAGAGTCATATGCAAGGTTGGAACAATAAGATATCAAGAGGCATAACTGGCATAATGCCAATAACAACCTCCAACTAATCAATGAAAAAACAAGGTCAACTTAGCAATCATAATGACTCAACCATGAGCATAAATGGAACAATATGATTAGCATTTTGACCTTTCCTTTAGTCTAATTCATTTATTAGGTTGAACATAATATTAAAAATAAAATGTTATACCCTATAGATTATCATGTTAATACATTCACAATGGATTATACAAACACAAGTTTTCAATATTAAAGTGGATCAAATGAACTCTCTCAAATGAGAAACCTAGAACACCGACCATTACTGCTATAATAATTAATGAGAAATGTCCTATTTTAGCAATATTAAATAACCTTGGCCTCTCACTTGAGACTAATTTACTCCTAATTAGAAGATTAGTTAACTTATTTAATAAGAACATCTTCATTATAAGTTAGTGTGCACAATCAAATATGAGCCAATGATGACCACCTAATAAGGATAATGTTATTTAAATCACTAGCACAATCATGTTGGAATAAAAGAAACTACCCTACAACCCCCATAGGGGCTTCACACACTAAAAAAGGGTCACAACTGTAGTGAATGTAACAATCATGTAGAGATTAATTAATGGTTAGAAAAGATGACACTACTTATCAATTATTCCACATAACTATATAACAAAGCATGCTAATAAAAATGACTTAAACATACAAATCATATCAAAAGATTGATCCCTAATCACACAAACTAAAAATTATTAGTTATGTTTTATGGTGGGATCATTTACAAGTACCCTAAATCCCATCCTAGGAAAAATGAGATGTTACATCCTCCACCCTTGAAAAAGACATCATCCCAATGGCTCATTCAACTTAGGATTGATTATAAATACAAATGAAAAGTTTTTTAATTCACCTAAAAGTGGTATTTGAGTTCTAAAAGTGCTACTTGAGGCTACCTATTCCTAGCTTAGCCCAAGAAATATCCTATAGCTTATAATTATTTTCTAGCCTTCGTTTAGGCCATGGGCATCCTTAATCACCTCAAATGCAGTCCCATACCCTCATTTCTTGATCCTAGCCCTTCATGCCTAGTGTTTTTCCAACTAGAAATTAGAACCACATTAAAGACTAGAGCCACATGGCACTATTATCCCCAAAATGGCACCTATGTCCTTTACCCTAGATTTTTTGAACAAATATATTTTCAAAGGTAAAACCCTTCTAAGGTTGGCCTAAACATATTTTATTATCCAAACAATAAACATTACACTATGAATACATGACTTTTATCCCTCTATCCATGATATAGAAATTAGATGCAAAATACTTAGTCAAACATGATATAAGTTGAGAAAAATCAAGGTTATCAATCCATATTATACCATAATTATGTATAATTCCATCTACAATAGACCTAATCTAATATTTTCTATATTTCCAATCTTAAGCACACTCAAGGCACTCAAGGCCACTATCATACTAGCATCATTTTCACTTGCACTAGCACTTAGGTGGGGAGAACTAAATCAGGCTTGATCCCTCCTCAGAGTATTGGTATGTAAGAAAATCTCTTTATAGTGGGGTGTTGAGGATGTCCATCCTATTCTACTAATAAACACACTTTTCATCCCATACCTTAATTTTAAGGAAGATTAGCGTTTGAATCATAAGTCAATCATTATATGCATAATACAAAGTTATAGACTTTGTGCATGTAGGAACAAAACCTAGAAACATAGACATAGGTGCACATAGAATTTTAAGATAGTCTTACACAAAGGACACTAACACCAATATCATGGCACTAGAGCCACATGGTGCCTTTAGCCAAATGTGGTGCTACTATCTAGGAGGGGTTTTGATACATGGATCTAATTGATGAGACTCAAATCTATTTCCATCTCAGTTTCTAACACTTAGATCATCTATATTAGGTGTTTTTTAGATAAGTCTTAATTTACACATATTTATTACTATTTATAGAAGTTAAAAATAAGTCACATATATAACAAATTAGTGGTTATTTTATGTATATTATTTCCCTAATTTATACTACTTATCCCTTTAATAAAACATAGGATTTACATAAGCTAAACCCTAAAATGTTAAAACATTTGGTGAACCTAATTTACTTTAAACATTATTCAAACCCTAACCCTAGATGCTCCTAAGGTTTGTATCCTCTTTTTCCTATTTTCATTATTTGCTTTCAATTTTTTAGATTTCATATATTCTATTTTAGCAGCTCTGTTCTAATTTATTTACTATATGATATATAAAAAATCCATCTCTCTTCCATTAATAAGAATTACTAGGCTAGGTGGTAAACAAATAGATCATATTCATATTATTTTTACTCAATCTTATAACATGGATAAGGGACCTATTGTTGATCCTTCACACACTGATTATGTGGATTTCAATGATAATACATCCAAAGATGAATACTATAATCAAGAACAAGATTATATGAAAATTATATATCGAGACACTCTCCTTCCACTTAAAAATGATAAAATAATTGTCAATAAATATGAGGTATTATAGAGCTTCATAGATATAATTTAACAACAACCCCTTTATCATGCACAAATCTTAGAATCCATATTGGAGATTAATAATGGATCAAATAATGATGAATCTTCAACTCCCCCAACTAATAACATTATTACAACTACAGTGGGGTGAACTCAACTAGCACAACCTATAATTATAATTCAACAACCTTCAGTGATAAATACACCTCTTGTGGCTAGTTAATCAACTCTAGATGTAAAATCTCTTATGCATGAGATTCATACCCTGAAAGCTAAGGTGTTACATCTTGAGAAGGGATCCACTAGGATATCACATGACTTGGACTCTAATATTCATTTACATACACCTTTGGCATATCATAAAGAGGAAACTACCTTTCCATCTATATTTGTGCCACCTAAGCTTACATTAAATGATGGCAAAGGTGACCTGGAGCACCATCTCCAAGCTTTTCACACATCATGTTTGGACTACGTATTTAATGATTGGCTTCTCACAAAGTTGTTTCCATGTAGTTTAAAGGATTATGACCTACAATGGTTTTATGACTTACCAAATCAACCTATCAAAAAATTCAATCCTTTGGTGGACATGTTTTTAGCATAGTTCTCCATCAATATCAGTGACAAGTTCTCATATGATCAAGTTGCACTATTGAAACAAAAGTCAAATGAACCTATCAGAAAATATGTCTTATGATAAAGAATATATTAGTTAAATTAACTAGCCTCATGATAGCCAAATATCTTTAGGACATCTTCAAATAAAGTCTTTTACCAACATTACATGAAACTATCTTGTTTAAGAAGTTTCTAACATTCATAGATTTTTGCCACATAGTAAAAGAAAGAGAGGTTAAGATTTTATCAATGGGCCAACTAAAATATACCAATGGATTAGAATAAAATGTTAAGAGTTAAAATAAATATCCATACAAGGTAAGGGACACTGAGAACAAGAGCGATCAAAAGGCCACAATTAATGTAGCTTCAGAGCTATCTCCTTTCTTGGTTTTATCAACTCCTCAACACCAAATCTTCACCAACCTTCTAGAATCACTAGTATGGGTTTTACAAAAACTCTTAGAAGGTAATGTAATATCTATCCCTCCCATAAAATATGTTTATACAACATGACCTCTTCCAAAAAACTATGATTCCCATGTATTTTGTGAATATCATAGGGTACCACACCATATAAAAAATAGATGCATAAGCCTAAAACATAAGATACAAGATTTAATTGAGGCTAACATCATTTATGTGGGAACACCCACAAAGGCAACAAAACTATAGAAAATAGAAGTTAAGGCATTAAATATATTCTTAGATCCATTTCTAAAGCACAAAACAAATGAGATAGGGAGAACATTTGGTATTCTCTACACATATCAGGAACATTCAACACCAGCTTCATATCATCCTATTATAAAAGAGAAGCACCCATTATAAAATATCATTGGTATGTACCATACTATAGTTCTAACTAAAACACTTATCATATTATAAGAGAAGGAGATTGTTGATGATGATATATATTTATGTGCACTCTTTGTATGATATTACATAAATCTAAATTCTATCTAGAGTGTTATGGTTGACAATGGGTCAAGCATTAGGATGTGCACTATGACACTATTACAACATTTGGGGAACTTAGAGTAGGATATATTTCCCATAAACAAAGTTATTAGTGGTTTCAGTAGTCATGTTCAAAGTTCTATTAAGGAGATTATGCTTCCATTAGAGGTTGGACTAGCACATATAACCACTCAGTTCTTATTAGTACCTAATGTAGGCATGTTTTATGTGTTATTGGGTAGGCCATATATACAAAAACTATGAGCCATATTGATCCTATCCCTTTATGCCTAGTGTTCTACTAGTTGGACATTAGTGCCACATTAAGGACACTAGTGCCACATAATGTTAGTGTCCCCAAAATGGTGCCTATGTCCTTTACCCTAGATTTATTGAATGAATATATTTTGAAAGGTATAACCTTCTTAAGGTTGGCATAAACATATTTTATTATCTACATAAGCAACATAACACTATAAATATAGGAATTTTATCCCTTTATCCACAAGATGGAAATTATATGTAAAATGCCAATTCAAACACAAAATAAGTTGAGCAAAATCAAGGTTATTAATCCATATTATGCTCTACTTATGCATACTACCATTTATAAAAACCCTAATCTAAAATTTTCCATATTTATAATCTCAAGCACACTTAAGGCACTCAAGACCACCATCATACTAGTATCACTTGCACTTGTACTAGCACTTAGGTGGGGACATCAAGATTAATTTCTCCTCGGAGTATTGGTATGTAGGCAACTCTCTTCACAACCAAATATTGATGATGTCTAGCCTATCCTACTAATGAAAAAAATTTCAGATCATACCTTAATTTAAAATAAGATTAGGGTTTTCATCATAAGTCAATCATTACAAGCATGATATAAATTTTCAAAATTTATATGTGTAGGAACAAAACCTAGAAACACAGACATAGGTGTACCCAGAAGTTTGGGATAGTCCTGTAAAAATGACACTAGTGCCAATATTAAGACACTAGAGCCACATGGTACTTATGTCCAAAAGTGGCACTACTATCCAAGAGGGGTTTTGATATAGGTATTTAGTTGATGACACTCAAATCTACTTCTATCTCAGTTTACAATACTTAGATCATTCATATCATGTGTTTTCTAGATATTTATCTATTTGCACATATTTATTACTATATTTAAAAATTCAAAACTAGTCAAATATAAAAAAATTAAGTGATTATTTAATGCATATTTTTTCCCTAATTTAGACTACTCATCCTTTTAATCAAACATAGGATTTACATAAGCTAAACCCTAAAAGATTAAAATAGTTTTAAAGTATTTTATCAAAATTTTACAACTTTACTATTTATCAAGTAGTACATTTGGAAATATGATTTTTCCCAAAAAATTTATTCTTTCCCTTTGAATACCCATCAGTGGAAAATAAAAATATTCATTATTTGTCTTAATGATAACAAGATTACTTATAGTTTATTTAGCTAAATTTTTTGTCCTTCCTTTGTAATACTTGATTGATTTTCATATTTTTTATAACAAATTCACATACTTAGTAAGTTTTCTCTTGATACAAACATCAAAAACACACAAGAGATCATCAAAAAAGCCTTAAAGTGGCTAGGTATAGTTCCACCACTCATCCCTTAGGTTTCACCTAACCTAATGTTATCCAAATAAAAGTACACATTGTTAAATGTATCATACAAACATTACTTGAACATTGGTCACACCATTTAGAATATTGTATTAGCTAAGCATTGATTTCTCATAAGGATGCAAATATAATATATGATAACACATAAATGCAGTTATAAGAGTACATCGATATAATATTTGAACCTTAAAATACAACAATGCATAATATGACATCCATAGGTAATAAATACAACCACTAATATGATTCCATCTAATGTATAATGAATGTTCATTTAAATTGTAGCCATTACTACTTTTACCAGTTAATAATTTCAATTTACACAAATGTAATAGTACAACATGTTGTACCCAACTTCCCCCTTTTCTTCTTGAAGAAAAGGGGCCCTAATTTTTTAGATTCTAGCCTTATTTGTCGAGCCCTTATTATTTATGTTTGTGTAAATTATTGAGTAGGTCGATCGTTAATATTCATACATAAAATAATCTAGCATGGTATTATGCATTTTATGGACTAAATCTATTAATACCTTTTTCAAGAGTTTTTGAAGTATGTAGGGTTTCTGGGACATAGTCTATTTGAAGAAATTCATTTAGAGACTTATTCATTGAAACTTTTATTCAGCCTTTTTATTCGAACATTTTGTTCAACAAGTTTATTTTTGGGTTTTTTGTTTCAGGTTTTGTATCTAGAAATTTATTCAACATTCATGCATTAAGCCTTTTTATCAAGACTTTTTAGTCTTCGGCATTTTTGTGCCGAACATTTTGTAAAAAATAATTATCTCAAAATGACTTATCTTTATTATAAATTAGATCTTTAGACTATTTGTTCAGACATTTTGTTTGATGGACTTTTGGGTCTTCAAGGTTTTTGCATTAGACATTTTATCCAATGTATCATAGAGCTTCATATACATTTTGGAAATTTTTCTCTTTGAGAATTTTGTTTGATGGGAATTCAGTCTTCAATGTTTTTATTTGAGTGTTTTGTAAAGACTGGTCCCAATACAAATCTTGATTATTGACTCTTTAATGCTAAAATCTTGTTATACTTAGCTGATAAAAGTCAAAATACATCTAATATTTGCAAAATCTACTTGCTAACTAAAAAATGAAAGATTTAAACTATGCAAAAAATATAAAATAGGTGAATGTTGGGCATTTATAACACATGAACTAGAATTCAATGCTAAAAGCTATATACATGAGTGTAGCCATTAGAGTCTTCATTGCTTACAAATGAGCTTGCACTCAAATTCAATTTCTATCCTATACGTGAAAAGTTCTAACCTACCTATGAGAGTATTGTGAGTAAAACCAATGACTAGTAGAAGGGAGAATTATTTATAGAGCATATAAATAAGATTGTAGACACTACACATAAAGAGAAATGACATATTTATCCAAACCATTTAGGGGAGTAGTTCCACCATCACCATATTTGATTAAGGACTCAACAAAATTTATGGATATTATCTTTGATGTCTCCATTTTTGATAACAAGTATGCAAATTATTCAAAATTATGGTATGCCATCTATTCTATTGACATATTTTTTCTAGATGGAAATGTATCTCCTTCAGAGCAATTATTCATCAAGGATTTTCTAACAATTAAAAGATAAGGATTGTCTTTTATTGTGGCCAAGCCCAAGGTGATGCCATGCATCAACCTCCTTCAAGACTTGTTCTTCATAGGCAAAGTCACACAAGACACTTTCCTACATCATATTGGAAACATGATGGTCATAACATGTATCGCAAGAGCATATTTTCAAAGGTATTTATCATTACCAACACTAGATGCTTATTTTGACAAGCATATGATAGTTTAGTGGAATCAGGATAATATAATGGAAAAGGTGTTATCTACATTGCTTATCCCAAATGAAATAATTACATTCAAGGGTAAAAATCCTAGTGTTATCAACAAGTTCAAGATGGGAGTGTGGATTGGCATGACACTGCTCAACAGGCTCTACAGTATGCCTAGTATCCATTTCCTCAATTTGGACTCAGACCATTGTTACACATGATGCTAACCAATGATACACATGATGCTAACTAGTGATGCCAAATTTATTTTGGGAGATATTTTTAGTTTCCATTTGAGAGGTCAGGTCATTCATAAGGAGAAACAATCCACATTGGAAGGCCACTTTAATATGATGTTGTATCCATTGGATGTCATCATGGGAATAATTTATAAAGTCTTTGGTGAGTTGTGGAGCCTAGCCATCAACTATATCAAAAATAAAATTTGTGATAAATTTTATTTTATGCATATTTATGCTTATACTGAGAATATGGTGAGGATTTATAAGGATGTTTGTCCTTAAATTTGGCAAGAAATACATGGGTCTCTAATGCCCAAGAGCAGAGCAAGCATTATGAAGATGCTATCTACCAAGGGTGATTATTTTCTATATCCAAATTACACTATTATCATGATATGGGGACACAAGGTTCATCCCTTATTCCTTCTAAAGTATGTACCTAAGAAATTGGCTAAGCAAGAGATTGCTTTCTAGTTATGGTGGAGCATAGAGGAGGACCTAAGCAAGGAAAACAATAGCATGTTCTTTGGTTATTGGTAGAATGGTTTATACAATGGGGAAACACTTCAAATATTTGGGTGGAAAAAAGAAGAGATACCATTTTCCCATAGTCCCACATAGGGATTGGGATTCTCATGGTGCCATTCAAAAGCATATCTAAGGCCTTAACATCCCTTACCAACATGCCTATTATGCTTATGAATTTTTGTTTATGAATGCACAAAATAATGAGGAGGTCTTGCAAAGGGTAATAATTTCTGGTTTAAAGGATGATCATTTAAGGGTGATCTAATAGGAACCTTCAATCTCTATGAGGGAATTAGATGGTAGAATGCCAATCTTTCTAGGGTAGATAAACTCAGACTTTAGGAAAGGCTGAACTATAGATCGATTCAAGGATCAAGGAGATCTATCATAGGGACTCCCTTTTAGGCTAAAGGCTATTAAAAAATAACTAGGGGTGACTAAAGCTAACCCTAAGGGAGCTCCAATATCCCCCATCAATCTAGATTCCTTTGATGAGGAAGAGTAAAGACAAGAATAACCAGCTGCTAGTATAATTTAGATGGCTATATCTACTTCTTGGGTATAAGATTCTACATATTTAGGGGTAGCCATATATGAATCAACTACCTCATTTTATAAAGGCTCCTCCTCATAGCCAAAGACTAACATTTTCTATAAGAGGAATCCTATGAATCCTACAAGTAGTCATGTAATAGAGCAACCTCAAAGTTTGTGTATCATGCCCTAACAAGTAGAAGTAGATGATGAAGAAGATTTTAATGAAGAAGAAAATTTAGAGAAAGCTAAGGCTTTAGGCCTTAAATTTGACAAAGGGAAATAACCCATTTTGGAGGACACCATAGGCACTTAGGTTTTAGAGACTAATTCCCTACTCTCTACTTCTATTCCCATTTTTGGTTCTATGTCTATTTCATCTATTTTGAAAACCCCTAAGGTGGAAGTTGTCACTTCTACCTTTGGTGATCCTTTCAAATCTTCCTCGTTATTAAATTTCCCCTACTCATCCCAAAGGTTGAGAAATATTCTTCTACTACTGCTCCATCTACCACCACTATTGATCTATTTTCCATCCCCATGCTATCCACTTCCACCATGGCCACTTCTAGTATTCGTTCTACCACTACCACTGTTAGATCATTGAAAAGGAAAAGGTAATCTAGGAAGGTGTAAATAACCATGGCCACCCCTCAACTCGATGTCAAATCCACAAAAATAAACCTCCCCATGCCATCCACCAATCCATCTGAAGAGACCATTGTCACTAGTTCAAGAAAGGGAAAAATGAAAAGACACAAATGGTCACAGTCCATCCACTCCCCTAGTTTGAAGGATTGGATTGGTTTAAGATTATTTGGCCTTCCTTACCTAACACCCTTGTCAAAGTAGCATATAAGTAATAAATAACTGAGGAAGTTGAACAAGAGGCTATGGTCATAATCTCAAAGGAGATAGTTATTAATCAATTGATAATTCCTCCATAGACCATAAAATTAAAGGTTAAGACTTCACAAATGCCCAAATTAAAAATAATTGAGTTCCCCTCTATAAAAACCTTGTTTAATAAACCATCCAGAAGCATTTAGAGGGTGAGGAAGAGGAAGATAAAAGACTATGTGGGCAGGGAATTGATTTTTGATGAAAGGCAAGAGGTATTCTCCCTAACCAAGAGATAAAATAGGTAATTGGGCTAATCCCCCTATATCGAAGACTTTAGATAGCTGGTTGAAGCACAAAAAGATGCTATGGTGGTAATCCATGAAGGCACAAAGATGGCTAGGTTGGAATTAGAGGCTAAGTTAGAGTAATTAAAATATCAGTAGAAGACTATGCACATACCAACTAGTATTGAAGATAAGGTTTAAGAGGCAACTTCAAAGTGTTATAATTCTTTTAAAGCATAATAATTCATGTGGGTTGAATTCACCCCATAGGTTACCAAAAATCATGAATTATTTAATTATTTAAAGGTTGATGACAATAAATTAAAGATGTAGATCATTTATATAATCAATAAGGCTTATATCCACTTAGATCTCATGACACCACTAGAGGCATCTAATTATATTAACTTGGTGTTCATCATGATGGAAGAGGCTAGGGAATGGTTAACAGTAGTTGATGCTTTATTCCCTAAGTATCAAAAACATGAGGCCCTCATTCTTTAAATTTTGAATGCTTTAAAATTATCAAAGGTAAAATATGTTATAGGGAAGTTGATTAGTAAAATTAAATTTGATCAACTCATTTAAGAAGCCATAGATAATTTCAAGAAAAGTTTGTAGGGGTTGTCATTGGAAGACATCGAGGCCAACTTAAGCTTCATTAGAAAGAAGGTAACTAAAGTTGATATATTTAAGATCAACTTATAGATGACTAAGATAGAACATGCAAAGCTCTTGGGATAAGTTATAAAAGTACACATACCACCTCTTTAAAAATTAGACATAATTTGGTATCAGCATGATGTTTCCCATAAGTGTTGGTAGGTAATAAAAGTGAAGAAGAATTAGTTTCAAGTGGCTAATTCTAGTTCCACATTAATAACCATAGTTTCCACATCGACAACCATAACAATTACATCAACTAAAGTCCATGTAGCCATTCAGACATCAACATAGCCTTGAAAGTCTAAGATTTATTTCATGAGAATTCAATAGTGGTATAAATTTTATATATTTGTAGCTTTCTTATTAGTTTGAACCATATTGTAAAGTTTCATATTTATCTTTGTACACATGTAGACATTGCATGATTTTTGTAAAGGCTAACTTAGACTATTAATAACTATAAGATAAAACTTTATATGATTTTGATCATACTTAGAACTCAAGTCATAACTATGAAATGTAATCAATTTTTCTAAAACTTGGAGGATGAGGTGACCCCTACCCCAAATCTAGTTAAATAATTATAATCCACAATTTTGATTTGTTAGAGAATTTTCAATAGATAGGAGGAAAAGTAATTTATGGTTGTCAAATCATGTATTTGTGTATTTTATTTCCACTATTTATGTAATTAGGTTTTATTTCTTTGATTGAATGATTCAATAACTCATAGTGTGCACAAGCTACGAATTGGTTTTTTATTGTCTTGATTGATATAATAGTCTTAGATGTGAAATATCTATTGAAGGATTGGTAAATTAGATTTATTATTGATAGTTAATTTAATTGATTCATAATCATTAAGTGTGTATAATTTCTTTCATTAGATATAGTTTTCTTGTGTGTGCAACAACAGCCTCAGATACCTCACTAAGCCTGAGCCATAATCTCCTAATTAAGGATGCATAATAGATGCTCTAAAAGGAGAAACCCTTGATTGAGGCCTATGAGTTTCTTATATTAGTATCATCCTAGACTTCTTAACCATGTCTAACTATGTGTGTGAAATAGTTGATAGAATAGGCATAGGTTTTGAAATCATTTGTCAACTTAGAAACTAGCCAGGGAAGTGATTCTTGAAGACCACATAACCTCTCTTTTCTGCTCTACCCTTCCTTTTTTGAGTTTATTTTGAGACCTACCCACTCTAGATTAGTAATCATACATCAAAATCATATATATTTTTAATTCATTTTTAAGAGACTACCCCTTCATCCGAAAACCTTGTTAACAACCTATGTACCCTATTTGTTATTCCATCAATTGGTTGTTAAGACTGCATACCTGTAACTTATGCCTTGGAGTGGAGTTCACCTTCATTGAGATCCTAACATGTTAGAGGTTACCTCATTATGATATTGGTGTGGTTAAATCCCTCATCAACATCCTCTTTTTGGTTTTAGAAAGAGGGTGAGTACTTCAGATAAAAGAGGTTAGTTTCTACATAGAGTTGTATTGAAGTCACCTAGGAGAGTGACTAGATCTAATTCCTAGACTAATTTTCTAGTCTCATCCTTATCAACTCATTGGAGACCAAGAATTATACCATCCCTAATCAACCTAAGACACCTTATCCACTAAGGAACCCTTCCCCTATTAATCATTTAATTGTTCAACCACCCTAGCTAGCTGGATCTACTATTGCTTTCTTAGAAGACATGTATGCTTTAGCTAGAAATTCTAAAAAGTACCTACCATCCTTTTCTTATTTAGGGGAAAAAATAGTAGAGGAAAATATCAAGTATTTTAAAGCTACTTTGAGATTAATGAATGTTGTCAATAAGGATGTTGGATGCATATTATTCCCTTTCACACTAATGGATGCTTCTTATGATTGATATTTGAATCTAACAAAAAATTCCATTACTTCTTGGGATGCATGTCAAGTAGCTTTTATTACATAATTTAGATAGGTCACCCTAGTTTGATATATCAACACTTCACAAGCATGAAGAGAGAGCCTAATGAACCAATCTATGATTTCAATGTAAGGTTTTAAAATATGTACATGTGGTTAAGCCCAAGGTATAAAATAGAAGCAAGATTAGCACTAGAGATGTACACAAATGATCTAGACCCAATTACTACAATATTATTAATAAGAGTAGCTAAAGACAAAAAATTAGCATTGACATATGAAGAGGTCATTAACATTGATAGTTAGTTCACTCTCCAGGTGCCTAGAATACCTAAAATCAAAAATGGCTTCCTAGAGTTAGATCTAGTACCACATGTGAAGCAAACTATTCTTGCATTCAATTAGACTCAACTATACATGCTACCTCCTTTGACATAAGTAACACAACCAAATTATAGTTTCATGAACAAACATGCATAAGGAAATGGTTACCAATAGAATTAATAGTTGGCTAAGTCTTCTACTACTTTTCTCAAAGGTACCTGACTCTATAAAGGTAAAGCTAGATGTTATTCAAAAGATGGTTTAAAATATGAGTGATGACTTCCTCTATATGTAAATAAAGATGGGAAATGCTAATTACCCAAGTGGTTATCAAAATTATGGATTCTATAGGTATAATAGACAATTCAAAAATCCTAAAAACATGTAGCATCCTAAAAAACTTCTAGAGATCAACATGGTAGAGATAACTCTACCTAATTGGTACAAAATTCATAATTCTTCTCAACATGGTAAGCTTGATTGTGTTGAAGTTTGTTCATCCTTTGAAATATTTTAAAGAGAAGTAGTAAGGTAGAACTAGATGTATAATCCTCTAGAATCCCACCAAGATCCTATCTCTTTGAGCACTGCTATGTTCTTTGATACTCACAATTTTCCCTTTCTATGTGAAGATGATAACATACCAGAGGACAACACTGATGAGATTTAAATTTTATAGAAGTTCTAGAAAGGTAGTTACAATCCTAGAAATAGCTAGCCATTCATAACATCTATTCCTCCAAATAACACAACCATTCCACTCAATCCTAAAGTTGGCAATAATTTACCTCCCCTAAGAGGGAATGATCAACCTCATAACAAGGAAGAACTAAGCAAAGGAGGATAACATATTATTGAAGACATGAACAAAATAAAGGCAAATATAACTCTTCATGAGTTAGCTTAGATCACTAAATAGAAGGAGATACTATGGAATGCTATTACTGGGAAGACCTGTATAGAAAGAATGAAAGCATCTATAGATAAAGCAAAAGCTACTAACACTAATGTCATCTATAAAAGCAAGCCAAAAGTTCCACCCTTTTTGTTGACTATTAGAGCATTTGGTAGGAATATCCATAACTATTTAGTTGATTCTAGAGACTCAAAAACTATTATTCCTACTTACATATGTCAAAATCTTATTCTAACTCCAAGCCCTTTAAAGATAATAGTTTCACAACTAGATAAAATAGTGGTATCAGTAGTTGTAAAATTACCAAACATAGGTATTCAAGTAACATCTAAACTATGAGTCCAAATGACCATTAAGATCCTTGTAGTGGACATACCAGAAAGCTATAGACTGTTACTGAGTAGGGACTGGTCACAAACTCTCAATGGATATCTTTCTACAAATTTATCCCATATCTAGCTACCATAGAGAGGCATTGAGAATTAAATCAAGATCGATAGGGTATCAAAGATGAAATATCTTATTATAGAATATAATGTCAAGAATGAAGAGGTAAAGTATGAATCTCCTAGCCTTGGTATTTACACTTTCACTATGCATAATCAAATACATGAGTAAGAATCTAAAGGCTCCCATCAGCTATGGACTTTACACTTTGATGGTGCCAGATCCAAGCAAAGATCAAGCATAATAATTAAACTAATTGATCCATAGGGAAAGAAATTCTTGGTAGCATATATATTATAGTTTCCTTGCACTAATAATAGGGCTAAATATGAAGCTTTAATTATGGGATTATAATTTGCACTTAAGAACAATGTAAAATTGGTGGTAGTATATGGTGATTCAGAGCTGGTAGTCAACCAAGTCAAAAATAAATATCAGTGTAAGCTATCTTATTTAATAAGTTGAAAACATAGAGCATGGGACCTGATTGAGAGTTTTTAAGCTTTCAACATCATATCAATTGCTATAGATCAAAATCAAGTTATAGATTCACTAGCTGCTACTACCTGTAATTTGGAGCCTCTCCAAAAATTTAAGGTAAAGAGATTCTCCATTGAACTAGTGCCTTGTACCTCTATTCTTGACAATATAAAAAATTTCCAAGTCTTTGAGGATGATCAGTAGATTATTTAGTTCCTAACTAATTTGAGATAATTTGAGTCCCAAATCATCGATGATAAGGAAGTTAATCATCTCTATCAGGAGGAGTCAAACAAGGAAGGTTTTCTCTAGCTCAAAGAGAATCATATTCCATTTGGGATGGTCTCCTTAAAAAGACAATTTGACATAGATCCTCAAGCTTAGTAGCTTAGGTAACCTAAGTTCAATGAATCTGACTTCCAAAGGTAAAATCTAGGAGACAAACATACCCCACACTATGTTAACATTGGCCTCAACTATACCCCAAAAGAAAGATAATGAGTGAAGGATTTAATCACTTGATACAGATATGTCATTCATTAGACTTATGAAAAATTGGAGGTTTATGACTATTAGGTCATCACTCATACAATTAATTTAAAACCAAACCATAATCCATTCAGATAGACAAAGACTAGTGAATCCTATCCTGGAGCCTCTCATTCAAAGAGAAGTGGAGAATTTACTAAGTGTAAGAATTGTCTTCCCAATCAAACATTCTACCTAGGTGGCTGACTTGGTCCTAGTTAGAAAGAAGAATGGTGAGATCTGATTATGTGTTGATTTTATGAACTTAAAAAGGCTTCTAAAAAGGATAGGTATCCACTATCTTATTTGGATGAGGTAATACATATAGTAAGTGGTTTTGAAATGATGTCCTTCTTCGAAGGATTTTTAGGATATAATCAAGTATTGGTACAATCAAAGGATAAAATGAAGACTACATTTACTATAAAGTGGAGAACTTATGCATTTAAGAGGATGCCATTTGGCCTAATAAACATAAGAGCCACCTTTTAGAGAGCCATAGATCATGCATTAAAAGGATTAATATGAAAATTCATATTCATTTATATGGATAATCTTATTGTGTTTTCAAAGAATAGGAATGGCCATGTATGCCTCCTCTAATCAATCTTTGAGAGATGCATAAGGTTTGGTATGTCATTGAACCTTAAGAAGAGTATATATGGAGTGACTTAAGGAAATATATTAGGATATATCATCACAAAAGATGGGATCATCATTGATTCATACAAAATTCAAGGAATTTCAAATATTGCAACACCAAATAGTAAAAAGGAGCTCAAATCATTCTTTGGGAAGAATAATTTTGTAAGGAAGTTTATCTTAGGAGTTGTAGAGATTGTTAGACCCTTGAATGCAATGCTCAAGTAGGATGCTAGAATAAAATGGACAACTGAGGTTTGAAAGTATTTTAAAGACATTAAAGATGTAATATATCATGTCCTAGTGCTAATTAGTCTAGATTTCATGAAGGATTAAATTACTATTGGTATAACACAAAATAAATATGAGACCGAGCATCCAATTGTGTTTATGAACACAAATATGAAAGATGCAAAACTTTGGTACCTCATGATTGATAAACAAATATTTTCTCTTGTGAAAGTAGTAAATAAATTTTGACACTACATCTTGAGGAATAAGACTATTGCCATCGTGCTTGATCCTGTTGTCAAGCTCACTTTGTCACAAAATTAATTAGGAGAATGCAAAGGCAAGTGGATGGCAAAGCTATATGAATTTGACATATAAATCAAGCCTACTAATATTTTTTGGGGTCAAGGCATCATTTAACTCATGACTGAACTTGATTCACGTATTATTGTTGAAGGGTATTGAAGCTCAGGTATATAAAGGAGAATGGTATATTTTTATAATAAAATATCTAATTAGAGATAATTGTTCTTTAAAACTCAAAATAGAATGAAGGAGAGATTTAAGGCTCAAATCCACTCATTACATGATCAAGAAAGGACTTATCTACAAAAGAAACTATGAAGGCATCTATCTTATGTGTGTATCTATAGAGGAATCTAAAGAGATTCTAGAAAACTTGCATCAGAAGATAGGTAATGGTCATCCATCTGAGAATACCATAGCCCATAATATATTAAGAATGGGATGCTACTGGTCAACCATTTTCAAGGATGTTTATGCTCATGTAACATGCCATGAATGCCAATCTCTAGCTAAGAGGGAATTACATGCAATAATTCCCTTGCAACCTATTATTGAAGGAAGGCCATTTTTCTAATGGGGTTTAAACTTCATTGGTGTCATTAAGCCAAAGTCCTTAGTAGGCCATAAGTTTGTACTCACTACCATAGACTAGTATACTAGATGGACTAAGGCCATAACCACAAAGAATTCTAGAGCACAAGATGTGATTCACTTCTTGGAAGAACACATCACAACTATATTTGGCACCCCCATTTGTCTAGTTTATGACAATAGACCAACATTCATATCTAATTAATTCATTGAGTGGGAATATGACAACTTCATCACTATTAGCTGATCTTCTAACTATTAACCCTATGGAAATGGACTAGCATAATCCATGAATAAGAACCTGATAGATGAAATTAAGAAATAAATTAGGGATAAACCTAGGGACTGACACAATTTATTAAAGTATGTTATTTGGGTAGACTAAACAAGATACAAGCAGACCCTTAAATCTTTATCCTATCTATTGGTATATGGATACAAGCCAATATTCCCAATCATTATAAAGCTACCAACTTATTAGTTCATGCATGATTACATAGAATTAAATGATAAAGTAGAATCTTGACTACTGGACATGATAGAAATAAAAGATTCAAGGACTGAAGCCTTATAGACCTTTAACAAACACCAAGATGTAGTCAAGATATGGTTTGATAAGAGAAAAAAGGTCAAAACATTTATGATCTTAGATTTGGTGCTTTTTTGGGATAAATCCCATGAAAAGAAAAGACAACATGACAAATTTTTCCCACCATGGATTGGATAATATCAGATTTCAAACATCTTGGGTAATAATGCATTCCATTTAAAGGACTTGTAGGGTATTGATTTCACATATCTAATCAATGGATAGTTTCTAAAGCATTAATTCATGGTTGTACCATTTGAATGTACCTCCAATTGATGAATATATGTGGTAGAGATAGGATTAGGTTAGATTTATTGCTTTCTTAGATTAGTTTCTAGCATTCTTAGGATAGATTTCCAACTTTTTAAAGTTAGGTTTATTGCTTTCCTATATAAAATTTTGGCTTTCTAAGATTAGTTTTCAACTTTCTTAGATTAGTTTTAATGATTTCAAGATTAGTCATTCTATTATTTCCTATGGCAATCTTAATTGTGTTTATTTTAGTGTGAATGAACTAAAAATCAAACTAGTTGAGCCCTTATCATTTGCTTAAATAGACTTGTGGAAAATGGGGAAAATTTAAAAAGAGTTACAACTTCAAACTTGTTCACAAATTTTGTATATTTATATGTTTAGAGTCTTTAGGATGTAGGTATGTAATCATGAACCATTCTAGATTGTGTCACAAATGAATACTTTTACCAGGTAGAAGTTGTTCTCAAGTACTTCATATGAATTTAGAATTTTTTTTTTATTCCATTAGATCAAACACACTTATTACATTAAATGCTTATTATAAGTAATAATTTTTGTTACAGGTGTATTTGGTAGGGATGTTCTAGTAATGATTTGTCTCCATAACCATACCAGCTCACTGGGGTTCTAGCTCTCCTCTTTCCATTCAAATAAAAGAAAAATAAAATAAGATAAGAACTAATGAGTTCAAAATAACAATCAATAAATCCAAGATAATGTCTAAAGAAAATAAAAAATCCTCACATAATGAGATAAGGTCAATGTATCACACATCATGATCAATAAAATGAAGGAAAGGGAAGAGATGGAACCCAACGTATCTTTATCAGGGCTATGAATGCTTGACTAGCAACAGAGCAATGTCTAAACTTCCCTTGATTTTAATAAGATTTAATCAAAACCAAAATGAAACATACAAATTCATCAAGCCTTTGAAATATCATCACAATAAGGGTTAAATGAACTTCACTTATAAAACACATAGATGCAAGGATAAGAAGGTAGGTATGTTATGTGATTCTACCTAGGAGTCTCTTTCATATTTCTGATTTTAATATTTTTCTATGGCACATTTCATGTTTTATTTGAGATTACTAACCAATGTTATGGGTTCTCAAATACTCAAGAGTATTCCCCTTGTAAGTTGCCATTTATGATACCCAATATCCCCCTTTTCTTCTTGAAGAAAATGGGACCCACTTTTTTTATATTCTAGCCTTGTTTGTTGAGCCTTTCTTCTATATGTTTGTGCAAATTCTTAAATAGGTTGATCCTTAATCTTCATACTTAAAAGAATCTATCATGGTATTACACATTTTGTGTACTAACTCTATTAATACCTTTCAAGATTTTTTGAACTATGCAAGGTTTTCAAGACTTAGTTTATTTAAAGAAATTCATTCAAAGACTTATTCATTAGGCCTTTTATTCAAGCTTTTTGTTTAGACATTTTATCTAACAGGTTTGATTTTTGGGTTTTTTGTTTCAATTTTTTTATCCAAAAAATTTATTCAGTATTCATGCATTGAGCCTTTTTATAGAGACTTTTTGGTCATCAAGACTTTTATTCCAAATAGATAGGTCTTCAGGGTTTTTGTGTCTAACCCAAAATGAATTATCTTTATTAGAAATTAGATCTTTAGAATTTTTGTTTAGACATTTTATCTGATAGAATTTTGGGTCTTCAATTTTTTGCATTGGACATTTTGTCTTGCAATCATAAAGATTCATATACACTTCAAAAAGTTTGCTCTTTGGACATTTTATTTGATGGGAACTAGGTCTTCAAGTTTTTTGTTTAGGTCTTTTGTAAGGACTGGTCCCAACATAAATCCTGATTCCTAACTCCCAAATGTCAAAATATTGCTATACTTAGTTGATAAATGCCAAAATACTTCCCAATATTTGTTAAAACTACCTGCCAATGAAAACTAATGAAAGGTCTGAACTATGTAGAAAATACAAAATACGTGAATGTTGGGCATTTATAACACAAAAACTAGATTTTAGTGCTAAAATATAAATACATGATGTGCAACCATTGTAGTCTTAATTGCTTAAAAATGAACTTGAACTCAAATTTGATTGCTATTCTAAGTGAAAAAATACCTAAGCTACTTATGAGAGTACTAGGAGTAAAACTAGTGACTAGTGGAAGGGAGAATTATTTACAGAGTATGTAAAGAAGACTATAGACACTACATGTACAGAGCAATAGCATATTCATCCAAACCATTTAGGGGAGTGATTCCACCATCACCATATTTGATTAAGGACTAAACATAATTTATGGACACTATCTTTGATGTCTTTATGTTTGACAATAGGTATGCAAATTATTTGGAATTATGGGATGCTCTTGATTCTATTGACATATTTTCACTAGATGGCAATATATGTCCTTTGGAGTGATTATTCACCAAGGATTTGATAGTAATTAAAATACAAGCATTGCATTTTATTGTAGCCAAGCCTGAGGTGATGCCATGCATCAACCTATTTTGAGACTTGTTATTCATAGACAAAGTCACATAAGACACTTTCTTGAATCATAATGGAAACCCAAAAGTCATAGCATGTATTGCAGGAGTAGATTTTCAAAGATATTTATAATTACCAACACTAGATACTTATTTTGACAAGCATAGGCTAGTTTAATGGAATCATGATAATACAATGGAAAAGGTGTTATTTTCATGTCTTCTCCCAAATGAAACAATTATATTCAAGGGTAAGAATCCTAAGAATCCTATTTCTATCAACAAGTTTAGGATGGGAGTGTGGATTGGCATGGCACTACTCAACAAGCTCTATGGTATGCCTAATATCCATTTCCTCAATTTGGACTAGGTACCATTGTTACACATGATGCTAACTAGTGATGCCATATTTGCTTTGGGGGAGATTCTTAGTTTCCATTTGAGAGAGCAGGTCATTCATAAAGACAAATGGCCAACTCTAGTGAGCCAATTTTATATGATGTTGTATCTATTAGATGCTATCATGGGAATAATTTATAAAGTCTTTGATGAGCTATAGAGCATAACCACTGACTTGATTGAAAATTGAATTTATGATCATTTTTAGTTTATGCATATTTATGCTCATACTAATAATATGGTGAGGATTGATAAAGATTTTTATCCTCAAATTTGGCAAGCAATCCATGGGTCTCCAATGCCTGAGATGAGAGTAAACATTCTAAAAATGCTATCTACAAGGGGTGATTATTTTATATATCTAGATTAAACTATTGTCATGATATGGGGACATAAGGTTCATCCCTTATTCCTTATAAAGTATATACCTAAAAAATTATGTAAGATATTGCTTTCTATCTATGGTGGATTATAGAGGAAGACCTAACCAGAGTAAAGAAAAACACATTCTTTGGCCACCACATGGTTATTGGTAGAATGGTTTGTACAATGAGCAAACACTTTGGAGACATGGGTGGAAAAATGAAGAGCTATCTTTTCCCACATTCCTACATAGGGATTGGGATCCTCATGGCACCATCCAAAGGCATATCCAAGGCCTTATCATCCCTTAGTAGCATGTCTATTATGCTTATGAATTTTTTTCATGAGTGTACAAAATGATGAGGAGGTCTTGGAAAGGGAAAGAATTAATAGTTTAAATAAGGATCATATAAGGGTGATCCAATAGGAACCTTCAATCTCTAGGATGGAATCAGATGGTAGAAAGGCACTCTTTATAGGGTAGACAAACTTAGACTTTTAGAAAGGCCAAACCATAGAGAAATCTAAGGAATAAGGAGATCCATCATAAAGGCTCACTTTAAAGATAAAGGATATTAAAAAATAACTAGGGGTGACTAAACCTAACCCTAGGAAATCTCTAGGAGCCCCCATCAATCTAGATTCCTTTGATGAGGAAGAGAAAGGACAAGAATAACTAGTTGCTAGTATAATTTAGATGCATATAACTACTTCTTGGGTATGAGATTATACATCTTTAGGGGTATCCATAGATGAATTAGTTACCTTGGTTTAACAAGGCTCCTCCTCATAGCCAAAGACTAACATTTTCTATAAGAGGAAGCCTAGGACTCCCATAGAAAGTCATACAATATAGCAACCTTAAAGTTTTCCTATCATGCCCCAACAAGTAGAAGCCAAGGAAGAAGAAGAAAATGATGGAGAATCAGAGTTAAAGAAAGCTAAGGATTTGAGCCTTGACTATGAAAAATGGAAATAACTAGTTGTGGAGGACACCATAGGCACTCAAGTTTTAGAGACTACTTCCCCACTCTCTACTTCTATTCCCATTTTTGGTTTTGTGTCTATTTCATCTATTTAAAAAACCCCTAAGGTGGAAGTTGTCACTTCCACCTCTAATGATCCTTTTAGCTCTTCCTCTTTCTTACATTTCCCCTTATCACCCCAAAGGTTGAGAAGGATTCTTATAATACTAGTCCATCTACCACCACTATTGATCCATTTTCTATCCACATACCATTCACTTCTACCATGGCCACTTTCAGTATTCCTTTTGGAACTACTACTATCAGATCTTTGGAAAGAAAATGGAATATAAGAGGGTGGAAATAGCCATGGCCACTACTCAGCTCCATGTCCAATCCATTTAAATTGCCCTCCCCATGCCATCCACCACTCCATCTCAAGAGACTATCATCACTAGTTTAGGTAAGGTTATAAAGGTAAAGACACAAATCGTTATAGTCTATCCACTCCCCTAGTTTAGAGGATTAGATTATCTTAAGATTATTTGGCCTTCTTTGCCTGACACCTTTGTTAAAGAAACAAAGAAGTAATAGATAGCTGATGAGGTTGAAGAAGAGGTTGTGGCCACAAAATCAAAGGATATAGTCATTAATCAATTGAAAATTCTTCCATGGGCCATAGACTTAAGGGCCAAGACTTCATAAATGTTTAGCTTCAAAATAACTGAGTTCCCATATATAACAATCTTATTTGATAAACCATCTAGAAGCATTCAGAGGGTAAAGAAGAGGAATTTGGAAGACTATGTAGGCAGGGAATTGATTTTAAGGAAAGGCAAGAGGAATTCTCCTTGACCAAGAGACATAATAGACAATTGGGGAAATCCTCCTATACTAAAGACTTTTGATATCTAATAGAAGTGAAAAAGGATGACATGGTGGCAATCCATTAAGGAACATAGATGTCTAGGCAAGAATTAGAGGCTGAGTTAGAGCAATAGAAAGAGTAGTAGAAGACTATGCACATACCAGTTGGCATTGAAGCTGAAGTTTAAGAGGTAGCATTGAAGTGTTACAATTCTTTAGAAGTATTAGAATTCATGTGGGCTGAATTTAACCCATAAGTTACCAAAACTCACAAATTATTTAATTCTGTAAAGGTTGATAGTAATAAATTAAAGATGTTGATTATTTATACAACCAATAAGGCTTATAGCCACTTAGATCTCATGACACCACTAGAGGCATCCAATGTCCTCAACCTGGTGGTCATCAGGATAAAAGAGGATAGGGAATGGTTAATGGTAACTGAGGCTTTGCTACCTAAATATCAAGAACATGAGGCCCTCATTATTAAAATTTTCAATGATTTAAAATTATCAAAGGTAAAATATGCTATCGAGAAGTTGATTGGTAAGATTAACTTTGATCAACTAATTCAGGAGGCCACAAACAATTTCAAGTAAAGTCTATAAGGGTTACCATTGGAAGACATAGAGGTAGAGTTAAGCTTCACTAGAAATAAGGTCACTGAAGTTAAGATATTTAATATCAAATTCTAGACAACTAAAATAGAGCATGCAAATTTCTTAGGATAAGTTGGTAGAGTACATTGATAGCCTCTTTTAAAATTAAACATAATGAAACATCAACATGATGTTTCTCATATGTGCTAGCAGAAAATACAAGTAAAGAAGAAGATATTTCAAGTGGCTACTTATAGTTCGACATCAACAGTCATAATTTACACATTGAAAACCATAACCACTACACTGACTAAAATCCATGCAACCATTCAGACATCAACATAGCCTTGAAAGGCTAAGATTTTTGCATAAGAATTCTATAGTGGTATATCTATTTTATATATTTGTAGTTTTATTATAAGTTTGAACCATTTTATAAAGTTGCCTATTCATCTTTATACACATGCACATGTTGCATGAGTTTTTTAAAGGCTAATTTAGACTATTAATAACTGTAAGATAAAAATCTATATAGTTTTGACTATAGTTATAACTCAAGTTCTAACTATGACATGTAATGAATTTTTCATGAACTTAGAGGATGAGGTGACCCTTTTCCCCAAGTCTATTTAAATAATTGTAATCCATAGTTTTGATTTTTTAGAGAATTTTCAATATACATTAGTAAAAACAATTTTTGGTTGTCAATTCATGTGTTTGTGTATTTTATTTTCATTGTTTGTGTAATTAGGTTTTATTTCTTTGGTTGAATGATTCAATAACTCCTATTGTGTAAAAGCTGTGAATGGGTTCTTTATTGTCTTGATTGATATACTAGTCTTAGAGATTCAAAAACTATTAAAGGATTGGTAAATTATATTAATTATTAACAATTAAGTTGATTGATTCATAATTCTTAAGTGTTTTCATCAGATATAGTTTTTGTGTGTGTGTAACAGTTTCCTCAGATACCTCACTAAGCTTGAGCCATAATATCTTGATTAAGGGTGTGCAAAAACTAATCTAAAAGAAGAAACCTTTGACTGAAAACTATGAGTTTCCTAAATCAATATCACCCTAGACTTCTTAACCATGTCTGACTATGTGTGTATAATAGCTACTAGCAACAAATGTAGGTTTTAAAATCACTTGTCCACTTAGAAACCAACTAGGGAAGTGACTCTTTTCTACTCTGCCCTTCCCTCCCTTTTTGAGTTTATTTTGATACCTACCCACTCTAGATTAGTAATCATCCATACAAATCACATATATTTTTACTTCCTTTTTAAGAGACCACTCCTCCATCCAAAAACACATTGTTAACAACCTGCATGCCCTGCTTGTTATTCTATCAACTAGTTGTTAAGATCACATACTTTCAATTCATGCCCTGAAGTGGAGTTCACCTCCATTGAGATCCTAAAATGTTAGAGGTTACTTAATTATAATATTGGTTTGGTTAATATCCTCATCAACAGAATAGATCTTTTGTATTATTTGAGTGAATAGAATTAAGAAGTATGAGAAAACAGATATAGTCAAAGAAACATAACATATCTAGAAGGTAATGTAGATGTTAATCTAAGAAAATATATTAATTGCATAAATCAAGATTAATTATGCATGAAGTAGACATTATTAATAAAACTATTGAAAGAAACTAATTACATTTTTCTAACAATGCAAATCAATAAATGACCATAGAGAGAAAAACATAGTAAACTTAGATGAATATCCATTACATAATGATCAAAACATAGAATAATAGTTTTGATCAATCCTTTTATTAAAATTAATCAACCATACTCATAAAAATATCTAATTATTATAATATGTCCAAAAACCCCAGTATTATATTTAGGAAAAACATATATAGATGTCATTCTGGTGTTTATTCTAACTTTCTTGAGTTATTCTAGGAGAAATTATGCTTGAGACACAATTAGAATAACTATGTAATAATATATGAATGAAGTATAGATGTAACTAAACTAAGAAATCAAATACTCTTAATCTTAATCTAAACTCAAACAATCTCAAGATTGAAGAAAAATAAATGAATAAATTAAAATAATAAAATAACTACTTATAAACACATGAAAAGCTCACCACCATCTCCATTGTTTGGTCAATGGTAAATTTTCTCTTTGTGTCAAATGTGGATGCTCAATATTTTCACCAATGTAAATGGGGAATGGACAACATTTTGATAAAAAAATAAAATCTTTATGGATTTGATTCATTTTAGATTCACTTATAAATTTGATATAACTTTGTTAGCTTGAAGGTGGATGAATGAAAGTGATGTCTTGCATACCTATTTATAGGTTTTTGGAAGATAGATCAAATGATGGAGGATTATTTGAATATTTAAAGTTATCCAAATAATCAATGGTAAAGAATAAGTCTTAATCCATGAGGATGATGATGAATTCAATTATTTGAGAGGAAAAGGGAATTGATTAGCTGAGTCATCAAGAACAATTAAGGCTATTTGACAAGTCAAAGAGGGACTCAAAGGGTAGTTGAATAAGTTAAGGGATTGGCTTTGTGAGTCAACATGTGAGGGAGATAAAGGTGGAGGATGTCTAGGGGAGGTGGAAAATACGTATTTATTAATTAAATTTAGATTAAAAGTGTTCATAATTGATTAGTTAGGAATTACTCAATTATTTAAATTTGAAGGGAGATGACATGAACTTGAATTTAAAGAGGAAGAAGAGTTAATATGTCAAAACACATTTTGACATTAAATGAAATTTAGGCATCTACATTTTCCCCTCTTTGAAAAGGTGATGTGAAGCAACATCATTTAAAAAAACAATAGAAAAATTAGAGTGTTGATGATTTTCAATAAAAAATTACTTTAGATGAATGAAAATGAGCGGGCTAATGTAGACACCTAAATTTTATTTAGTGTCAAAATGAACTTCAACATATCAACTCTTTTTCCTATTTAAATTAGAATTCAAATTCATGTCATCTCCTTCCAAATTTAAATAATTTAATAATTCTTAATTCATATATTATGCACACTTTTAATCCAAATTTAATTAATAAATCTAAATTTTTCACATCACCTAGACATCCTCCACATTTATCTTCATCACATATTGACTCACCCAATCAATCCCTTAACTTTTTCAATTGCCCTATGAGTCACCCCTTGAATTGTTAAATATATTGACCTATTCTTGATGACTCAATAAACTAATTCCCTTTTCCTCTCAACCAATTGAATTGGTCATCATCCTCATGTATGAGGACTCATTCACTTATTGATTATTTAGATAAATTGAAATATTTAAATAATCCTCCACCATTTGATCTATATTCCAAAAACATAAATAGGAATGCAAGCCATCACTTTGACTATGAAATCATACCACATAGAATGAAACAACATTATAGACTTTGACTATGAAATCGTACCACATAGAATGAAATACAAAATCATTATGTATTGATTTTTTCCCCTAACAATGAAATTGTGTAGGTTATTAGTAAAATTGTAATTTTTCACTGTGAAATGAAACCCTTATAAAAAAATTTGGTAAACTAAACTATAAATTTGATGAAATGATCTATGAAATCATTTAACAACTAGAAAATCATTATGCTTGTGTTATATATATATATTTTATCTTTCTATATCTAACTAATTGACAATTTCACATTTCTATCTAACTATGTATTTATGGATTCATCAGATAAGATTATTTTATTTTATTTTTGTGGGTTTTTCTAACTTTTTATAGGGTACCTTGACTATTATATAAACATAAACTCTCTAACAATTTTTTTGTAGGCCATAAGCTAAATAAACATTCTAGAGAGCTGATAACAATACCAAAATTTTACGTCTTTGATACTAACATCTTTGATTTTGAACATTTTAATTTTTTTGTTTTAGTAGTAATTAACACACACTTTATTTCTTGGAGTTAATTTATTTCTCTTTTTCAACATTTTATGTGTGTTATAAGGTTGTGTATGCTCTTACCTTGGAATCACATTGGTGATGATACTTGAGAATCAAAAACAAATTTAAGACTTTTGTGTTACCTAGATTATTCTTGTGTGTATGCTCTTTCCTTGGTGTCATATTGGTGATGATACTTGGAAATAAGAGACAAGAATTAAATTTTTTATTTTATGTTTGTAGAGGCTCTATCAACTATGGATTTCACCATCATGTAGTAGGTTAAACCTTGAATGATGACATGGTATATAAATTGAGTGTTAACGATTTTGAAGGCCTAAGTAGTTTTAAGTTTTAAACACACCATGATGTGAGATGATTTCATGGTCCAATCTTGGAGTTTCAAAAATTAGCTCAAAGTATGATTTTGCCAACATCAACACATTAAAATCCCTACAATTATGTTGGGCATGTTGGGAAAAAATATAATAGTGTGCATATGCTTAATTAGCTTCATCCACATAATTGGGCCTCATCATACCGAAAGGTATATAGGAGGACTCCCTTATAAAAACTTGTAAAAACCTTAATCCTAGGTAATCCAATTTTCCATTTGACTTTAGTGCATAGGTTAGCAATTAATGTTGAGAAGTTACCTTTCACACACACTTAAAATTGGATTTGGTGGGCCATGGGAATGATAAGATCCTTCATGGTTAGTTAATTGAAATATTTGGCCATAGCTAAGACCAAAAATAAGTAATTGACATCAGAAGGACTAAAAGTTGTTCAAGACCCAAAGCCTAGATTTTCACCTTTTTAATGCAACTATGTGATTATTTAAAGTAGGGTTTATTTTTTTTGTCTTTATGAATGAACACATCTTGACTAATCCTTGAGTAAAAAATTTTTCTTTTGAGTCTTAAAACTATCTGTTAGGTTGTGAAGCTAAAAGCTTCACCAGGATGCAAATTGGAGGAGGTTGCTAAGTTGCAAGCAACTGATGTTAGTCTGATCAACTGACATCGGTCATCTTCAGTGTTCACAGTAACTGACATTGGTTATGGGTCAGCCGAGATTGGTCAGACAGGCACAGATGTCAGCAGCCTGTGTGTACATGCATCTCTAGAACTGGTCTAATTTTAGACAGACAGTTAGTTTGCATGTGAAAGACTAATTTTAGTCTTGGAGCTGCGGTTCTAATTATTGTAATTAGAAGTCTCATTATTGTTTTTATGGGATCTATTTAAGAGACCCATGGGATATATTGTAAGATTGTAGATCCAAAAAGCTTCTGTAGAACTAGAAGGCTTCTGGAGAATCAGAAGGGTTCTATCCAAGGGACAATCATAAGGACTTGGTGAGGCAAGGACAAGGGTTCTTTTGGGTGTATATGATCTAGGTCAGTAGGTGTGTAAGGCTAGGTTGATCTATGGTATAGCAAGATCAGGTGAGATCTACATGGTAAGTAAGGTCGGTTGATCTGCAGGTGTGTGTGTGTGTGTGTGTGTGTGTGTGTGTGTGTGTGTGTGAGAGAGAGAGAGAGAGAGAGAGAGAGAGAGAGAGAGAGAGAGAGAGAGAGAGAGAGAGAGAGAGAGAGAGAGAGAGAGAGAGAGAGAGAGAGAGAGAGGTTTGTAGGTGTGTAAAACTAGGTTGATCAATAGGTGTGCAAGATCAGGGAGATCAGTAACACAACAGGTAGCAAGATCAGGTGAGATCTACTTGGAGTACATGGTGTACTTAGACTTGGAGTACGTGGAGTACTTGGTGAACTGGCAGTATTGTTACTGACTAGTGGACTGGCAGTATTATTACTGACTGGTGGAGGTAAACAGCAACTCTGTGTTTGAGTTGTTTGTTGTGATCGTAATTGAGAGAGAGAACTCTTGAGGGAGATTATCATATGCCCTAGAGGTGTGGGAGCCCTAGAGGTGTGGGAAGAAGAGTGTGACTTCTTTATTATAATTCCTTTTGGAAGAGTATTAATACAATTAGGTATTATCTCTCATATTCTGTGTTGTTTTTGATTTCTAGTTACTTATTACTTCTAGTTAAATTTTATGTTTAGTTGCTTATACAAAGGTAATCAATTGTGCTCCTAATCTTGATAGTGGAATCAGAACTGTTTGTTTGTTCTAGATTCCTGACAAGTGGGAGCTTGGCATGAATGAGGAAATTGATTCCTTGAAAGAGAACCAAATGTGGGATTTGGTTGAGTTGCTAGCTGGAAAGAGAACACTAAAAAATAAATGGGTTTATAGGTTAAAGGAAGGTGAGAATGGACAAATGAGACATAAGACTAGGTTGGTAGTAAAGGGATTTGCACAAAAACCAGGTATTGATTTTGGTGAAATTTTTTATCCTATAGTAAAAATGACTTCTATTCGGACTATATTGTCTTTAGTTGCTATTGAGGATTTGCATCTTGAGCAGCTTAATGTTAAGACAATGTTTCTTCATGGATATTTGGATGAAGAAATATATATCGAGCTGTTGGAAGGTTTTGAGGTCGAAGGTAAGGAGAAGCTTTTGTGCAGGTTGAAGAAAAGCTTATATGGTCTTAAGCAAGCTCCAAGACAATGGTATTTGAGGTTTGATAGGTTTATGACTGAGCATGGTTTTAGTAGATGTCAATCTAACCATTATGTTTATTTTGAGAGATTGGATAATGGTAGATATATTATCTTGTTGCTGTATGTAGATGATATGCTGGTTGCAGGTTCACACATGTAAGATATTTTTGAGCTTAAGGTAAAATTAGCTCACACATTTGCCATGAAGGATTTAGGAGCAAAAAATAAAATCCTTGGCATGAGTATTAAGAGAGACAGGAAAAATCACAATTTGATTTTATCTCAAGAGGATTATGTGAACAAGGTGTTGGAGAGGTTCAATATGCAGGATGTAAAACTGGTAAGCACACCTATGGCTGGACACTTCAAGTTGAGAAAATAATAGTGTCCTAAATCACATGATGAGGTAGAGTACATGAGTAGAGTTCCATATGATTCTGTAGTTGGGATCTTGATGTATGCAATGGTATGTACTAGACCTGATATTGCCCAAGCAGTGGGAGTTGTCAATAAGTTTATGGCCAATCCAGGAAAGGAACACTAGAAAGTAGTTCAGTGGATTTTCAAATATTTGAGAGTGACCAGTAGTAGGCATTTATGCTATGGAGGGTCAAACACTTCTCTACATGGATATGTAGATGTGGATATGGCAGGTGACCTAGATGGTAGGAGAAGCACCACAGGATATGTGTTCACTGTTGGTGGAATGGTGGTTAGTTGGATTTCAAAGTTGCAAAAGGTTGTTGCCTAGTCTACTATAGAGGTAGAATACATTGAGTCATAGAGGCTAGTAAGGAGATGATATGGATGACTCGGTTCATGGAAGAGTTGGGAAAGGAGCAAAAGAGTTGTAGATTGTATAGTGATAGTCAAAGTGCAATTCATTTGGCAAAGAATTCAGCCTTTCATTCAAGAACCAAACATATATAGCTTAGGTACCACTTCATTAGACAGGTATTGGAGGATGGTGAGATGAAGCTGGAAAAGATTCATACAGATGAGAACCCTACTAATATGTTAACAAAGCCGGTAACAAAGGAGAAGTTGAATCTTCATTCAACTTTTGTTGGTCTTCAAGATTGAGCTTAAAGATGGAGAAGCTAGAAGATGTTGCTATACAGGTATAGGTGCAGCTATTTATCTCCAAGTGGGAGATTGTTGAGATGTGGAGCTAAAAGCTTCACCAATGAGTGAATGTAAAGGTTACTAGTTTTACACAGTCGCCGATGTTAGTCAGTGATCAACTGGAGGCTGCCAATGTTGGTTATGGATCGGCAGACGTTGGTCATGTGTAGGCAGATAGGGACCGATGTCAGTCACCTGTGCATTCTAGAAGTCTATTTTCATGGGATGAATAGATTGTTTGCATGATAAATTTAACTATTAGTGTTGAGTCCACGTTTCTATTTTTGGTAGGACTAATCTGAACCTTTGATTAGGAGGTGTATCTAATGGTGGAGAATGCATAGCTCATGATCCCTAATTTTATATAATAGGGATAGATCTTCATAGCTTGTGTAATAGACATGTAAGATAGACAATTCAAGGATGGAATTGTGTTTGTAATTGTGAGAGAGAACTCTTGAGGGAAAGAGATCTGTACATTTGAGAGGTGTGGAAGAAAGAGAGATTTCTTTAATTGTATTTCCTTCTGGAAGAGTTTAATACAAGTTTTCATTGTTTCTTGTATCTCTTATTCTTTGCTGATTCTAATTTCTAGTTACTTATTATTCTGGTTTAATTTCATGTTTAGTTGCTTGCACAAAAGTAATCAATTGTTCTTGTATGATCCTGACAAGTGGTATCAGAGCTAAGGTTGCAGGTTCATAGAGCCTAGTTCGGAGTAGGTTTGTGTTTGATTACAAGTCACTCTCAGGGGTTTTTGATTGAGTGGGAGTATAACAATGGTAGAAGAAAGTAAGTTAAGAATGGATAAATTCAATGGCAAGAATGATCAATTATAGAGTTATGGAAAGAAAGAGTAGGTAAAGAAATATTGTTGGTTGGTAGAAGATCAGCATGAAGGAAATGAAGAAGTAGGTGTTGCAGGTATTGTTGCACATGTTGCTCTTGTATGTTCCTTGGATAAAGTAGAATCTTGTGTTATAGATTCTATTGCCTCTTTTCGTGTAGCCCCAAATAGAGTATTTTTCCATGTTAAGGTCCATGGAGACTTTGGAAAGATTTATTTAGGGGTTGGTGAGCCTTGTCAAATTATTGGCAAAGGGGAAGTGTAGCTGAAATTGTAGACGGCCAGCACATGGGTGTTGATGAAGGTCATGCAGGTCCCACTCTTGAAGATGAGTCTAATTTCTTCAGGAAATTTGGGTGATGAGAGATGCACAGTAACTCTCATAGCGGATGCACTTGAATTAGCATGTGGTAAGAAAGTATGTACTCTTTATCTACATACTTGTATTACTGATTCTCCTTCTATTGCGAAGATGTGGCTTTGTAGGCTTGGTCACATGAGTAAGAAGGAGATGCATGTTCTTAAGAGGAAGTCAGATGTGTTTGACAAACTTAAGAACTAGAAAGCCTTGGTTTTCATGGAGGAGATGATGGATAGAGAACAATTGAGTGGCCTGAATAACTCTGAACAGGGTAGTTTGGACAGGGTTTTGATCCAAAGTGAGCTCACAGGTAAAAAGTCATCACTCACAAAAAAATATAGTTACTGATGTCGGTCAGGTAGAACTGATGTCGAACAGGTAGGAACCAAAAGAGGCAACAGAATCTATAACACAAGATTCTACTTTATCCAAGGAACATACAAGAGCAACCCATACAACAATACCTGCAACACCTGCTTCTTCATTTCCTTCATGCTGATCTTCTACTGACCAACACTATTTCTTTACCTTCTCTTTCTTTCCATAACTCCATAATTGATCATTCTTGCCATTGAATTTGTCCATTCTTAGCTTACTTTCTTCTGCCATTGCTATACTCCCACCCAATCAGAAACCCCCGAGAGTGACCTGTAATCAAACACAAACCTACTTCGAACCAGGCTCTATGAACTTGCAACCTTAGCTTTGATACCACCTGTCAGTAAACCCAAGCCTATCAAAATCTTAAAATCAACTTAAAAAATTAAAAAATCAATTTTTTTTAGTTATAATAAAAAAATTTAGTCACTTTAGTCCTTATTTTTAGTATAAATTTATTTTTTTAGTCACATCATTCCCATAGCTATGTATCCCATAACAAGGAACATGGCCATGCTTAATAATCCTAATTAAAGGGCTACATATTTTGGAAATAACCCTTTTCAATTTAGTAGCCAAGACCATCATGTATAAATACACAAAATTCATAAACATGGGGAAGAAGAAAAAAGGGCATATCAAGATGAGGGTAGCCTAAAATTTATTTTTCCTACTAATTCCATTGAGAAATACATTATGACCAATAAAAATGAAGTTTTTATTTAATATCTAAGCTTAGGAGCCAAATTCCCACCTAATTTTGATGTATAAAACTTGCAATACTTGATTGAAAAGAAAGAGCCTTTGCCTCTCATTCATGAGTAGTTCACATTGAAAAGATTTTTATAGGGTATTAATTCCCTCATAGATTCCTTAAATCTCAATCCCAACTTCTCCCAAAATAAAGGGAAAGCTATCCTTCCTGAGTCATCCTCCTAAGTAAGTAATGGGTTTTCTATGGAAACCCACGAGCACCATGTCAACCAAGTGATTATGAATCTCCAATCCCATCAAGCAAATAATTATTTTAGTAATCCACATCCTAATCATCTTAATGTGAGTGTGATTTCAAATTTAATCTCAAATGTCAATCCAACTAATCCAAGCTTAAATATACATTCAAGTTTACAAATCAGAAATCCAACTAATCCAAGCTTAAATATACATTCAAGTTCACCAATTGCAAATCCAACGAATGAAGCTTGAATGTTCATTTAAGTTTGCCAATCATGCATCCAAATAATATAAACTTGAATATAAATTCAAGTTTACTAATCCCAAATCTAATCACCTCAAACCTAAATATGCATTCACGTTTACAAATCTATGATCATTCCAATACGAGATCAAATATCTATTCAAGCTCATAAATCGACCCCAATCTGAGTCTTTAAGGTTCACCAATCAATGATATCATCAATACAAATCAGAATTTGAGCTTGAATAATCATTATATCTCACTAATTCACCCATCATATCAAATCCAAGCTTGGGTATTACTTCAAGTATATCTACCAATCTCAATTCAAATGGTAGTTTAAGAAGTTTGAAAAATTGGTTTTCTCATTCTAATTCTCTTTTAGGACTAGTTCCATCCAATAACACTCTAACATCACCTAACATTAACTCACTCAACATTAAAATCCAATCCTAACCATACGATTAGTTCACATGTAAAATAAAACATAAATAAAACTAACCTAAGTAACCTAAACTTGAACACAAACCTTAACCCAAATAACTTAAATTGGAACACAAACATTAACCCTAATAAATTTAACCATAACACAAACCAAAACCAATTTAAATTAGACCAATCAAATCCTAAATTAAACATGAATTATAATCCAATCAACTTTAAGTATAACACAAATTGAAATCAACCTAACCTCACTTTGTTAAATCGATTCATCTTTAACAACCCTAATCCAACAAAATTTTATTTTAACATAAACCCAAACCAACATAACCCAAATACTAATTTCAAAATTAACTACAATCCAAAGATATATAATTTTAATACTAACCTTAATCTAAAAAACCTTAGCTTTAACACTAACTTGAACAATCCCAACCACTTTACACATCCAAAAAACACTAAATTTTCTAACCAACTTCTTAATCACTTTAACCCCCAAATTAACCATTTTTTGCAAAATCAAACCAACAAAAATCAATTCATAGGTCACCCATCCAAATTTTATATCTCTTCAAGCTAAATGAATCAACTATCACCATATTTATTCAATGATTTCAAAACATGAAAGATAGAATTCAAGGCTTGCAAGATGGTACTCATTCTTGATAAAATATGTTAAATTTTAGGAAATTTATTCATATCCATATGACTCAAGTACCATGACAACACCTTTCCCTATGTATTTTGAACTTTTGAAATTAAACAAATGCAAAGGTAAGGGGGATCCTAAGGTGTACCTTAAATACTTATATCATTCATGTGCAGATGTTTCTTATAGAAATAATTACTTGTTATGATTATTTGCATGAAGTCTTGGGGGTTAATCCCTAGAAAAATTTTCATGCCTTCCCGAAGGATCAATATTCATTTTTGAGGACCTTTATGAGAAGTTTGTTCATCACTTTTCCTACAATGTTGAAAAATACTTGACCATGTTATACCTACACATCACCAAACAATACAATGGTGAAACCTCTACTTCTTTCTTAAAAATATGGTGAGCATTGACAAGTCATTTATCATGGTCATTTCTTCAAATTTAATTTGTGGATATATTTATGAACAATGTTAATTCATACTTGGGACATCACTTGTTACTCCTTTACCCAAGGTCATTTGATAAAATGATTGAAAGGGGGTCCAAATTGAATGCAGGCTAATTAATAAATGTGTTATAAAAATATTTAAATCCAAGAATAATTCCTCAAAACAACTTGAAAAACCCAAGTTATTTGCCAATAATAAGAACATTATTGGAGACTATGCAACCAACGTCAAACAAATCTAAAACCCACCAAGACAACATAAAACTTACACCCAACCCATTAACAACATAACCATCCCCAATGGTGAAACAAGATAGGAGAATCACAAGCATGAATTCACCCAATTAGGTTAATCTTATGAATAAATTTTTCAAAATTTGGCTCATGCTAACATGATAATTTGGATAAACACTAGACATTTTTATGAGAATGTTCCTAAACTTGATTGGTACAAAGAAGATATATATTAAGAGTACCATATGATAAAGGGACATTTTACCAATAGGTGTATGAAATTTAAAAATTATGTCCAAGGCCTCATTGATTGATGGGACATAGACATTGAAAATCAACCATCTACGACATATAAAAATCAAAATTTGGGGATGTATCAAGACCCATTCCCCAAACATGAGTAAGGAAAATGTAAATAGATGAAAGAACAACCTGAAGCAAGTAATGTCATCCAAGCTATTCATCCTTTCAACTCTATAGTTAATAGTGTTAATTTTATGCACAATCATGTTAATGCCATTAATTTATAATCCTAAGATGATATCATTACTATAAGGCATGCAAAACTTACCAGTCATAGTATATCATCATCTAATGTTGAATTCAAGTACAATATTATTGATCATCTTGAGACTATGCCCATAAACATTTCCATATTAGACCTTCTCAATACTTCACCCATTTATAAATACATTTTTTACAAATTCATTTTAGAGTCTAGTGTCCCATAAAACATCAACCGCTCAATATTCTATGCATTAGTTGGCAATTTGTCCACTAACAATTAGGTTACATTTGACCATTCTGATGTCTCCCCTTTGAGATCTGTTCACAATATTTTGTACTTATAATTTACTATATCTAAGCACAAGATAAAGAGCGTGTTTATAGATAATGGATTAACATTAAATTTGTGTACATTAAGGATAATTAATCACTTAGGATATTGAACAATAACATTATAAACCAACATCATTATTATAAAGGTTTATGATAATAATGAGCAAAAATCTATGGGTGCCATTTATTTTCTTTTGATGATGGGGTTTGTTATAAAATAAATAGTAAGCAATGTGCTTGATATTGATTTACCCTATAGCCTACTTCTTGGAAGTCCATGGATACATTCAATGAATACCATACCTTCTATGCTACACCAATGTTTGAAATTATCACATGATGGTATGGAATTAAGCATTCAAGTTGATCCTAATCATTTACAATATTTTAATCTATAGTAAGGTAGATATTAAAAATCCAATTATCTCTAAGTTATTGATGACAAATTCACTCCCTTTAAGGAATCACTTGATATTGAGAACTATGTCCATCCCGATACATTATTTCAAACATCTCCCCTTGGTGGTTGGATAAACACACCAACTACTTCCATTTACATAGAAATACCTTCTACCAGTGAATATTCCAATCAACCATCTGTCAATCAAGCATATACTTCTAATACCACTTCATCCTCTCCATCCCATTTTAAAACCATTAATAAAAGCATGAATGAATTTGTAATCTAAGATTTTAATTATACAAGCACAATCTATATAACCCTACATAAATATGGCAAGCCTCATCATCAAAGATATACTCAAGTGGTTAGAATATTTGGCAAAAAAATATTTGTAGTATGTGGTCTTATCTATGATGAACACATCAAAGATTCAAATCTTCCCTAGCTTTACTCTGATAAACTAAATACTTTTTTCATTAGTAATAAATACCTTATCACAAAATCCATTATGTGAAAAATTATGAATTACAAAGGTGAGGTCCTTGGTCTTCATGAACAAGGGTCAATTGAACCAATACCATTAAAATCTAATTAATCCACTCATGGCATATAATTTAATCCAATCAATGTAAATACCACACTTTTCCAAAGTGACTTTTATAGTGAGTCAAAGGTAGATTATTCAAAAAATGAAACAAATTCCATTATTAGCCACTTCAAATACCTTTGACTCACTAATATTTTCAATGAAAATGTTATTTTCACACTTGACCTCACATATCCATCCTTAATAAAATAGGACCAACATACAACACCTTTGCTTGATCATTTTCAAAATGATGAGGTAATTTTGGAATTTTTGAGTACATAGAATCATATTCTAGAAGGGGATCATAAGAAGGGATTCTCCATTTAGTTAGATAATTATACATATTTTGGGGAACAATAATCACATCAACAATAAATTCAACATCAACATCAAATCAAGATCTAGGGGTGGAATTCAATCTTCCTCCACCATGCCAAATTTATAAATAAGAGTCAACTATCCTAGCTGAGGATGCTATTTTGATAAACATTGGAATAAAGGAATATCCCAAAATAGTCAAGCTTACCCTTTCCCTCACTCAATAAGAAAGATAAATACTCACTTTTTTGATTTGATAGTTTTTTGATTTATTCACATGGTTTTATGTGGATATGTTGGGGATTGAACCATCACTATTCATGCATCATCTTGTTGTACATATACATGCAACACCCATCAAACAAAAAACATGCAATGTGCATCCCAAGATAACACTATTAGTGAAGGAAGATTTGAAGAAGTAACTAGAAGTTGGTTTCATACACCCTATCAACTATTCAGTTTGGATATCCATATGGTATCTATGTCAAAAAATATAGAAAGAATCAGGGTTTATATAGATTTTCATGATATCAATAAGGCATATCCAAAGGATGATTTCCCATTTCCCAATATTGGCATGATCATGGACTCTATTGCAGGTCATGAAATATTATCATTAATGGATGGTTTTTTGGGTTACAATCAAATCAGAACAGCTCCCAAACACCAACATAAAATAACATTTACAACACCATAGCGGAACTTTTACTATCAAGTAACACCCTTTAGTCTAAATAATTCTAGACCCTTATATCAAAGATCAATGACTATCATTTTTCATAATATGATTCATGATATTATGGAGGACTATGTTGATGACATACTTGAAAAATCAAAATCTAGAGAAGAACATCCCAAAGTAATTCATTAGATCTTTGAAAGACTGAGAGAATATAAGATTAGATTAAATCCAAAGAAGTGTGTATTTTGAGTGACATTAATAAAGTTATTGAATTTATTATTTCACACTAGGGAATAAAAGTTTTTCCTTATAAAATTTCAACTATCATGGATATGCCACCACTAAAAAATGTCAAACACCTTTGAAGTTTGCAAGGCAAAATCCAAGCAATTAGGCACTTCATATCCTAGCTTTTAGGTATTTTTCACCATTTTTAATTTGTGTTAAAGGAAGATACTCCTTTTAATTCGAATGAGAATTATGCTACCACATTTGACAACCTTAAACAATATCTTTCCAATCCACCAATTTTAAAGCCTGCTATTACTGACAAACCTTCCCTATTATATATATCAGCTACCTAATATGCATTAGAGGCATTAATGGCACAACATGAGGATAGTGGGTTAGAAAGTGTAGTTTATTATCCTATCAGGACCTTGGTATATTAAGATCTTAATTATTCTCAAATGGAAAAATCATGTCTCATAGTTGTTTTTGCTTCATAAAAACTCTGTCATTACATGTTGAATAATCAAACCAAAATATTTTAAAAATAGACCCTCTCAATTATATTTTATCCCAACAAAATTTAATAGGTAGGATGGATAAGTGGGTTATTATTCTAATTGAGTTTGATCTTGAGTATGTTAATTGAAAGGCAATTAAGGGACAAGCCTTAGTAAATACACTAGTAGAGGCATCTCTTCATGATAAGGCACCTCTTATTATGGAATTTCTAGATGAAGTAATAATATCTATTGATGAATATATATTTTGGATACTATTTTTTATGGTTTCTTCACAAGCCATGGTTCATGGGTAGGCATTCTACTAGTTACACTAGATGGGGATCATATTCCAAAAGCATATAGAATCAAGTTTCTTTATACCAACAACATCATGTAGTATGAAACTCTCATAGTTGGTCTCAATTTTGATATACAATGGGGCATCCAACAGCTTATTATCTTTAGTGATTAAAAAATTATCATAAACTAAGTAACTAATCAATTACAAGCTCATTATGATAAATTAATCCCATACAAATATATTTCGATAGTTTAAAGTTGTCTTTTGCATTTATCTAATTTGAACAAGTACTACGAATCAATAACAGGTTATAGACACCTAAAAGTGGACACAAATGGCTTCATACCTAAATTTAGATCAATTATTACCAACCATTACACATCTAGCCTAAGAATTTCTAAATGTCTCTATTTTGGATTCATAACATGCAATTAAATCAATTTAGCCCAAAAATCAATTAAATAGAGCAAATGCCCAAATCAATTAAATCAAAGCTTGAAATATATTCAAAATCCTAAAAGGGATTAATTAACATGAAAATATTAATCAAATACTAATTGAATTCATCCTTGAGAAATCGAATGAATTATCAAAAAGGAAAATTAAAAATCAAAGAATATCCTAGGTTTTTATCATTAGCTTTTGTGAGTTTTCCAAAAATCCAAAATATCTCAAAGCACACCCATTCCATGCTAATCATGAGGTTTGAACACCTTTTAACTCTACTCAGGTTAATTAATCAAAGCTAGGTTAGGATTTAACCCATTCTAATTTGATTTCAAAACCTACAAATACAAGCATTTGCCTCTCCATTTAGAGAGCTTGAACATAGTAATGTTATAATGTAGGATTTAGGGCATGAAGAAAATACATAGTGTTATAATGCAAAAATAGAGCCAATCCAGGCCACTTAAAGACATATCAAATCCAAAATCAAATAATGGTGCCGAGAGGAGATGGAAATAGCCAAGCTCCATTGATGAAGACTTCTTGAGCATAATCTGAGTAAGCCAAATGAAGAAACCTCTTGGAGTATTGAAGGAATTGGTAAGGAATTATGTGATTTCTTTCCAATTTTAGTTGTGCTTTGTTCATTTGTGATTCTTCACCATGATACTCCCTTTTATCTAGGAAAGATAGTGTTATGAAATTCAGTGTGTTTATTTTCATTTTTATTGATTTTCATTATGAAGCTAACATATGATCTAAACACCCTTTTTGGATTCCTTGATCACAAATGGGACACCTAGTGGGACCATGAGTACCCCACATAACATGGAGATCAATATGCAAATCAAAAACTAAGAAATGGATGCTTAAATATCTTAAAAATTGCATTTATAACCTTGTTTTAGCCATATTTTTATTTCTTTATATTTCTCATATCAACATAAAGACCGATAATGGTCAAGTACAACTGACAACAACTTGGCTTAAACAGATCATGATTCTGCTCAACTGCCCCTGATTTTGTGTAAACCATTAACTATTGGATTTTATTGGAAAAGCATTCATAAATATTAAATTTTAATTCTTTCTATAATTAAAATTCATGATTTATAAGTTTTAAATGCATTAAAATCCATTGACTTAACTTTGCCTTGTAGGTTTTCTTGATATTTGTGCTAACCATTGCCTAACCTAATGTGTTTGTATTTTGTGGTTTTGCCTTTGGGTCCATAGGTGATCAATGAAGGTCTTAATCAATTGGAATTTATTCTCTATAAACTAACTACCATGATTACCTTGAACCAACATTGATCATCCCCGATTGGCCTTGGTCACTGTGTGTCAAAAAATACAACCTAAGAGCTAAATTTCAAACATCATTTGCCCATCCAAGAAAGTGCTTTGAAATAGGATGTTATTATCTAATAATTTTAGGTTATGGACGTGATTTTCAACAAAAATTTTCATTTTTTAACTAATACACATTTCTTTTTGGGATTTTAAAAGGAATCTAGCTAAATTAAGTCTCATTTCATTTTGGTGTTAAAATGAACATGTTAAGTCTCACACATTTGGTCTTTGGTGCTTAAAAGGAGTTAGGATTTATAATGTTTGAAAACACTTCATTATTGGGGCTTAAAAATAATAGCTAAGTCTTGAACACTTACTTTTGGTGTTTAAAAATGAACTTAAGCTAAATCTTGAACATTTGGAGCTTGTGCTTAAAATGAACATAAATGCTTTTGCTTAAGTTGTGCTCAATTATTTCAAGATTTTGCACTTAAGCCATGGGGCCAAGTAAATAACATCATCAAATTTAAATTTGGTTCCTAAAATCAAACTTCACTCTTAATTATTTGCAAACTATTTATTGATTGTTTGTTTTTACAAAAAGAAGAGTGCATGTATGCTTTCCCCGCATCCCCTATAAGGAAATCATGAGATCAGAAGTATCTTTTCATTTAATTTAGTTCCTGGTAAAATGCCTAAAAATAAATTTTCCTAGGCTCTCCCCAAATCCACATGGTACTAGGTGATCTAAAATTAACTCTAAAGTCTTTCTACTTAGTCTTTATTTTCATATATTATGGCTTGTGATGGGGATGCCATTACTCCATGGTAGGGCATTTAAATCTGGGAATGCATACTAGTAGAGCTAAGGGGTTGAGCAACTAACCTCCCCTTTAGTAATGAAGGCCCAAGTCAAGTCTGGTCAATCAAGGGATACTACTAAGAAGTCGAATGATGGTATCATCATGAAAAATTATAGACACTTACATGATAATTTGATTGGTATGAACTCAATTGATGTGATTCTTCTCTTGTGATAATCTCAGTTGGGATTAATCTAGATGGTTGTAACTTATAAGTTTTAGTCAACCCCACTTTTCATACCTTGATAGGATTTTAGGATGATATACATAGTTGTATTTTTGTCATTTATTCTTTTCTTGCTTGGTGTGTTGGATCTAAACCATTTTTGTTTAAACCATGTAATGAACAAGTAATGTGTCAAAAATTTATCCATTGTTTTAGGAGGTGTTATGCTATTCATTTGACACCTTGATTTAACTTAGAAACTTTTTTGTGTCAAAAACATTGAGTATGACACTTGATTGAGGGGGGTAATGTTATGATGGTCAAATAATTTCAGATCTTGTGATTTAGAGTCTTTAAAACATAAAATTGTCACATATTTTAGGATTCATAACATCATTATGTTTCCCAAATTGTTTTAGTAGGCTTGTCTTTTCTTGTGTCCAAATTATCATTATTTAAACCAATCACATTCCTTGTAGGATCTTTGTTTATCATAGTCATGTTGTTCAAATTTGCCTAGCTTGTTGGTCATTAAAATCCTAGTTTACCTAAATTGAGTCTTTGATTAACTTTTACAAGTTTGGATCCAAACATTGATTGATTTATGTTTAGGCCTTGACATGCAAGGGCTGAAAAATAGATCTTTCTCTTTTGGGTTGTGTAACTTAGGTTAATTAATTACTCAATTTGGGAGACTTTACTATTTGTGCTTTGGTTTGATAGAATAGGTCCATCTTCAAAGTGGCTTTCATTTTTTGTTTTATATGAATCTAATCATGTTTATGTCTAAAATGAAGTGCTTAGTCTTTGCCAAATGATTCCGAGTTTGTTATATTAATCATCTCTTTGTTTCAAGTCTAGCTTTAGATGTTGACTTTGGATAAAAATACTATCATATCCTATTTGAGCCTAGATTTTGACTTCATTTTTAGAAAAAAAGACCTAGAAACATTTCCTTTTCCTATTTTTAGACCTATTTAGAATGCCTTTGGACATTAGAGTTTGGAATCTTTTTTAGGACATTTTACTTGACCTTGTTTGTGTGAAACATTAAATGTAAAACATTTGATGTTATACTATTTTTACCAAGTCTTTGCATAGACTTTTTGGAGATATAGATTCACCCTTGACAAAGCTATATAGAGTTTGAACCTCTTTATATTTTTTAGACATAGCTTTTTAGAGTTTGTATAACTCTAACCCATATTATTGATAAACATTTATCATAGACTTAACCATGGCTCACTACACACATAGTGGAACTATGTACAATATAGGATATGGAAATGATAGCACACAAGAGGAATTTATTCAAGACCCTTATGGAGATGATTTTGTTTAGGAGACGTATTCTTATCCACCATACAATACTCAAATAGGGGAATAAAGTCAAGATCCTTTAGCCAATTATTTGGTTAGCATACCTCTATACATAGAAAAATACCAAGAATAGATGGCCCAATATTTAGTTAGCATACTTTTGGTTTTAGAACATGTCTAACAAATTTTATTTTATGTTACCATGCCATCAGATCATTATTTTAATAGAGCCGTATAGGTAGGGCATGACAAATTATCAAATGTACCAAGAGGGCATTATAACATGTCTTATTAGAATAATAATCAGGCCTCTTCTAACAAACCTCATGCCATAGTACCAATGCCATATCAGGATTTACATATGTTTGTCAAAAAAATAGGCCTCATTGAGGACCATTTCATTTAAGTGTAGATAGCATATGAGACATATCAAAACCTAGCATGTAACTTTAATAATATGGCCATGTCAAATAAACCTCTTATTCAATCACTCCCTTCAATAGGAGTCTTATTAGAGTTGACATGTTAATAAAATTAGGGTTTTGACCCAATTATGCAAAGTACTTTAATAAAAAACATGTTCAATACTTCAATCATCAAGGAAGTGTCTTCTAATTCTATGCAAAATAGTGAGAAAAATGTAGTGCATAAAACACCAATAGCATCCAATTTAAATAAAAAGTTGTGTTAGTGCACAAACACATAGTCAACCATGAAATGTGACTTTAAGTAACACTACAAGTGGTTTGTAAACTCAGGGACTAGGAGTTTCTACTTCTAAATCTTAGCCAACTACCTATAATCCTCAACCAATTATTTCTTTTAGCAGCCAATAATAAGGAATACGTAGTTAGCCAATGACTAGTGCCATGCCACAACAAAATGTGATGAATCTTGCTTCACCCCAATATGTAATGACTAATATTCCATAGAAGGCACAATCAAACATACCCATGCAGTAGAGGCCAAAATTATTTCCACCTCACAAAGGGGAAACCAATGTTCCACCTTGTTAGGTAGTAGCAAACATACCTCTTCAGTCACAGACTGACATGCTAATCCAAAACCAAATGGTTTATAATAAACAATGTGTAAATATTGGTCAACAAAAAATATTGAATCACCAACATGCATCCACTTCCCAATAGGGATTTGGGAAATAAAGAGGTTCCAATGTTCCTCAAGTACCTATTAGGCAATAGTTTCCTTTTGTGTAGAATGTTCCACAAGTTCAACAATAGGGTCTTAGTTCACAAGTCCCTCTCCATTAGCCAAGTATGACTAGTTGGCAACATGTCCCTATTCAACCGTAGTAGGCACAATATGACTTTATACCTCCATCCCAACCATAGTATAAAACCTATATATCCAATATTAACTAGAATATTATACCATAATACATGTAATTTTAAAAATCACACCCTAATCTGCACATGTGTATTCTTAGTCCATTCCCTAGCCAATCCAACATTCCCTAGTAAATGCCTCCATCATACCCCAGTCAAAGTAATCCAATTTTAATTTCCCAACCATAACCTCAATAGGGAAATGATTCCAATGGTTTCCTCACATAATAATTACAAAAAATTAAGGATGTAATTTCCCTCATTCAAGTGGGGAAATAAACAAAAAGTTTAAGCTAGATGATGTTTGTTCTTACCCTTTTCACATGGAGTACTTGCAGATACCATTTCCTCCAAGGTATAAACCAATTTTTTTTGGCAAATACAAGGAGAAAGGTGACCCCAAGGCCTATTTGATGGAATTATTTATTTCATGTCAGCCAATGACCGATAGTGGCATCTATATATTATTGTTATTTCCATGAAGCCTTGTAGGTCAAGCATTAGAATGGTTCCTAAAGTTGCCTAAGAATTCAATATCTAATTTTGATGATCTTTCAGACAACTTCATACACCACTTCTCTTATAATCTTAAGCATGAGACTTCAGTAGTAAATTTAACACAAGCAATTTTTTTGGGTGAAATATTCATAAGATATCTATAGTGATGGAGAGCCCTTGCTAGTCGATTCACCCATAATCTACCAGACAAGTAATTAGCCATTGTGTTTACCAAAAATTTACACAATGAGATATCTTAGAATTTGGAGTTGTAGTATGCACACACATTCAAAGAGATCATTGAAAAAGGTGATGATCAAAATATCCCTCATTAACAAAGGGATCATCAAACTAGCCTCATCAAATCAAAGCTCAAATTGAATTTAGAACAATGGCTAAAATAAACATCTAGTCCAAGTGCAAGCATCGCAACTAGTATAGGTCAATAACAATGAAAGATCTACATAATTCAACCTAAAAAATAATGTTTTAGGTAATGGATTGACAAAGTTATGACATGTCCAAATGGTACAAACACCATCTGCTCAACCTATGCCACCTTTCCAAATAAATCTTAACCAATAACCTTTTCAGTAGACATAACATGTGCAATAACCTAGACCAATGCAACAAATGCAATAAATTTAGTAAATACCTATGCCTTTACAAAACCCTTCCCCTCTAAAGAGAAACATGCATACTCATCATGCCTTACTGACCTTAGAGAGCCCATTGAATTAGTCTTTTGTAAATTCATAGTAACTAACTTGATTATATGGCCTATTCAGAAAGAATAAATTTGTAAGGGTGTTGACATACCAGATTAGTATAGGATAGAACAATTTGTGATTTTCATAGGGTCAATGTATATAATTTGTAGTGTTATGTGAAAATTAGACATGTAATTTAGAATATTTTGGAAAATGGAGAGATCACATTGGATCATGGAGCTTCCACCTCCAATTAGAGCCTTGACATCTATCAAAATACTTTTCCCCAACATAACAACCAACCATAATAGAAACAACAATGAATAGTGCAATATCAACAACAACAATACCAATAACCAAGGCCAAACCAATAGAACCAATATACTCAATAAAATCTGTAGCATAACCAATGACATCAAAATAATGGACATAATGAAGGTTAGAATGGTGCAAATAACCAACAAACCTACCATGTAGTTACATATGACTACAATGAAATTGTAGGCCATATTGTAGGAGGTCACATTAACACCATTTCCATTAATACAAGATCAAGTGTTAATTAGATACGACTATTGATAATCATGCCAAATCAACCAAACCATTATGGTAATCCTTCCTTGACCTAAAATTACACATAGGTGAAGAAGTAACCTTAAACCAAAGTGATATGTCATCCCTTAGCCTACTAGACAATAATCCATTATACATTGATTTTTACATAATGAGGCACAAATTAAAATGTGTCCTCATAGATAATGGGTCAAGTCTGAACATAGTGTCTCTAAAGCTCATCAATATTTTTGGGTACATGATAGAAGATATCCAAGTAGTAAAAATCACCATCAATGCCTACAAAAATGAATAAAGAGAATCATAAGTCACCATTATCTTACCAATTATCATTGGGCCCTTGACCCATGATACACTTTTCCATGTGTTAGATCTGGATTTGTCATACAATATGTTTTTGGGTAGACCTTGGTTAAATGAGATTCATGAAATCTCATCAACATTATACCAGTGTATCAAATGCTCCAATAAAGGATGGAGGTTATTATTCTAGGATATTTGCATCCATATGAGCATTGTAAACATCTAGAGGCTAAGTTTAAGAGCTACAATTACCATTTTGACATGAATCAAATTGCTAACTAGGATAAAGGGAAAACAATACTTATTGATTTACCAGAGGCCAACTACATTGAACTTGATACCCCTGATTCCCTTTCTCACATACCACCCCATAAAATTTTCAATCGTTATACCATCTCAACTAATGGCCTAGGAAATACCTGACCCATGGCACCTTTCACATTACAAAACTTTCATAGAACCCAAAGTCCTTTGGAAGACCAAAGCCAAACCACTCATGCAATGACAAAGTAAAGGAAAGTGCCATTTGTATAGTCCAACACTTATCACTTTCATACCAAAATTTGGCCAAGAATATGACCCTCTTAAAGGTGATGAATCATGGTTTTAAAATTATAAATTGGATGATTATTACAATAATTTTAATTATCCCATTCTTAATTAGATCATGGTAAATTAGGGCTATGAAGGAGGAGGTCTTATGTCAAATCAATAAGGAACACTTGCACCAATTTATATGAATAAGTAAAAAGGAACCAATGGAATTATATTTAAACCACCTGGGGGTGACTCAACATATCTTATTCAAGTTACATCACCAATGACTAGTGATGATGATGTCAGTAGCAAAGTAGAGTCTGATCATAACCCATTTGATGACCTAGCCCATACTAATTTTATTGAAAATAATGCTATTTGTACCATTTTAATAGTCATTCATCATAATGTAATTCCATTATATTATCATCAAATGATAGAATGGGGCTAATAAAAATCCAACATGCTAGTTGCTGAGTTCCAAAATGATGAGGCCTTTTGCAAATTTCTAGGCCTTAAGGACAATATTCTTTTGGGAGACCACAAAAAAGGGTTCTCAATCAAGTTGGATCTTGAAGCCTATTTTGGAAAGCTAGGTAAACACCCTTAGCTAAAAATAAATAAATAAATAAATAAAACATTGAGGTCCCAAAGTGAAAACCGCTTTGAGGTGCTTTCAGACTAGGTAAAGAGTAACGATAAAGGCTAGTCTAGTGGTGAAAACTTATTTTAGGTGCCATTACATGGGGGTGTTCAACCTTATTCAAATATAGAGCAGGAGACCACCAATGATAAATTTGTCTACAATTTTGAGTTTAGTCTTGAAGAAGAATAGGATTTTGAGTGAATCATTTAGGAAACCAATGATAATGAACTTGCTTGTGGGTTTGAATTTAGTCTTGAAGAATAATTAGCTTTTGATCACATCATTCAAGAATTCCCAACAATATTTGTTACATGGAAATCTCTCCCATTGGGGGATTTTGATTCATCATGCCTAATAGATCTCAAAGAACTAGTCCTAATAGAGGACTCTAACATAGCAAAATAGTTTAAATCTTTACCTACTATGCTTGAAGATAGTTCGCCCCTTGTAGTGGAAGATACTTTAGAGGTAAACATTGAGACTCTAGATGACCTAAAATGGATTAAATTATATTTATCCATCACTGATGAGGAGCGTGAAGTCCTTACAACCATATTGGGAAAATTTGTAGATATATTTACATGGGCCTATTCTGACATGCTTGGTTTGGACCCCACCTTAGCTGTTCACCACCTTGTGGTACATCCTAATGCTGAGCTAGTGAAATAAAAGTTATGCAAGATGCATCCTCACATTATTGTATTAGTAATGAAAGAGTTGGAGAAGCTCTTAAAAGTAAGATGTATTAGGCGAATTGACTATTTTAATGGATTTACAATGTAGTTATAGTTAGTAAAATCCAAAAAGAATCATAATTTGTACTAATTTTTGGGACATTAAGAAAGGTTTCCCAAAGGATGAATTTTCATTTTTAAACATTAACATGATTTTTGACTCCATAATAGGTTATGAGATGCTTTATATAATGGATGGATTTTCAAGATATAACTAGATTTAAATAGCATCAGAAGACCAACATAAAATAGTGTTCACCACTCTATGTGGAACATTCTATTATCAGGTTATGCCATTTAGTCATAAAAATGTAGGGGCCACCTATTAAAGAGCCATTATAGTCATATTTCATGATATGCTACATGAAATTATTGAAGACTACATTGATGACATAATAGGAAAATAAAAGACCATAGCCAATCATCTAACAACATTGAGGAGGATATTTGAGCAACTACGTGAATATAAAGTTAGGCTTAACCTTAATAAATGTGTGTTTGACATTACTTTAAGAAAATTGCTTGGCTTCATTGTGTCTCATTGGGGCATAAAATTTGATCCAACTAAAGCATGAGCCATAATAAAGATTCCATCATCGACTAATTTGAAGCATCTCTATAGTTTATAAGGAAATATCTAATCCATCAGACACTTCATATCTTAATTGGTTGATAAGTGTCATCTTTTTACACATCTTCTGAAGAAAGGTGGACATTTTTTTGTGACAATGATTGTAAAAAATCTTTTCAAAAACTAAAGGACTATCTTATGAATCTACTAGTCATTTTACCTCCTATGCCAAGGAAACCATTCCTTTTATATTTATCAGGAATAGATTAATCCCTAAGGGCACTTCTAGCTCAACACAATGACAATGGAAAAGAGTATGTTCTATACTATCTAAACTATACACTAGTAGTGTATGAACATAATTATACACTCATTGAAAAATCCTATTTAGCCATGGTCTATATAGCTCAAAAATTACAACATTACATGTTAAATAATAAGACCATGGTCATTTCAAAATTAGATCCACTCAAGTATCTACTATCCAAAACAATGATACAAGGCTATATGGCTAACTGGATCATGCTTCTTAGTGATTTTGAGATAGAGTATGTAAATTAGAAAGCCATCAAGGGGAAAGTTCTTGAAACATATATTGATGAATCACCCCTTACAAACACAAATCTACTCACATTCCAATTTCTTGATGAATCCATCATGATCATCATTGAAACACCTTTTGAGGAGCAACACTAGAAGTTGTATTTTGATGGATCATTCACAACACATGGATTGGGGGTAGGCCTTTTGTTTATCACTCCACAAGGGGATCTAGTCCCTAAGTCATTTATAATTAGCTTTCCTTGTAACAATAACATGGCTAAATATGAATCACTCATCACAAAAGTTTGAAAAGAAGTATAATGGAACATACCTCATCTAAATTTTTATGGTGATTCACAGTTAATCATCAATCAGGTTTCAGACCACTTTTAGACCAAAGATGACAAGTTGGTTCTCTATAAGGCCATGGTCGACACTCTCAAACAAAAAGTTTCCAAGATCTAGCTTGAGAATATACCAATGGAAATAAATAAAATAATAGATGCCATGGCTACTATTAGATCACTAATTCAACAAATAGATATAACCAAGGAATAATAGTTTCTCATTGAAAATTTGCTAGTACTAGCTCATGAACCATCAATCATCGTAATGATATATGACATTATTGGTGCTAGATCTACTTGGTATTTATAACTATATGCCTATTTACATGATCATGTTTTACAACTAGACTTATCCCAAAAATAAACTAAATCCTTCATCCACAATGCCCAATGTTATACCTTACTCAGACCAACCCTATATAACTGTAGTTTCGGTGGAACTCTACTTTGTTGTTTAAATTTGGTAGAATATATATTAGTGTTATGAGAAGTTAATGAAGGGGTATGTGGAATGCACACCAATGGGGTATTCTTATCCAAAAATATCTTGCATACTAGCTATTAGCCAATAATAGACATAAATGTAGCTGTATATGTGAAAAGATGTGATAAATGTTAACATCATGCCAATCTAATTCATATCCTAGCCAATAATTTTAAACCAATGTTGACACCATGGCCATTTGATGCATGGGACTTTGATCTCATTGGGAAAATAAACCTAACATCATTTGATGGCCATAAACATATCCTTTCCACCATAAAATAATTCGCTAAGTGGGTTGAAGCTATACCCCTCACATGATTGGAAATCAAATTTACAAATTCATCTTCAACCACCTCATTTTCCGCTATGGTATCCCTTCTGAAATTATATCAAATAATGGTATATCATTCAAAAACAAGGATGTCAAAAGGCTATGTGCTGAGTACAAGATTACTCAACATTTTTCCCTAGCATATTACCCTAAAGGTAGTGGCCAGGTAGGGTCATCAAATAAGACCATTATTAACATCTTAAAAAAATATTATCAACGATGTTGGTCATGTTTGGCACCTTTAGATATTTTTTACCCTCTGGGCATACCATACTAATCACCACACTCCCATGGGATCCACTCCATACTCACTTGTTTATGGTACTAAAGCCATTCTTTCCATTAAGGTCAATTTACCCTCATTATGCATCTCTTTGAAACATGTCCTAGATGACGAATACTATTAAGTAGATCACCTAAAAGATATGTATTTACTTGATGAGAAATGCATGGATGTAGTAAATAACCTTCAAGCATATCAGAATTGACTCCATGGTCCCTACAATCGGCACATGAAACATAGATAATTTGAGCCTTGTGATATTTTACCTAAAGAGAACCAAAAGAATACCAAAATTGAGACTATGCATAAAGGTAAGTTTAAACCCAATTTGGTAGATCATTTCATCATTTTTATAGACTATGCTATAAGAGCATATAGGCTTACCACACTAGATAGGGATGAAATTGATGAGCCTATGAACATTATACACCTCAAGTATTACTACGCATGAGTAACTTGGTGTATTGTCTATGAGGACCTTTTCAAGTTGTACCATATTATCAATATTCTCATTATACCATATGATTGTACCATTCTATCATCCTATCAGCCTACCATCTAATCACTTTGTCATTCCACCATTTCATCTTATAATTCCTTATATATCAACTTAACATGTTTTGATCACTCCCTACCTACCATGTTTAAGCTTGGTTCATCCATTGGTTTCATGCTTTCAGTATGAAGAATTAGATTAGTTTCAGTAGTTGTTTCAAAAAGTTCAAGCAAAGGTAGTATTTTGGAGTAGTATGATAAGATTTTTGGTAGTAACATCTTTCATATCTTGTTTCATTCTAATCATGTTTATTTATTTGGGCTTGATTATATCCACCTATATGGGAAAATTAGTGTCTCATTGGTCTTGCTACTAATTATAGCCACCTATAGATAAATTAGTATCATTGATCCGATCTATTGTATCCTAGTTATAACCACCTATGGGTAAACTAGGGGAAACATTTATTTATTGTGACTTGATATACCAACTTACCATTCCTATGCCATATTGTGCCACTATGCCAACTTATCCTATTTTGTTTGAATTGGCTGCTCACTATTTAGATTCCCCCACTATAAGGTGGAGCTATTATGACCTACATCCATTTTGGGACTATGTGGATCATGCTCAATACTTGTTAAGGTCAGCTTAGTCCATTTTTTTCCATATGCTCTCACCATTTTGTGAGAAACATTTTAAGTTAGCCATGCTCTTGCCATTTTGTGAGCTTAGACCATTTAATATCTTGTCATTCTCGATTGAGTTGAGATATTCCAAAATATCAAAATCATTTAAAAATTGAGTTATAAAAACCAAAAATATTGACCACTTATTTTCCTAATAGATTTTGGGAACCCTCACTATGTCATAAGAAATCAAGTGTCACTTAGTTTCCCCATCTTTTTTGTCCTTTTTGTCTCACACTCTCATCATTTTTTTAGTTCATTTCTATTATTCTATCACATCCATCATGTTTGTTTTTTGATTATCATCATTTTCTTTCCATTTCTAAGGAAAACTACATTTGACCTAAAGTTTTTATTAGATATCATGTCCACAAAAATATGTAGGCAACATCCACTTGCCTAGTGGATATGGAGACAACTTGGCCACCCCTTCCTTTTCTTCTATTCCCCTATCTTATTTTTGTGTGAAGTTATCACCTATTTTTTTTGGGGAAATGTCACTATCTTGTTTGTGTCACATTGATTTTATTAACATTGTGATTGACCATCATTTGCTCATTTGTCTATTCATTATGTTTTAGTTATTTATGTCCCTGTTTGTTTATTTTAAGTTCTATTGCTTTGATTTAGGTCTGTGTGTTCATTAGGTGATTCCTTGAGCACTTATTATTTAATCCATCCATATTCATATGTCAACATTGTCACCATGGTTTTTATCATTGGTGCATTATTTTCAATTGAGTATTGGATATCAGGAATCAATCCTTATGCATATTTCAACTAAGTCCTCATAGTGTTTTACCATGCTTCCTACCATCATGTGCTACAATAAAAACCAAATTTAAGAAGTCTACATAACAATGCAATGTTGATATCTCCTCGACACTAACACAAACAACAATCCCTGTCTACTCTAAATCATATCCCAAATATAGTAATTAAATAATGAAAGAATTTCAACCTTTGTTAGTTTGAATGAGCATCTCCTTATTATCAAGTTGTCCCAAATCATCTTTATCCTCTGTATCAATTTTTCATCATCATATTTTCCATCCTCAACCATAAATCTTGTTTGCCATTGTTTGGGTATAATGCTTATAACTACCTTTAGGCAAACCATTATACACAGTCCCACCTACATTCTCAGTGATTATAACCATCTTTGGGAAACTCATTGTGTTATCATATCATGTTTACCACTATTGAGGTACAATGCTTATAACTACCTTTGGGTAAACCATTTTACACTATCCCACCTACATTCTCAATGATTATAATTACCTTTCAAAAAATAATTGTGTTATCATATCATATTTTCCACTATCAAGGTATAATTCTTATAAATGTCATTGGGCAAATCATTGTACACCATCCCACTTGCATTGTCAATGATTCTACCTATATTTGGGAAAATCATTATGTTTTCATATATTTGGTCCATTCATTTCCTTCTTTCAAGGGACCATTTGTCAATCCCTTTTGCCAACCACTCCCTCGAGGGGGAACCCTATAGTTCATCCATTACCATTAAATTCATAAGCACAAAGAACATTTTTATTCTTTGAGAAGATGTTACTATTCTTACAGCTTGCAACACCTTCCCAAATAGGGGTAAACTATAGACACCTAAAAGTGGGCACTAATGGATTCATTCCTAACTTTAGATCAATTCTTACCAATCATTAAACATCTAGCCCAATAATTTCTAAATGTCTCTAATTTGGTTTCATAACATGTAATTAAATCAATTTGGCCTACAAATCAATTAAATAGAGTAAATGCTCAAATCAATTAAATCAAAACTTGGAAAATATTCAAAAGCCTAAAAGGGATTAAATAACATGAAAATCCTAATCAAATACTATTTGAATTCATCCTTGGATAATTAAATGAATTATCAAAAAGGAAAATTCAAAATCAAAGAATATATTAGGTTTTCATCTTTAACTTTTGTCAATTATCCAAAATCTAAAATATCTTAAGGCACACCTATTCCATGATAATCATGAGGTTTTGATACCTTTTAAATATACTAGAGTTAATTAATCATACCTAGGTTAGGATTTAACTCATTCTAAGTTGATTTCAAAACCTATAAATACAGGCATTTACCTCTCTATTTAGAGAGCTTGGACACAGTAATGTTATAATGTAGGATTTAGAGCATTAAGAAAATACATATTGTTATAATGCCAAAATTGAGCCCATTTAAGCCACACATGGTGCCAAGAGGATATGGAGATATCCAAGCCCCATTCATGAAGACTTCTTGAGCACAATCTGAGCAATCCAAATGAAGAGACTTCTTGGAGCATTCAAGGAATTGGTAAAGAATTGTGTAGTTCTTTTCATTTTTAATTGTGCTTTGTTCATTTGTGTTTCTTCACCATGCTTCTCCCTTTGATCTAGGCTAGATAGTGTTATGCATGTTAGTGTGTTTGTTTTCATTTTGATTTCTTTTAATTATGAAGGTAATATATGATCTAACCACCCTTCTTGGATTCCTTCATCACATAGGTTAGTGGATGCCATGGAGACCATTGGTTCATTACTTTATCTTAATGAAGAGCACAATAAATTGCTTATAGATTAAATGATGATACTAAACTATGACAAACCTAATTTTGAACTAGTCTGTGAGGTGGATGGTCTCACTTTTCCTTGGTATTATGATATTAATGCATATCTACACGATAACATAATTCCACTCAACTTAGCCCATAACCAAGGTGAATCAATTATCTAATGCACATCTGGTTACAAAATCATTGGCAACACTTTATATCAAATAGTTTATGATGGAACACTTTTACATTATTTAAATTATGAAGAATCTACCTTGGCTATTAGAGAAGTTCATGAGGAAACATGTGTTACACATTATAGTGGCATAGTCCTAGCCAATTTGATTTTGTGTAGGTTATTATTGGCCTACAATGGAATCTAATTCATGCACTTATGTTAAAAAATGCATATCTTTTCAAAATCATGGTGACCTTATACATATCTCTTCACAACCTTTGTAGCCTATTATCACACCTTAGCCATTCTCAACATGGGGGGTTATAACTCATTGTAAAAATCAATCCTAATTCATTTGATGGTTACAAACACATTATTACCATCACCAAATACTTTACCAAATGGGTTGAGGTAATGCCCCTTACATATGTTATAAAAAAAAATATCTCCAGGTTCATTTTAAACCATATTGTTTGCCAGTTCGACATCTCTTCCAATATTATTACTAATAATGGGACATCATTTAAAAATAAATAAGTTAAATGTCCTTGAAAATCCTATCACATAAATCACAAATGGTCCACTCTATACTACCAATAAGGAAATGGCCAAGATGAGGTAACAAATAAAAGCATTCTCTAAATACTTAAATGAGTTGTCAATGAAGGTGGTTGTGACTAACACACACAACTTTATCTTGCCCTCTGGGCTTACTTCAATAGAATCCATACATCCATGGGGGAAACCCCTTATTCCCTTGTCTATGATAGTTAGTCTATTTTACCCATAAAATTTGAGATTCCATCTTTGTGTATATCCCTTAAATAAATCATTGATGAAGAATCCTATCACACTTCACACCTTATTAATCTTGATCTTTTAGAAAAGAAATAACTTAATGCCTTAAACCATTTGAAAGTATACCATAATCACCTCTTCCATAGCTATGATAAAAAGATAACAACTAGGGAGTTCAAAATCAGATATCTTATTTTAAAGGACAAATAATGAAATACTAATGTGGAGAGGGAAAATAAAGGAAGATTTAAACCCAATGGGTTGGGCTTATATATCATTATTTATAAATATAGATTAGGAGCTTATAAGTTGGCCACAAAAGATGGAGAAGAGCTTGATGAACCTATGAAAATCATGCACCTTAAGAGATTATATGCATAACTTATTATACATGATATTATCTATTCTTAGGTGTCAAAAAAGTAAAAACAATCAAATAATCAAAATCAAAAAAAAAAAAAAGAGATAAACAAAAAATAATTCATCCATAAGTGAAAACTAGTTTAGTGGTGCTTTAGGAAAGTACCATGGTAAAAATAGGGTTTTTTGGTACCATACATAATCCATTATATATATTCACCCTAGTTACTTTGGGGTATCTCATTGTAGTCATACCTTATATATTCCTACATTATCCTTTGTCACTTATTTCATCACCCATTCAATAACATTCTAACTTAGGGTTTTGATCCTTATATTTATGTACTTTTGTCCTTATTCATGATAGAGGAATGTATTATATATAACCATCTTTATCACATTAATTTACACACATCTTAAACCAAAACATTCAAAATACATGCAGACAGTTACCATAAAACATGTCTACAATCTTAGCTAGCTTAAAAACACTACATCATCATTCAATCACTCACATTTCTTGGGAGGGATAGTCATGTATCCATTTATCAAGAACTTTAAATAGTTCATCAATTACCCATTTTATAATCACTTCTCGTATTAGGAGAACTACATATATCCTAATATCTACATGGGGACTTTGTCCATGGTGGATTATGTAGGTAGTGCTTATAGACATGACATCTCTAGGGTCAACTTAACCACCACCTTCATTTCTATCCATTCATCAAAAATGTGATTTTGTGTTTTCAAATATTATCTCCTATCCTTGTCATTACTTCAAAATTCCTCATTGATCATTCCATATTATGACATTAGCTATCAAAGGTGACAACCCTTGCCTAGGATGTTAAGTTCAGGGTTTTGTGTCCTTGTTAGGTGTTGATTATTTTTTTGTGTTCTTGTGTTCTCTCCTATGTTTTTTCATCATTGTGGTACCCTTGTATTTTTAGTCTTTTTATCTCTTCCTTAACTATTTTTGGTTAGCCTTTTCCATCCCTTAATGAGCCATTTTTGGTTATTTTCTTTAAATCTTTTTGCCTTAACCATATTTGGTTATTTACTTCAAATCTTGCTGTGGTTTCTCATTATTTATATTTTTAGTCATACTTTATTTTTATTTATGAGAGATTTTTATTTTAATTTTTCATTATTCTTGCAATTATTATTATCAAAATCATGTTTTTATATTACCATATAGCATTATTATGATTTCATGATGCACTATGTATTATAAAATTTGACCTTTGCCATGTTTTAAATTGTTTGTTTGTTTTTGTGTGTGTGTGTGTGTGTGTGTGTGTGTGTGTGAATATTATTTTGTGTATTCCCTTACAATGTGGTCCTAAATTTTCCATATCATGATGCACTTCATTTTGAACAAATTATTCTTGTAAGTCCATATGCATACAATACAAAACATTCATCATGATTATTTTATATCATTGGTGATTTTTTATTTACACTAAATTAAAATTTATGTTGCTCAAAACTTATTTTCCTATTTTATGTTGGAACTCCAATGTAAAACATAACTAAACATAGGGAAAATATATAACAATTCATGCATCCATAAAAATCATTAATTACATTTTGTTTATATATACCATAAGAAAAACTAAAAAATATTAACATGTGATATTATGAATAACAAAGCAGGAAAGTAATTACCATACCATGTCTATCCATCTACACTATAGTCCGTACATAATATAAATAAATAAATTCCATATTGCTCATAAGTCCATCCAATAAATAACACAAGTTTCACATCTAACATAAATCATGTATATATATATATATATTAAATGTGTATATACAAATGATACATCTCAAAAATATATATGCATCAATACATCATTATTAAGGCATATCAAGTCTCTCCCTCATCCTTAGATGGGGTATCTATAGTAAGACTAGGATCATAATGATGTGGTGTACTCCTAATAAGACCTATGAACCACTATGATCCCTTCCCCACAAACCTCTCTAACTCTATTGGTTGTATTGACTCCTTAACATTAATCTCTTAGTCAAGTACTCCTTGTATGAAGGTGCTCATTGTGCTTTTGGTATAGCCTCCTCATATAAATTTCTATAATATTTGGCCTTATCCATAGCCTATATAATCTTATCCAAGGTCATAATCTATCCCTATCTTACTAATAGAACCCTCACCTTAACTAACACCATCTGTGTAGTATGTATCTCATACTTGTATCATTGTATCAATTCTATGTCATCAGGTGTTCATGTTTCTACATCCTATGTCACTAATCCACATGTTAATACCACCCCACTTCTACATAATATCTCTATCTCTACCTAGAGTCAATATGCATTTTATCTCTATAAATTTGAATGCCAGTTGTGAATCTCAACTATCTATCTCCCCCTTTAGTCTACCCACCTATTTATGTAATCCTGTTATCTCCCCATCCCATGCTCTAATATCATTGAATAGTCTATTAATTAGTGTCTATTCCTCTTGTGATCTACCTAGACCTGATGGCCAAGCTCTATCTCCACTATCTATATGTTTATATATAATGGGTCTCATCTCTATATCTCTACCATCCCACTCCCCATCACTATCAAGGATAACCAAAGGCATCTCTCATCTTCCAATAAGTTCCTCTATCACAAATCTCATCTCTATATCCTCACCTACATCCAAATTTATAATATTTTCATCTTGTAGATATGTCACCTCGAAATCCTCTACATGGGCCTCATCTATACTAAATTCCCTCTAGCAATCTCTTTATCCCTGTGTCCTTCCTCTTTATCCTATAATAACCCTCATGATCCTTGCTCCCAATCCTGTATCTTATGGCTATCTAACTAAGGTGGTTATCAATATCTATATCCAAGTGTATGGAGGAATATATGATACTATGAGTCTCATCAATCACCATCTAGGCCACCACTCTACATATCCATCCACTAACCCTACATTAATAACATTCCTCCTATCTTCCTAAGTCATTGTCTGAATGTGTGTCTAACTATTCTTAGTAATCTTTGGATTAAGAGCCATACCCCATTGCGCTCTCTTTGTGATGGATCATGAAAACATGTGTGGCCTTAATGTAATATGATACCTTATACCAAACTATCTCATAACCTTGTCAAGATGATATCTCTCAATGATATAGTCACGACCACCCATGATGTAGCACTATGTCATCATATAGCCTATGTGTAGTCCATCTTGTGCCCACTAGAATTCTATCTCTAGATATTGCCTCTAGGTGATCTAATCCTCACCCACCTCATCCAAGGCTCTCTTATAAAACTTTAGATCTCCTATGTGTAGCCTCCATGTACCTATGATCACATATCATCCATACATAATTAGATCATCCTCTATTTTGGTAAACATGTGCCCAACTGATTATTCCACTACAATATGCTTCCAATGCCACACTTGTAATAGTGTAGGACATATATCACTCCCACATGAATATATTTCATGATGTAAATCCATGTATAAGTGTGCAAGTACACATGGTACCCATATGAACTTTTTTCCCATCTTCATCATATCACTAATAACATCTAATAAACCAATAAGACACAATATACCACTCTTATTAGGTAATATGATGTCACTAACAATAGACATGAGCATAATAGTCTATGAATATATTCCTAAGGCCATACATATATTTATATCAATGTTGCCTATCATAACCAGAATCAAGTCCTCACCAAAAATCCTATAGAGCATAGTCTCACGTGGGCCATATCCTTAGTATACTCATGTCTCCCATATTGGTATCCCAAAGATTTACCATATTTCCTTCAATGTCATAGTCATATCTCATGTTGGTAGTGTTAACATAGTGGATTGCACCCTAGACAGGAGGCCGAGCTCCTACCTTCCACACACAATAATGGAAACTCCTCTCTCAACTGTGGGACTAACAAAGCTGGGGGGGAGAGTCTCTAGATAAGGGCTAGCTTCCTCTGATGTATCTTTTAGGTCCTAGACTTCCTACTGCTAACAAATAAATGAAAAAGGGGGGAATGAAAAGGGAGAAGGATGATGAAAATAGAACCTAAACCTAAGCTAAAAAGGTGATACACCAAAAAAGTGTTGATCCACTCAGGCCTGGACATACACTTTTCACCAAGAAGAAGCTGTCATACACTTCATTTGATGTGGAGAACTCTTCTATATCAGTGAGTCAGGGGTCCACAGATATATAGGGAGGAAGAACTACTAAAGGTGTTCTGAGACACACTTCTACAGCCTATTCACATGTGCTTATATTCCTACTGTTGACACTTCTAGCAAATTTGTAGAAGAAGAAACTTCACAATGAACTAGACATGATGGAATCATTTTGTGAAAGCATAAAATAAAATGACTTAACACAAAAAGAAAACATAGACATATGCGTGAGTGTAAGTTCAAATGGAGGTAAAAAATTATTGAGTCTTGATTCAAGGTAAAATTCGGTAGAGTTCTGCCTTACAAGCCTGAGAGATTTTTGGGGTAGAGCTTTGCCTTATGGGCTAAAAGAATGGATCCTTCTCCAAATGAGAAGTTTACAATATATAGAAAAAGGAGAAGAAGTAAAGGTGCTGCTTTGGAAAAGACTTTGGCACTCTTTGACAAGTTGGCCCATGTCTGTTGAGAGCATTGGGAAGAGGAAGTCACTATTGCTGATGTCATTCTTCTAGAAGAGGCCTGCTAGAACCATGCTATGTAATCCCCAATTTTGACTTTGGCATTCAAACATTAATGTGAACACATGGGCCACACCTTTTTTCTATAGACAAGACTGCTCCTTCTAGATACTCATGTGGTTTGTCTGCTTATAAATGCAAAGTGGAGAAAATAGGGCATGTCACTTACTGTTTTCATCATTTGATGACCACTTGGCAAGCATTGTTCCAACTATAGGAATAAATCCTTGAGTTGACACCTCTCTTTGCCACCTGGACTGTTTATCTATTTCTACACTTTATCTCTTCTTGGTTTTGTCTCTTTTTGGTTCCTTCAGCCCTCAAGGCTATCTTCTTGGCAAGTCACTGAGTTCAGTGTGCTCTTCTTTAAGATTTTCAAATCAATGGCTATTTCACAAGCCTTAAATTTGATGTCTCTGCATCTGTCACCGCATTTGAACTTCCAACGGCTAGTTCACTATTCTTGATTTTGATGTCTTCAGGCCCGTCACTCCTTGGAATTTATTTAGCCTTTTCCTTTCTTTTAGCTTCTTATTTCTTCCCTTTCCTTTAGGCTTCTTGCTTTGGACCCTCCCGAAGGGAAGGTGACCCTTCAACTTTGGATAAGTTCCCTTCATTTAGCAGTCGAGAGTTCCCCGTAAGGGCACCTGCCCTTCAAGGTCCTTCGGTGGCTTTTTCTCTTCAGCTAATTTCCCATGGACATTTTCCCGTAGACATTTTACCCACAGATAATTCCCCGTGGACATTTACCCATGGACAAAAAGTTTGCAAAAATTGTCTTTGACCACTTTGCTTGACCTTCAGGGTTTTCTTTTGGGATTTTCTCCTACGGCTATTTTTCCTCTAAATTTCTTTAGACTTTTTATCTGAAGGAATTCCTTCAGACAAAAAGTTTGAAAGAAATCATTCTATGCCTTAATCTTTCATAGCCCTTCCAAAATTCCTTCAGACTTTTTGTTCGAAGGAATTCCTTCAGACAAAAAGTCTGAAGGATTTCTTCCTTTGCTTCTTTGACTGACTTTGAAAAGTGACCTTTGAAAACATTGGAAATGACCCTTCCTAAGGGTACTTCCTTTCCATTAAACAAATTTCTGAAGGAAACTTACTTTTTTGGCTTTTCTCTATGGTCTCTTTGAAAGTGTTCCCTGCCCTCTGCATGGGCACTTGAGTCCTGAATTGCCCTCCATGAGGGCACCTGAAATGGTCCATTTTGTGCCTAAGTGTTAGGAACTCATCTCTGCCTGCAGAGTTCATAAAAATGGACCTACAGAGTCCATAGAAAAAATCCCTATAGAGTCCATAGAAAACCTATAGAGTCTGTAGAAATTTCCAGACTTGTGAAAAATCAAGAAATGAAACTAGCTAAGAATAGCAGGGAAAGAAGGGGACCAATTTTTGGCTTGTTGGACCAAAAATGGTCAACATGTTGGTGAAATGTATTCATCTCACTATGCCATATCTCAACTAACATAGTCAACAATTCCCTATCAACTCAAATATGTGGCATATAAGCAATGTAAGATAATCTTATCACCTCCATCACCTTGAACTCATACTCTATAAACCTTCAAATATGGGCTAATGCTCTCAGCCTTCACTCCTATGTTGCTAATATTGGTAATACCTCACATAAAAAACATTATACACACATTAACACCATGTTAGTCCTATAAATCACATCCTCGCATATTCATTAATTTCATTATTATTCTAAATCTACCCTAATTATATGTCTATTTATTTGCTAAATAAACCCCTTATTTAAACCCTAATGATTTCATTATCCATATCAATGATTTTGCTACCCTTTTCATTAATTTCACAACTCTAGTCATCGATTTCATAATTTTGACAATTTTGCTCTCTGCCTTGATGATTTCACTATCCATTAGACAATTTTCACAACTTTATATTGTAATTTTGAAATCCCCCTAACTTGATTCCTTTTTACAAATTTGATACTGAGATTAATAGTTTTGATACTCAATTTAGGGTTTTTGATACTCTATATAAAAAATTCACAAATCTCCTATTCCATTTTTGACTAACAATTTCACAACCCTAGTTTACAATTTCACAACCCTAGTTTATGATTTCACTACCCTATATCATGATTTCATAATTATACTTGACTATTTTGTAACTTTTGATGATAAAATCATAAATGTGATAATTGAAAATTCATTCCAACTAACTTTAAACTATAATAAATGATTCTAAATAAAAAGTTTAACCTTTTAAATTGTATTTATCAAAGCCCCACTCCTCTCAGGTCTCTAATGTACCCTCATGCACTCATTTTGATGTTGGTGAAGTGGGATACAGTCCATTTTTCTCCATGAACTTAGAGCATAAATCACACAATCACAATTTCACACCAATCACTCTAGACATCCTAATTTCATAAATAAATTGATAAATTCCCCCTCTTTCCATTTATAACCCCCCCTAATTCAAATATTTTCAATGCAAATCCTCATTTTCATAATTTACATCTATTTTTAGTCAAATTTATTGCCAAACTTAATCCAAATGCTAGCAATATTTATTTCATAATTATACATATCTATTTGTAAATATTAAAATCCAATTAGAATAAGTAGCTTTTTCACTTTCATACCCACAACTTTCCATCATTAGGATATATCATTCCCACATCTGCTTGTGTGACCCCTTAGTTTAATCACTTTTCTAAGTTGGCAATCTTAAAGTGGGAAATATTCTTTCTCTAATCATTTCTCTAGTTTTACTTTAGGGGCAACTTATTTACATGTGCCTTGATTATTTATGTATGATATTGGTTATATTAATTTTATTTATAGATGGTTTTCATCACTTTATCCTTTTCCCTCTTTCATTCATTTCAAACATTCCTCCACTTTCCTATACAAACACTTGAGGGGGTATCATCCTACTCATTTTCATTCATCTGGGGTAACTTTTTATTCACAATCATCAACACTCTACTTTTTATAATTTTCATTGAAATGGTAGGCTTCACAATACTATTTCAAAGAGGGGAAAATCATAGACCCCTACATTTCATTTAGTATCGAAATACACTTTGACATATTAACTCTTATTCTCCTTTAAATTTGAATTAAAATTCATGTCATCTCCCTCCAAATTTAAATAATTGAGTAATTACTAATTAATAAACTATGAACACTTTCAATATAAATTTAATTAATAAATATGGTTTTTCCATCTCACCTCCACCTTTATCTCCCTAACATGTTGACTCACCTAAATGATCCCTTAACTTCCTCAACTACCCTATGGATCACCCATTGACTTGTCAAACAAATTTTCCTATTATTCATGGATGAGGACTCATTTTCCAATACTGATTATTTGGATAATTTGAAAAATTCAAATAATCCTCCACCATTCAATCTATCCCCCTACATGCTAAAACATATAAATAGGCATACAAGCCATCACTTTCATTCATCTACCTTCAAGATAACTAAGTGCTATCAAATCTCCAAGTGAATCCAAAATGAATTAAATCCACCATGATTGAATTTACTTATCAAAACAATAACAATTCCCAATTTACATTGGAGAAAAGATTGAGCATCCACATTACACATAAAGAGAAAATCTACCATTGATCACACAATGGAGAAGGTGAGAAACTTTACATGTGTTTATAATTATTTATTTTACTAGTTTATTTTCTTCATTTATTGGTTCTCTATCTTGATAGTGTTTAATTTTATATTAGGATTAAGATCATTTAGTTTCTTAATTTATTTTCATCTAGATTTACTTTATACAAACAATAAAGCCAACATGATATCTATTTGTCACATACATACAAACATGAAGTTTTGTGTTCATATTTAATCACTAACCTTTATTAGAATTAATAGGTTGTCTCATCACATGAAAACATCATAGAGGTAGGATATATGAGGACTATAGTAATTAGACCAAAATAAAGGATGAAGTAGTAAAACTCACAGTAATCACTTGGTGTGCCATTTACTAATTTTAACCCTATGTATACTACTTAGCCTACCTTTTGGGTTTTCAACTAAGTAGTGTATCAAATTAATACTCTAGTGGGTTTTCAATAGACTAACTCAAATTATCCTAATAAAACATACACTACCAAAATTGGAGAACAAAACATCAAAATTTGGGCTGTGTAGTACCTAATTAACAAGTGGTGGCTTAGGTGAAGTGGTTGAATATGAAGCATCATGTAATAAAGGATAAGAGTTTTTGAAAATAATTTAGGATGCACTCTTTTTCTATTGAATAATGGAATGGATTTCACTTGGAGGAATTAATTTTGGTGAGTTCACCAAAGGTGTAATTATACTATCAAAAGTATCTAAGTTGACCTTGTAAGCTTGCCAATCAAGCACAAACTCCTAAATATGTCACATCATACCTCACAACCATCCTTGTGAAATAAGATGATACTATATGTCATCATTTATATTTAATAGTAGGGCATCATGACTTTGGTGAGCCATTGAGTAATATCCTATTAGATATCGATTAACTTATCATCATGTTGTTTCACTTGAACTATAATCAATGTGCTTCACAACAAATAGTTTTTCCATGTCTAAAGATTTGACATGATTAATTTTCATGTGCTAATAGAATCTTGTAAAACAACATCCATCTCCTCAAACATTGTGGATAGATTGAGCATAGTGACCTTGGCTTTTCTTGCCTCCACAAAATCAATGCGTTCACCTCCTTAAATGGTGTCAAGTTGTTATTTCCAATCAAGAAACTGATGGGCCACTTGAGTCACTTAGACTGAGAAAACATTCAAAACTTGATGATATAATTTAATAATTTCAAAGATAACCTTGATCTCTACTTTGATGGATTTATCCTGCATCATGATTTGGTGGACCTTATGAACGTCTTGCCAAACTTGGACCAGCTATGTAAGGAGAAGAAGCAACTATTAATGGTTTGAAAGAACTTGGTTTCCAATGACCTATGCACATAATATGGGACATGAATTCTTAATAATCACATTAGAATTTTGAATGTTTTTCATCAATGTTGCATTGTCCATCTACAACCTTCCCATTTTTTATTCTAATGGAGTGGCCTTCTATGCTATTAATTCATGGAATGCACTGGCTCTTTTGATCTATTTGGCCAATTATAACTATGACACATCTAAAGAAGCCTTAGTGGTAGGTGGTGAAAGTGATAATTATGTATAAAATGTGGTTGTAAATGCCTATCATAATGGTATGATTATAATGAAAATATAGTGCACTGAGAAGAGGGAGTAGGGACATCCCAAAGCTAAATATTTTTGAGTTACTATTCTATGCGATTATCTTGGGGCTTCATAGCACTAGGATATTGTTGATCCCTTTCTTGTGTATTCCCCACTATATTTTATTTCATTATACCATCATCAGATACCTTCTATGCTATTTTGGTCTCATCTAGCTTTAGATTCTCATCGGTGTTCTCCATCGATGCATTTTATGGTTGTTTCCCCTTGACATGTGTTTGGCTCTTGACCTCTTCCTCTATGATTTAATTATTTTTCTCTTCATCATCAACTAACTTCACCTTCTTAGTGTCATCAATAGAGGTTTGATATACAACTATGGTTTTTACACCTTTTATACTCTATACCTCAGTTTATTCATCTTGTATTTGTGGATTGGCCTCCTATGTTCTCATACACACTTTCGATGTGTCAGTGGTCGAGACTATATCCTTAACCACTATCTTTCCCTATGCATCAGCCTCCTTAGGTTTCTAAATTTATTATGAATTGTCCACCTATTTTAGATCCTTAAATTCATTAGTTGGGTTTTGGACTATGGCCTATTACTATTATGGGTCAACTTCTACCTTCTTGTGAGCCTCCTCCTTCAGTTGCATTTTATGCTTGATGCTTACTATGCATGTTGTAGCCCTTTATGCCTCTTCATGGGTGGCATATTGTTCCTATATAGTTTGTTACACCACCTTTATTTCCTTAGTATTAGCTATGGTATCATCTTTATATGAGTGAAAAGCTATGCCCTGTACTATTTTTTTAAAGATAGAGGTTTTCATCATACTCCTAGTAACCAACTTGTGTTTGGTTAGTTACATAATCATAACTTATAATTATTGTTCCTCCTTTGTTGTAGGTTATTAAAACTCAACTTACATTAGATACTATTGTGTAGACTAATTGCCTAGTGATTACCAGATTCACTAATTTGATTAAACATTAATTGTTAAGCTAGGGTGCGTAAGCTTTTCAAGATTGTCAACACTATATATGCATTTCTAATTCAGAAATCAACCTAATTTTCTAGTTGTAGTATAATGAGTTATGCTGAATTTACCATATATATATATATATTATGAAATTTATATGATATAATTATAGAACTATTCCACACTTATGTACCATACATGCATCTCACTTATATAATCAAACTTTAGTAAAATCAACTTACACAATACACTAATAATTAAAGAGGGTCAGGATCTTCATAGCATCTCATTTTGAGGGGACCATTCCTCATTCAAAACTAAGCTCCAATCCCTCTCTAAGAGAATTCACAAACTTTTTACAAATTCAACTTTCTTATTACTCAATTATGAATACAAATGCTATAGTTCAAAAAATTCTACTATTATTTATTCAAAATTATCTAACTCCTACTCTGATCTAGCTTCTACCTTTAAATATAAAAGGTAGTTTATTGACTGTTAACCAAAAACACCAAACTAGGAAAAAATACAAATACTTAGAAACTACCCTAGTCAACCTTCAAGTGGTTAGTAAATGAAGTTACTTATTTTAGGTTTGACTGGGTTAGAGACAAGGTATACTATTTTATTGTTTTATTTCCTTTCATCTTTTCTCATTATCCTTGTCTTTACCATCTTTGGAAGCACATCTAATGCCTTCTTTCATGTAGGGAATCCATATAACAACTAAGATTCTTCCCAATCATTCATTTGGTTTTCCAAGATAGCTAGATGTGTCTACAACATTTCCTCAATAATTTATAATCTATAACCATTCTTCTTTTTGACACTATGGGTTTCTTCCCCTTGGTTTTCATTTTCCTTATAGGAGGGGTGACTGATGGAGTTTATGTTTCTTGTGCATTAGTTGATAGGGGAATTTATTCTTATCTAGCAAGAGATATTGTGGAGGAATCAACCTGAGGTGAGGATATAATGGGAGAAGGAACATGCTATTGTGGGCTTTCCTCCTCTATATCAGGAGATAAGACTAGTATTTTAATCTTCTTTTTTCTTGCAACAGTCTCACATGGAACTTCATTGGCTACAAGTTGAACAATAGCCATGTGCCATCAACATATTCCTAAATAGTTTTTTAGGGTTGCTCCTCAAGGGATTCCCTCTAATCAGTGCCTCTTCTTGTTGGGGTGTAATATTTTCTAAGGACAAAAATAACTCCCAAGTGAGGTTAGGTCTGATAGAAGCTAATCCTTGTTTAATTATGAGCCATATGAGGTAGTGGTGAGATAGGGATATTTTAGTTCCTTTTTGATATTCTTTGGAAAATCTTTTCAAGATATTACATAAGAAATTGGGAACATTAATGACTCTATTATGTCTTAAATGATTTTAAAATTTAAACTAAAGAGTGTAAATGAGTGAATAACTCCTCTCAAGGTCATGTGACTAATAATATACGATGCTATATCTCTCTATTCTATAGGTAGACTAAGTCTTTCTACTCCTTTCTTAATACCAATCTTTCATTTGCCTAGCAAAACTGCTACCTGGCCTCTTGGCCATTGGGTCTATCCCACCAATTTAACACATGCTTGGTAGCCCAGTTACTTATCTCACCAAGACATCAGTAACCAAAAATGTGATGCCACATACAGTGGCTTGGTTTTCTTCAAAATAACCTACAAATGCCTTAGCAAGAGGCTTTGAAAAATGTTGTAAGCATTCAAAATACATAGTTTAACCAGCTCTATGGAAGACATCCCAACTAGCTTGGTCTCCCCATACATGATTATGGTTTGAGGGATCTCTCTGCATGACTAACCCTCCCATTTTAAATTCTTTTTTAGTCCCTTCAACTAATAGTTAGCTACACACTCTTTGGACTTATGGAAATCTACTTGTAGCATGTTTGTTCTAATATGACAAATATGGGGTTTGCAGATTGTAGGGTTTGGCTCAATAATGGTAGATGTCAGGTTATAGGTTATAAATTATGGCATCTCAAAGGTTCCTATGGTATGTGAGGTTTAACCCGTAAAATTATCCCCCCACTTGAGCTATCAAGTGTCCTCAAGTGATGTGGACTTTTAATTATGGCATTTTAGATGTGACACCTAAGAAGTCACACATGTGTTGGCATATAAATATTTACATGCAAATGATTAATGGGTGCAATTATTGGGTTGGAAGTTAGAACTAGAGTGAAGTAGACCCTTTGTGAAGTGATTGGGAGATCATCGATGGTTAGGAATAATGATGCCTATAGCTCACATGCATGTGATGTAAGATAGTTTGCATGGAATAAGGGTCTAAGACTTGGAGGATAAATGATTTATATCATACCATAAAGTGGAAATTGAAAAGTTGAGTGATCTAAGTGATATATTAGAAGATCTTGAGAAGGTAGCTGAGGTAATTACTATCTAGTGACCTTCATCTAGATGAACCAACTGATATGAGTCTAGATGCTACTTATGCCCTAGAGGTTTTTTACCCAGGGCTTAGCTATAGTAATCAGTAGGGTCTTCAACATGTAACGTATGTACCAAAGAAATATGAGATCTCACTAGTCAACATAGTGAGATGATCTTCATAAAATGAATAGAATTGGAAATGAATCATGAGTGTCCCTATATGCAAAAATTATAGTCTACAATATTTCCACATGGAAAGGGAAGTTGTATTATTTGTTGTGGCTCTATAGCTTGGTATTTAGGGGTAGTTTTAGGTAATAGATATGATATTTGTTGTCTTAATCTTCCTTCATTATTTTATGAGGTTGTCTGATGACTTTTATGCAATGCCCAAAAGCTAATAGCTAAGCCATCAGTGAGAGATGTAGGAGGATCTATCTTATATGCTATGTAGAAATGTGAGAACAGGCATGAGAGGGTACCTATAGTAGCTATAGAAGTGCCTATATTAAGTTGAAAAGTGATGACCAATTATGTAAAAGGTGCTCGTAGCAGCTTAAAAAATGTTTGTAGCAATTAGGGAAAACCTATGTGAATAATTGGGATTTGAGGGATTGCCTTATCTCTGCTTCCTTTTTTACATTCCCTTCTTTATTTATTTATTTTACCCCTAAATAGCTAGTAATCTAGTTTTCTAATTAGGCCCTTTTTATAGATTTGGGTAGCCAATAGGCTAGTTTTCTACCTAGAACCTGCCAATAGTGCCTAAAAATGGGTTTTCATTGTTGGATTTTTTTTTACTCTAACTACTATTTTTAGTAGAATGTTTATTTAGGGTCCTAACTAAGTCACCTAGAAATGTGACTTGGCAAGGACTAGGTGAAGGTCTCATTCATCATACTAGAGGAGGGAAACAATTAACTCCTCTCCTTCTTCATCTAAGTGTGGACTGGTGCTCTCATTGTCTGGTGAGGCAAAATGCCTATCTAGGACATCATTGTATCCATCTTGTAACTATTGGCATATGTGACTGGTAAATTATTCTTGAATAAGTGGATTTTTGTACAACTTGAGTTTGTGGCCATTAACCAACAAATAGAATCTTAATGGATCAATGGTTTGGAGTTGAACTACTCCATTGTCAAAAATATGATCAATCTCAAAAGGACCAAACCATCTTGTCTAGAGTTTACCCTTTTGGTCCTTGTATTTGGAGTAAAAAAGAAGGGCCCAAAATTTGAAATTGAATTGCTTGGTCTTAATGTGCCTATCTGCCATCCAATTTGTTACTGCTAGAAAAGTTCTATGTTCTATAATGTCTATTATCTATATTCATCTAAGGCATTCAACTACATAAGCCTTTCTTTCTGGGCTTCAAATATATCCATCCCAAGTTCTAGTGATATTCATAAGGTCTTGTGCTCAAATTCAATGGGAAAGATAGGTTTCTTTCCATAAAGCAACTCATATGGAGTGAAGCATGTAGTGGTCTTGTAGTGGTCTTCCATGTGATTTTGTAATCCCACACAATTTTAAGAAGCCTAGCCTCCCAGTCCTTACGAGATAGACTAACAATCTTTGTCATAATATTTTCTAACTCCTTGTTGGTGACTTTCACCTATCCACTAGACTATAGATGATATGGAGCTGATTTCTTATGCGTAATCTCATATTACTAAACTAAGGTAGTAATTAAATTACAGTGAATTAGGGTCCCTGATTAGTGACCATTTCACATGGCACACCATATCTAGTAAATATTTCTTCATAGAGGAAAGTTTCCACCTTCTCATCCCTAGCATGTGTAAGAGCCTTGACTTCCACCCATTTAATGACATAGTTAGTACATACAAAGATGTACTCTTTATTTCTAAATTTTGGATTAAAAGGTATTACAAAGTCTAGGACCCACTTTTCAAATGGTTCAAGCACCATATGGGGCTATAAAGGCATTTCATCTAAACATATGGGTCTCCCCATATGTTGACATTTATCACAATGTCTAGATATCTTATTTCATCTTTATGGAGTGAGGGCCAATAGTATCCTGTATTCAAAATTTTGACTATTGCATGCTTGGCTAAAATGTGTCCTCCATAGGGTTCATCATGGCGAGCTTTAAGGGTATCTAAAATTTCATCTTATTTGAGACATATTTTGATGATAGAGTCAAGCCTAATATATAAAATGAATCTAGACAACCATGAGTATCTGACACTTTTATAAATCAATGTTCTCCTTTATTTGGGGAGGAAGTGTTATGGAAGTAACCTTGCTATAAGGTAGTTAGCAATATCAACATACCGAGGTATGGTAAGGGTGAGATAGAATAGGTGCTCATTTGGAAATGAGTCATCCACTATGGTATCCTCTTCAAGGGTTTGAAGGTGTGATAAAAATTAGCCACTACATTATGTTTGTACTTATCTATAATGGTGATATGAAATTCATATAATAAGAGCAACCATCTTATCACTCTGGCTAAAATATCTATTTTGTTCATAAGGTATTGAATGGTTTCATGGTATATATGAACAAAGACCTAATACCCTATGATTCAATGACATAACTTGTTGATAACATAAACTACCACTAAGAACTCTTTTTTAGTAACTATGTAATTTAATTCTACTGTCTATAGGTTTTTACTTATAAAATAGATGGCATAATTGAGTGCTTCCTATTTTTTTTCAACGATAGCTTCGAGGGTAGTATCTAAATAATTTATGTGAATGTGGGAGGGAATATTATAATTAGGATCACATAGAATAGGGGTGGTGGTCAATAATTCCTTTAATTGTTTGAAGGTTTTACCACAAGTAGAAGTCCAAAGAAATTCAACATCTTTAGCTAGAAGGATGAATAATAGTGTTGCTACATTACTAAAATTATTGATGAATCTCTTATAGTAACTAGCATGTCCTAAAAAACTCCTAACATCTTTCTATTTTTGAGGAATAGGCAAGTTTTTGATGGTGCTAATTTTTACAGAGTCAACATTAATTCCTATAGTAGATATGTGGTAGCCTAAGACAATACCTTCTTCCATAAACATGTAGCATTTCTTGTGGCTGAGAGATAGATGTTGCTCCTGATAGTGTTGCAACACTTTTTATAGGTTTTTTAGGCATTCATCAAATGTCTCTCCATAGATAGTGAAGTCATCCATATAGATTTATACACATTCATTGGCCATATCTACAAAGATACTCATGACAACCCTCTGGAATGTGGCTGGACTATTACATAACCCAAAGGGTAATACAACATAAGCATAAGTATCCTAGGGAAAAGTAAAGGTGGTATTTTCTTGGTCCTTAAGATCAATTCTAATTTGGTTATAACCATTGAAACCATCCAAAAAGGTAAAATATTTCCTCCTTGCTAGTGTGTCCAACACTTAGGCAATGAAGGGTACAGGAAAGTGATCCTTCTTGGTTGCTATGTTGAGTTCCTTGTAATCAATTCATACACACCATTCTCCATTTTTATTTGGTATAATTACTAAAGGTGACACCCATTCACTATCAGAGATAGGGTATATAAATCTAATAGTCAAAAGTTTTTGTAATTCCCTTTTGACTATTTTTTGAAGAGCTGGATTCATCCTACATTGTGGTTGTCTAATTGGTTGGCAATCTTCTTTGATGTAAATATGATGTGTGCATGTTTTTTGGCCAATTTATTATATATCTCCATAATCCCATGTAAAACCATGTTGGTTGGCATGCAACATGCTAACTAGGTACATTTCCTCATTTAACTCCAACTTGTTATTCATAAGAAATGTTTTCCCTAGAGAAATTTCAATTTCTTATTAGATTACTTTCATTATTTCCATATTAATAATGGATCTGGTTTGGCTAAAACTATGAGGTAACAACTAGTGGAATATTTTCTATACAGATGCATCATAATTATCCAATTCTTAGAAACTATAAAATGGGAACTCAACACATTGCAAGTGGTTGAGATATATAGGAGTCTGGTAATTATGCTAAAGAACATTAGAGAAAATGGCATCTTCCTTCTGATCAACCAATCTACATGCATGGTCTATTGTAAATACAAGAATCAAGGAAGGCTAATTTTCCTCATTTTCTTCAGCCCATAATGTAGTCTTTGGTGTAAAAATTGGCTATGATGGGGGATAAGAACCAATTCATTAGTGTGGTAGCCATTGAATATCATCATGTTACCTATTCTATAGCTAATGAAGGCATCAACTGTGGCAAGCCAAGTTCATCCTAAGATAAGGGGGTATCCACCCAAATTAAACTTAGGTTGTAGCACAATGAAATCTAGAGGATACTCCTAGGAATTAATAATGATGACAATATCTTCAATGTTTCCCTCTAGTCTAACTATAAAACTATTAGCCATTTATAGTAGTGTAGATGTGAGATGAATATTATTCAACTATAGTTTGTGCATATTTTTGGTTGTCATTACATTTATTTCAACTCTTAAGTTGATCAATATGTTGGATAATTATTGGTCATGGATCTAGACTTTTACTATTGGGAATTTAGGATCTAAATAATTACTTGGTAGGGTGTTCCCTAGCATGATATCTGCTAGTTGGAAAATCACATACACAATATTGGGATCTTTTTTCTTCCTTCCTAATTTCTATAGACAAAGGTCTCTAATAGCTTTGGAATATATGGGTACATCTTTGATGGCCTAGAATAGAGGGATTTTGATGCAAAGGTTCTTAATCTATCCCATGAAATCAAACTCATATTTAATTGTATGGTTTTGAAGGCTGAGACATTCTAGAAATAGGGGTGCTATTTCATCAACAACTTTATTTTTTGGTTCAAAGAGTTCTCGAGGTGATGGAGGTGGGTTATCATGTTTTTCTAGGGTTTCATCATCTAACTCCCTTATTATGGGTGGTGCTGGTGGTGGTAGAACTTTCCATAAATGAAGGTGAGCTTCATTGATGCTCACTATGTATGCTAGGTACTAAACATGCTCATTAATAAATGTGGATTACACCAACTTATTTGTAAGATTTTGTACAAGTTAGTTAGGTATATGGTTAGGGTTGGGTGCAGATTGTATATTGGGCATAGGAGTAGGAGGTTGTCATTGCTATTATGGAGGACATCCTCTTGGAGAGATTACCCATGGCTAGTTAGGTCTTTAGGGTTGTTGACACTAGTTTGTGAAGGGTGGGCCTTGGGGTGGTTGCCAATATTATATCTAAGATGGGGTTACATTTTATGGAGGATACCAAGAGGTGGTGGGGTAGCTTTTTTGAGGTGGCTACCAGCTAGAATTAGGAGGGGCAATTTCATCTAAGGACTAGTATAATTAGGAGTAGTATTTGCAAATTATGAATTAAAGGAGGTATAATTTACAAAAGGTGGATTTTGTCCCATACCTTGATAAGGTGGTCATTGAACCCATGGTTTTTTTGTGCAACATAGAAAACATGGTCACTATATCCTCCTATAGTATGTATCTCTACTATTTATGGTTCTTCAACTATGATGTGAGATACTTTAGCCTAAACCTCATGATATCTACAATCAATCTTCTTCTTATAGTCTAGATAGTAAATGGTTAAGGCTTGATCCAAAGGTTCTTACTTTTATATTGAGTGCATGATATCCAGTTGGGTTTCCAAATGGCTAATGATATCCTATTTCATGTCCTATAATTGGTTACTAACCTTAGTTTTTGATAGGCCATTTACAACCACCAATGGATGCTTACTTCTCTTGACTTTGTTTATGGCAGATTTAGAATAATTCTTGCTCAACTCTTTGATATCTGAGATTGGTAGGCGAGAAATATATATTCCATTCATTAGGTCCAAGGCTTCTAGACAATATTCTTTGATTCCTTTTAGGAATATGAGTTTTAAATGTTCTTCTCCAAGTTTACTTTGCTTAAATTTTTGTACACTGAACATGAATCGTTCATCATAATCCTCCAAGGATTCATCCCCCTCCCGAGTCATCCTAAAGATGTCATTTCTTCCATAACTTCTTCCTCTTCCATATCCCTTATATTTAGCCAAAAATTTATTTTTCATGTCCTCCCAAGTGTAGACTAAATTACTACCTAATCCTATAAACTAGTGAAGTATTTAGTCTTTGAGAGTAGCTAGAAAAAGTTTCAATGTTTGTGTATCTTGCTTATAGTCATAGCTTCTACAGAGGATATAAAATTGAAACAAGAATGTGTTCATGTCTTTTGATAATGTACCTCTGAAATTGGGCAAGGCTGAGGGTGGGATGTTTTTCATTTATGTTATGTTTATTGCATCTAGAATAGCAAATTCAAAATTAACTATGTTTGGAGTCCCATTTTCCTCCATAAAGTCTCCTTCTCTACTCATGATGGCTCTTCTTGTGATATGGATACCAAAGGTACTCAAGATCTCATCCTCAAACTCTATGTCAATCCCTTAGTTACCATGATAATAAATGTTTATCTACTTATCCTCAGTCTTTTTACTAGATGAATGGTCTAAAGATTCTTCTAAGCTTCCTTTTATTTTATCAAGAAAACCTTGCTAAAATATTGTAAATATGTTACTCTCTAGAGTATCTGGTTCATGTATTTCCTCTACTTCATTTCTTATTACTAGCTCAGCTAATACTTCTTCTACTTCTATTTCCTTTCTCAGAGCCAATAGGGTTTCTTCTGTAAGCTGCCTCCTTTGGTTTATAGTATTCTCTTCTTCAAGAACCTTTCAGCTTATGGTATATTTTTCAACATGATTCTTAGTTGTTGTAAGTATTTGTGGTTCTTTCCAAACATCAAATTATGGATTTTTTGGTAGGAATCTCCCTTGAGAATCTCTTTCTCTTTGCATAAATGTTATTCCATTCCATCAGATATCCTATCCCTTCCTGCACAGAGTTAATTTTTTTTATTTTCATGTGTTTCAAGGGGGTTTTTTCAGATCAATTTTTTTAAAAAAATATAATGTATAAATAAATAAATGATAAAATCAAAACAATAGGAATTGAATTCTACTTATATAAAGCAATAAAAATTAACTACTAAAAGCAAGAAAATTTATTCTAGAAAGTAGGAAATGAAGGAAAAAAAAATCTATAAAGTAGGAAAATTTAATCTAAAAATCAAGAAAATTAAAAGCACACTTTGCCAAAAATAAATTATCTTTCAATAAATAAATTCTAGAAACATGAATTAAGTAACTTATGTACTATTTACTTCTAAAAACATATAAATCTGGCATAAGACACCATAGTGCCCACACTCGATTTGTGTGGTTAGAACTGTATGTCTAAGAACTTAGACATCTAGCATAAGACACCACAATGTCCTCACTCGACTTACCTGACTAGGTAGAATAGTGCATTAACCAATTTTTTTTTTAATTATTTATTTTAGAAATAATAATTGACACCCTCCCCAAAAATGGTGCCAAAATGTTTTACAGACTAATTACCCAATGATTACTAGATTCACCAGTCTAATTAAACATTAATTGTCAACCCAATGTGCATAATATTTTCAAGAGTGTCAACACTATATATGCATTATTGATTCAAAAATCTATTTGCTTTTATAGTTGTAGTACAATGAATTTATGTTGAATTTAGTAGATAGATATATTATGAAACTACTGTGATAGAATTATAGAACTATTCCACACTTATGTACCATACATTCATCACACTTATATAATCAAACTTAAAAGTAAAATCAACTTACATAATACACTAAAAACTAAAGAGGGTCAGGATCTTCACAACAACTCATTTCGAGGGGGACATTCCTCATTTATAACTGAGCTCCAATCCCTCTCTAAGAGAATTCAAAAACTTCTTACAAATTCAAATTTCTCATTACTCAATTCTAAATAAAAATGTTATAGTTCAAAAACTTTTACTATTATTTCCTCAAAATTATCTAACTCCTAGTCTAATCTAGGTTCTATCTTTAAATACAAAAGGTAGTTTATTGAATCTTAACTAAAAACACCAAACTAGGAAAAATTACAAATACTTAAAAACTACCCCAGTCAACCTTTAAGTGGTTAGTAACTCAAATTTCTTATTTTAGGTTTGACTGGGCTAGATACAAGGCATACTATTTTGCTATTTTATTTCCTTTCATCTTTTCTCATTATCCTTGTATCTACCATCTTTGGTATCACATCCAATGTCTCCTTGCATGTAGGGAATCTATACAATAACTATGATTCTTCCCAATTATTCATTTGGTTTCCTAAGATAGATGGACTTGTCTATAAAATATCCTCAATAATGACTTTGCTTTCCATGGTGGTTGCAGGCACTCTACAGTAGCTACAAATAACTTATAGGTGAAACCTTTACTTACTATGAGCATTCTATAGTGGTTGTAGGTAACCTGTAGGTGAAGCCTACAATTGTTGTGGGTATTCTATATTGGCTATAGGTAACCTGTAGGTGAAGCCTATAGTTGCTATGGGTATTCTATAGTGGTTTTAGGTAACCTATAGGTGAAGCGTATAGTTGCTATGGGCACTCAATAGTAGCTATGGAAAACTTGTAGGTAAAGCCTATCATTACTACAGGTAGCTTGTACTATCTATGGCTTCACAAGATTCTATAGTTTTACATGACCCTTCAAATTCTTGTTAGATAAAGTCATACCAATATAATTCAATCAAGGAAAAATGTCAATAATTTATAACATAACACACACACAAACACACACACACACACACACACACACACACACACACACACACACACACACACACACACACACACACACACACACACACACACACCTATGAACATAAAAAATAATAACTTCATTCATTCATTTGCATTAATGATAGATAGTTATGGGATTTACATAGAAAAAGACATAGATTAAGCATGGATGAGGCTATAAAAGTAATTAATTGGTGGCCTCATCAACTACTCTTATGTGCCTATAAATATTCTATCTTGTGTATTGAAGGTTGGGGATATTTGAGCCTTCCTTAATTTTCTATACTAAGGGAAAATATATTGTGGAGGTATCTGAGGGAGAGGTGTAAATGGATCTAATGGTGTCCAAATCTCTAGTTATTGCACTTTGAATAATTATGTTATGAACTTAGTGCACTTAGCTTCTTGGATAATAATGTCGACTATAATAAAAGGCATAAAGTCAAGGATGTCCACCTGTAGTTCTTTTGGTACTTCTTTGGTACTTGTACACTATGCACTATTTTCAAAAATAATAACTCCTTTTCCTCTTCTCATACAGATCACTGGCCATGTCAACAAAAATTACTTGATACACTACTTGTTTATTGGTCCCCTTTATTAGCAAGCCATAAATAACTATTATCATTAGCACCTAGGGATCATTTAACCATGTAGAAGTAGTGTATGTTTTTCTCTTTATTGGATGAATGGATCGGATTTCAGCTAGTGATTTTATCTTGGCCTTCTATGTCTTCACAATGCTAGGATATGGTTGATGTGTTATCAGTATGAAACCACCCAGAGGTACAATTTAAAGTGGAATTTCATGATACATAAGTAATGATTTCTATCTACTAATCTCTTTCTATTCCATTTGCATATTGATGAAAAATGAAAGATTGGGACTCATCTTAGTGGGTAACTCATGTATATGCATCATGATGCCTTTACAGCGTTTGGTCACCATGACATGTTAACCTAAATATTAAATTATATCAAAAGGAACATATGGATTAGATGCAATAAGATGAATCAACTCCTCCTACCATTCTCCAAACTTCACTTGATGTATGAAGTATGTGCTCTATGGCATCTAAATCATATTCCTAAACTCCATGTTAGGATAATAGTTGACATCAAGATGCACCTTTTTTTGGGTGACTTCCACTATGTAAAGACGAATAAGAGAACTAAGAACTGGTATTGTAAATTATAGTTCATCAAATTTAAGACTTTGTTGATGTTGGTGATTAGTTTGAAGACCTAAAATTTAGGCTAATTAAATTCTTCATTAAGGTGAAAGATGCAATGGGCAATGTCAATTACCCCCTTGGTAACCTATTTGGCATTCTTGGTCATTTTCCAATAGCATGCTATGATGAATACTATGAACACTTGAAATTATTAATATATAATATCATTAAGGGGGATTGTTTATATTTTGGCCTCTCAAGCCAAATATCAACCCCTAAAATTCAAAACTTTTCATGCGACTGCTCTAAGCTTGTACATGGCAGTCTAGATCTTGTTATGGTCTTCTAAATGCTTCTTGAAAACCTTGTTAGTATTTTTTAAAGCTTCATTGGTATACTAGATATTTCTTGAGGGATCCTTATCTAATAATATCTTTTGAGTCATCGGGTGATGTATTAGGTTTTCATAAGTTGTCCTTGGGTGAAAGGAAAGGTATCAAGTTCCTTTGAATCTTAATGAATGATCTATGCCTTGTTTTAAATGTTAAGGCACCTTAGCAGAATTTAAGATAATTTAGAGAGTTTAAGGTTGCTTTATTTCATGATATTTCTACCTAACCTAGCCATTTTTAAAGGGGGACCTTTGTTAGCATGATGTAGGAGGTATCTAAGCCATTTTGAGCCTTGGAATGAGGTCTATGATGAATTCAATGCTATTCTCCATGGTCTATTTTTCTAGCATGTTCAAGCTCCAATTATCCCTCCAAGTCATCAAATGTCCTTTCAAATATGTCATATGTGTCTACCTTGTATTAATACTTTGAAGAGGGTATATTATGCATGTTATATTGAAATAAAGGTTTTTAAGGACATATTTCAAGGCTAACATGGTTTTGATTTTGAAGAGTTAACATAGAAGTCAATGAGATGGCAGACAAGTTGGAATGTATTTACCCAAAGGAAAGTTTATTACATGACAAACTTGGAAATATAAAGAGTAGATGTAAAATTGTCATAAATTACCATTACACATTTATGAGACTCGTTCAGTGCTAATAGAGTTAAAGTTAAGCCTATACATGTCATTTTAGGTGAGGGAATACATTCAAACTTCTCTCAGGTTCTGACAAAGACTATAGGTAGTTTAAATTCCACCTTATTCTACTCATAACCATACAGACAACATGCATGGCAGAAAATCCTCTTTAGAAGTGTTAGGGGAGTAAGTTCACTAGTTGACAATGCCATTTTATTGAAGAAATAGGGACAAATATTTATGAACTAACATTAAGAACCGCGGTCACTCTTAAACCCTCCTTGAACCCTACCACCAAATTGATGGGTGTAAAAGTGAGAGAAGTTACCCCAAATGCATTTAATATTACATTAGAAGTCCTAGGTCATGTTATAAACTCCATGGAGGACCTCTTCACATAGTTTGGTGGTATGGTCACCTATACAGATGCGAGGAATGCTGGCTTTGTAGAGGTTTATATAAGAAAGTAGGGTTTTTTTTGAGTGTGTGAATGGTTGAAGACCAATGAGCCACATTTACAAGAAATTTTAGATAGTTCTATGGCTAGGAGTATATGGTATGGGTATGCACACGTGGGATAAAGGTTTTCATGCATCTTGAGGTGGTCTTCATCATATAAATGGTATTGACCAAGCCTCAACAATATCCTATCCACTCTCCAAGAGACATAAATCTTAAATACAATTTTATGAGACCTTAAAATGACAAAATAATTTTTTTTTTGGTCTTGAGAGAATAATTTATAGGTATGATGACAACTTTCAAGGATATGCAGGTGGTTTTTAAGCTAAAACATGCCAGGATAGTCAACATGAAGCTGAATATACCTCAGAACATTATTTGAAGAAGGTGAGAAAGGGATGTGGAAACACAAAGAAGTATAGGAATAATGAAGAAGCATGGATGATTAGAGGATTAGAGTTCATGACGACCAAACTCAATCCAAGAGGAGATAAACTTAGTCAAGATCCCCAAGTACACACACAAGGCTATGTTTACAAGTTGAAAAAACATTAAATCAGTGATGAGTTGGAGGAGTTACATAGGTGTGAGAAGAACAAAAGAAGCCTAACAAGCTAGACCATTCAATAAATCATTGAAGAATATTTCAAGGAAGGACTCAACCCCTTAATCACAATAAAGAATACATAAGGCCATACTATAGGTCTGCTAGTATGGATGATAAAGTGTCTTAAATGTCACAAAAGAGAAAGGGTCTAATAAATAATGCAAATCACATGGAGATGATTTGATAACACATTATTACTCCTAATGCATCTTTGAATTCATCAAGGTGATACAAACATATCTAAACCTATTTAGGTGTGCTAGTCCTAAGACCAATTGCATAAGTGGTATACATAGTGGGAAGGAAGATACAAGGCATAGTGGTGAAAATGGATTATGTTGGAAGGTGTGAAAAGATTCAAGAAACCATTAGAGGTATTAAAAAATTGAAATAGGAAGTTATAAATATGACCAAACATGGGTCACTCAATCTCTGGAGACTATAAAACTACCTATTTAACCAAATAGAGATCTTTTGCTTGGTGTAAGGTCAGAGGGTGAGAAGAGGTATAAGGAGAATAATGAAAAATATAGTGAAATTGAATTTGAAGCATACATGGAGCTTAAAAATTTAATAACATAGATGTCAAGGTTTCAAAGGCATCTAAATGAAAGGGTCACATTCAGTCAGTCAAGGGAAATATAACACTTATAGGTAGGTAGGTAGAGTAAAGGTGAAAGTCTTGAACCATGTAAAAGATTGAAATAAAGGAGTGAAGTTAGGGTGTGTAGATTGTTTTCTAAAGGATTTTAGTTTAATTTTAATGCTTTGGTTCCTTGAATGTTAAGGAGAGCCTTGATAGGATAGTTAGACCAACTAGGCCTAAATAGGTAGTTTTAAGTAGGGTCATGAGTATAAGAGTGAATGTACAAGGAATCATATAGGGGAGTAAAGTGAAATAATGGAAAGGAGGTGTCATAAATTATTTTATAAATTTTCAAAGTGTTTTATATTGAAATGGTTTAGTATTTGAGATAGAGAAGAGCCTAATGGCCTACTTGGGCCTAATAGACCTAAATAAGCATGTAAAGGCCTAAACTAAAAATTGGGGATAGATTGCATATTTAGAAGTGTTTAAAGTTGGAAAACATAAAAGGGGGAGGATAGAAATGTCACATGGTAAGTCTATAAGTTATGAACTCACAAAAGATGAAAGGAAAAACATCTACAAACCTCTAGGGTCAAACTGACCTAGAGACCCAAAAACCCTAGGCAAGAGCTAATGAGCTTACATAAAACCAAAGAGGAGATATGGTAAATAAAAGTAATGGGATTATTTTTGGTGTGTTCTCATAGACCTCTATGTGGTATTATAAGTTTTAAAAAATTCATTTTGCTCCTCTACACCCTTTTTCTCTCCATCAACCTCCGATATTATAAGGTTTTGAGATTGAGAGACACTTTATCCACATTGGAACTATACATAGAAGATGTATGGGGGTATATAATACTATGGAATATTAAGGAGGTTTTCATACTTCAGGTTATTATCATTTATTTTGTAATTCAATCCCTTAGGGATATGAACAATAGTTAAGATATCAGGCCACTTTGAACCTAGCTAAACTAGTCTTAAGGACTAAATAGAGGAAATATTGATATATTTTCACTCAAATTCCTTGACATAGATTATGATACACTTGAAACACCTTGTACAATCTAAGAGAGTCCTATCCCTGGTACTGGTTGTAATGGATAACTATATAAACTCATCAAAAACAATACATTTATAAAAGTTTTAGGTTTAAAATAGGGTTTAGATCTTGATGAAATGTTTTATACCATTAAATAGAGTGGTATGAGGTATATTACCCCATATTAGGACACAAAATTCTCACAAATATAACCGAAAATGTTCTTACATGTTTGCATCAAAAATCTAGTCTAGAAAAGTTAGTGAAAGGTGACCTAGTCCCCTAAATGAACAAAGTTGCAAGTGTATATTGCTTGGAAGGTATACGTCATGGTATAATATTTTTTTTGTAATTTATAAATGATAAACCATCCATATTTAATGTTATATTCAATTTTATGGTGATCTAAACAAATAACACTAAGAGACTAGGCCTCATTGCCTAATAGGCATATTTGGTCAACTAAAGGAGAAGGCTATTGGAATAGAGGAATATTAAAGGAGTAATTAAAGGGTCATAATAACTTTGTAACTACCTCATGGAGATGAGAAGGAAAAATTATCATCCCCATAATGGAAGATAAGGCAATTTTCCAAGTCTTATTGGCATGCAAAAGAGAGATGGGTTACTTAATGCTTTGTGGAGGTTAACTAAAACATAATTCACCTTTGTAACTATCAAAAAGAGAGATGGTTGACTAGGTTAGCATACTCAAAATTTTAATATGGTTATCTAAAACTAAAGTATCTTCCATTATTCCATTTTTTACATCAAATGCTCAATAAAGACCACCAACCATGAGGGCAATGCATAAAGGGAACATGAAGCTATTATTGATGCTTTTATTTGATGATAGGGTGAATGAGGACCATTCGTGACCCCTGCATGCCTTCTCTATGAAAAAATATATTCTCCCTCTTATTCATGTTCTATAAATTGAGGCTCTAAGGCCACTATACTCTTCCCTCTATTGGGTATGAAGATATTCTACCCACATTGTACCTTGGAAACCTATTAAACTGATATATGGATTGTTTAAATTTACTTGATAACTTAGTGTGTTCTATTCTTGTTGATTTTTAGAAGTGGTGAAGTATTATTCCCCTTTTTAGGTCCTTATTATCACCTAGTTTTTAGGATATTATTCTAAACAAGTCATGTGAAGTGTCAAAAGGTTAGTGTTTATGCTTGTAGTAGAATATAATTTCTAGTGTCATAAATATACCTCCCATTCATCATCTTAAAGTTATATCCACTTAACATAACATCTACATGAAACATTGATGTTTAGGAGTCTCTAGGAGAAGGTGATATAATCATTAGTCCTTATGTAGTTCATTAGTGTTGTTGAAGGATTAGTTAGAGTGGATACATCATATTGGTGCATCACCTCTATTATTATAGGTTTTAATTTCATGCATTTCTCTATCTCTTTTCATCACAAAGTTAGTAGTCTTAGGAATTGAGCTCAATTTATTTCCCAAGGGAGCTATCCCCATAAAGTAGAGGTTTAATCCATCCATAGATCACCCATAACCTTCGACTAATCCCATGTTACCCCTAAATTGGAGAGGTCTAAACAATATTCTCCTAAGGGTGTAGTTTAGTGGTTAATAGTTTTGGCATACCTGGTGCGACTAGAATTAAATATAATTGGATCATATACTTGTATTATTTAATGATATCAAAGATCTTCAAGCACTCTTATGGCATATTTTTAGTCAAATTTCATGCTAAAAGGGTCATCAAAAGCTCCTCATCCAAGGGTAAGAATAAACTAGATTTATTGATGGTTTCTTTTGTTCTTTATTGACTCATGATGCATAATGGCTAGATATGGAGGAGATATCTATCCTACATTTCCTTATCATCCCTATGTCCACCCATACTAGCCTCAATATGATCCCTGTTAACCCTATAATTAACCCTATCAATAGTATGATAGATCATACCATCCCTATGGTACCCCATACTAGTCTTCTTGGTAGCCTTCCTATGAGAAGTACTATCCCTCCTACCCTACCCAACTACCCTTTCAAACTATACCTAGTTTCTAAACTAAGTTAGAGGAATAGAAAAACACGAGTCAAATCATTTCTAGTGAGATATTAGCCTTGAAGGAGGAGCAATCTCAACACAACCAATCCTATGAGATTCCACCTCGTACTACCCCATGCCAATATCCTTGGACTGCTACTCCCATGTCAAACCCAAACAAGGAAGAGAGAAAGATTGCATAAGCCATGATAATAAGATACCAAAAATTTCAAAACCCCTTAGTTATTCCTAAATCTTAAGTTGTCCATGAATGTTTAAGTATCTAAGGAGAGAAAGAAGTTGTGATATCCAAGCCTAAGAAGTTCCCAAGATTTCAAACTATCTCCTCACCCCAAAAACTCACTCAAGGAAAACCCATAGATCCTTATGTTCCTAATCCATTATATGGCCATTCTTTCCCACCCATCATCTCCCTATTTGAAGGAGGACCCATGGTTTAGAGACTAGATAAGGAACATCTAAATGAATAAGAGTGTATGAAGGCTAGTCAAAGAAAACTTTCAAACCTTTCAATTTCTCCATATATCCTTCATATTATAGTCATTCATGTGAATCAAGATTCACCTAGGTGTTACAAATCAATTGAGGAGTGAGAAAGGGATAATATAGTGTCTTCAACTAATTTGCCTTCTCCATGTCTTCAACAACACCATAGTCAACCTAATTCTTATAAGGCTCTAAATTTTAAGAACACTCTAGCATCGATCAAGCAAGCCTATGAAGTTTATTTCCATCCTACCCTCTCCTTCTCTAAAGAGAGGCTTGTTGTATTGAAATCATAATTGGAGATTTCAAATGTGAGAGTGAATTTGATGAATAACATTGATGAAGTGGTAGTCTTTCAAGAGCATAATTTAAGATCAACGATAACTATACCTCAAGGAGTTCAACATGAAAATGTTCAAATGATAACTATAATGAATGATCAGTTGGACATTCCTCAAGATACTTATAGTGGCCAAGATAAGGCAACCATACTAGATGAACCCCCTTACTCGATTGAAGATGATGATCAAAGTCATGAAATTTAGTCACATGAATACAACCTTAAAGAGGAATGGGATACTCAAAGAGAACACTATTTTCTTGAATAAATCTATGTAGTTTCAAACCTTATGGAGCATGATAAGCATAATGATAGTATTGAACCCGTGGAGGAACATATTGAGGTTTAAAAAGAAACCTAAGAGATACTTATGTTCTAATAATAACTCCTTGATTAGTTGAACATCAGTTTACAAACACATGAGCAAGTAGATGAGCTCTAAGAAGAATGCATACCAATTGGCAAAGGAGAAAGTAATATTGGAATTTATTTGATGACATGACAACTACTCTTTTCTAGGATGACAATCCTAAGAATTATGAAAGTGGGGTAATTATTCAATTTATAAAAACTAAAGAACAAAATAGACAACCTTCAAGAGGTTTCAGTTGGCCAAAGGGACTTATGTGTTGATGTTGAGACTCCTAGTTTCACTGAAGTTGAAGAAATTGTTACTTGTTTCCATAAAAAGTTTATTGAGGAACATGAGGTCATAATGGTGGACAAAATAGTAGAACATGATCATGATCACATGGACACTAAACAAGAAGATGATGGAAGCCTATGACAACAATATTGGAGGATTTTTAATGAGCATGAGACTCTTTAAGGACTTATACCTCCTATGGAGTAGATTTAGGATGCTTCATATGTTAACCTTATTAGGTTTTATTCACAAGAGGAACAAGTTCAAGATAATTAATAGATAGTTGAAGTGGTTACTACAATAGTACCTCAAGTTCATAGTCTTAGACATGAACCAATTGAAGATGAATTATCTCTTAGTGCCCCTTAAGAGGCTCAATTTATGAATCATGAAGACCTTGGTGACATGTGGCAGCCATTTTCGACACTTTTAAAGAGTTTGAAGACATTGAAAAATCACCAATTCAAATAGAGTAGAATAAAGACACAAACCAAGGCATACCATCTGGGTTGTCAAGAAAATTACTGCATGTGAGCATGGAAAAGTAGGAGTAGCCTATTGATGAGGAAAATATGGTGTTTTTTGTGTATACACATAATATTTTCAAACTTTTACTGATTATTGACAATTTATATATTGCAAGAACCCATCGAGTCTCAATTTATTTGAGTGCATGCCTTAAGGGGTGCATCAAGAAAGGGGTGGGCAGACCATTGGTGATTCGTAATATTATTGTCCCTTTTTCCAATTTACATATACACACTTGTATCTTAAAACCATTTACCCTAAAATTATTCTTCTCTATTTTACCCATTACATATGTTTGTCATATCATTATCTTCATTTTTTATTACCTTGACCCCCTTTTGCTAGTTGACTATACTAGGTTGACTGGGTCAATCCTATATAGTTTTTAGTGTTTGATTACTATACATGGTCAACTAGGTCAAAATTTTATTTTTTAGGGATATTTTCACTTGGAGTTTTGTTATCCGTTCAACTGACCTAACTCAGGACTTAATGATTTATCTCTAAAAACCATACAGGGTCAACTGGGTCAACCCTGTACAACCAAGTTATTCAAAAGGATTTAGGGTAAGATCCACCTATATATATATATATATATATATATATATAAAATTTAATTTCCAAAAATTTAAGAATAGATAAGTGAAGAAGAATAAGTGTAAATGAACATCTACTTATTGACCATTATACTTGAGGAATAAAGCTTAGGGTTCCATAATTTATTTAGAGATACAGATCTTGTCTTATGGAGAAGTATTTTGGATGCATAGATAGGTTGTGTAGCTTATATTTAATTGTATTTGTTATCCTTACATACAAAAAAAATCTCTTGTGAAGCACCTTGGCCAAGGGAGATATTGAGGCTTGGTGGGTTCATCTTCAAAGGTAAGTATTCCTAGCTTGATTTATCCTTTGTAAGAGTAGATAGATAATGTAGTTATGCTTATCTTCCATGCATTAGGATTACGTATACATTGACATAAGTATATTTCTTCTATGCGTATTTAGTTTAGGTTTTTTTTCTAACCCCCACTTTGTGCCACAATATTTGGTGTGCATGAGATTAGATTTAATTTCTTGTTTATTATAATAGAGTGAAGATTAAACCAAGGAATATTTTATGGTTATTGCATGATTATGTTAGAATATAGGCTTTATAACCCTTCCAAGCATGGTGTATTTTGACAATTGGTCCCCTAATTAGGTCTAGTGGATCCCCATATTGGTCATGCTCCTATTTAACAAATGTATTCCTAATTAAAAGTGTAGGTATGCTCTATATTCTTTGAGCCAAGATTAATTTATAAACATGATGCATTTATAATTGCATATATTCTAGTGAACCTAACATGAACTAACCCTTAAAATATTTGTTCACTTATTTCTTATTATTTTATCATTCTATTTTCCATATATTTGTAGTACTGGGTCAACTCTATCAACCCTGTATCTTTTTTTGCCTATTTCCTATCTCAGATATAGAACTAGGTTGACTGTATTCCTATTTCATCAACTTCTAACCTTTGTTTACTATATAATATTGACCCAATTAACCTTGTACTATTTTTATACCCTTTCTATCCTCTATCTACTATAATGGATCAACCTAGTCAACCCTATACTATTTTTAAACCCTGTTTCCTATGCTAGGTTAACCCAATCAACCCTATATTATTTTATGCCTTCCCTATTTGCTAATCTAGTTCACTATTTTTCCTTGTAATTTTTTTATTTATTTATTTTCAATCATAAGGAAGCCTCTTATCAAATTCTTTCTTGATAGTCTCAACCCATTCCCAATGTACATGGGTTTTTCTCTCTTACCTCGCTTATCTACCATAGAAAATAACTCTTTATGGTGAAACTCTTCATAAAAATCTTCTCAATATAAATCTATCCCATACTGTATAGTTTATGTAGAGAATCCTATTAGACAAATCCCAAACCATGATAATCATATACCTTATACCTCTTTTACACATTATAAACCTAGAATTCATAAAATCATCAACCCATCTACATCAAATGTTGGAATCTCACATTATGTTCCACATCTTATTAACAATGTTCAAAATCCTCTTATTACACCCATAATGAGAGCACCTAACATTATCACTTACCAAAGTAAAATGGTTGAAATAACTCAAATCGATAATATAGATGGTTCTATCTTATTCAATATCCTTGATGATAACACTATTTACAAGAATGGTGGTTTTACCAAGTTTCCTTCTTATTCTATCGCACTAAAGACACCTAACACTAATGTTGGGAATCCTCCACCTACAAATAATCCTAATACCACCAACACAAACAATCCTCTTCCTAAAAACACTAATACCCCACCTTTAAACCCACCTATTGATACAACTCAATTTATTGCACAAGTCATACAACAAATGAACATATGCATAACACTAACACCTCTCAAATGATGAACATGGAACAACATTTATTAAACATGGCTAATCAACCACCTCAAGTCATCATTTCTCAACCAAATAAATTTTTAGTCCCTCCTCTTAGATATGCCAATGGGAATATCATCCCTCAACCTCCAATGAATAACAAAATGCTTCAACATATTCAAAATAAACCTTTAGCCCCATTAATTTCATCCATAGATATTGGAAACATTTCTCAAACTATCACATATAATGGGAATAAATACCCTACTATATTTCTTAAGTATTATTGGTAATATCTATAAGGAATGGGTCCAAACTAACAACTTTTCTATCACCAAGCTCTTAGCCAAAACCTTTATTGGTGATGCACTTGAATGGTACAATAAAATTATTATACATTCCATCTCACAACTCAAGGACTTAGTCAATGTTATAGTGATGGAATTCCAACATGATGACCTTATTAAAAATTATATTAGCCATTTTATCAATGCCAAACATCTTCATAATGAATTTTCTCATACTTTCATCAAACTATCGAAGTATATTGCTTATAAAGTGGATCATTGCATGAATGATGATACTCTTTTAAAACTACTTGTCACTACTCTTAAACCTCCCCTTAAATATAAATTTCAAATATTTTCACCTAAAACTTTAGATGAAGCCTTAGACCAAGCAAAATGGCAAGACTTTCTTATGACTCAATTTGAAATACCTCAAACAACTACTAAATAACCTTGAAAATCATTTTCTCATAACATTGATTCATCCAAGCCTCTCCAAACTCAAAATGGAGCATCTAATTTTAACCCAACCAACCCACCCTTGAATCTAGAATAACTTAAGCAAAAATTATCAACCTCTAAACCCATGAGCTTTGCTCCTTTGAAACCTCCTCCAAAAAGGTATAATCTTGATAAGTTTTATTGGTAACATGATACTATAGGTCATTCTCATGAGTCTTGTCATGATATTCACCATTTTTTATTTATTCCTTACTTGGTCCACATTTTAATCTTGATATTCTAAGAAAAGAATGTTATCAAGACTATCTTCAAGCTTCTCAAATTCAATCTCAAGAATAACAATCACATCAAAATTAACTACCTAATCATCAAAAAAATTATCCCATGTTGTATACACCCTAAATTAGTCAAGAAACCACACATATCATGTTTTTACATATTAATTTCATAGGAGACTCTGACTAGAGAATATGAGCCTTGTTCACATTAGCCATGTCTTTTGTTTCTACTCATCCTGGTCTTGTCTCTTGCTCTAGATACCTTTTTATTTATTCCTAGTCATCCCGAGCTTTTCAAATGGTCATTTCACCTTAGCCAGGTCAGATTTCTTATGATAATTCCCTCCTCTTAGGTCTCAATCTTGTAGGATAGGAGCACTGGGATTAGACTATAGTTTTGGACCCTAGGGTGTCTATTTTTAGTGCTACTATCCAAAAGCATTTTTAGCTCCAACAGTCAGTTTCCCTCAGTTAATGAGTCCCAATCCCTTCTTAGCTTCATCCTTAAGTTTTCATAATGTTGACCAAATGTAAATAAAGCCCCCAAATTCAAAATAAAGAGTATCCTATATAAATGACTACATAAGGCATTTTATATCTAGCACTTACTACTTTGGCACATTACGTAATTAAAATCAATCAATAGTATAGCTCAACATTCTGTATCACACATAGACTTGCATGATTGATCAAAGAAGGGCCTAGGTGAAATTTCATTCTTACATCTATCATGTGCATTGATTATGCATGTTTTATAAGGGAGAACTACATTTTTTTTGATACCCTAGATTGAGGGTTAATGTAGGCAGTGATTAGGATAATAGGGGTTCTAAATCATGTGATCATACTTCACCTAACTAATTTTTCCCACTTATGATTTTAATGTGTTTGTTGTTTTGTGTGTGTAGATAAACCTAGGGTTTGAAGATTGAAATAGACCTAAATTAATCTCTGTGACATTCAACCTCCAAATTTTCATATATAGGCTCATATAGAGATAACTTAAAAAACCCAAAAAACTCAAGTCTTTTGGACAATAAAGATGAAAAAGGACTATAGCACCAGACCCTAGGGTGTCCTACTTTGATGCTCCTATCTTTTCATATAAGGAAAGCTAGATCTAGGTTTTTGACATATTAATAGTCCTATGCAGTAGATTTCAACCCTTGAATCATTTGTTTTATCTTATTTTTCTAGATAAATTTATTTATTTTTATATGCAATTAATTTGATTAAATTGATCAAATCCTACATTTTTATTTTAGTTGATTAGATTTTTCCCCTTACTCTAGACCCTTTATTATGTAGGAACTAGACCATACTTTCCCAAAAATAATGAAACATGTGGTGAAGCTAACTTACTTTGAGCATATCTAAAACCTTAGGTACCCTAAGGGTTTTTCTTTCATATTTTGTACAAAAATTCAACTTTAAAACTCTAATTTTTTTATAATTTTTTGTGCATTAATTTCATTCAAATATTGTTTTAGAATTTAAATTATTTCAATAATTTTCAAAAATTCTAAAACCTTAACCCACAACCCTAGATTTCCAAACTAGGTATTCAAACCCCAAGCCTCCTTCCTTGCAATTTAAAAAAAAAACATTTTAGAATTTTTGAAAATTTTTTAGAGTGTCAAAAATAAATTTAAAATCTAAATATTAGTAGTTATTCTTGCAAAAATTTTAATTCAAAATTATGATTTTTGTATAATTTTTTGTGCATTTATCTCATTAAATCTTTTTTTAGAATTTAAATTATTGTCATAATTTTCAAAAAAATTAAAATCCCAACCCAAAACCCTAGATTTCCAAACTAGGTCCTCAAACCCCAAGCCTTCCTTCCTTGCAATTTTTAGAAAAATATTTTGTAATTTTTGCAAATTGTGTAGAGTGCCAAAAATATTATCAAAATATCTATGTTAGTAGTTATGTTTGCATTTATTTGCTTGATATCACTTTTACATATTCTCCTTGGTGAGAGAAATAAAATGGCCACTAAAGCACTTCTTACCTCTCATCCCATGGATCAATTTCTAAATTTTTATCATAATTATGACAATGAATGGACAAATTTGCAAAATTTCACATTAGCTAAAAATGTGGAAAATAATTTCATTTACAATGAAGATAATTACTATTGTTGTAATGAGGAATATGATGATACATGTGAAAGTGATAGTGAAGAAAAAGTAGATGCATCTTCTTCTCTCACACCTATCTCTTTTATTCCCTCTTCTAAATAAAATAATTTTGATAAAAGGGAAAGATACTTTTCACCTCATTTTCTATGCACAATGCACCAAATGAAAAAATTAGTCATGTACTTCCACATGAACCTCTTATTGGTGATAATTTGCTTCCATGTGAACCTAATCTCTCTCTCTCTCTCTCTCTCTCTCTCTCTCTCTCTCTCTCTCTCTCTCTCTCTCTCTCTCTCTCTCTCTCTCTCTCTCTCTCTCTCTCTCTACTTCTATGTTCAAAATATAATAATATAAATGCAATAAAATCAAATTACCAATGCATAGTTTAAATGAAGAATCTCGTGCTCTAAACTCTACTTTATCAAAAGATTGTCTAAATGATAACTCTCTTACTCTTATTTCTTATGTTACAAATGAAAATAATGCATACACTCCAGCCATAGATAACATAGATGCACATAATATTCTAAATTTACATGATAATTTATTGCATATTAGAGAAGAATTAAATTCTAATCTTACACCTCTCCCTAGTGATAATTAGTATGATAGTGAACATGAAAATGAATATGAAAGTGAGAGTGAATATGAATAATATTTTATCTATGATAATTTATTAAATAATGATGATTACTATGTACATAGTAAATAAGAAAATGCATCTCATGTTTCTAACTCTTTTCTCATTCTTCTTCAAACATAATTCACTACCAAATGTTGTTTCTACTTATATGGATGATTCTATCTCAAATGATGCATATATTAATGTTAACACCACATCCTCTACTCAATTAGAATATGATTCACTAAAATATAAAGATACCAATGAATCTCCCAAGCCACCCCTACTAACGTAACACCTATTTATCACTCTTCACCTAAAGAGAATAGTAGCCCACATCCCTCTACCAAGGTCCAAGTTACCATTCCTCTAAAGGTTCAAGTGAGCATACCTCCTTTATATGATCCAATTGCTAAATGTAACATTCCCATGGCTAAAATTAATGATCAAATTTAATAATTAAATGAACCACTTTAAGATGATAATATACCACCCCAGGAGATTATTTATTTGATGCATGTAGTAGGTGAATTACAACATCAACTACATCTCCTTACCCTAGAAAACAAGTCTTATAAGTCTTTGATGGATGTTAATGATTTCTATGGTAACCCACTTTTGAAGACATTGATAAAAGCATCATTGCCTAAGCATTTTCAAATACCATCATTACCTCACTTTGATGGAATTAGAGATCTATTTGTACACCTTCAAGCCTTTCAGAAGCATTTCCCATCTCATGCGAGTCCTTTGATTATACTCAAGTTATTCTAGTAGACATTAGTAGGGGAAGCACATAATTGGTTCCTTCATCTACTACCCATTGGATCTTTGCACACATATGATGATTTAGAGGAGGCATTTCTCAGATATTACATAGCAAACATGGGCCCTCATGTTACATATGAGAAACTTTCCACATTACATTAGAATACTTTAGATCCAATTAGTGATTATATCTTAAAATTTATGTTTCATATGTTAAGTTTGATCTATAAACCAATATATTTATAAATTCAACATATATTTATTAAGGGGCTTCATCAACCTCAACTTGAGCATCTATTATATCAAATAGAGTCCTCTTTCAAGCACTTGTGATATACATTTCTAGCCTTGGAAAATAAATTGGGATTGATTGAGATAGATTTAGTGGATTGAATTACTCTAGAATTCATAGCAGTATCTCCATCTACTACTCCTAGCACATAGCATCCACCATGTCCAAAACAACATAAGAGACCTCAACCAGAAAAGCAACTAGTTAAGAACAAAGATCTAGTCTCTAGAGCACAAGCTACAATATGCACTACAAATAACAACAACAATGCACCATTAAAATTTGATTCAGAGTAGGATAGTCCATGTGTCATATTATTAACACTACTAGATATGAGGTTAATCAAATTACCTTACACTCATCGATGAGATCCACATCTCTTACATAGATAGCCACATCAGCCCTTTTGTAAATATCATCATATCCATGGACACAGAGATAATGATTGTTATGGAATCAAGGATTGCATTAATATATGTGTTGATAATGACATCATAGAATTTACATAGGGGGCATGAAGATCTCCTCCATCATGGATTCTTAGGCATCATTCTTCCATTACTGAGTCATCTCAGGACATTCCTTTATAAGAATCATCAACCACTCATCATGAGAATAATGTGGGTTCTAAGATAGAGCCTTATAGGGGATCTCCTATTCCACCTATTTAAAAGGTTTGAAAACCAATATAGTAAGAACATACTAAATATAACACTATAGTTAGAGGAGTACATAGTGTAGTTCCATTTACATATCTAGAATAGTCATACACATCACACTAGAGTACTGCTCCAAAGAGATATTCACTATGGCTGAGTTTTTTGGGTCCTATCTCATGTATTAAACTACTAAGATTAAGATTAGATGAACCCACATCATAGAGTATTACTCCAAAGAGATATTTACCATGGCCAAGTTTTCTAGGAATTATATCATTTAGAAACCCACTTCAGTTAAGATTAGATGAGCCCCCATCACAGGTTATAGTTCTAGATCAATCTATTACTCAGTCGTATGCATCATAGCCAAGGCCACAAGGTGTTTTTTCACATAGAAATCCACTACGATCATTGATATATGAGCCTTCTTCATAACACATAATTTTAGTTGCAGATATAGTAAGGTTATATTTGGTAGAGTCTCCATGCACATCTATAGTTAGTGCATAATAGTTAGTATCAGATACAGTTTATGTTCCTACACAACATTATCAATATGGACACTTGTTCAGTTGGCCATCAAGGATAAAATAGTGATAAAAAACATATTCATACTAGCATCAATTTATAGCTTCACTTAGTGGAAAATAATGGAGCCAAAGGGACAACCTTTGTATTATTAAGCCACCTACTTAGAGGGATTGGATACATAGTCTAGACATTGATTAACACATGCATGATCACTTAGCTTCACTTAGTGGGAAACGATGAAGCCAAAGGACTGGCCTCTATTTTATTAAGCCACTCTCAGGGAATTGATCATAGAATTATCTCTTACATCCCCTTGTACTAACAACTAACATTCCTAGTTTTTAATAGCCATCCTTAGCCAAACCAAATTATACAAATATGGACCTTACCAATATCCCATTTTACCACGCTTAAATCAGTTCACTTTATTAGAATAATTTACCAATTGTAAAACCAACAAAATTTTTGCTCACATATGATTAAAAATCAAACCTAAACATCACACTTGAACATATCGTGAACAATCAAATCATATCCCAAAAAATTTTTTACCAAAACATGTGCAACCTTGAAATCCATACCAAATCAATTATTTCTAATCAACCTTTAGTAAATTAATATACCAATATATTTAAAATCCATACAAAATATGCATGAGTCAAAATCAAAATGATTATCCATATATATATATATATTAAAAACATGTACATCACATCAAATACAATAAATAATGAATGGGCATCGAGCCCTCACTCTCCATCTCATTCTCTCCTCTAGTACTAGTCCCATAATCTAATTTAGCACTCGATGGCCCTGCACCTCTTTAAGCTCTTGAATGCCTATTATGATGACTCTTTCACTCTAGTAGCTGACCATGATCCTCATGTAGGTCTACATATCATCATTGAAGATATGTGTACTCATCCATGATCCTCATGCTCATAGAACCATAATCTAATGGAGGCATCCTATGCCTATATAGCTTAGCCCTCAACTCATCTCTCTATCTCTCTCTCTCTCATTGCCCTAACATATACATATATATATATATATATATATATATATATATATATATAATAGCTCAATCAAATAAATTAGCATAAATTCCAACTGTCACTATTTCTCACTCTATTAGATCCTCCTCCATTGCATCATCTAAAACATGTTGTGTGAGCTCTTAGAGTGTCAACTCAATGATGGTCTCCTAAAACCCATCATCTCTACTCCCTACCCTAGCTTGTGCTTCATCCTACACACCTCCCACTCCACCTACACACAAATTACAGCACTAAATTAGATATATACTTTCAAATCAAACTAAATCACACAATTATACATAATTCAAATATAATTGCTACTTACCTCCCATAATCTGAATCAGTGCAATATCCTTATAATTGAGAGCATCCCATCCATTAATGAGATATAATAGAACCCACCAATGCCTATCACACCATGTGGTATATGCCTTTGTACATCCAACATCATCTACATCTGGAATATCTATAGTCATGTCCCACATATATAAAGGTAATGGTGTTAACTGAGCCTCATTAGGCCTCATACAATCTCTTACCCTTGTTGGTGCTTGTGCACTCCTCACCCATACCCATGATACTAGAGGCACATATTTTGCTACCTCAAACTATTTTATATAATTTTCATACTAAAATCACTCATATACTCCAACCCAATGGTCATGTAACCAACAACTGACCCTCAATACTGCAACTGCACTCCATCCTTAGCCCACCTAGGAAATCTTCTATAGGGCCTCTATATGATAAAATGAGCCACCAATCTATCTAAAACTCATCTATACTAATCTATCCCAAGAGACTAAATAGCCAATGTACTAGTAAACCACTCCCTAAATAGTCATGGGAATGCCCACTCTACCCTAGGTAACCCAATCGATTGCACAACTACAATGTGCTCATAATCCCAATAATACAATAAGGGAGCTATACTCACACCACCATTGAATGCCTCCTACGTAAAATTGTAAAGATCCTTGTGTAGGTGGGAAAGCGTAGTCCTACCCCATGAGAACACAATACCATATATCTCTACACTATGAATTATCCTATGCATCTTATATCCAATCAACATTCCAATCCTATTTATAGCAAAAAATGAGGCCAACAACACAACTAACCACTTATGTAATCACAAAACACTCAACTACACTATAACAGATAATAACACATCACTATTACTACCTATTTGATGTATGCCTAAGGGCACACCATCAAAATACAAGAATAATTCATCAATAACATTAAAACCCATGTCATCCTATAATGTCACCCACCATCTACTAATTGATAAATGCAAAATGTGATACACATCCTCTAAAGTCATAATAATCTCCCCTATAAGAAGAAATAAAGTACATGTATCAGCATTCCACCTCTAACATAAGGTAGTAATTAGATACCTATCACACTACATAATGCCTAGGTCACACACATGACTCAACACTACCCTATCCATCATAACTCTCTCATTAATAGACAATGGCAATAGCCTTAATGTCTCCATCACTTAACCTCTATAAAAATCCCTCATTATACCTCACCCTCTAAAACACCAAAAAATAACATATGTATTAGTCAACCATACCAAGTAAATAAGCAAGCTATACAATAATAGGTAGCAAATCAAAATCACCAAAAATCAAGCCTAGTGGACAACAACATTATAGAAAGGACACCAATGCTAGATAAGAGCATTGAAACATGGACAATAGTGTTAAACCCTAGACAAGAGTGTTGAATCCTAGATAGGAGAACTAGAATAGTGAACATTTTCCTAGGAATCTTAAAACATCTTAAAAATGTCAAAAATAGGTTTTCAAATAAACAAAAATCATGCATTTCAACTACTTACTAGGGTAACATCACCACTAGCCTAAACCTAAGCTACCAACTACTCAAATTAGGTCATGATAAGTGCTCATCTCTTTGGCATGTTTCTCACTCCAAATATCCAAATACAAAGTTAATCAATACACAATTGAATCAAGAATCAATCCAATTTTCCTATATCAAATAACTCTTTCATCTAAAGAAAAATACCATTTCACCTATAACTTGAACTCCATAACTCCATTTTTCAAACCATTTTATTCCATGAAATCATGACAATGGTACTTTAAACATCACATGAGAATCTCTCTCTTACTATCTCTTTTTTCTACTATAATACAAACATCTCTATATTTATCTTTCACCTATGCATACACCTTGATCATCACCAATCAAAACTTGTTCCAATTTCAACAACTTAGTCTAATCAATCAAACAAACTTCTTAATTAATTCAAATTATACCAACATTATATCTAATCCTCCACCACTAGTCATTAATTTTGGCTCAAACTCCTCTATCACATGATCTCATCCCTGCCCCCAAAAGGGGGGATCATTCTTACTATTTCTATTCCTACACTTACCCAACATACGTATCCACTCTCATAGGTGGATACACCAAAATTCATACAAATATAATTATTAGATTATCAAATTTAGCTTAGATTAGTTGAAATATATAGTGATTTAGATTACATGGGTCACTTAACATTATTGAAGACATTCAAAGGGATAAACCTTTAGTTCATAGATACATAGACTATTCATATATAGTGGTTCAAATCATATGGTTCCATAGTGATTTTAGTTCACAAATACACAAGTTATTTAGATATAGTGGTTCAGATTACATGGATTCATGGTGATTTTGACATAGATTCAGACTATACCAAATTTGGGGGCATGTACATTACTACATGTATCACACATATAGCTTCATATAGCATGACACAGTTATAGGACTAGATAATAGATTATAGACATAGTGTAGAGCACAATGTTTTAATCTTTAGTTTTGCACATGGGGCATGGAATGATAGGTCATATCACATATGGTTATATAGATTACTATATTATACATACACATCACTCACATATCAAATTTTGGGGCATAACACATATGTTCATGTTCTTCATCATCGAGTATTATATAAATGAAATGGAAAGACATGCCATTCTCTTCTTGCACATTGAGTAGAGTTTCATATTACATCCAATAGTATCTAATTTTTCACCTATTGGATTGCACAACCATCTATAGTGGTTGGTCCATTACATTACCTAGACTCAGACTACATGAGTTTGTGTGGGACAAAGGACAAACATTAGTTTTAGGCCTCCGAGCATTTCTCAGTTATAGTTCAGATATATAGAGAGGGGGCATGATATATTTTGATCTTCAAAGCATATAAATTCTATACAAACATTATATATTACATGAGTTTATGTGGGATAGAGGGTAGACATTGGTTTTGGGCCTCCAAGCATTTCTCATTCTAGTTAGATTCAACACAGGGGGCAAACATTACCCTCCTCCATGTTACACGGATTCCACTTATAGATTCAATATAGGTGCATCCATTTTAGGGTTCCTTATTTTTTCCAAGCACTATTCATCTCTCCATCCACTTCCCTAATTAAGAAGTGAGTGGGACCCTTTGCAACACATTCATCTCCACATAGGTAGGTTCATGTATGCATTTTCTTTTCTTTCTTTTACTCTAGTACTTCATTTCATTGCATCACTAAAATAAAAGGGGGGCAAATGTATACAACCTAAATTGGTCAATAAACCACACATATCATGTCTTTACATAGTCCTTTCATAGGAGACTCTGACTAGAGAATATGAGCCTAGTTCACATTAGCCATGTCTTTTTGTTTACTCAACCTTGTCTTGTCTCTTGCTCTAAACACCTTTTTACTTATTATTAGTCATCCTATGCTTTTCAAATGGTCATTCCACCTCAACCAGGTTAGTTTTCCCTTATTAATTTTATCCCCCTAAGTCCTAATCTTGGAGGATAGGAGTGATGTAATTAGACTACAGTGTTGGACCTTAGGGTGTCCATTTCTAAAAATCCTATCCAAAGGAATTTTTATCTCCAACAATTAATTTCACTTTCTTAATGAGTCCCAATCCATTCTTATCTTTGTCCTTAAGTTTTCCTAATGTTGGATAAATACAAATAAAGGTCCAAAATTCAAAATAAAAAGTCTCTTATATAAAGGACTACACAAAATATTTTATATCTAGAACTTAATACTTTGGCACATTATATAATTAAAATCAGTCAATAATATAGATCAACATTATACATCACACATAGACTTGTATGCTTGATCAAAGAAGGGACTAGGTGAAAGTTAATTCTTGCATACACTATGCTTGTTGATTGTGCATGTTCCCTAAGGGATAACTACATTTGATTTGAGACCCTAGCTTGAGGGTTAATGTAGGTAGTGATCAGGACAATAGGGGTTCTAGATCATACGATCATACTTCTCCTAACTCAGTTATTCTCTCTTATGCCTTTGATTTATTTGTTGTTTCATGTGTGTGGGTAGACCTAGGGTTTAGATATTGAAATGGACTTACAATGAGCTCTATCAACATTTAACCTCCAAAATTTCATATACAGGCTCATATAGAGACAACAGACAACCTAAAAAACTTAGGACTCTGAGATAATAGTGGTAGAAAAAGACTATAGCATCAGACCCTAGGGTGTCCTATTTCAAAAATAATTTTATCCAAACCATATTTGATCATCATTATTACACCAACAAGGAAAATATACTTAATATTACAAAATTTAAACATATCGTTACATCTATTGAACCTCAACCTCTTAGGTCACATGAACCAAAATAGTACCTAGTTCAAATGCCTACTCCAAAAAATGTCATACATGGTCCTTATTTACCTCCTCATACCTCTTCTACCCATCATATGTCACATTTAACCTCCTTAAAATTTAAAAAACCAATACATTTACCTATCTCTAAGTGCACCTTCCAATCCAATGCAAATAATTTTAATGGTTTAATGTTACCTCACTCCACCTCACATGTTGGGGCATCTTTCAATGCCCATCCACATGTCCCATCAGACTGGGGAATATTTTGATGACCATCTCTACATCCTCTTACCCATTGGGGAATCTTATGATGCCCACTTTTATTCTATAATGCATAATAACAATCAAATCTAGTTTCAAGAAACCTTCTGAGACTTTAAACTTGTATTTCACATGTTCATATTTGATACAAACATTAACTTAGCTTTTTTAAATTTTTGTCTCATGTTTATTTGTTTTTATGCACTTTATTTATTTTAATTTCACTTTATAAGCATCATTTTATTCCTTTACATTCTTTGGTTTTATTTCACATTACATTTGGCATTTGCTTCCATTTTTATCCTCATATATCTCTTTTATTTTTGTCTTTTTATGTCATTCTTTGCCTTCGTATCTTAATGATTATTTTTTCCCTTATTTAAAATTCACCCTCATGGGTTTATCTTTTGTGATTTTTTAGTATAATACCATGGATAGGACCTAGCCCTCCTCACAAATTACCACCTTTGCTTCTTTTCTCATTTTATTATTTCACATGTTTCTTTTTCACACCCTCATGGGTTTTTATTTTATGAGTTATAGTGTAAGACCATGGATATCACCTAGACCTCCTCATTAAATTAACATCTTATTATTCCTTTTTTTATAATATGTTTTGTAATATTTACAAATTTTAATCTTTTTTCTCAACTTTTGATAGATGGAATTTGCACAACAATCTATGTTAGCATGTTTTCCTCCATTTACTTCATTCTTATGATAATAAATCACACTTTACTGTCATTGTATCCTTTTCTCACCTTTTATCACTTTTTTTCAATTTTAAGTAATTCAAATTATTCCATGTGTCACTCTTGATTTTCCCTTTATTTCACTTCACATTGGATAAAACAAGGTCAAAGACAAGATATCACTTTTATTTCACCTAGATTTATGACTCTTAGACCCCATGCTCTTTGAAGTTCTCTTTCTTAGAAACCTTGCCCCAAGTATTTAAATGAAAGTTATCTTTAGTACACAACTTTATTTTTCCAAATTTGTATGGAGGAGGAATAGAAAAATCCATCAATAAAGTTAAAAGAAAAATCATTTGTATCAAAAGGCACTGATATCTCAAAGGCAATATATAAATCTCAAACATAAAATCACACCAAAATATATGATTAAAAGCACATATCCTATCTCCAATCAAAGCTCAAACTGCATAGTTAGCCTCACAATAAATCCAAGGTCTATTGGGGTGTAGTAGGCTAGTAGATTAGAATAAAGGAATTCAATAAACTTTATGGTGCTACCTACTTTCTCATGCAAGTACCCAATCTTTGTAGTAGATTGATGGATCTGTAAGGGGCCTTAAGGAATGGGGAAGACGTCATGGGGAGGTAGGTTGATTTTAATTTTCATCCATATAGCCTTCATGGGATGATTTATATAATTAATTTGTTGACCTAAAACTTGTGTGGCTAAGAGAAGTTCGTCAGAGTCCATAAGGTTAAAAGTCCTCTTGTTTTGACAAACCTAATTTGAGTGTCTTAAATTTTATAAAGAGTTACTCTACCTTGGTTTTCCATTCATTCTTCCTTCTACCCATTTCATTTTCCCCCCTTGATAGGTAACTTATGATTCCAAATCTATTTTCCCTTTTGCTTTAGTTCTTTATTCTTCACCTCTTCAAAACATTCTAGCATTACTTTGTTTTAGTTTTATCTATCCTTAGAGCAAAATAACATGTTTGAGAAACTATGGATTAAACCCTTACATAATTTACTTACCACACCATCTCATTTTCATACTTGTCATGTCATTATGTGGTTGTGATTTCTTACATTGTATCTCAAAACAAGCATTAAATCTGTGTTTTCATTTTTTAGAATTTTTGATTTTCACCTATTTATCATGTTCTTGTTTGATTTTTATGGAATTCACTTATCTTACATATCACATTTACCATTATTGAATGTTTATATTTATGTTTTCCTTATTCATGTTTGTCTAACATCTTCAATTACACTTCATTTTCAGTCTTTCATGTTTTTCTTTTTGCCTATCTTACATGAGCTTACTTTTCACTTGCTTACATACCTTTGTTCAATTTATCTTGAATTGACATTAATTTTTTAAATTTATGTTTTACATGCTTTCCAACATGATTTTGTAAGTTATACATTCCTTTTTATCATTTATGTTTTACATACTTTCCAACATGTTTTAATGTGTTTTATTTACAATCATTTGTCATTCATTTACACTCATTGTCATAATTTGTCATTCTTTTGCCATCATTTTGTCATTCATTTTACTTCAATATTCTATCCTTGATTTAAAAATACTAATTTGATAATTTCTCCTAGTACCTTCATATCTTTGCCTTAACTCATTTTACACTACTATATGCCTATATTCCAAAAATTTCAAATTTTGGCTATTTTTTGCACTAATTCCTACAGGTTCACATAGTGTTCTTCACATGGGATGCAATCAATTTATCTTGTATTCTAATTATTTGTCTATAAAATTAAGGTAAGTCAAGGTATGCATTTTTCAATTTTTCCCTTTCATTTATCTTATTTGTTGCTTAATGCAATTTACTTAGCATCAACATTATGTATTATCATGTTCTATTTCTTGAAGCACCATCTCGTGTTGCACTTACATAACATATGATGAGATTAGAGTGGGGAATATATACACACATAATATTTTCAAAATTTTACTGATTACTAACACTTTGTATCTTGCATGAACCCATCAAGTCTCAATCTCTCTGAGTGCATGCCTTAAAGGGTGCACTGAGAAAGGAGTGGGTAGACCATTGGTGCTTCATAATATTGTTGTCCCTTTTTTCACTTGTCATATACAAAATTTTATCCTAAAATGATTTAAGCTAAAATTATTATTTTATATTTTACCCATTCCAAATGTTTTTCATATCACTATCTTTCTTTTTCTTACCTTGCCCCCTTTCACTAGTTAATTATACTAAGTCGACTGGGTTGACCCTGTGTAGTTTTTGACCTTTAATTACTATACAAGGTCAATTGGGCTAACCTTATATTATTTAGGGATATTTTTCACTTGGATTTTTTTTATCCCTTTAGATGACCTAGCTCGAGCCCTAGTGATTTATATCTTGAAAACATATAAGGTTGACTAGGTCAACCCTATACAACTGACATATTTAGAAGGATTTAGGGAAATATTTTCCTATATGTACAAGTTCATTTATAACCATTTGAGAATAGATAAGTGAAGAATAATAAGTGTAAAGTAATATTTTCTTATTGACCATTCTACTTGAGGAATTCAACTTAGGTTCCATACTTTCTTTGGAGATACATATCTTATCTTGTCAAGAAGTCTTTTAGATGCATAGATAGGCTATGTATCCTAGAGCTGATCTATCTTTTTTATCCTTGCATACCAAAGTAATATATTGTAAAGCACATTAGACAAGGGAGAGATTAAGGCTTAGTGGGTTCATCTTAAAAGGTAAGTATTCCTAGCTTTATTTCTCTTTTATAAGATTAGATAAATAATGCAGTTGTGTTTCTCTTCTATGCATTACGATTCTATATAGATTGACATGAGTATATGTATTCTATGAATGTTTAATTTAGTTTGTTTTGTTTCTGACCCCCACTTTGTGCCATAAACTTTGACGTGCACTAGATTACATTTACTTTCTTATTTATTAGAATAGAGTGAACATTAAACTTAAGAGTCTTTTAGGGTTATTGTGTGATTGTGTTAGACTGTAGGATTTGAAACCCTTCCTACCATGGTGTATTGTGATAAGTGATCCCCTAATAAGGTCTGATGGATCCCTATATTGGTCATGCTCCCATTTAACAAATGTATTCCCATTTAAAAGTGTAGGTATGCTCTATCTTCTCTGAGTCAAGATTGATTTATAGACATGATGCATTTTTTATTACATACAATTTATATTGAGCATCTAGATTTGGGATGAATATGACTTTCCTTGGTTCACATAGTCAATTTATGGACAAGGAGATAAATCAAAGAGGATTGGTTTCTACTCAAGGAGACCACAAACATGTAAATATCTCAATATGTGACTATTATTTCTCATTATATAGATAGTACCTAATTTGAATTGAATCAATTTATGAAAGTATATGTTCATAGTGCCATGAATATCTAATGATTTTCTCCTTTGATCTAGGAGGAAGACTTGTTCAGGGTAGTTGTTAAGAGGTTATTTTGTCTATTTTCTAATAAGTGTTGTCAACACTAGTGTCTTGTTTCATTGCTTTCTTAGATGCTTAGTTATTGTTTTATTTTAGTGTCTTTATTGTGAGTATAAAGCTATTTTAGTCTTAGAGGTTTACTAAGGTATTGGTATAATTATATGTCTAAGTAAGGAGATCATCTCTATTTAGGTCATGACTATCATGGAGAGATAACTATTTCTCTTGACTAGTAGGTAGGTCAACCACTGTGAGTCACCAAGAATGTCAATAATTTTGCCTCTTAGGCCAAATATCAACCCTTATAATTCAAAAAATTTCATGAGACGCCTCTAATCTTGTACATGGTGGTCTAGATCTTGTCATGGTCTTCTAAATGCTTCTTGAAAACCTTATTAGCATTGTTTAAAGTTTTATTGGTATGCTAGATCATTCTTGAGGGACCATCATGTGATAGTATCTTGTGAGTCATTGGGTGATGTATTAGGTCTTCATAGGTTGTCCTTAGGTGAAATGAAAGGGGTTAAGTGTTTTTTAAGCATAATAAATGATCTATGCCTAGTTTGAAAAATTTAAGGTACCTTAGTATAAATTAGGATAATTTGGAGAGTTTAAAGTTTCTTATTTTCATGATATATGTTCCTATCCTAGCCATTTTATGAATTGGAACATTTTAAGCATGATTTAGGAGATATCTAAGCCATTTTTATCCTTGGTATGAGGTATAAGATGCATTTAAGGTCATTCTCCATTATCTATTTTTCAAGCATGTTTAAGCTCCAATTATCCCTCTAAGTCAACAAATATCCTTTTAATTATGTCATATGGGTTAATCTTGTATTGAACCTTTGAATATGGTATATTATATATGTCACATTGAAATAAAGTTTTTTTAATGGCATATTTCAATGTTAGCATGATTTTGAGTTTGAAGAGTCAACATGAAAGTCAATGAGATGGTAGACACATTGGAATGCATTTACCCAAAGGGTTATTTCTTACATGAAAACCTTGGAGACATGAAGAGTAGATGTAAAATTATCATAAATGACCATACCAAATTCATAAGGCTCACTTAGTGCCATCAAATTTAAATTCAAGCTCATACAAGTCATTTCAAGTGAGAGAATGCATTCAAACTTCTCTTAGGTTCTCACACAGTCAACAGGGAGTTTAAATGCCACCTTCTTCTAATCAGAACCATATAGACAAAATGAATGGGAGAAAATAATATTCATAACTTTTAGGGGAGTAATTTTAGTTGTTGACAATACCATTTTATTGAAGGAACATGGGTTAATCTTTATGAACTAATGTTAAGAACATTGGTCTCTCTTAAACCCTCCTTAAACCTTGTGACCAACTTGATGGGTGTAAAAGTGAGAAAAGTGGCCCCAAATGCATTTAATATTCCATGGGAACACATATATCATGTTATACACTCCATAGAGGACCTCTTAACATAGTTTTGTAGTATGATCACCTATACGAATGAGAGGAATGCTGGCTTTATAGAGGTTTCAAGTAGGAAAGCAAGGGTTTTTTTGAGTGTGTGAATGGTTCAAGACCATTGAGCCTAATTTCCAATATATTTGAATGGTTTTATGGATAGGAGGATAGGGTATGGGTCTACACATGTGGGAGCAAGGTTTTCATTCATTTTGAGGTGGTCTTCATCATATAAGTGGTCTTGACTAAGCCTCAATAGTCTCCTTTCCACTCTCCAAGACACCTCAAGTCTAAATATGAATCTATGAGACCTTGAAATGATAAATTCAAAATATTTTTGGTCTTGATATCTTAACATATAGGTTTGATGATAACTTGTAACGATATACAAGTGGTTCTTAAACAACACATGCTAGAATAGTCAACATGAAGTTGAATCTACCTTAGAAAGTTGTTTGAAGAAGGTGAAAAATAGGTATTGAAGAACATAGAAGTATAGGGATCATGAAGAAGCATGGAGGATTAGATGATTAGATTTCATAATGACCAAACTCACTCTAATGGAAGATAAACTTAGTCAATATCTCCAAGTGCACACATAGGGTTGTGTTTACAAGTTGAAGAAACATTAACTCAGTGATGATTTGGAGGAGTTACATAGGTGTGAGAAGACTAGAATATTCCTAATATTCTAAGCCATTATAGATAAAATTGAATAAGAATTCAAGGAAGGACTCAACCCATTAATCACAATAAAGAATACATAAGGCCATCTTACATGCCTACTAGTATGGATGATAAGGTATCTTGAATGTCATAAAAGAGAAAGGGATTGCTAAAGGATTAAAAGCACATGGAAATGATTTAATAACACATTATGAATTGTAATCCATATTTTAAGTTATTAAGGTTATAAAAACATAGACAAACCTCTTTAGGTCTACTAGTCCTAAAACTAAATGCATAATTGGTATACATAGTGGGAAGGAATATACAAGGCATAATGGTGAAAATGGATTATGTTGGAAGGTATGAAAAGGTTAAAAAACTCATTGGAGGTCTAAAAAACTTGAAACATGAAGCTAGTGAGATGACCAAACAAGGGTCACTTAAGCTATACATATACCAAAAAAAATGAGACTATAAAACTGCCTGGTTAACCAAATGGAGACCTTTTATTTAGTCTAAGGTCAGAGGGTGAGAAGAGGTATAATAAGAATAATGAGAAACATGGTGACATTTAATTTTAAGCCTATAAGGAGACTTAGAAGGTAATACATATATGTTAGGGTTACAAAGGCATCCAAATTAAAGGGTCACTCTCACATAGTTAGGGAACATAAAACACCTATTGGTAGGTAGGCAAAGTAAAGGTGAAATTATTGAACCGTGCATAGAAATGAAATACATGAATGAAGGTAGGGTCCCCAATTTTTTAAAAATGTTTTAATTTTAATTCTAATGCTTTAGTTCATTGAATGCAAAGGAGAGCCTTGATAGGATAGTTAGACCTATTAGGCCTAAACTTTCAGTTTTAGGCATGGTCATGAGTAGAATAGTGAAGGTACAATGAATCATATAGGGAAGTGAAATTAAATAAGGATAAAGAGGTGTCATAACTTGTTTTATAAAATTTCACATTATTTTCCATTAAAATGGTTTAGTTATTTGAGATAGAGAAGAGCCTAATAGCCTATTTGGGCCTAATAGGCGTAAATAGGCATGTATAGGCCTAGACTAAAAAATGAGGATAAATTACATATTCAAGAGTGTTTCAAGTTGGAAAAAATCATAGGGGTAGGATGTAAATTACACAAGGTAAGTCTAGAATTTTTGAACTGAGAAAAGATGAAAGAAAATGCATTTGCAGACCTCTAGGGTCAAACACCTAGAGACCCAAAAACCTTAGGCAAGAGCTAATGAGGTTGCAAAGGAACTAGGAGGATAAATGACAAAGAAAAGAAACGAGAATATGTTTGGTGGGTTTTCACAAACCTCTAGGAGGTATAATAAGTTGAAACCAAACACATTTTTCTCATTTTTACCCTTTTTCTCTCCATCGACCTCCTAGAATGCAAGGTTTTGATCTTGAGAAGTGTTGGGTGAATATTTTGTCATCAACTAACTGATGACAAAATATTTATATCAACCATAATATAGGGAGATTTATATCATGAAAAGTGTGGGTTTACCAGATCTAGATGAGGTAAATCTCTCCTCTCATCAAGGGGAGGTTCTCTATGAACATTTATGCACTATATGTATATATAATTAAGTAGAAAATAACACATGGGGTGGTATAACAACATCCACCTCTCTTTTTTCAGAGGTGATGTTCAAGAAACAAGAGAGAGAAATCTTGGTCATTGGCAAACAACATTCCTCTTCTTTCAGGAATGGTATCCAACGTAGAGCAGAAAATCACCTGAAGTCAGTAACAAAAGTCACAGAAAACCCATGTAAGCACAAAGTCTTACATTGTCTCCTTAGCTGATCTGGAACAAGCGTAACCATAGAGTGAAATGAAGCACAAAGTCTTTGCCTGAAACTACAAAAGATAATAGAATCAAAAAGATAAAATTAGCTCAAATTCTATCTTTTACCTTTTAGAAATGCCCTCAGATAATATTAACACACCCACTTTGCTTATTAAAATAGATAAACAAGAGATTATTAGGAAAGATGACATAAGAATTGTTTCCTAAATAACACAAATAATTTCAACACAAAGTCTGAAATAAACCTGCTTCTCATTCATTTAATAAAATATGATTTACAAGTTGAGCACAAAGTCTCAAAAAGTGTTTTAATTTCGGTAGAGTTTTTGCTCTCAATTATCCAAGATCCATTTACAAAAGAGGTCTCCACTATATATAGGGAGAAACTCTCAAAATTTAAAAAATATTAAAATACAAAAATATCTTAGTCAAAGATGACTCATCTTTGACTTTGAGATATTTTTCCAGATTTTTTACATGTAATTACACATTACAAAATTGCATGCACTTTTCTCAAGACAAAAGTGCATAAGGAAAGAAGAAGAGAGAAGGGGAAAAAGATTCAGCTCTTGCCGCCAGACTTCTTTAGATGAGCATCATACATAGCAATGGATGCCTGAATTCCTATACTTTCTGGTGCAACTGTGTTCTTGGAGATGACCCTGGCTCTAATTAAAGCATCCTTCAATGCTGTGATTGCCTTAGCATGACTAGTTAACCTGGATCTTAGATTGTCCAGAGTCAACTGAGTATCCAAAATATTGTCCACAGAAGTCATCGAGAAGGCTTTCTCTTCAAAATCTCTTTGAATCATCCCTTTGAAACCTTGGATCATTTCTTTGGTTGAGAGAAATTGGTTATCCCTAGAAGTGAGGTTACAGGGTAGTTCTTCCAGTCTATTTAATAGGCTTGTGTCACTCTTCTCACTAGCATCCTTGGAATATTTAAGATCTTCAATCAACTCCTTGAGTACCTGTATCTTGTATATCAGTGACTCCTTGATCTCAACATAGGAATCCTTACTAGAAATGACACTGATAGATATCAAGGTGCTTTTCTTCAGATCCTTCATCTCCCTCCATTTGCTAAGATATTTTTTTGTACTTTCAATATCCTAAGAGATAAGAGAGACAAGGTCATCTAAATCTGCCCTTACCTTCTTCATCTTGTCTATCTTTTCTGCAACCTCTATAAGCAAGGTAACTCCCTGAGTATGCATCTTTTCAATGTAATCCTCTAGCACTTTCCCCTTCAAGTAAGTTTTCTTTGCCTTTTGAATGACAGGGTCATCTATAGAGAAGGCCTCTGGAGTCACCGCTTCAGGAGGAAGAGTGAATTTGCTTATTACTGCCATCAACTGCTCTATCTTGGCCTTATAATAGTCTTTCATCTCCTTTTTTTGATCAAATTTTTGGACCATGATGTGCATTGCAGACTGTAGATCACTTTTCGCACCTTCGTGAGTAAATTTTCCAAGTTTAACACGAGAGATGGAATAGCTCCTCATTTCAAAACCGTCAAGGGTCGCATCCTATAAAGGCTTAGCTATTTCCAAAAATTCATGCCCCTTTTCCTCAACTAATGTTGAGAGGATCCTTGGCCTCTTAGGAGCCTTAGCTTTCACTGGCACTATTTTTTCAAAATCAAAGTCATCTACAAAGATGGCTAGCTTCTTTCTTTTAGGTGTGAATGCTGACATCCAAGGTAGGAGAGAAGTACTTACTGTGGCAATAGTTTCCATAGCTGGTGTTACCATGGCAACATTTGCATTGCTAGTAGTAACAATGGTTGTAGTAGGAGTAACCGGCAAAACTTTATCAGCCGTTGATTTTGGCTCAAGTGCAGAACTTTCTCCCAAATTTAAAGAAGGATATGCCAAACTAGGAATGGATCTAGAGGAGTGAAGAGTATCTCCAGAAGCACCCTGAGGATCGCCAAATATAACTCTAGAAGGAGAGATGGCTCTAGAAGAAGGAACACTGATAAGAGAAAGAGGAGAAGGGGATGCCATAGGAGACTGAGGTGGAGAAGGAGAGACACTTTTAAGCAGTTATGCCCCTTCTTGGGAAGGTAGAGGTTCAGTCCTTTGTTGTTTTAAAGGCCAATTGTCTGTCTCCATTTGTTGGGTTGTCTATTCCTGAGGGATTTGTTCTAAAACTCCCTTAGCCACTAATTTTGGCTCTTTAGTAACCTTTGATTTTTTAGAAACAAAGATGATTCTAGGCTTATGAGGCCTGAATGGGGAAGGAACATCACCTTTGTTCTTGGTCTTATTTTTTGCCTTCTTCCTCATCTCTGCTTAAAACTTAGCCTCTGATCTCATAATAAATTCTTTCAGTATGATCCCTTTAACCACTAACCAATTATTGGTGTTGGCCAATATTGATTCAAATCTCTTCCTCAGAGAAGTTAGCTCTTTCTGAGACCATTGAATTAGAGGAAGAGGGGAGTCAGCAATCTTTTTGGCCAGGTACTTGCTGTTGATAATGCTCTTATCATCAACCAGATTGGAGGGAATCTCTGTAAGCCCCAAATACCTAATTTGTTATAGGGTCAGCCTGCTATAGTCCATCCTCCTGATTTCTTCAACTATTCTTAGGTCTACCCAGATGTCTTCAATCATTGGCTCATGGAATTTAGTCTTTCATCTGATCATGTCCTTGACTCCCCTATAGTCAAATTTGTCCCTTCTCTTGAATTGTTTCATGGTGACCAACTACATCTCTGTTTCCATGACTTTGGCTTTGGCTGCTGTCAAGATAGAGTATCTGTCAATTTCAACTGGAAACCTAAGACCTAGCTTTTTTAGCTCCATATGCCTAGTATGTATGATAGCCATTTATTGACAAAGCTCCATCAAAACCAACTTATCAGAAGGAGACTTTGGGAGCATATAGGGATAGCCTTGGAAAAAGCCAACTTGAAGATAACAGAAGGTGGGAAATTAAAGGAACATACAACCGTATTCATTGAGGACTGTCCAAGCCTCATCAAATACTTTGTTCTATTCAAGCTAAGGGTCGAAGAGGCATAAAAATATGGCAAAGAAAGCATCATTTACCCTTTTGAAATTGAAAATCAATCCTTGAAGAATCAACTAGGGGTAATATGAGTAGACTGGGGTGGTCTTTCTATCCCCTTCAATTGTCAAACTTGGAAAGGTTCGCATCGAGGTAGCTATGTACACAAGGTATGAAGTCATAAAACTTTGAAGAAGTTTGTACCTTGGTTGGCTGCTCGTGAAGGGTGTTGCTGATTTGCTCACCCCAAAAGATGACTTGATTACCCTAGAGGATGATCTTAATGAATAGGTACATCCATTCATGGAACTGTGAGGAAGATGGGAGGCCTCACACTCTACTGAGAAGGGTGATCAAGTCACCAACTTCTTCAATGAAATCACTCCTCAAGAAGTTCTACAACCATCTGGATAGATTAGTTCTGGGTGCCTTTAGCCACCTATTATTCATCACTTTCTTTGCTCTTTCAAGGTCCTTGTCATACTCGTTCTGTGCTTCTACAAAGTCAATCTTCAACACTTCTATAGTAGGAGGGCACATAAAGCCTTTGTCAATAAATTTGGGATCCAGCTAAATTATTACATTGCCACTAGCATCTGAGACTGACCTTATCTCTTTATTATCGAATCAGGTACACTAGAGGATGAACTCTATATGATGTGCTACCACTGAGAAAGTGGCAACCAGATGAATGTTGCTCTCAATGATTATCTTCATCTCAGAACTCAAGTTTGTCGCCTTAGTTTGGGTCATAAACTTAGCCATATCCACATGGCCAATTTTTGTGTCTCTGATGTCATCAATGTTGGAGGTGACCGAAGTGATTGGGAAGATGCCTAGTATTTGTACTTCATGGCCTTTGACTTTTTGGGAGATATTTTAGACATTGGAACTGGCCTCAATTGAGTGGGTGTCGATGAGCAAGAATTCTGTAAAAGTACTGCAGTCATGATCATGTAATTAGGGAAAAGGGGGCGAGTTTGGGAATTGGCATATGAAGTGATTATGACCAAAGAAGGGCACTTAAAAGGGCCAGGTTGGAAACTAGGACAAAAAATGAGGAAGGAAGGGAAAGAAAGAAAATGAGAAAAAATCCTCCAGAGTTAGAAAATTTGGAGGAGAAATGCATGGGCAGAAAAATTCACCACCCCCACACGAAGAATAGATAGAGTGCAAAGGCGGTGAAATTTTCCACCCCTGCAAGATCGGCCTGCCTAGGTGGCAAAATTTGCTACCTTTAAAGATCAGAGGGAAAGTGTAGGGGTGGCAAAATTTGCCACCCCTACAACTCTGGCCTGCATTGGTAGCAAAGTTTGCCACTGATGCAAATCTTGAGCACAAAGGGTGCGGGTGGCAAAAATTACTTTTCTCATGTAGGATCAGATGTAATAAATGTAGCCAAGAGGCATGGGTGGTGAAAATTGCCACCCGTGTCAGTTTTGAGAAGAAAATTGTGGGCAAGGGGAGGGGCAGAAAAAATTGTTGCACTTGTGTGGGAGTGGGCCATCGGCCAAAAGGAAAGGACATAAACAATAACAACAAAAAAAAACAAACTAACTAAAAAGAGGAGAAGAACACAAATGCAAAAAACAAGACCCACCTAGAAAGCAGCGTGTGCCATGAGATTGAATCCACAAAAATGCACCTTAACCAATTTGTTGGATCGTCCAAAGGCAGAGGATAGGAAGAGAGGAGGAAGAATGAAGAAAAATGAATAAAAAATTGTGTTATATGGGGCAAAAGTTGACCCCAACAACCTGTCATGCATGGAAATAAATGCCACACAAAAAAACAAGGCATGCAAGGGTAGTGAGTTTCACCGCCCTTGCATGTTCGTTTGCAAGTTTAGATGTAGGGGTGGAAAAAATTGCTGCCCTTATAGGTCAAAATGTAGGGGTGGCAAAAAATACTGCCCTTGTAGGGGAAAATGTAGGGGCAGCAAAAAATGCCACCCTTGTAGGGAAAAATATAGAGGTGGCAAAAAATGCCACCCTTGCAGGTCAAAAGTGAAATGCACTGGTGGAAAATTTTGCCACTCATGCACGAGAATGGAGAAAATAAAACACCAACTCTGAAAGAGGCAGGTTTGGGTCTCTTGGTCGCATCGAGACCATAATAGCCTTCACATCTTGGGGAATATGTGATAAAAATACATTACAAATTTTGAAAGGTACAATTGGACCAAGATGAGAATGAGAAAAACCTGTCTTGAAAACAAACTTAGAGAGATGAAAGACGAAATGAACAAGTTTCGTAGGGAGTTGTTCCCAAAAATGAGCTAAGCTTATTTTGGAAACAACAACTGGCTCCTGTTGGGGAACTTCCATTTATTGAATTGATCAATGGGAGTAGAAACTAGTCTTGAAGTGCCTTCATCCAAGCCATTGGGCTATGGAGTCAACCCAAAAATGAAAGAAAAATAGACAACATAAAAACTGAACATATATACAAATGGGCCCATCTAAGCTTCAGGGATTGAACAGGTTTAGATGCTGCCCACTATGAAGTAGTGTGAATGGCATTCCATCTTGGTATTCTAACAAGAAGCTAGCCTCACCACATAGCTGTCAAATGGTGAATGGGCCTCTCCACAAGGAGTCAAATTTGCCGTGCATCCATTTTGGTTCTCGCCTCTTGTCCCACAACAAGACTTGATCTCTGACTTGGAATTCATGAACTTTTGATTTTTTATCAAAGAGTTCCTTCACCTAGTGCTGATGTGTTGTAATATGGTCCACCACCATGGTTCACTATTCATTTAGTTTGGTTAGACACATGATTTTTTTGTCGACCAAACTTTCGAAGGTTGAGTCTTCGATTGCTTTGATTAACTTGAGTGCTGATAGTTCAAGGGTGATGGGGATCTCCACATTCAAGCCATATAGAAGTTGAAAAGGAAACATAGCTATAGCCTTTTTGGGTGTTATCCTATTTGCCCATAAAGAATCATATAATGCTTTGTGTCATGTTCTCTGATTGTCGTCTACTAACTTCATGATAATAGTGATCAGGTTCTTATTACTCAATTCTGCTTGGCCATTTTCTTGAGGGAAATAATCTGAAGTGTGGGATAGGGTAATCCCATAATAAAAACAAAATTGAGTAATTTCATGTGATGAAAAATAGGCCACATTATCTATTACAATCTTGAGTGGGACCCCAAACCGGGAGATGATATTTTCCTTGAGAAAGCTACACACCACTTCAGATGTAGCGTGTTTGGTTGGGATGGCCTCCACCCACTTGGTAAAGTAATTCATCACGATGAGGACATAATCATGTCCAACACTTGAAGATGGGTTGACCATGCCAATGAAGTCAATACTCCACTACTAAAAAGGCTCCTCAATTACTACTGGCTTGAGAGGTAAAGCAGCCAGCTTAGGCTTCCCAATGAACTGCTGACACAAATCGCACCTACACACCCATCTGTAGGCATCTTGGAACAGTGTGAGCCAATAATACCTTGCTCGTAGAATCTTGTGCACTATCATCGGTGTAGAAAAATGCCCTCCACAAGCCAAATTGTGGAAAGACTCCAAGAGTTTATCTTTTTGTGCCTTATCAACACAATGAAGAAATGCCCCATCCAGGTTCCTTTTATACAGACCATTATCCCACAGAATATAACTAGCAGCCTTTAACTTAACATTTCATTTCTCTTTATAAGAAAGATGGGCAAAACACTCACCATATGTCAAAAAATGGGCAATGTCAGAATACCACTCATTAGTAGTGGCAACAAAGAGGACCGTAGGCACGCCTTCGATCTCTATTTCTTCACTTTCTGCTTCATCTAGAATGTTGTTAGCGATCAACTGGCAAAGACCCTTCCCCTACACAAGCTTGGTAGGTTTGATGTCCAGATCAAACTCCTAAATTTTGGTGATCCAATTACCCCTCTTCGTACCAAACTCTTGATGAGTCAAAATGGACTTCACTATTGTATCAAGTACGAGAACTTCAGTGTGCGAGTTTAGGATATAAAACTTAAAATGCTTGACTGCTTTGACCACCGCATATGCATGCTTCTCCATGTTAGAATATTTTAGCTCATGAACCTTGAGTGGACAACTCATGACAGAGATAGGAGATTCTACACCTTCTTGGTTTTGTTAAACTAAAATGGCTGAGAGTGTATGTTCAGAGGCGTAACTGTATATTTTGAAGCTTTTGGTGTAGTCTAGACAAACTAGGACTGGCATGAGAGCAATTGCTTCTTTGATTTATTTAAACACTGATTTACCCTCAGTAGTCCATCTAAAGGTAGCATTGCCTTTCATCATATTGATGATATGGTGGGTCTTCTCAGTGAAATCAGGAATGAACCTCTGGAGAAAATTCACCTTTCTAAAGAACGAGTGAACTGCAATTTTGCTGGTAGGCAATTAAGTTCCTGGATGAACTTGACTCTTTTCAAGTCAATTTTAATACCTTCTCGGGACACAATGTGTCTATAAATTTTTTCTTCAGTCACCCCAAAGACATACTTCTTTAGATTTAAAGAAATACTATTCTGATGACAACGTTTCAGTATTCTTTGCAAATGGTGGACATGGTCAGAATGATGCTTTGAAAATACTATCAAATCATCTAGGTACACTACAATGAACTTACCCATCTCATCTTTGAAATCAAGGTCCATCACCCTATGAAATGTGGCACCTACATTTATCAGACTGAAAGGCATCCTTTGATAGGCGAATGTGCCCCAAGGTGTGGTGAAGGCCATCTTATGCTGGTCTGCTTTTCCAACTTCGACCTGATTGTACCCTAAAAAGCCATCTAGCATTGATAACATTTTTGAACTTGTTACAATTTATAGGACTTGATCCATGATAAGGAGAGAGTAGTTATCTTTTAAAGATAACTAATTCAAGTTTCTAAACTCCACGCAGATTCAAATTTCACCATTCTTCTTTCTGACAGGCACTATGTTGGCAATCCATGTGGAGTGATGAATTGGGAAAATTATCTAGGCATCAAGCATTTTTTGTATCTCAGCTAAAATAGTACCTGAGATTTTTGGATTATATTGCCTAGACTTTTACTTGTAAGGTATAGAGTTCACCTTAAGAGGTATGTCATGGTGGATGTCATTCGGCCTGAGTGATTTTAGGTCATCATAGGAATAAGCCAATACATCTATATATTGGCAAAGTAAACTAGCAAGCTTAAATCTCTCCTTGGGAGTGCATCATTTCCCAATGTTTACCATCTGAGGATCTCCCTTGGTTCCCAAGTTTACCTGATCAAAATTTTGAGAGGAGTTTGAATCTGTTCACTGTTGTTTAATAAACCTGTCATGGTTATCAAACAATTTTTCTAGGGAAATCAGGCCTTTGGGAATCTTATTCCCCTTAAGCTACAAGAAATCTTCACTTGTGTTCATATTTAATTTAGAAGTTGCTTTGCATCCCTGGAGCTCACTACCTTCAAAATACAATTGTTTGAAACTGTCCTTTTGCTCTAAGAAGGCAATGATTTGATCATCATTGTTAAATACTTGTCAATGGCTGGCATTATCATGTACACTTGGCCAAAAGACCAGTTCAATAGTGTAATTATCTTCCTTAATATTTAGGTGGGGAACCAAGAGAGTAGTAGAGACAACTAATGCATCCGCTTGGTCATTGAATTCCCTTGGGATGGCAGAGATGTTGAAAGCATCAAAATTTTCAATCTAATCCCAGACTAGATTGCGATAGTGGCACAACCTTTCATTCTTGGTCTGATAGAGGTTTCTTACCTAGCAAACCACTAACTTGGCATCCCCTTTAGCATGGAGTAGCCTAATGCCTTTTTCTCTAACTGCCTATAATCTGAGCAATAGGGATTCGTACTCAGCCATGTTGTTGGTGTTGTTGAATTGTAACTTGTAGGACAAAGGAATAATGTCTCCTTGAGGAGATACCAACACAACCCTGACTCTCAATCCAGTAAAAGAATAACTGCCATCAAATTCTAAGGTCCATACCTCATTAGACCCCACTTTTTCTTTGAAAACTTCTTCGTTTGAGGAAAAAGGTTCTTCCATGTGTTCACTTTGCTTTGTTGATTCTCTCACTATGTCAAGTAGACACAATTTGAAGTTGTCACCTATAGGATTTTCATCGAATGCCTCTCAGATCTCATCCATAGATAGGAAGTAGTTGCCCATGCCTAAAGACTCAAATAAAATTTGAGTTTGCAGTGCTGACGATTAGGTGACTACATACCTTGCCTTTTTTTCAAGAAGCAACTTCTTCATAACACCTTGAATTGGGATCCTTGCTTCTGACAAGTCCATACTTAGCTCACCTCTAACATCTTTATAGAAATTCTGCCCAAGCAGGATGCCGTAAGAGGCTAGAACATTGGCCACTAGAACCATCATTTTTATTTGCTTTTCTAGAAAAGCTGTGAAAGCAAATTGAGCATTTTTTATTTGACCAAGGAGGGGAACTTGCTTATTTTCCATAGAAAAACACCTCCTAAAAGTTTTGGTCAAAGTTAGGCCAAGGGAATCTGCCACCTTCACGGGCATGACATTATCTGAGGCTCTAGAGTCTATTGTGCAATTACTTAGTTTGTAACCATTATAAGCAGAGAAACATAAAAAGGTTCTATTTTCTTGGGAGCAATAAGAGTCACAACAAGATTATTTTGGGTAGATTTATCTTCAGGGGGATCATGAATGGCCTTTAAAGAATCTTGTCCTACAGGGATGACTTTAATTTTCACATATTTTGCCAACCTATCAAATTGTTCTAGGCTAGCCCTCAAATATTCAATCTTTATCATTTGGATTTTAGTCTTTCTAGTGTGATCAATTATATCAAATAGCTAAAAATAATTTGAAACAGAGGAAGAGAGTCCATCATCTAGAACTTTAATAGGTGTGGCACTGGTATGAGCAATAGAAGTGGAAGGTATGGAGTGGTTGGAGGTATTTACTTTTTTGTGAACTACCTAATATTTTGATTGAGGAGGTAATGGAGTCCCTTGTTTAGCAATAAAAACCACTGGCTGGGGTTCTTCTTCTGCCTCTTTCCCTTTGTCAGCCTGTGGAGCTGACTAGTTTTAAAATCTAGTGAAAATAGCATAAGATCTATCTAACCCTTCTCCCTTACTTTCAGCTTCGTCCTAGTAATCCAAGAAACCAATATTAGAGTCAGCAGCTAATTCTTCTTCCTGATCATCAAAGAGATTAGGGTCATCTTATTGGTCCAACTGAGGTTGGAGCGAATAGTCATGCTCAGCTTCAAGGTAACTGACCGCTGAATTGGCAGGTGCTGCTTCGATGGCCAATATCCCTGGAGGGGAGGAAGGTGATTTGATTGCCCTTGGTTTTGGGTAGCATTACCTCAATATTGCTGATTCTAGAATGTTCTCCTAGGCATATCTCGATAGGTAGTGGCAGACGTACCTTGGGTTATTTGCCTCTTCAAAGCTATTAGTTTATTTGTCAATTTTTGCACCATAGAATCTGTAGTGCCTGTAGAAGAACTTTTAGTATATGAAGAGAATCTACTTTTACTAGGGTCTTTTCTGATCTTACCACTAGGATAAGATCATCCTCAATCTTAGTAGCCAAATTTTGATCCAATGCTAGATCCATAGGGCTAGCTCACCTCAATAGGAAACTTACTTCAGGAAGCTGCAAGTATATAAAAAAGCACTTGAGATTTTTCGGCATGGGCTGAGCAACAGTTGGAATCTGGTTCTTTAATTTTTTGAATTTGGCTATGAAATCCCTCATGGGTTCCTGGGATTTTTTTTCATCTAGGTTAGCTATGCTAACAAAGCATGTGCATCTTTAACAAGTTTAAATCTAGCTTCGAATTTGACTTTGAAAGTGTCCCAGTCAGTCACTGACCCAGCCTACAGGTGGTAGAACCAGTCTACAATAGCACCCTATAAAAAGTCTCTACAAAAAGTCTCACTGCTACATCCTCAAATTCCACACCGATTACGCCACATGTTATGGATAAAGTGGCAATATGCTCGTCGGGATGAACCTTCCCATCACTAAAAAACTTAGGAAATTTTTTCCTAGAACTACGAGGTAGTTCATGCAAAGGAGTAGTCAAATTAAGAGGACCAAAGGAATTGCCCCATGGGCCTTGAGCCATTATGATAGGATGATTAAATGGTGGGATAACAAACCTTAGTGGAGTGTTTATAGGCAGGGCCTAATTAACAGTAGGAAAAGAAGCTCTACCTTGCATTGGTGACTTGATAAGGTCATGAGGAAAACTCCTAGACGTTTGGAGGAAAAGTGGTGGAGGAAACAGATCAAAATTGCTCTGCTATGCCAACTCAAACATGGGGTCAAAAACACCCTTGGCTCTTTGGCTTCTTATGTAGCATGGAGTTACCAGATTTCAAATGAAAAAGGGATCGAAACTGCTTTAAGTTGAAGCTTGAGGCTTCAAAATGCACGTTCGTATTCCTTAATGGAGTCACCAAAAACTGTTGGGTGAATATTTTGTTGTCAACTAACTGATGAAAAAATGGGTATATCAACCACAACATAGGGAGATTTATGACACAAAAAGTATGGGTTTACCAGATCTGGACGAGGTAAATCTCTCCTCTCATTAAGGGGAGGTTTCCTATGAATATTTATGTGCTATATGTATATATAATTAAGCAAAAAATAACACATGGGGTGGTATAACAACATCCACCTCTCTTTTTTTAGAGGTAATGTTCAAGAAACAAGAGAGAGAAATCCTAGTCGTTGGCCAACAACATTCCTCTTCTTTCAGGAATTGTATCTAGCATAGAGTAGAAAATCACCTGAAGTTAGTAACAAAAGTCACAAAAAATCCACGTAAGCACAAAGTTTTACGTTGTCTCCTTAGCTGATCTAGAACAAGCATAATCATAGAGTGAAATGAAGCACAAAGTCTTCGCCTAAAACTACAAAAGATAACATAATCAAAAAGATAAAAGTAGCTCAAAGTCTCTCTTCTACCTTTTAGAAACACCCTCAGATAATATTAACACACCCACTTTGCTTATTAAATCAGATAAACAAGAGATTATTAAGAAAGAGGACATAAGAACTATTTTCTAAATAACACAGATAATTTCAACACAAAGTTTGAAATAAACTTGCTTCTCATTCATTTAATAAAATATGATTTACAAGTTGAGCACAAAGTCTCAAAAAGTGTTTCAATTTTGGCAGAGTTTTTGCTCTTAATTATCCAAGATCCATTTACAAAAGAGGTCTCCACTATATATAGGGAGAAACTCTCAAAATTTAGAAAATATTAAAATACAAAAATATCTTAGTAAAAGATGACTCATCTTCGACTTTGAGATATTTTTATAGATTTTTTACATGTAATTACACATTACAAAATTGAATGCACTTTTCTCAAGACAAAAGTGCATAAGGAAAGAAGAAGAGAGAAGAGAAAATAGATTCAGCTCTTACCACCAGACTTCTTTAGATGAGCATCATACATAGCAATGGATGCCTAAATTCCTATACTGTTTGGCACAACTGTGTTCTTGGAGATGACCCTAGCTCTAATTAAAGCATCCTTCAATGCTATGATTGCCTTAGCATGACTAGTTAACCTAGATCTTAGATTGTCCAGAGTCAACTGAGTATCCAAAATATTGTCCACAGAAGTCATCGAGAAGGCTTTCTCTTCAAAATCTCTTTGAATCATCCCTTTGAAACCTTGGATCATTTTTTTGGCTGAGAGAAATTAGTTATCCCTAGAAGTGAGGTTGTAGGGCAGTTCTTTTAGTCTATTTAACAGGCTTGTGTTTCTCTTCTCACTAGAATCCTTAGAAGATTTAAGATCTTTAATCAACTCCTTGAGTACCTGTATCTTGTATATCAGTGACTCCTTGATCTCAACATAGGAATCCTTGCTGGAAATGACACCGATAGATATCAAGGTGATTTTCTTCAGATCCTTCATCTCCCTCCATTTGCTAAGATATTTTTCTATACTGTCAATATCTTGAGAGATAAGAGAGACACGGTCATCTAAATCTGCCCTCACCTTCTTCATCTTGTCTATCTTTTCTACAACCTCCATAAGCAAGGAAAATCCCTTAGTATGCATCTTTTCAATGTAATCCTCTAGCACTTTCCCCTTCAAGTAAGTTTTCTCTACCTTTTGAATGACAGGGTCATCTATAGAGAAGGCCTCTGAAGTCACCGCTTCAGGAAGAAGAGTGAATTTCCTTATTACTGCCATCAACTGCTCTATCTTGGCCTTATAATAGTCTTTCATCTCCTTTTCTCAGTCAAATTTTTGGACCATGATGTCCATTGTAGACTGTAGATCACTTTTTGCAACTTCGTGAGTAACTTTGCCAAGTTCAACATGAGAGATGGAATAGCTGCTCATTTCAAAACCCTCAAGGGTCACATCCTGCAGAGGCTTAGCTATTTCCAAAAATTTATGCCCCTTTTTCTCATCCAATTTTGAGAGGATCCTTGGCCCCTTAAAAGCCTTAGCTTTCATCGGCACTATTTTGCCAAAATTGAAGTCATCTGCAGAGATGGCTAGCTTCTTTCTTTTAGGTGTGAATGCTGACATCCAAGGCAGGAGAGAAGTACTTACTATGGTAATAGATTTCATAGCTGGTGTTACCATGGCAATGTCTACACTACTAGTAGTAACAGTGGTTGTAGCAGGAGTAACAGGTGAAACTGTATCGGCCATTGATTTTGGCTCAAGCACAAAACTTTCTCCCAAATTGAAAGAAGGAGATGCAAAACTAGGAATGGATCCAGAGGAGCGAAGAGTATCTCTAGAAGTGCCCTGAGGATTCCCAAATATAACTCTAGAATGAGAGGCAGCTCCAAAAGAAAGAACATTGATAAGAGAGAGAGGAGAAGGGGATGCCATAGGAGATTGAGGCAGAGAAGGAGAGATGCTTTTAAGCAGTTGTGCCCCTTCTTGGGAAGGTAGAGGTTCAGTCCTTTGCTATTCTGAAGGCTAGTCATCTATCTCCATTTGTTGGGTCATCTATTCCTGAGGGCTTTGTTTTGCAACTCCTTTAGCTGATGATTCTAGCTCTTCAGTAACCTTTAATTTTTTAGAAACAAAGATGATTCTAGGCTTATGAGGCCTAGATGGGGAAGGAGCATCACCTTTTTTCTTGGTCCTATTTTCTACCTTCTTCCTCATCTCTGCTTGGAACTCAGCCTCTGATCCCATAATAAATTCTTTCAGTATGATCCCTTTGGTCGCTAACCAATCATTGGTGTTGGCCAATATTGGTTCAAATCTCTTCCTTAGAGAAGTTAGCTCTTTCTGAGACCATTGAATTAGAGGAAGAGTGGGGTTAGCAATCTTTTCAGCCAGGTACCTACTGTTGATAATGCTCCTATCATTGACCAGATTGGAGGGAATCTCTACAAGCCCTAAATACTTAATTTGTTCTAGAGTCAGCCTGCTATAGTCCATTTTCTTGATTTCTTCAGCTGTTCTCAGGTCTACCCAAATGTCTTCAATCATTGGCTCATGGAATTTAGTCTTTCATCTAATCATGTCCTTGACTCCTCTATAGTCAAATTTGTCCCTTCTCTTGAATTGTTTCATGGTGACCAGTTGCATCTCTATTTCCATGACTTTGGCTTTGGCTACTGTCAAGATAGAGTATCTACTAATTTCAACTAGAAATCTGAGACCTCACTTTTTTAGCTCCATCTGCCTAGTATGTATGACAACCATTTGTCGACAAAGCTCCATCAGAACTAACTTATCAGAAGGAAACTTGGGGAGCATATAGGGATAGCCTTGGAAAAAGCCAACTTGAAGATAACAAAAGGTGGGAAATTGAAGGAACATACAACTATAGTCATTGATGACTGTCTAAGCCTCATCAGATACTCTCTTTTGTTCAAGCTGAGGGTCGAAGAGGCATAAGAATATAGCAACAAAAGCATCATTTACCCTTTTAAAATGATAGATCGATCCTTAAAGCATCAACTGGGGGTAATATGAGTATATTGGGGTGGTGTTTCTACCCCTTCAGTTGTCAAACCTGGAAAAGTTTGCATTGAGGCAGCTATGTACACAAGGTACAAAGTCATATAGAACTTTGAAGAAGTTTATACCTTGGTTAGCTGTTTGTGAAGGGCATTGCTGATCTAATCACCCTAAAAGATGACCTACTTACCCTGGAAGATGATCTTAATGAATGGGTACATCCATTCATGGAACTGTGAGGAAGACGGGAGGCCTTGCACTCTGCTAAGAAGGGTGATCAAGTCACCAATTTCTTCAATGAAATCACTCCTCAAAAAGTTCTATGGCCATCTAGATAGATTGGTTTTGGGTGCCTTTAGCCACTCGTTATTCATCACTTTCTTTGCCCTTTCAGGGTCCTTGTCGTACTCCTTTTATGCTTCTACAAAGTCAATCCTTAGCACTTTCGTAGTAGGAGGGCACATAAAGACTTTGTCAATAAATTCAAGATCTAACCAAATTATTACATTGCCACTGGCATCTGAGACTGACTTTGTCTCTTTGTTGTAGAGCTAGATGCACTGGAGGATGAACTCTGTATGATGTGCTGCCATTGAGAAAGTGGTAACTAGATGAATGTTGCTCTCAACGATTCTCTTCATCTCAGAAATTGGGTTTGTCACCTTAGTTTGGGTCATGAAATCGGCCATATCCACGTGGCTAATTTCTGTGTCTCTAATGTCATCAATGTTGGAGGTGACTTAAGTGTTTGGGAAGATGCCCTGGTATTTGTACTTCATGGCCTTTGACTTTTTGGGAGACATTTTAGACATTAGAACTGGCCTCAATCGAATGGGTGTTAATGAGCAAGAATTCTCTGAAAGTACTACAGTCATGATCACATAATTAGGGAAAAGGGGGCGAGTTGGGGAATTCACATATCAAGTGATTATGACCAAGGAAGGGAACTTAAAAGGGACAGGTCAGAAATTGGGGCAAAAAATGAGGAAGGAAGGGAAAGAAAGGAAAAGAGGAAAATCCTCTAGAGTTAGAAAATTTAGAGGAGAAATGCATGGGCGGTGAAATTTGCTGCCCCTACACGAAGAATAAAAGAGTGCAAAGGTGGAAAAATTTGCCACCCTTATAGGATCAGCCTGCATGGGTGGCAAAGTTTGTTGCCTCTACAGATCGGAGGGAAAGTTTAGGGGGGGTAGAATTTGCCACCCCTGTAACTCTGGCCTGCATCGATGACAAAATTTGCTGTCGATGCAAATCTTGAGCACAAAGGGCACGTGTGGCAAAAATCACCACCCATGCAGGATTGGAGGGAATAAATGTACCCAAGAGGCACGGGCAGTAAAAATTGCCACCCGTGCCATTTTTGAGAAGAAAATTGCGGGTAAGGGGTGGGGCGGTAAAAATTGCTGCACTTGTACGGGAGCGGGCCGAACGGCCAAAAGGAAAGAACAAAAACAACAACAACAAAAACAAAAACAAAAACAAACTAACTAGAAAGAGGAGAAGAACACAAATGCAAAAAACAAGACCCACCTGGAAAGTAGTGCGTGCCATGAGATTGAATCCGCAAAAATGCATGTTAACCCTTTCATTGAATCATCTAGAGGCAAAAGATAGGAAGAGAGGAAGAAGAATGAATAAAAATGATGCCGAAATTGGGTTATATGCAAAAAAAATTGACCCCAACAACCCACCATGTGTGGCAATAAATGCTGTGCATGGAAAATGAGGCATGTAGGGGTGGCAAATTTTGTCGCCCTTGCATGTTCGTTTGTAAGTTCAGATGCAGGGGCAACAAAAATTACCACCCTTACAGGTCAAAATGTAGGGGCAACAAAAAATGCTACCCTTGTAGGGGAAAATGTAGGGGTGGCAAAAAATGCTACCCTTGCAGGGGAAAATGTAGGGGTGGCAAAAAATGCTGCCCTTGTAGGTCAAAACTGAAATGCACTGGTGGCAAATTTTGCTGCTCGTGCACGAGAATGGAGAAAATAAAACACCAACTCTGAAAGAGGCAGGTTTGGGTCTCTTAGTTGCATTGAGACTGTAACAGCCTTCACATCTTGGGAAAGATGTGATAAAAAGACATTACGAATTTTGAAAGGTGCAGTTGCAGCAAGATGAGAATGAGAAAAACCTATCTCGAAAACAAACTTAGAGAGACGAAAGACGAAATGAACAAGTTTCATAGGGGGCTGTTCCCAAAAATGAGCTAAGCTGATTTTGGAAACAACAAGAAGCACTTTTTATATATTGGAATTGTATGGATAAAATTCATGGGGGTATAATATATTAGGGAAGATTGATGTGGGTTTTATACTTCATGTTCTTGGATTTTTTTTGAAGTTCAAGCCCTTGGGGTTATAAACAATCGTTAAGAGATCAGACCACTTTGAACCTACCTAAACCAGTCTTAAGGCCCTAATGGAGGGAATATTTATAAATTTAAACTCAAATGCCTTGACTTTGCCTTTGAGACACATATAACACCTTTTACACTCTAAGAGGGTCCTATCCCTAACACTAGTTAGTATGGATAATTGTATAAACTCATCAAAAACTATAATTTTATAGAGTTTTAGGGTCAATATAGGGTTCAAAGTTTGATGAAAAGTTTAATATAATTCAAGAGAGTGGTATGATGTGTATTAAACCATATAAATCTATAAAATGTAACTCTCCATGAAAATTTTTCCTATAGGTCTGCACTAAAAAGCTAATCTAGAAAAACTAGTGAAAGGTGACCTAATCACCTAAGTAAACAAAGTTACAAGTGTATACTAATTATAAGGTATAATTCATGGTATATTATAATTTTTTAGACTTGATACATGCTCACTCATCCATATTTAAGGTTCTATTCAATCCCCATGGTCATCTTAGTAGCTAACACTAAGAGATTAGGCTTAAATGCCCAATAGGCCTACTTGGTCAACTAAAGGATAAGGATATTGGCATAAAAGAGTGTTAAGGGAGTAATTTTAGCATCATAATAGATTAATAACTACCTCATGAGGTGAACAGGCACACTTCTCATCCCTATAATGGAAGATAGGGAAATTTTTCAAGTCTTATTGGCATGCAAAAGAGAGATATGTTAATGCTTTATGGAGGATTATGAGAGCATAATGCACCTTTATAACAATGAAAAGGAGAGATGTTTTACTAGGTTGGCATTCTTACACTTTAAATATGTCAAACAAAATTGAAGGAGTATCCACTATGCCATTTCCTACATCAAATGCTCATTGATGACCACCAACCATGAAGGCAACACATGAAAGGAGTATGGGGTTGTTGTTGATGCTTGTAACTTATGATAGAGTGAATGAGGACCATTCATGACCATTAAATTCCTTACCCATGCCACACTCTCTTCTCCCTCTTGTTCATGTTCTATAAATTGAAGCTCTAAGGCTGTTGTACTCATCCCTCTATTGGGTATGAAGAGATTCTACCTACATTGTATCTTGTAAACCTTTTAAATTGATATATAGAATATTTAGCTTCTATTGATATATTAGTGTGTTCTATTCTTGTTTATTTTAATAAGTGAAGTATTATTCCCATTTACAGGTCCTTATTCTCACTTAGTTGCTAGGAGATTATTTTATGCAGATCATGTAATGTGTCAAAGTGTTGGTCATTGTGCTTGTAGCAAAATCTGATTGGTAGTGTCATAAATAGACCTCCCATTCACCATCCTCAAGTTGTAACCAATTTACATATCCTCCACATGAAGCATTAATGCTTAAGAGTCTCTAGGAGAAGGTGATCTAATCATTAGTCCTTGTCTAGTTCACTAGTGTTGTTGAAGGATCAATTAGAGTGGATACATCATTTTGGTTCATGACCTCTATTGATGATGAAAAATGTCATGCAAATGAATCAACCCATTAGCCTATTATTAAGGTCAAGATAGAATCATACCAATTTTATTTTAAGGGACCTATGGCTAAAAATCAATCCTAAGGTATGTAAAAATGTCTTTTAAAGTTATGTGGATTATTATATTTAATAATAAATCTAAATCAAGCTTACAAATATTTACTAAATTGATCAAACATAACATGAAAATCAAATATGTCAATAAGATTACTCATAAACAATTCTTTGATCCAAGAGGCTAATCTTTCATTCAATATAATATAGTTCAATCTCAAGTCTATTATAAACTATCATCTGACCTATCCAATAGAATAAATTCTATGAATTAGATGATCTCTTGAAGGATATAAAATTATATTGTTGAAAGGTGTTTCTTATGTTCATACTTACAACACAAAGATGAAATTAATCAATAACAACCAAGAAGGTAGACAAACTCTAAACAACTAACAACTACTAACAATAGAAAACTAATTAATAAACTCTCTAAACTAACTTAAAAAAGTAGATAGAACATAAATCTAAAGTAAAATAAAATATAAATAATAAAAAATCTAAGCAAAATTAAAGATGGATTAAACTAAAATAAAAGAAAAGGAATTAGATTAATGAAAGATTAATCTAAAACAAATTAAACTTAATTAAAATTAAAGCCAATATAAACTACAATAGACTTTACAAATCTCAAAAGAGAGAGTCATCTTAGCAGAAAGGATAGATTTTATTTGAAAAACCAACATCTTTCTTTACAAACACTTGATAGATAACTTTTACAGTCAAAACAAATCAATGAAATTTCACAAATAGCAAAGTGTCCATCATTATTTGAGTTAAATACTTGGATTCTGCACATAGGACTACAAATGTCAATTATCAAAAAGGGACTATTTAAGATAATTTGGAGTTATCTATAGTCCAACTAAAAAACTAATATCAATAATACAACTAAATTATTGAAAATTTTATAATTTTAAATTCTCTCCAATATAATAAATAGAGAATAGATCCTAATTATTACCATACTCTCCACGTGGAACTTGCACATAACCAAAAAACTATTCATATTAAAAAATTATCTCCCATCCAATTTAGGGACATAAGTCCATATTATCTAAGATAGTCTTTAAAACATGTTAACTTGACAAAGTTCAGATAATATTTTATAAATGATAATATAAAAATTGGATATACCTGTATTGCCTAAACAATTACTCAACCTTCAGAGAAAGTACCCTTAGGTCTATCTATAAAAGTCATGCTATCTCATATAAGTTGCATAAAAGAGAGAGATAAATGATTGAATTCATAAATATATGAGTCTTCAATACCTATGTTGTTCCCCCTCTTTCAAATGAATCTTTGATATCCTTTTATGCCTTTAATTTGGTTTAAAATAAGTTATAACTAACCTTTAGTTAGTTATTAGTTTAAATTAACTAATTAAATTTAAAAGTCAATTAATTATAAACATTTATTAGCTAAGGATATGTTTAATTAAGTCTTAAAAAGTTATAATTGATGAAGTATTTTATTATAGACCGGGTACTAATCTTATGGGTGGGGACCCTCATCAATTAATAATAAATAGAACACATATATCAATCATTAGACATATAAGTCAAAGATTAATAAAATTTTATTTATATTAAACCATAATGCATGTATCAAATTAAATTATATATATATATATATATATATATATATATATATATATATATATATATATATATATATATATATATATCAAAAATTAAGTGTGTTGAACTTCCCAAAACTTATCAAAAATCTAAAAGTTTATGCATCAAGACTGTAAACCAAAATATCAAGTATGAAAGTAAACTATTCTGCCAAATAGTTCAATTGAAACATAAAAGTACATCTAAATGAAAATAAATAGTCATAAAAATCTAAATGAACCTCAATTAAAGGCTTCCCCTATTCATTAAAAACTTCATTATATTCCATTTCAATGGATGGAAAATGAACTGTACAATGATATCTAAAACAAACATTATTTTTTCAAAATATAATTCTAATTGAAATTTCAACTGAGAAACAACTGAATTCATTAGTGAACTATCAATTAAATATCCAATTTCAATATAAAGCCCAAAACTTCAATACTAAGATGTAGATTTAAAAGAAGCTTCATTTTATCTAACTTTTTAAAACTAGTACTTGCAACTAAAAAATGGTAGATAAAATTCATGATTTCAAAACCATCATAGTTATACATTGACAACATCTTGAAATATATCTTTTCATAATGGATAACTATATTTATTAAAATCTCTTCTATATAAAATCAATTTATGACTTTCTAAACAAACAAATAGAAACTGCCTCCATAGAAACCAAAGTTTGAGTTTCTCAAAAACAACCAAGATCTCATGAACTCAAAATATTTTAAACCCTTCCAGGATAAAAATGACATACAAGATCAACAACTTATACATAAATAACCAAATATAAAAACCAATTCGTGTTATATCAAAACATTGACACTGCTCAATTTCCATAATATGCATGTGAACCTTCTTTGGAGACTAAAAAAGACATGCATGCACCATAGTCCTTTAGAGTTTCCAAATATACACATGAGATGAATATAGTTTATATATGTAACTCAAACTCCAAAAAAAATATTAACCATAGACATTTAGACATATACCATCTTAGATATTTTGATAAAACCTCAAAATATATTCAAAAGTGAAGCCTCAAAAAAATGAATTCTTAACATCTTAAGAAAATACGTTCATAGTTTCCAAATTAGGGTTGAGGAAAATGTTCAAAACCTTTGACCTATTCATGAAAACACACATACAAAAAACCCTTTTTGAAGTCATTTCTAAAAATTATCAAATATTCATGTGAACAAATGAATTTGTTAAACCATGAATGAATATCCAAAAAATCCATCATGCAAAATTTATTTCCAAAATTTTAAAGGACCCATCCAATCTAGAAAAAGACCATAAACCTTTCTTTATTTAAACTCGATAAGCTTTATTCCACAATATGCATGTGAATGCCCTATCAACATTAAAATTAGATATATATGCACCCTAATCCCTTTCATCTAATAACTTTAATAAAAACTTTGAAATAAAACTTGACTTTGGGACCATTTATATGGTGCACTAAAAACCCACAGATTCCAAGTTTTTTTAATATTACCAAGTACCCAGTTTCAAATACAAGCAACTCTGTAAAAGACCAGGCATTTAAAAATAAGAACTAGTCTCAGTCATTATCACTACATGATAAAAATATTCACTGAGTAACCATTCATCTTTAGAACATTTATATATAGGCAAACCTTTTGATCATATATTCATACACCCATTATCATACTTTTCTTACAAGGATAAATCAGATAGGAATTATTTTCATGTGTGGTTGTAATAGCTAAAACCATAAATTTTCTTTATTTCCATCACACATGCAAATCATATGCAAATTTGAAATTACTTCTTAACATACAGATAATAATTACTTAAATATACACAAATATACAGAAAACTTCTTGAAACCATTAACATGTAGACCATCCAATCTTTCTTTAAATAAATATAAAAAAAACTAATAAAATCCTTCAAAAAATCATTAAATTCATTTATGACGTACCTGTTTATGCTTCCTTATTATCCTTTCACTTGGAATCCTAAAAAATCCCTTCTCTGCAACTCAAAAATCCAACTAACTAGAGCTTTGATTTCATGACCAATCTTTCCAAAATGACCATAAACCAAGAAAAATAACCCACTTGTATTTGCCACCTTCCACCATAACTGACTTGGCTATGTGCTTGTTCCCTAATGGCTCACTTTAATTGAGGAAATACTTAGAGATCCTGATATCTTAGTTATCGACATAATCAAAATTAGTAATGACTAGCTCTTTACATTAAAATCCTTAATGACTTTTACCATTCGAGACAATCATGCTTCAAATTAAACTCTACCTTACTGTCAAAATATTCCATTATGATCTCAAAGCATCAGATATGATTCATATTAAATGCTTATGTCAAATCAACATGGCTCAATGGGTCATCAATTAATTGCCTAATAAATGACGTAAAATTAATTGCCACATCATCATACCATGCCAAAATAAAACACAATAACCATGTCATCTTCATATCTTTTGATACTTATGTTTAAAAATAAATATTTGAGTAATTATTAGGGCTTTCAAATCAAAATGACTTAGACTTAGGATATTAAATAGGTCCTTAGTATTAAATAACCCTTTTAAAATTAGAATAATGACCTTAAACTTAGGATACCAAATAGGTACTTCAATAAATAAATGTATTACTTCTTTAAATGCAATATTTTTAAACTGTAATAATCATCTATATAATCTCATTATCTATTTCAAATCAATAATCACATCATCTATGTATACCAATGAAAATCATCGAATCATCACAAACTTGTTCAAACTATCAAATCTTAAAATCCATTCCTAAAATTGTCATGATAATCCATACTAAAATCAAATAAAGACATCTGAAAATTTCATAGCAACATATATATTTTTATATTGAAAGCATATGAAGGGGAATCATATCAAACTAAAAATGCTGAGATGTAATCTGGATAACTAATCTAAAAATAAAAATGACTAATCACATACATATTTAGTGATATATAGATGCACATTTTATTCATTGATCCATTATGCCTTTTGAAACCACTCAAAATATAAATAAAATTTCATCAACCAATCATTTTCAATTCATAATAAAAAATATGTATCCAAATATACTATTAATTGATCGAGTCCCCAACATAGTTTTAAATTTCATGACTGAGTCATCATTATGGTTGAAAGTACTAATATTTTAAAATTTTTGAGGGGATGTGAGAAATAGGCATAACACTGGTGACCTTACTAGCCAGTTTCAAGTATGAAATTAGGTAGTAATCAAATTGCCTATTATAAGATCATTAACTTGAGAATCTGATCCAGATAAATCATTTTTGAAGTAGCTATGTGCAAACCCTTTTTAATAATTTTAAATAAGGGATGTTTGCACACACAAATGCAAACGCCTAAAATACAATATCTAAAAATAAAGTATAACTTTGACAACTAGTTATAACTCAACATATATTATTCATCCATAAAGAAAATTAGATTTATAAAGAGCAATATCTGAAAATAATTGACACTTACAACTAGATTGTAGCATCTTTGCATTCTTCATAATTTGAAACTTCATCCATTTATAACACTTGTTGATTTCTTCAAAAGTAAAAGGAAGCAACAACAGAAAGAAAACAAACAACAAGAAAAGAAAATAACACAAACCAAAAAAGAGAAATAAGATCAAAACATCAAACCAAAATTGACAAAATATTTACAGAAAAAAAAGAAATAAATCATTCACTATGGGATAAAATGAAGGATACATCATAGCTGAAAAATAACAAAAGCAAAGAAATAAAACTTAATAAATGAAGGAGGTATAAGAATAAATGATGAAAGATCTCTTCCAATATAACTATAATTTAAGACATTATTTTTAACATGTAAATATATATGATAAGTCAAGCTATATGATTTGAAAGTATCAAGACAACATGATAAACACATTAAATAACCTTGAATAAATAGAATTAAATCATGGTTATGCATGATTTTAGTCATTTCATGGTTTTGTATTGTATATGAAAGATTATATCTGATTTGAAGTGAGATGAATATTTTTAAGATTAGAATTGAGGGACTCTTTATCATTAAATTGACTTGATTTTTTAGGTATATCTTAATAATTTTGATTATCTTCTAATTTAACATATGTAGTAAGATTTATTGTTTAAAACTTTAAATGGTGATAAAATTTGAAATATTCACATTCAATGTTATTACACAAGTCTTCTGATTTAAATTCTATAGAAGAATCCTTATAAGAAATATCATACTTGTAGACACCTAAAAGAGGCCACCAATGACAATCAATTAGGCTTTTGACCAATTTCCTTCAAAATGAAAAATTTGGCATAAAAACAGTAAAACAAATTAAATGAGTTGAAATGGATATACTTAGGTGTTGATTTTGGCTAGTGTATCGTTAAATGGGGCAATATAATTTATGAAGTAGCTTACTTCAGTCAGATTATTTTGAGTCAAAATGGCATTTTCACACCTAGATGGTCTAGATTACTCTTTTCTATCAAATTTATTGTACAAGATATGTGCATTTATTATTTTGCATTGGCAACATCCTAAATGGGATAATGGTTTCAACACATTTAACATCAACTTCCAATTCTAATCCATTTAAATTTCAAGCCAATAATATGACATTTCAACCAATTTGATTAATTTGTGCACAAATTACCAAGGTTTTGCATCAAATTCGACTAATCATGTTTAAGGTTAACTAAACAAAATCAAGATCTTATATTAATTTTCCATGGGACTCTGAGAATATTTATTTTTAAAAATTTATTGTCATTAATTGCATCATTAAATGACATCATCCTATGGGGTGGCATCCACAAGCCATATATGATATATATATTAGAATTAATGCCTCCCATGTCTCATTAAGACCCTCCATGCCTATTTAATGCCACTCTATCCAAAATATTGATGAGATTATTTATTAATTTTAATTATATAATTGAATTAATACTTAGCCACACATCTTCATCTTGAGATGGATGGTTCAGGTCGATTCTAAATCTTTCAAAAAATCTATAAATAAGAGGCCTTACCTATTGAATTTTAAGATATTTTATGCCAAACTTATAATGCCCAAATAAATTCAAAATCATTGCATCCTAGTGTTATAATACCCAAATTTTGATCTAATGTAAGCTAAGCCAAAGCCAAACAAGGTGCTAAGGAGAGATGGATGTAACCACACTTCATTGATGTAGATTTCATGAGCACAAACTGAGCAAGCCACTATAAAAAGCATTTTGAAGCATCCAAGGAAAGTGAAAAAAGGTCTTTATTTCATGTTTTAGTTATGTTTTCCATTTTTTTAACTAAGCTCCTCTTTTGAGATAGGCTTAGGGTATTAGTTTAGTGTGTTTTGATTGATTTTTTTAATTCACTAACACAATACTAATCTCCCTCTATTGCAATCCTATGTTCACAATACTCACTTGTTAATTTTGTCTTGTGATCTAAATAATTTAAAAAATCAAAATTTTCATACTCAACTTCAGTCAATTGATTGCTTATCTTGATGTCTGTAATATCATGAACTTATTTTTCTATTGTTATAACACTAAATCTAGCATAAAAGAAATCAAAATTTTGATTATCATTATGATATTTTGAATCAAGGGTGATATGAGAGTTATAAGAAGGATTTGAATTAGATTTGACATTATTATAGAGCGTAATAAAATCATAAGTAGATGAATAATTTCTATTGGGAAAATAATCAGATTCAAAATCTAAAAAAAATTTGATATTAAAGTCAAGAGTTTAAAGTTCAATTTTTTTAAAAACATCATTATCCTCCTCGTTGGATATGTCTGAAAGAAAATAAAGAGTAGATTTATTTAACAAAGAGACATCACTAGAAAATAAATTAGAATTAAAAGAAAACATGTTATCATATGCTTGATCATATTGATTAAATGAGTTAAATTGTTCTAATTATAAATTTGATGAATAATCTAAATTTAAACATTTTGATGAAGTATCTAAACTATAATCTAATTTTTGAGAGGTATTTTTTGCATACCATGTCATGATTTAACTATAAATAAAAAATATAGATTTTTTTTTGAGAAATTCATGTTCAAAATACAACATTAACATTGAGCATTTTTTGCATTTGAGCATATCATGATTGAGCGAGCAAATTTTATAGAAATTTTGATTTTGTCTTCAAATGTGAGCAAACTTCTAGGCTGAGCCAAATTTAACAATACCAATTTTTTGGATAATCTAAACATAATTTTTAGGTAAATTATTCTTCTAACAAAGAAAGAAAAGATGACCACTTGGTCAAAAAGAAAAATAAATTTCATTTAATTTAGAAAGGAAACACAAAATAAATATTCCCCTGTAGACTTTTTAAATTTAAAATAGAGCATGAACCATGATATTAGACTTTGATCTACTTGATTTTCAATTAAGTTTTTTATGTAAAGCCATTCTTGAGTGAGCTCATCTATATTTTTCATAACTGAGCAAGAAATAGTCATGAAATTAGAATTAAAATCTGGGTCACCAGTTATGATAACTATGAACTAAAAATTGGTGACAAATTATGGTAATGTGAATCATTAAAGATAAGAATGAATAAAGAAATACTCTTGATTTGAACTTCCCAGTGGAGTCACCAAATTTTTTGATGATGAAAAATGTCATGCTAATGAATCAACCCATTTGCCTATCATGAAGGTAAAAATGGAATCATACTAGTTTAATCGTAAGGGACCTATGGCTAAAAATCAATACTAAGGTGTGAAAAAAGGTATTTTAAAATTTTAAAGATTATTATACTCAATAATAAATCTAAATCAAGCTTACAAATATTTATTAAATTTATCAAACACAACATGAAAATCAACTATGTCAAGAAGATTACTCAGAAACAATTCTTTGATCCAAAAGGCTAATCATTCCTTTAATATTATATAATTAAATCTCAAGTTTGTTATAAATTTTCATTTGACCTATCCAATAGATTAAAGTCTATGAATTAAATGATATCTTGAAGGACTAAAAATTATATTTTTGAAAGGTGTATCTTATGTTCATGCTCACAACACAAAGATGAAAGTAATTATTGACAACCAATAAGACAGACAAACTCTAAATAAATAACAACTACTAATAATAGAAAACTAAATAATAAACTCTCTAAACTAACTTAAAGAAAAGCAAAAATAATAGAAAGCTAAAGTAAAACAAAACAAAGATAATAAAAAAACTAAGTAAAATTAAAGATGAATTAAACTAAAAGAAAAGAAAAGGAAATAGATTAATAAAAGATTAATCTAAAACAAATTAAATTATATTAAAATTAAATCCAATATAAAGCACAAAAGACTATGTGATTCTCAAAAGATAAATTTATCTTAGCAGAAAAGATAGATTTTATTTGAGAAACCAACATCTTTCTTTACAAACACTTGAGAGACAACTGTTACAATCAAAATAGATCAATGAAATGTTGTAAATAGTGAAGTGTTCATCATTATTTAGGTTGAATACTCATATTCTATACATAGGATTACAAATAAAAATTATCAAAAGTTGTTAACTTGACAAACTTCAAATAATCTATTATAAATGATAATATATAAATTAGATATACCTACATTGCCTAAGCAGTTATTCAACTATTAGAGAAAGTACCATTAGGTCTATTTGTGAAAGTCATGCTATCTCAGAGAAGTTGCATAGAAGAGAGAGAGATAAATGATTGAATTCATAAATGTATGAGTGTTCAATACCTGTGTTATTTTCCCTTTGTCAAATGAATCCTTGATCTCATTTTATGCTTTCAATTTGGTTTGAAGGAAGTTATGACTAACTTTTCGTTCGTTATTAGTTTAAATTAACTAATTAACTTTAAAAGTCAATTAATTATAAATAGTTATTAGTTAAGGATAAGTTTAATTAAAGCTTAAAAGTATTAATTGATCAAGTATTTGATTATAGAATAAGTACTAATCCCAATGAGTGGAGACCCTCATCAATTAATAACAAATAGAACACATATCAATCATTAAATAAATATGTCAAATATTAATAAATTTCTATTATATTAAAGAATAATGCATGTCTAAAATTACCTTAGGCATATGTGTGTGTGTGTGTGTGTGTGTGTGTGTGTGTGTGTGTGTGTGTGTGTGTGTGTACACACACACACACACACATGTATGTGTGTATATATACACACACACACACACACACACACACACACACACACACACACACACACACACACACATATAATATACATATATATGTGTTATATATATATATATATATATATATATATATAACACATATATATGTATATATTATATATGTATGTGTGTATGTAAATATATATATACACACACACACACACATATAACACACACACACACACACACACACACACACACACACACACACACACACACACACACACAAAATATATATATATATATATATATATATATATATATATATATATATATATATATATATATATATATATATATATATATATTATATATATATATGTGTGTGTGTGTGTGTGTGTGTGTGTGTGTGTGTGTGTGTGTGTGTGTGTATAACTGTTGTACTTCCCAAAACTTATCAAAAATTTGAAAGTTTAAGCATCAAGACTGCAAACCAAAATATCAATTTTGAAAGTAAACTATTATGTCAAATAGTTCAACTAAAACATAAAATTATATCTAGATGACATCTAGTGGTCATTAGAATTTGAAAGAACCTCAATTATAGGCTTCCCCTATTCATTAACAACTTCATTATATTTCATTTCAATGACTAGAAGATAAACTATACAATGATATATGAAATAGACATTATTTTTTCAAAATATAAATCTAATTAGAATTTTAACTGAGAAACAATTGAGTTCATCAATGAACTATCACTTTAATATCCAATTTCAAGATAAAGCCCAAAACTTAAACACTGAGATTCAGATTCAAAAGAAAATTAATTTTATCTAACTTTTTAAAACTAACACTTGAAATTAAAAACTAGTAGATAAAATTTATGATTTTGAGACCATCATATTTATAAATTGACAATTCCCTAAAGTATCTCTTTTCACAATGGCTGATTGTATTTATTCAAGTCTCTTCTATATAAAACCAAATTATGACTTTTTTAATAAACAAATGGAAATTACCCTCATAAAAACTAAAGTTTAGGTTTCTAAAAAAAATGAAGACCTCATGAACTTCAAATATTTTAAACCCTTCCAAGATAAACATGACATACAAGATCAACAACTTATACATAAATAACCAAAGCCAAAAACCAATTTATGTTATATCAAAATGTTGACACTGCTCAATTTCCATAATATGCATACATGCATGCACCGTTGTCCTTTGGATTTTCAAAATATACTCAAGAGATGAATAGAGTTTATACATGAAATTGAGACTCAAAAAAAACCTTTTAACCAAATACATTTAGACATATACCATCTTAGATATTTTGATAGAAACTCAAAATATATTCAAAAGTACAACCTCAGAAAAATGAAGTCTCAACATCTTAAGAAAATACACCCATAATTTCCAAATAAGGTTTGAGGAAAACATTCAAAACCTTTGACCTACTCACAACAACACACATACAAAAAACCATTTTTGAAGCCATTTATTAAAACTATTATATATTCATGTGAACAAATGAATCTGTCAAACCATGACTGAATATGCAAAAAATTCATCATGCATAATTGATTTCCAATACTTCAAAGGATCCATCAAATATAGAAATAGACCAAAAAACTTGATTTATTTAAACTTGATAGACTTTATTCCATAATATGCATGTGAACACAATATCAAGATTAAAACTGGATATGCATGCACCATAATCTCTTTCAATTGATAAATTTAATAAAGCCTTTGAAATAAAACTTAACTCTAGGACCATTTATATGGTGCACTAAAAAACCATAAATTATAATAATTTTTAAAATTGTAAAGCACCCAATTTTGATTATAAGGAACTCTATAAAAGACCAAGCATATAAAAAACAAGAACCAGTGTTAGTTATTATCACTACATGAGAAAAATATTCACTAAGCAACCATTCATCTTTAGAATATTTGTGTATAGACAAACCTTTTGATCATATATTCATACATCCATTATCTTACTTTTTTGACAAAGATAAATTAGATAGTAATTATTTTCATGTATGGTTGTAATAACTAAAACCATAACTTTTTCTAATTTCAATCACACATGCAAATCATACACAGAGTTGAAATTACTTATTATCATATAGATAACAATTACTTAAATCTATTCAAATATCAACAAAAAACTTCTTGAAAACATTAACATGTAGATCATTTGATATTTATTTAAATAAATATCCAAACAATTAAAGAAATCCTTTAAAGAATCATTAAATTCATTTAAGTCATACCTGATTATGCTTCCTTATTATCCTTTCACTTGGAATCCTAAAAATCCTTTCTCTGTAACTCAAAAATCTAACTACCCAGAGCTTTGCTTTCATGGCCAAGCTTTCTAAAATGACCACAAACCAAGAAAAAAAACCTTCTTATATTCACCACCTTTCACCATAACTGACTTGGCTACGTGTTTGTTCCCTATTGTCTCATTTCAACCAAAGAAGTACTTAGTGATCTTGCTATTTTAGTTATCGACATAATCAAAATTAGTAATGAATAACTTGTCATACTAAATTACTTAATGAATTCTACCATTCAAGGCAAGCATGCTTCACATTAAACTCTACCTTGATGCCAAAATCTCTCATGATGATCTTGAAGCATCATATATGCTTCATATTAAATGTCTATGCCAACTCAAAATGCCTAGATGGGGCATCAATGAATTACACAATATATGACATAAAATCAAACACTACATCATCATACCAGATCAAAATGAAACATAATAACCATGTCATCTTCATATCTTGTGAGACTTATATTTCAAAATAAGGATTTGAGTAATTATTAGGGATTTCGAATCAAAATGACTTAGACTTAGAATATCAAATAGGTCCTTAGTCTTTAATAACCCCTTTGAACTTAGAGTAATGACCTTAGACTTAGGATATGAAATAGGTCCTTTAATAAATAAATGTATTACTCCTTCAAATATAGTGTTTTCAAACTATAGTAATCATCTATATAATCTCATTATCTTTTTCAAATCAATAATCACATCCTCCATGTATACGAATGAAAATCAAAGAATCATAAAAAACTTTTTTGAACTATCAAATATAAAAATCCATTCCTAAAATTATCATGATAATCCATACTTACTAAATTCAAATAAAGACATCTGAAAATGTTAAAACAACATATATATTTTCATCTTGAAAACATATAAAGGGGAATCATACCAAACTAAAAATGCTGAGATGTAATCTGGATAACTAATCCAAGAAGCAAAATATCTGATCAGATACATATGCAGTGATATATAAATGCATATTTTATTCATTGATCCATTATGCTTTTAAAAACCACTCAAAATATAAACATAATTTCATCAACCAATCATTATCAATTTATAATCAAAAATATGTATCCATATATACTATTAATTGATCGAGTCCCCAACATAGTTTTAAATTTCATGATTGAGTCATCACTATGGTAGAAAGTATTAATATTTTCAAAAATTTTAGGGGGTATGAAAAATAGGCATAAAAACCTCCAGTAGTATAGGTTTCAATTTTGTGCATTTCTCTATCTCTTTTCATCACCAAGTTATTAGTCTCAATATTTAGGCTCAATAGATGCCCTAGGGGATCTATCCCCATAAAATAGAGGCTTAGTCCATCCATAGGTCACCCAAAACCTTGGACTCATCCCGTGTTACCCCAAACTTAGAGAGGTTTGAGTAATATTCTTCTAAGTGTGTAGTTTGGTGGTTAACAAGGATTCCCTAAGATCCTCGAGCATAAGCTTCGTAAACTTTTTCTAGAATTAGAAGTGGTTTATATTTATTATATTTGACAAATTTACCTTTGGATGGGAAACCCATGACCCATGCCATCATATCCTCATTGATGTAAATGGTAACATCCTATGATAGATAGATCTTTCCCTCATTATATCACCCTAGAAATAGTTTCATGATTTTTTTGAGGTCACTGAAAGTCAACGGTTAGATTAGGTGATTGACATTTATGGTATGCAAATGATGTGGTTGTGCTAAAGTGAGGGGTTATGCACTTTGGAATGCCTCTATAATGAACAATTTTCACTCCATTAATTTGATGAACTATGATACATCTAAGTTTGAAAACTTTATTTGTCAAAGGTCCAACCTAATGTCCAAATCTTCCTTCTATGTATTGCTGATAGTTTTGACTATATGGGAAAGATAAAAAGTATCCATAATATATTTTCAAATTCTAGCACAATACACAATTAAAAAACTATTACTCTTTTCTTAAGAAGATGGAAAATTTGTAGATATTACAAAAGCTTCCCACACACTCTTCATCCTACCTTTACTTTAAATGTTCCTAATTGCCATTTGATCTTTCCTGTACATGCATCAAGTAGAAAGAATCTTGTCTATTTTGTGTGTCAAATTTAATGATCTAGCTTAACTTTTTATGATAGATAAAATACAAGAAATATCCCATCACCCTATTTTTCACATGTTGTACTTGAGCATTCCATCCATGATGTTAACCTTCAATATATTTTTGGATATTTATCAATAATTTATCATTAATGGTTACATTTTACCCTTAGTATATGAATATAATTGATATCCTACCATTATACAATACCTAAACTTAATTTAAGTTACACTCTATAGTTTTAAACTCATTGCATCTTTCAACCAATACACTCTTCATTGATGGTGCCTTTGATAACATTGTTGCTTATTACACACCCTTTTAATTCTAAGAGATCATATTCTAACTTATGCACTTTATAAAAACAAATAACTTATCTCCACTCAACATAACTTAAAATAAATCCTAAACTACATGGTGTGACTTAGCACCTTCTCATACTTGTAGATATGGATTATTGGTGGTAAGATTTGAGCTTACTGCCATTCACCTATTTAAGTAAAAAGGTTCCCTATAAATATCTTAAAACTAATATTCTTGGCTATAAACTTATGCATAACATATGGACCTTTCCATCTAATTTTGAGATACTTGAGAAATATCTAAATTGACTATCATAAAGTAATACTAGCTGATCTACCCAAAACTCTTTGGTGCATAGCTTCTTGTCATGATTTGATTATGACTATGTTTATGCACCTCCTATGTCCAAAATACTTTGTGTCGATCTTCATTTATGTGATTTAGCTCTAGTAACTTGTTTTTCAATGATTCTTGATAACCCATGTGCATACTAATTGTAATTGATTGGGTTAGAATCACATACTCTATGGGCATGAATACTTTCATCCCATAGACCAACTAAAATAGGGTGAAACATATTGCATACTTATAATGTGTGTGATATGCCCATAGAACTATAAAAAGTCAATCTTCCTAGTCATCCCTTTGAACATCCTAGATTTTAATAAGTATCTTACTTAGTACCTTATTCGTATCTTTAGCTTGGCTATTAGCTTGGGGATCATATGTTGTACTTTTATGGTGTAAAATAAAAAGTTCATTAGTGAGAATATTTATAGTCTTGTTCAAGAAATGTGTTTATCTATCACTTACTAGTTTGATGGGACAACCAAACGTAGTAATGATATTTTCATATAGGTACTTTGCTACATCCTTAACACTACTTCTAGGCATCTTAGTAGCTTCTACCCACTTTGGTAAATAGTCTATTACAATAATAATATATATGGCATGATTGTATTTACTAGTTGGACTAATAGGACCAATGAAATTAATTACCCATTGCTCAAAAGCATATTGTGCTAGCATAAGTTGTAGAGTTATTTAATCTCCTTAGTTCAATTTATCCATCCTTTGACATATATTTTGCTCTTGTGAAATTATGTGGGCATCTTGAAACATATAGGGACACCAAAGGAAACTCTGTAATATCTTCCTCATAGTTACATATCCTATGAAGTGACCCCCTATGATCCCCTGATGTGCCTCCTCAAGTAACTGTGGCCTTTCATGCTCCAGTGCAACTTTGTGTAGCACTTCATCCTTACCTAAATGATAAATAAATCCATTTATAATAATATATGGAAAGGATATAGTAATAATTTACTTCTTATCCTTTTCCACGTAATGTTTTAGAAAGATCCCTTGTTTAATAAATTTTGTGATATCTTATAACTATTCTAGGATTGCAGACACACAAAACAAATGTGAATCTATAAACTCATCTATGATATCTTATGGTTCCTTAACATTTTATAGCCTACTCAAATGATCTAGATCCACATTCTCTCAGCTTGGCTTAATATTTATTTGGAATTGAAATTATTGGAAGAACATCAACCAACATGAAATGTGTCCTCCTAGCATGGGCTCATTAACAAGGTATCATAGTGTTAAATGATCATTGAATAACTCAAAAGGTGTATCAAAAAGGTACTACCATAATTTTTGAAGTGTAAATACCATAAATTACACTTCCTATTTAGTTTTTGTATATTTTTTCTCCATAGTATACAATTTACTTCTTTCAAAATAGATAGGGTGATCCATTCCACCCTCTCCTGGTTATGATAATACTGCTTCAAATGTGTTTTTTATGCATCTACATGTACATGAAATGGTTTACTCTAGTGTAAAAAGACTATGATAAATGTAGTTACTAGTCTCTTCTTCACTTTAATGAGTTCTAATTGGCATTCCTCTATCCATACAGACTACATTCTTTAGTGCAACAATTTCTCCAAAGGGACAAAATGGCTACACACCCCTTAATTAACTTATAGTAGTATCTTCTATGTCCCAAAAAATATTGAATCTTTATCTAACTTCTAGGTGGAGGCATTCCCATAATTTCTATGATCTTAGATTGATCTACCAAGATACCCTTACTACATACTACATATCCTAGTAGAACTCCAAATGGTGTAAAAAATAAATATTTATTCAAAATGAGTGCAATTCACAACACCCTACATCTCTCTAACATAAGTTTAGGTTTAGATAAATGATTTTAGGACAAAGAAAACACTACCTAGTTATCTAATTATACTTATTAAAAGTCATGGATAAAGTTCTTAAATAAATTGACTATATATCTATAAAAAACTATAAGTACATTCTTTAAACCAAATGGCATTACCTCATATGCAAAGGAGCCACATTCAGTTACAAAAGTGGTCTTTGCCCTATCTTATTCTACATCAAGATCTGATTATATCCACTAAATCTATCTATGAAGGATTATACTGCATGCCCTATTATCACTTCTCAAGCTTCATCTATGAATGGAATCAGAAATGGATAATTGACATAAGCCTCATTCAAGATATGGTAGTATCCATAGTTTCAGATCCCACTAGTCTTGTTTAGCTGTATAACCATGGGGATAACATAGTCAAATTTATTTATGGGAAAGATAATACAAACTTCTTGCATATGATCTAACTTAGCTTTCAGTTTAAGCTTCATATTTGGATTTAATTTAGAGGGTCTTTTCTTGATTGGGTGTGTGTACTCATTCAACTCAATGTGTATTTATCCTAATGATAGATACACACCTTTAACCTCTAAAGATTTTTTAGGGAAGACATATTAGTAAACCCTTAAGAGATGCATAACTTCTAATATGTCTTTATGAGACTAAAAATCTATAATATGTGCTAACTTGGGAAAGATATCTATTCTAATGTTATCCACATGTTCCTTCAATGGTTCTTGATATATGTTTCATCCACCTTAGGAATTGAGTCACATAGTTTCCACTAGGCTTTCCACTCTAGAACATTTATATGTCACAACTTTTCATCTTATCTCTACTTTGTGGTTGGGTCTAGGAGTGGCTCAACCTATCATTTAGGTTTAAATAGACCGAGTAAAGCCATGTCATCCTCATCATCCAAATTATACATCCAATCATCTTGACCCTTATATCATATGTAAAGTTTTAATGATTATTTTTTCCTTCCCCTTTAATGCTTTGTGGATCTATAAGGCATCTTTCAAATTACAAGTTAGTCTTTGTTGTAAAGATGACTCAACCCTATTGTCTAAGTCCTTGGTTCTCCCATAACATAGAAAAGACTTTAACTTCTATAATGCCTAGTGCATCAAGGGGTTTTTATCTTAAAAATTTAACATTTGAGTTAAGTCCCTTTGGACCTATGCCCAATGCTTCATCTTTCACCTATGCTCTTGATGTATGTACCAAGCAGTTCAGAAATATCTCGTGTGTATTTGAAAACATGTAACTAGTACTTTAGATCCATAACTTTCAAAATTCAAAATTTGATGCATTGGTAAATATAAAATTCTAGATAGTTCCCTTATTTAAATACTAACCAATCTTTTCTAACTTTGTTAGGAAACTAAAACTAGGCTTAAAATATTTTGCATGATTCACCCAACCTAGTTGATCATCATAGTGAACTAACCACTAGTTCAAAACAATCCCCTTCAATGTATAATTTATATCACTTACCATTTGGTTAGCACCTGGTACATGCTATTTTAATTGATGGATCAACTGGTCAACATCCTTAGTGGAAAAATATTGGGGTATTTTGCATTCTATCATAAAGACCATCCATAAAAAATGTATCTCAGGACGTCCCTTAACCCAGTTGAGTATGTGTGTATCAAAATCCCCAATTATAGAAGAATTTATATCTCAAGGTAGAATGACTTTCAAAGTTAATTCTATGTAATATTTGTCTCTGTGACTTGTTTAGTATAAGAAGTCTATGTCATACTAAGTTGGTGACCTTACAGACATAGATTACACATCCTCTAATTCTAACCATGGAATCTCTATGAGATTTAGCACAAGATTACAAAGTAGTTACTACTTGTAGAGAATTTTTGTTTGTGTATTGGTGTTATCATAGATAAATCTATATTCAATACCTCATAGATCTTTCTATTTATCTTCTACATTCACTTTTGTCTGGCAACACCCCCATAAACATATGGTGAGTCAGGATCTTTGGGTATATAATATGGATTTTTCCAAAATTTATTTAATGGAATTACTATGATATTATCTCCATGATGATATTTGATTTGATTCATCACCATATTCATGGTTATTTGACCATCATATGCCCATTTTTTCTAATGAATGTAGGGTAGTGAGTCTTGTTTGTCTTCATGTCAATGATTTTAAAGATACCATGCAGACTCAACTCTATGACTTTGATTTCCACATCCTCTAGACATAAAATAGGTAAAACTCATCCATATTCTTCAAGGATTAAAGTGATAGGATTATATCTCAACACATGTCATCCAATAGCTACCCATGTTGATCTTGAGATCATGTGAATTATCTTACAAAAATTAAAGACTACCTTGGGTATTTCATACCTTGCTAACATGATATTGATCCTAGAATCAACATCCTATGGTTATTAATCTTAAAATATGATATCATTTTATCTATCTATTTTTATCCTTTCTACGCATATTCTGATTAATTATGGAGTAGATTGGTGATATTATGTGAAATGTCTTCATTATGTAGTATACTGATTAACTTCATGAAATATATTAGGGCAATGATAACCATCTTGTCACATAATGTGATCCATCTGTCCATATATCTACACATATGTATCTACAACATCATCTTCAATAGTCTCCTACTATTGGATTACTTTCAAAATTTATGTGACTTATCGCATTTGTCCTCTTTCAATGACTAGTTTAGGATATTTGTCTTACCAAGCCTTTATTATCCCATGATCTTGTGGTATCTCTAGAGGTTGTAATCCTTGTTCCAAATGTTTCTATGTGACTGTTTATATAAGAGCATATTATTTGGGTTATGCATTAATTAAATTCATATTCCTTACTACATTATCTATTCACTATTTCTCCAAAAAATGATAGTCCTCTATGTCGTGTTGATGTGAAACTCTATAATGGGCATAATAGGATTGTTGATAAGGAATTGAGGGATAATTATTCTATACATGATTAAACTTTCCACATAAGTAGTATTAAATTAAAGGTCATTGGGAATCATTTACCTTATCTCTTTGTGAAACACCTCAATATCCTCTACTATATCTTCCTCTATATCCTCCTCTATTTACTTGGAATCCCCATCCATTTAATTACCATAACTCAAATCTCCCTAAATCCTATTATGCATTCCACCCTTGTTTTTGTAGACCTTCATACCATCATACTGGTATTAAAGAAGTGATGACATCAAATTTTTCTATTATGCATGGGGAATCATAAGATTTTATTGAGAGGAAGATTGATATTGCATTTTTGGAGCTGTCCAATTCTAGGGTGGAGTTGTCCAAACTTGAGATGGTGGTGTGTAACCAACCATACCTACAAGTTAATAATGTGTCCCTTTAGAATCCATGGTGCACCCATTTTTTCTACACCTATGATTCTAACTTTTGGATTGGGAATTTTTTAGTCATAGTAGTTGTTTTCTACATAGTGATCACAAACACATTCTTTGTAATATCTTCCTTTAGATATTAGAGAGATGTACAAATTTTTTCATCATGATTAGGTGACTTGTATAAGTTATAATACATAGTCTATGGATTCTTGACATACTATATTAGGATATGGCAGTGAGATGTCACATGACCTACCACTTTGCATATTTTGTAGAATTCTATTTTGATTCTTAGGCAATCATTGTTATGATGCACTTCCTTGCTTCACCCTATATACCATATAATATACTTGGGATTGTATCCTCCTTCTTGATATTGTTCCATCCTTTTTAGGAGTTTTTTTATAGTGTTTTATATTTTTAAATTTGAATTGAAAGTATCACCATAATCTTCAATATATTTAACCCTAATCATAACTACTCTTACATCTATCTTTGTGTTGAATTATTTTTGAGTGATGGAAAACCATATTCTTGTTCGTAGTCCTTACAAAAACCAAACTAGTTTATCTTTATCTTCTAGAGAAAAATCCACTTTATTCATTTCATAAAATAATTTAAGATCATATTCAAAGATGGTCTGTTTTGCTCCTTGTCAGATTTATTTCCAATCCTATATAGTTTGACTAGAACATTTATTGGTCTTAAATTCAATGATAAGCATGTCCTTTACCTATTACAAATCCAATTGATTAAAATCTCTATGTAATATTAATTCTAACATGCAACCACATAAATATCCAATTAATTCACACTTATTTATTTCATAATAAATAATTCCATTGGCTTGCGACTTCATGTCACAGGTGAGCAAGTAGTGCTCTAGGTCTACAGACCCATTATATGGTGCTAGATTGATAAAGGCCCCTAATTGAGCTACCATACTATTGTTTCTCATAGGTACTCTATTTGGTTGATAAATGATAGATATCTACAAATTTTATGGAAATGAGGGGAATACTTGAGTTTTTGGCACATGTTATGTCCTTGATCATTCTGGTAATGATATAGTCTTTGATGTTTCCTCATACTCTTCCTCTTATTTTAAGATATTGATTTGTGCAAATAACTCCCTGATTTGTGCAAGAATTATGGGATCTATCTCTAGCAAAGTTAATCTTTGTATATTCTTCTTCTATTATTTGAAAAAACTAAGTGTGACTTCATGATGTGCTACCTTTTGTGCTTGGATACCTTTCTAGTGAATATATTTTGTCAATGGTCCTTTCTAATCCTCATTTTCTAAAGTTGTATTGAAATTAATATGATTCTAAAAAAATAAGGCTTGGGCGATGTTTGCTCAAAAGGTGAATGGTTTATACCTCCAACAACATATTTCTTAGAGCTTGAACCTATGCAATGTTTATGACTATATGACAACCCTATTTTTCCTCCATGTAATACTCTTCTATATGTATACAAACTCTTAAATACTTGAGCTACTTTTACTCTTTTTTATGCCTCTTTTCCTCTCACTTAATCCTCCTTGTCCTCTTTTTCTCTATGAAAATTAAGCCTTGGATCCTTACTCCTCTCATCACCTAGATATTCTTCCCTTCTCTCCTTCTCACTCTTATATTATATGCTACCATAACTCCTTCTATTTTTAACTTTGAGGGTCTTGCTTTATTTATTCCACCATATCTATTTTCATATCTCTCTTTATAACTATGAAGTCTTATTTCAATTTTTATCCTCTTGGTTCTCCATCATAGACTCAAGTTCAAACTATACCTATTTATTGTCTCACCATTCACCCTTTTATCACAAACATCCCCATGACACCGTAAGTGATTACTCCATTTTGACTAGAATATGACCATGGACTTTTCTATAACCAACATCTTGATTAAAAAATGGATTTGTTACAAAAATTTCATTTGATACCCCTATTAAATAGATCCTTTTCCATTTAAAATGCTATATAACATTTTACTATGAACTCAATTATGTATCCATTGCGGTATCAATTATCTAATGATCGATCATATGAGTCTAACTATTATCTAGGTTCTATAGCCACTCTATCTTCTCTTCAATCTATGCAATAACATCTACAACTCTAAATTATAAAGAGTGATATTCCAATCAGGTCAACCAAGAAACTCATAATCTGGGGAGTTTCTAACAAAATATTTCATAATTCATGCCATAGATATTTTCTTTTACTATTTCTCATATGGAACATCCTATCCTTTGTGCTTCCTTCTCTATGAATTTATGAATTTTTGGTTCTAGCTAGCTTTTCACTTCTATTTGATTGGGTAACCATCATAACATCTCTTTATCTAAAGATGTTGTATTATCATTACACCATTTTTAGTAAATATTTTTAATGATTTATTAGAATGTGCTAATTATAGGGGTAATTGTACAAATCAAACTATGAAGTATGAGAAAACATAGATAGTCAAAGAAATATAACACATAAAAGGCAATGTATATTATAATCTAAAAAGTTACATTAATGACATAGATCAAGATTAATTATTCATGAAGTCTACATTATTAAAATAAACTAATTACATCTATTTAACTATGCAAATCAATAAATGACCATAGAGAGAAAATAATAGTAAAATTAGATAAATATCCATTATATAATTGATAAAAATATAGAGAAATAGTTATTGATCAATAATTACATTAAAATGAATCCACCATACATGTAGAACTAGAAAATGATTACAATAAGTCCAATAACCTCATTATTACATTCTAGAAAAACATATATAGATGCCAATCCAATGTTTGTTCTAACTTTTTTGAGATATTCTTTGAGAAAAGATGTTTGAGACACAATTAAAATAACTATGTAATAATAAATCCAATGTGATATATATTTGTCACATACATACAAACATGGAATTTTATGGTCATATTTACCTGCTAACAAACCACATGCTAGTGGTTCACCACACATCTCCCCAATGGGTGTGATTCTTCCCTTCATAAAGGGATAGATGTAGACATTAGAAAAATGTTTATGTAGAATCACTATCACATGAAATATTCATATAAACCATGGAATATATCCTCTATTTACTATTATATCACACACATGCATGTGAAATAGAAGGAATAATGGATAGATAATGTATACAACTATAACATTATGTTAGCCAAAGTTTTCATTATAGTTTTTAGACTTTTGTTAGAGTCAAAATCAGCACACACCCATAATCTATGCTAAATACATTATCATACACATTAAGTGGTAATGAATACTTTATAAAAAGGTTTCCTACCTTTTTTTACTCATTATACTATAATGTGGAGGATGACTTATGAACTGATCTTAAAAAATAAAGTAACTATACATAAGAATACATACCAAATATTATTTATGAAGGTTATTAAAAAATGATCTAGGAAAATAATAAATTCATTATGAAAATCACAAATACCACTAGAAAACTCATTAAATAACTCCAAACATATGCAATATATATTTTATATGAAGTTTTACTAAACCTTTACACCAATGCACTATAAGCTACCATAATTATGCCTTACTAAAATACTTAGCCATAATAATCACAATTATACATCAATTAATTATTTAAATATGGATATTCACATGTAATATGATTCTAAGATTATAAAATTTTAAAGCCACCTTATAGTATTAGATAGGAGAAATGACTTCTAGAGTTTACTAGTTGCAAATTGTAAAATTAAAAAGCATATTCCTATCATGAGCATGTTTAACAATGAGAAGATACACGAAAATATGATTAATAATACATCTAGTCATAGTAAACACTTATCTTTAATGAATTATATCAACACTCATAGTCAAATCACTTGAATAGGTACCACAACCATGGAATTAAATTTTTTTCTAAGATATAATTATCTCACTACAAAAAGGTAGACCAAAGTCATTATCTACCAAGATTGGCAAAATAAAAGCCACCCACATGGTATCACTAGTACATAACATGAGGTGAATAAAATACCTACTAAACTCATATATACATGGATATGTTTTAAGTAAAATCCCCATGTGAAATACCATGAGGCTCTTGTGTTGAGCACTGTTCCTATTGTTGAGGTTTGGTATTAATGTTGTTATTGATGTCAAAGGTTGTTCATGAGGTCATTAAAGAATGTTCTTGTTTGATATCATAATTGAGAGGTATGACATTATTTGAGGAGCATGTGAGGCATGTTAGAAAGGTATAAAATCATCAAGAAGTGTTTCAAGGTTAGTTGTCAAATCTCTAGTGCTTGAGAAGCCTAATCATGACACTATTTATTACATGAAGGAACCTTGTGAGAAGGTATGAACATGGTGGCCTAGTGATATGGATGAAAAGAGGCATAAGAGGATATATAAGGATGATTGAGCATGAATATGAGGCATTGGAGCACTCAAGAGAGTTTTAAGGTAAGCCTATAGGGGTAAGACCTTAACTCAAGGTCTACAACTAGATAAGTTCTAGACCCTATCTGACCTAATGAGGTGTCATTAGGTGTTGTCAAGGAATATAAGAGATGTTTGAATTTTTTTGAGCATGTTATATGTTGTGTGAGCATTTAAGTAAGTTTGAGATCACATGGAAAGAGGTTTTGAGGTCATTTCAAGACCTAATGATGTGTGAAGACTCAGGTGTAGTAAAACAATATGGTGATATCATAGCCTAAGGATGTATCAAGATCAGTTTATAAGGAATGTGTGAATATTTTATAATATAAAAATATAAGCCAATTTTTTTTAAGCATATGTATGAATTTTTAGGTCATGGTTTGTAAGAAAAGGCATGAAAAGTGGTTTCAAGGTCTCTCATGCACACAAAATGAAGGGTTCTCAACTCGAGAAGGCTTTCAAGTGTTCATTAGAATATGTAACTTATACATGGGAAAATAAAATGTTTATTAGAGATGGGGAAGGGTATATGCTAAGATTTATATGAATTATTTTTGAAAACAAGGGACAATCTTTTATGAACAATCGTTAACACTAGAAATAGTGTTAACCCTCTCTAAAATCCTAATAATGACCTAATGTGAAATATATTGATAAAAAGTGAACATAATGGATTTATATGTATATTTAAGTTATTGGTGTTGTATTAAACTCTCCCATATACCTCCAAGTGTGATTGGTTTGTCAGGTGAGTGAGTGGACCCTATAGGAAAGGCCTTATTTCTTAGAAATTTATTATAGCAGTCAGAGTTGACCAAGTTAAATTTGATAAATGGATGAAGGAAAAATATTGAGATTTTTTTTTGATTTAAATGGTGGTTTATGATAATTTTATATCTCCCAAGTGTTCTAAACTGGTCATCTAAGATAACCTATTGCTAACAGGCTTAATGGTACAAATAGTGAGAAACCCAAGTAGAAGTGAAATGGTGATTAGGGATGTGTTATCATGGATTAGGGATAAATCAAAGTGAATGGAAATATTTTTCAAGACATATAATACATGTTCATGTTTTATGTAAGCTTTGAATATCATTTTATATAAAAAAATGTTGCTCACAAGTTGACTTATCTAACTCAATGAGGTCTGTGTATAGTGAGGTCAAGAGATTGGTCTGCAAGACTAATATTGTCACAATATTATGATATTTTTATTGGAGGTTGTTATAATAATGTTTTAATATCATGTTAATTTTTTTCAACTTAATGATTTTTTTCCTTTAGGTGTCATAAATTCAAGTTTCCATGACTGTGTTTTGAGGCTAGTTGGCAGTTTTGAGTGGGCTACTTACAAAGAAGAGTTTCAGTCCTTTACCTTAAGTTTTTAATTATAAATCACATTATTATTACCATAAGTTAATTTATATTATGTATATGTTAATTTTTCCATGGTTTTTTGGAAAAATTATGTTTATGTTTTAGTTGTTCAAGATAGACTTTTTGAGTATGGATATGCCTAATTGTAAACATTGATAATGACATGCTTCAAGTAGTGGTTGAAGCTAAAAAGTGTTGTATATATTTCATGAAATTATAAATTATATATTTTAGTGGAATATGGATTTTAAATTATATGTATTAAATTTTAAATTCCTCCAAGAATATCTAAGGGTAACGTGTGCTAATGAAGGCCTAATTGAATTAGGTCTCCTTAAGGCCTAAAAGGGGTTTTGGTCCTATATAATATGACCAACATATTTTAATTATTTTTATTAATGTATGTGTCATGTACTAAGGCCTATTTTATTTAAAATATAAGTGGTAAAGTGTGTGTGTATAACCAAGGGGTGTAAGCACACGAGCCTAGTATAAGACCAAGCCCTAATAAGCCTAATTATTAAGATTGAGCATGAGGGAGTTGGAGTGGAAGATATAAAGTTTTTAAGGACTAAAGTATGTATTAAATACAACTAAAAAGGTGAAAATAAACTATCATGAAGATATAATATGGGTAATTTAGGTGACTATCAAGGTCAAATGACCTAATTTGTCTTGAAGAGACCTAGTGAAGTGAAGAAGCCTAAAAGGAAGTTTGAGAGGACTAAGAGTGTAAAGATATGAAGATGCGGTTATAATAAATGGTTTAATAAATAATTTTTTATAAATATTATCAATGAAATCATGTGGTGGATTTGGTGCTAAGTCATCTAAGGGGTTGGTGTATCCTTGCAAGTTGGTGTTTGGTAAAGCCTAGGTGAGTTAATACTTAAATCGTTGGGGTTGGTTCTCCATGTGAAGTGGGTGATTCAATAAATTTAATGTTTATATTATATGAATGTATTACATTTTAATTTATTAGTGGGTTTTATTTTCCTTGAGGGTTTCCCACTCAAACAAGTTTTCTATGTGTTATGCTCTCGTCTCATGCTCATGATTCTTGATGTATTACTAGTTTGTTATATTGATTTTATAATTCATGAATGATAAAGTAAATTGATATAATTTTTGGAAGACTAATTCACCCCCCTCTCAATAATTTTTCTTCCAATAATTGGTATTAGATCTTAGTCATTTGTGATAAGTCTAATAGCCAGTAGGTGATCCTAAAAAACATAAGATATCTTGTGATCAAATAGGAAGAAGACAAAATGTATGCTAAATAAATCTACTATGATAGTGAAGAAGGAGAAAAAGTAAATATTGAAGTTGAGATCATAAGTACCCTTGATGATTTAAAACATCAAAATAAGACTATCAAGGATATCAGGAGTTATAAGGTGTCAATATAAGGTTTAAGTCAAAGGAAGTTGAGTATGATCAATTGAAGATAGAGATAGATTAATTGAAGGTTAAGCATGAGAAACTCATATAAAAAATGAACAAGTTTGAGAGAGAGCGTGAGAAGCTAGAACAAGTCAAGAGTACCAACGTGAAAAGACCAATCAGGCATTCTAATGTAATAAAGGATAAATCATCATGGGACCATGGTAAAAGGAGTATTTAGTCAAGAGGTGAGTGAAAAAATGTTGTTTGTTACATCTGTCATAATATAGGACACATTATAAGACTCTACTCTAATAGAGATAAAAGGCCCTAAATATTCAAAAAGACATATGAAGCTCATATAATGCATAATAAGGATCAAACATTGGTATTAAAGCCAAATCAAGTTAGAACATATCATATTGAGCTCAAGAGTCAAGATGAACTATTTGCCAAGGAGGTATACAAGACCAAAGAAGATTATATGCTATATGAAGCATGAAATGGTATATAGATATTAGTTGCTTAATACACATGACATGAGATATAAATAAGTGCATCTCTTTAAAAAATAATTATATAAGAACAATGAGGTTTGGAGACAACACAATAACCAATATAGTTGGTAAGGGTATATTGATTTTGGATAATGGGAAGATAAAGACACAAAATGTGTTATATGTGGAAGGTTTAAAACATAAAATATTTAGTTTAATTCAAATTTTCAATTACGGAAACACACTAACCTTTCATGATAAATGATGTGTGATAATAAGAGGCAAATTAGGAATGCTAATTGTCAATGCTAAGAGGACTGAGAACAATCTATATGTATTAAAAGAGATCAAGAAGAGAGATTCTTCATGATCAAGATATATGAAAGTTGGCTATGGCACAAAAGGTTAGGTCACCTAAACTTTGATAATTTAGTCAAGATTAGCACTAAGAAGTATGTGAAAAACATGCCCAAGATCACCAAACCTACAAACATACTTTACAAGGCATGTCAACATGGTAAGTAGCCTAGAAGAAGGTTTAAATCCAAGGAGTACTCTTCTAAAATACCCTTGGAGTTAATACACATTGATATCTATGGGCCTAATGGAATTCACACCATTTAAGGAGGTAAATACTTCATGTTACTCATAGATGATTACACAAGAATGACATGGGTTGCATTCTTGAAAGAAAAGTCAAAAACTCTTGACAAGTTCAAGGCATTCAAGGCTCTTGTTGAGAATGAGAAGAATGAAAAGATCAAGTTAATAAGATCTAATATAGGAGGAGAGTTTTGGTCTAAGGATTTTTATGATTTCATTGAGGTTCATGAAAAAAGGAGATAATTATCAGTAGCTAAGACACCTCAACAAAATGGGGTAGTGGAAAGGAAGAATAGGATAATTCAAGAGATGGATAGAACTATTTTAAATAAGTCTGTATTATCTAATGGATATTGGAGAGAGGAAATAAGCACTATTATCTACATTTTGAATAGACAATAGATAAGGACTAATGGAAAAAAAAACTCCTTATGAGCTATGAAATGGTAGACCTACCAATGTGGAACACTTTAGAGTGTTTGGGAGCAAAATTTTCATCAAAAGAGATAATCAAGACTTGGGAAAGCTTGATTCTATATATGCTAAAGTCATATTCTTAATATACTCATCAATGAGCTTAGCCTATATATGTTATAATAAGAGGCTACAAAACATAGTGTAAATCACCAATGTGAAGATTGATGAGATAAAGAAATCACACTCATAGTCAAAGGATTCTTTATAGAATTTGGAATTAAAGAATGAAGAGGAGAAGATAGAGGTTGCAGAGGAAGAATAATAAGTTGAAGAGAGATAGGACTAAAAAGGACCCTCAAACATATTCAAAGAGATTTTATGAATTTAAAAATGTATCATGTTTGTAAAGCAATCTTGGCTCAAAGAATATAGATCATACATACACTTCCGATTAGGAATACATTTGTTAAGAAAAATAATGACCAATATGGGGATTTAATAGACCCAATTAGGGGATCACTTATCATAATACACTATGCTAAGGAGGATTCCAATGCCTCCAGTCTAACACAATCATGTAATAAGCCTAAGAGGGTCCTATATATTAATATTTCACCTATGCTAATAACAAGAAAGTAAATATAATCTAATTCTCACCAAAGCTTGTGGCCCAAAGTAAGGGGTTAGTAAAAAATCAAAACATGTATAATATAATCTCAATTAAGTTAAGTATGAGTAAGAACCTAATACATGGAATATGAAGAGTAATATTATTTGAAACTAGTACTTATGCTACTATGATCTACTTAAAAGAGGATCAAATTTAGAGAATACTTAATGTGAACCCATAGAGACTCAATCTCTCCATTGACCAAAGGGGATTCATAAGAGGTTATTGTGGTTTTTAAGGATCACTAAAAAATGACAAAGTATCTAAGACTTATCCACAAGATTATATTCTCCAAGTAGAAACCCTAATCTAAGACTCCTCAAGTAGAATGGTGGAAGAAAAAATTGTAAAGAAGTGTGAGTGAATATATCTCTTGATTACATATTTAAATAATGATGAAATGATCTTTTATTTATATGTTGATCTCTCACTAAACCCTTTTTAATATGTTAGCTGATAGGGTTGACCTAGTCAACCTTGTATAACTTTGGTTAATTATTCACTAGGTCCTAAGCTAGGTTGGCAAAGGACAAAACTAACTTCTAAGTGAAAATTACTTGAAATGATATAGGGCCAACCTAGTCAACATAGTATAGTTGAATGAAAAAAGGGTACTAAGGTGAGGAAAAGAGGGATGGAAAGAGGAAAAAGATTGGAGTGTACAAGTGAGGAGTAATAGCTTAGGGAATGGTTTTAGGGGATGGATGGATTGGAAATATGTGGTAATAAGGGACAAAAATACTATGAAGCACTAATGGTATACCCACCCCTTTTGTGGTTCACCTTTTAAGGCATGTACTTAGAGAGATTGAGTCTTGATGGGTTCATAAAAGATATAAAGCATCCATATTTGATAAAATTTGAAAACATTATGTGTATACTTATGCTCTAATCAAAGTTCATCATGTGTTAGTAAGGTACAATATGGTATGGTGCTTCAAGAAAGAACATAAGGACACATAATGCTAATTCTTAAATAAAAGTTATAGTATTTTAAAACATAAAATAACTAAAAGTAAATGACTAAAAAGGAAATAACTAAAAAGTAAACGACATAAAAGTAAATAACTAAAAATGTAAGAGTGATGCATACCTTGACTTACCTTTATCATTGGATGGTTGTGTACTATGTTTTTAGTTTTGATTGTGGAGGGTGTAGAAACTACTTTCGATAAACCCAATATTACAAAACTAAAGAAAAAATTAAACACATGAAAGCCAAGATAACTAGTGCTATGAAGATGGGACATACTTGGGATTTTGTCAAGCTAGGATGACAAGTGATATGTTAGGCCAAATGACCAAGTAAAAAACAAGATTAAATCAGGTAAATGAAAATCCAAGGCTACTAAAGACCAAAAAACTAATACAAGGAAACCTCAAGTAAGAAAGGCAAATTCACCAAGTCAAACTAAGAATACATGCCAACAAGGATTGTAATCAAATATATCAATAGTAAAAGTAGAAATAAAATGGTAAAACAACATTGATGAGAGAGTAGAAACAATCCTTATCTCAATCAACAATTGAAAAAGGTTCATAAAAAGGGAAAAAAACATTGATGAGTGAGAAGTAACAAGCCAACCTCACTCAACAATGGAAAAAAGGGGGAATGAACTCAGGTGTCCATAACAATAGGATAGTAAAACAAATGACAAATGGTAAAATAGAACAAAATATGTCTAGGAATGTAATTCTATGGTATAAATAAAGTAATCATAGTTACTCAAACATGTTGTTTCACTCTAAGGATAGATAAAAATGAAATAAATTAGTGCTAGCATGTTTTTAAGATGGGAAGAAGAAAGGAATATAGAATAATAGGGGAAAATAGATTTGGAATCATAATTTGTCTATTAAGGGGGGAAATGAAATGGGTAAAAGGGAAAATGAAGGAAAAACCAAGGTAGAGTTACTCTTTATCAAATTCAAGACACTCAAATTAGGTTTGTCAAAACAAAAGGACTGTCAACCTTAAATATTTTAAAGAAATTTTTATAGCCACACAAGTTGTAGGTCAAAAAATCTAGTATATAAATCATCCCATGAAGGCTATATGCATGAAATGTAAAATGGGCCTACCTTCTCACAATATGTTCTCCATTCCTCAGGACCCTTATAGAGCTGTCAATCTACTATGAAGATTGGGTACTTATGTGAGAAATTAGGAAACACCATAGAGTTTATTGAACTCTCCTATTCTAATCTATTGGCCTACCACACCCCAATGGACCTAAAATCTATTATGAGGTTGACTGTGAAGATTGAGTTTTGATTAGAGATAGGAGATGTGTTTGGAATCACATCTTTTGGTGTGATTTTGAATTTTAATATTTCTATGTTGCCTTTTTCATATGATTGCCTTTTATGTCAAATGATTTGGATTTTAATGTTCTTGATGAAGTTTTGAATTCCTCCTCCATATGGATTTGAAAAAATAAACACGGGTGCTAAAGATGATTTTCATTTAAAAAATTGGGACTTGGTTACTAAGAGAGATAACTTCAAAGAGCATGGGGTCTAATATTCTCATAAATATAGGTGAAATAAAAGTGCTATCTTTACTTCAACCTTGTTTTATCTAATGTGGAGTTGAAGGAAAGGAAATAAAGAGGAATGATACATGAAAAAATTTAAATTAATTCAAATTACAAAAAATGTGACAAAGATCAAAAAGGGATACAATGACAATAAAATGTGATTCCTTACCATAAGAAAAATGGAAATGGAGGGAAAACATGATAACACAGATTGTTGTGAAAATTCCATCTATCAAAATAATTAAAAGTGAATGTTGAGAACAAGGATAAAAAACACATTTTCTTATAAAAGGAATAACATGATGGTAATTTTATGAGGAACTCCAAGTCCTATCCATGGTCTTACACCACAAATCATAAAAGAGAAAACCTACGAGGGTGCTAAAAATCATGTGAAAAATAAATGAGAAGAAGATGGTATTTATGAGGAAGGCCATGTCCTATCCATGGTATTATACTGGAACTCCAAAAGAGAAATCGAAGGGATTCCAAAAAGTGTGTAAAAAGAGTATGAAAATAAAGAAGACTATGGTACATAATGAGAAAGACTAGGTCCTATTTGTGGTTTTACAATGCAACTCATGAAAGAAAAGGGAAACCAAATGACCAAACAAGAAGGACTAAAGGTTTGTAAAAAGAAAGAAATATTGTAGAGGGAGAGACCCATGTAAGTAACCTAAAAGAAGTGTTAGATACATATAGATAGAAAGCATGAAAAGAAGAAAATTTGTTAGGCAAAGTATTTTTTAAGGAATTTTGCATTGGTGGGCTCTTTGAAAACATGGCCTTCATTGGTTTGAAGGTGATAGGTACTTTGACCAAGAATATCTTTGACTAAATATGAGCCCCACCATTTTTGGGTGTATTTAACTTATTTGTCATGGGTGTAGTCTAATTTAAGGACAATATCACCAACATTAAATGTGCAAATTTTTACACATTTATTATGTTGTTTGGCAATACAAGCCTTGTATTGGTAGTTATGTTGTAAAGTAGAAAGATGATGTTCATCAAGGAGATAAAGGACATAAAGGTAAGATTAATGCAATTATTCATCAATAATGATACCATGAAGAGATATACAAAGAGAGGGAATCTCAAATTCTAAGGGAAGAATTGACTTAGAACCATAGACTAAAGAGAATGGCATTACCCTAGTGACAAAATGTATGCTAGCCTGATAGGCTCAAAGAACAGGGTAGAGATGAAGGTGCCAATCTGTATGGGTTTCATGAATTATTTTTAGAATAATTTTGTTGACAATTTTATTAGTGGCCTTAGCTTAACCATTGCATTTTAGATGATAAGGTTTGGAAAATTTGTGATTAATCTTGAATTTAGAACAAAGTTGTTTGACATGCTTATTTTTGAAATTACCACCATTATTTGAAATGATGGTATGTGGAACACCAAAGTGGCAAATGATTTGATTAAGAGTGACTTTAGAAATGATAGGACTAGAGAAATTAATAAGGGGCATGAATTTAACCCATTTGGTAAAATATTCAATAGTGTTGATGATAAACATGCCCATCTTGGGAGCAGGATAATTTGCTAATGAAATCAAATCCCCCTGTGAAAAATGGCCAAAGAAATAATAGTTTAAATTTTGGCTAGAGGTGAATGAATTAGATCATCATAGAGCTAAAAAGGAGTACACCTTTTAGCGAATTTGATCACATCCTTTTCAAGAGTAGAAAAAAAGTAACCCATACATAAAAAAATGCATTTTGTAGCATGTCCACTATAGTTGCCACCAAAAATTCCCCCATGTGCTTGTTCAATAAGAGGAGGGACCTCATATTTCATAACAAAAGCACGTAAGGTACCTTCAATGTTTCAAAAATAAGGGATGTTGTGTCGAAATACATATTTGAATGCTTGTTTATGAATGCAAGTTTTTTCATGAGAATCTAAGTTAGGAGGATAAGTTTGATGTTCTAATAATTGAATAATTTATTTATACCATGGTCTTTTTTGAAGGGTAATAGCATCGATGTGGCAGATAAGTGAATCTGGTGGTTGATTTGAAGATGAAGATTTTTTGATTTATATAAGAAAAGTAGGATTGGAAAGAACTTGATGTGGATGAAAGAGAGATATTGAAGAGGAAAGAGAATAAATAATGGAATTTTGATCTCTAGGAATGGGTTTAATAGTGAAAGAGATAAAATACTTGGTGAGATTGGTTTCAATTTGATGATAGGTAATGAGATTATCACTTTTACATTGGTAATCATCATTGAATTGGTAGAAAATAAGCTAAGAATCACCTAAAGCATGTATGTATTGAATGTCTAAGTCAAGAACAACTCTCATGCCTAAGATTAGAGATTCATACTTGACCATATTATTAGTAACATCAAATGTGAAACAAAAGGCTAAAAGAATGATCTTGAAAAGAGGACTTGTGAGAATACATCTTGACCCATCTCTTTGAAGGCATTTAGCACCATCAAAGTGAAGGGTCCAAGTATCTTCATATAATTTGACATTAATTTCAGGAATATCCTTGATGACTACTTTAGGTTTATTAGTATTAGAAGAAATAACATATTCATCAAGATTATTTAATTCAAGATCAGTGGTAAAGTTATGAAAATAGTATTTAAGAGAAATAACTTGATTAAGATGTTTAATATAAAAGATATTATCATCTGGAAGACTATCTTGAAAGGGAGAACTAGCTAGTACTAGAGCTATGGCAAGTTGATCAACTATGAATTTCCCTTTAATAGATTTTTGAGTCATAATGTGGAGATAAAATTCTATAAGGAGGACCATCTATTTGCCAATCCTATCTCCAAGAAGAAAATCTTTGGAGAAGAAGTGAAAAAGGGGGTTGGAATGACATAAGTAGTTTGGTATAACATGTAATAACAAAGCTTTTTAGCTACAAAATAGATGGCAAGGTAATCATGTTCAATTTTGGTGTAACATGTTTCATAATTAATGAGGCCTCAACTAATGTAGTAGATAGTATACTCTCTTCCAGTATCATTGTGTTGGGAAATCATTATCCCACTTGATATGGGTGTCGAAGAAGTATAGAAAATCAAGGGTCAATCATTAGAAGGAGGATGAAGTATAGGTAGGTGAAGCAATGACTCTTTCATGTTATCAAAGTATTTTTGACAAGTGTTCATCCATTATAAATTAGTACCTTTCTTGAGAAGAGAATTGATAGATTAAATGTAATAAACCATTTTAGGGACAAATCATCCAATTACAACAAGTTTGCCTAAATAGGTATGAATTTTAGGAATAGAATGAGGAATGGGCATGTTGATGATAAAATGAATCTTAATGGGTTAAAAATCAATGTCATAGAGAGAGACTAGGAATCCTAATAATTTTCTAGATGTGACACCAAAGACACATTTGTAAATATTATGTCTAACCTAATATTTAAGAAGGTGATCAAAGTTGATAGAAATATTGGATAGATGAGTTGTATGACTTTTGGATTTAGCAATGAGATCATCCACATATGTTTCAACAATTTTGTGGATAATATCATGAAAGATGTGAGTCATTGCTCATTGTTAAGTGGCTCCAGAATTTTTGAGGCTAAAAGGCATTTTGACATAGTAATAGGTGCCCCATTCCATGGTGAAAGTAGTCTTATATTGGTACTCAGGGGCAATATGAATCTTATTATATCCCAAGAAGCCATCCCTAAGAGATAAAATTTTATAACTAGTTGTGGAATTGATGATGGCATCTATCTAAGGTAAAAGGAATTTATCTATAAAATAAGCAAAGTTAAGATTGTGAAAATCAATACAGATGCAAATGACCATAGTTACCTTTTTTGAGATGGAGACAATGTTATAAAACCATTCAGAATAGTCCATTAGTTTGATAAATTTAACATGAAGTAGTTTGATGATTTCCTCAGAGCATAGACTAGAAACCTCAGGTGGAAATTTCCTTTGCTTTTTACACATAGGCTTGGCATCATGATAAGTAATAATGTTATGTACCATAATGCTAGGGTCAATACCAATTATGTCTTCATAAGACCAAGAAAAAAAATCATATTACTTATCAAAGAACAGTCTGAAATTATCATGTTTGATAAGTGAGAGTTCATAAAATACATTAATTGGTCGAGGACAAGATGGAGTACCATATTCAATACAAGTGGTTTCTTTAATAAGCATGGCATTACCATCTTGAAAGTGGTATGGTGAATTAGGAAAGGAATAAATAAGATTAGTTTTGGGATCAATGCTAGTAATAAATTTATTGAAATAAGGAGATTTAGTTTTAAAATTTCTAGGTTTATGATGTTGTCGAGGAAGTTGAGGCTCTTAAGCATGAAGTATTTCAAGGATAGCTTCATCACTAGGCAAGGTGGGAATATGACCATAATACTCAATATTCACTTCAAATATCTAGAATTTTATTACCATGGTGATCATACTCATAATGTATCTAACAAACATTGGTTGTCTTAGCATCGAGTGTACTATCAAAAGTAGAGAAAGTAGATGGGTTAGATGAAATTGGAGTATTATTAGTTTTGGTAATAGGAAAAGAATCATATGTGATGATTGGATCTATAGGTGGTAAAGGAAATGTTGGAATTTTTGGAGGTTTAGAAGGTAAATTTTTCTCTACCACCCAAGGGGTATCAGTAAGTATAGAATTGGTAGGAGGCACATGACCTTCAAGATCTAGGGTATGAGCTATAGAGATGGTATGCACATCCCAATTAAAAGCATGAATATGAACTAAGGTTTTTTGATAGTGATGGACATCCAAGTCTCAAGATTGGTTTTGTGTCATTATGTAATTATCATCATATGTTGGAAAAATTATACAATCTTGAGAATCAAGGGGAGTTTTAGAAGGTGAAATCCAGTTATTACTAAATATACGAGGATACATGATGAGGGGATCTTGAAATAGTTTGGCCACTCCAATATCATTGTAAGTGAAGGAATATTCTAGTAAAGAAGGCTTTTAAGCATTACATAGAGGGGGAAATTGTTAATCTCATCAATAAGAGGAATAGTACAGTCTATAGGTAATAAAGAAGGAGGAAGCCACTTTGAGATGTAGGGAGGTAGCTTGCTAGTATTGCAATCATGTTGAAAATCACTAGGTTTATCATCATTGTAATCTATAAGAGTAACTTGTAAATTAGGATTCATGTTGATGAACTCAGGTAAAGAAACACTATTGATCTTAAGAATCATAGGAATACAATATCAAGATTTTGGATTAGGAAGTTGAATGCTCCATGGTTTGGGATCAACCTCATGCTTGTATCACTTCCCATTGTGTAATAATTTAATGCATTGGCTATCGTAAGAAGTAATGGCCCCATTCTATGAGTCCATAGGTGACCAAGGAGTATGTTATAAGATAAAGGTAAATTAAGGACCATAATCTTAGTTTGAATGATCTTAGGCCCAATGGTTAATGGAAGATAAATACAACCAAGTGGATTTTGATTTGACTTATTAAAACCATGATAAGTGAGATGAGTTTGTTCAAGATGATCCCTGTTATAACCAAGTTGTTGGATAAGCCACAAATATGTTACATTAATACCAAAACCTTCATAAAATATAACTTTATGGATAGGGGTAGTATTAATGGCTATTTTAATGAAAATTGGTAGATCATTAGCACAAAAAAAAATTCATCATTGATCATGTCCTCTTCAAGGAATTTAATGGAAGGCTTAGAATAATAGAACATAGTCTTAATGGTATTAATGTGGTTGAGATTTAATAGGAGGTGTTTCTTCATCAATAGAGGATGGATATTCAATTTCTTAGAGTTGTTACATAAGGAACTTAAAATGATAGGGTGAGGTATGAACCAAATCCATAAGAAGAATCTTATAAGGCATAGAGTTGAGTTCTTTGAGGAAGTTCCAATGAGATTTAGAATAACCATCATGGGGTTTAAAAGGTAAATTAGATTTGGAAGGAATAGATGTGGTTGGAGGATCAAAAGGAGGATAAGGTACCTCATGGGCTTTTGAATCAAGATTAGCAGTGGTAGGATCTTTAAGGAGTTGTTCTTCTAAATATAATTTCTTAGGTTTGGTAATAGGATCTTTGTGAGCCAGCTTGTGATGATAATTGACCTTGGTAGTGTTAACATATTGAGATTTTTTATAATATTGGACATAATTAACATCGATGGCACAAACATCCTTGGTATTAGGTTGACTAGCAGAAAAAGATTTTTGATTATTTGATGTATAAGCTTTGAAATCTTGTCACTTTTTGAGAAGCAGTGATGTATTCTTGATGATGAAGGTTGATCATGGCTTCATGATTAAATGAATCACCAAGCATATAGGAAACAAAAAATTTAGTGAGCCCTCTACAAGACTCATGAGAATGACCAATGTCGACATGGAACCAACAAAAAAGTTTAAGGTTATACAATTTAAGAGGATTATTAAGATAAATGAAAGGCTTAGAAGGCTGATAAAATTGTTTAATTTACTAAATTGAGAGAGGTGTATGAGAAGGTGAAGGCATATCTATTTTATAAACTCCATGTTTAGTTTGTAGAGTATTACTAGTGATAGTTTTGGTAGAAAATTTAAAATATCATTTTAAAAGTTTAGGATTAGGTTTGAAATTATTCATTAGAAAGTCTTTACATTTAGCTTGGTCAAGAGCTTCATTAAGTGTTTGAGGAATAAAGTTTCAAAACTTTTATTGAAGAGAATGAGTCAAGGCATTTATAAGTAGTTTAAACAAGTTATCATCATTCATTTTATGATGAGCTTTATGGGCCAATGATTTTCATCTTTTGATAAAGTCATGAGCTGATTCAGTGGGAGATTGCTTAGCATTGATGAAGTGGCTAAGATAATTTTTTAGAAGATCATTATGCTGAAAATATTTAACTAAAGGATCAAATAAATATTCATGTTTCCAAATAAAGTGTTGGGGTAATTGGTTATACCATTATAATACATCACCAGTGAAGGTTTTTATTAAGAGTTTAGTTGTGGTGAAGGTATTAGTTTGGATCCATTCTTTGTAAAGGTAGTCAAAGGATTTGAGAAATGAGTCAGGGTCTCTAGTCCCATCATAATTGATAGCTAGAGATATGTTACCAATATCAATAGACACAATGAACGGGGATAAAATCTCTTTTTGAATAGTTTGAAGCATCTTATTATTCATTATGGGTTGAGGAATAACATTGTCTGAGGCATCCCTAAGAGGAGGAGGAATATAATTAGAATTAGCTTTAGGATGGATAGTTGGAGGTTGATTAGCCATATTAATCAAATATTTTTGAATTTGCATCATTTAATTAGTGTTATAATTTTACGTAATGTTCATTTGTTGGATTACTTGGATAATAAGTTGAGTTATATCAAGAGGTGGGTTGGTGTTGGTAGGATCACTTCCCAAATTGGTGTTAGTGATGTCAGGATCTAGGAGCACAATTGTTCACCTTGTATGAGCAACTAAACATGGAATTCAACCATAAGTAACAAATAACTAGAATTCAGAAATAACATAGAATATGAGAGACAATACCCAATTGTATTAATACTCTTCCAGAAGGAAATACAACAAAGAAGATGCCACAATCTTCTTCACACTCCTCTAGGGCTCCCACACCTCTAGGGCATAAACAATAAATTTCTTCAAGAGTTCTCTCTTGTAATATCAATTACAACTACAACTCAAACATAGAGTTGTCCAACCAGTCAGTAATAATATTGCCAATACATAAGTGCTCCACGCACTCCAAGTTTGAGTACTCCATGCACTCCAAGTAGATCTCCCTGATCTTGCAACAACCTACAAATCAATTGATCTTACTTAGCATGTAGATCTCACTACACCCTAAAGAACCATTGTCCTTGCCTCACCAAGTCCTTATAATTCTCCAAACTAGTACCCTAGTGGATCTTCTACCAGATCTTGCTATCCCACAGATCTCTCTGATCATACACACTCGGCACCCCTTTGGAACTAGGAGGAGCTACCCTTGCTCTCTTCACACTGAAATAACTAACCAAGCTCTCTCAAACTATCACACATTACAATACAACCCATGAGTCTATTATATAGATCCCATGCCAAACAATAATTATAAATCTAATTACAATAATTAGATCCACAGCTCAAGACTAAAATTAGTCTTTAACATGCAAACAACTAGTTCGTTAACAAATTGTTCATGAAACTCACAGTTCGAAACTACACAGGTGACCGATGCCAGTCCCTATCTGTTTGGGTATAACCGACATCGACCGATCCATGACCAATGTTGGTAGTTTCCTGTCTCTACCTGACCGACGTGAGTTGTCCTGACTGATGCCGGTGACTATGACACTCAAAAACCCTCCATGTTTGCATCTGGGTGAAGCTTTTAGCTCCATAACCTAACAATCTCCCACTTGGAGATAACTACACTTGTACCTATACCTGTACATCTTTCTAATTTGTTTCTTGGCTTGTATCCCTCTTCAAGCTCAATCTTGAAGACCAACCACCACACAACCTATGATGCTCCACCCGACACTATCAGCTCTGATCTGCACATGACCGTCTTCGGTACTTGCCTATTTGACATCAGTTCCACCTGACCAACATCGATAACTATGTTCTCCTATGAGCGATGACTTTTTACCCGCAAGCTCTCTTTGGATTAAAACCATATCCAAACTACCCTGCTCAGAAATCTCAAGCCACATCCGCTAATCTCTATCCATCATCTCCTCCATAAACACCAAGGCTTTCTAGTTATTAAGTTTGTCAAACAAATCTAACTTCCTCTTAAGAACATTCATCTCCTTCTTACTCATGTGACCAAGCCTACAACGCCATGTCTTCACAATAGAAGAAGAATCAATAATACAAGTAGGTAGATAAAGAGTACTTACTTTCTTACCACTAGCTAATTCAAGTGCATCCACTATGAGAGTCCCTATGCATCTCTCATCACCCAAATTTTTTGAAGAAATTAGCCTCATCTTCAGAACTGGGACCTGCATGACATCCTTCAACACTCATGTGTTGGCTGTCTATAATTTCAGCCGCACTTCCCCTTTGCCAATACTTTGACAAGGCTCACCAACCCCTAAATAAATCTTTCCAAAGTCTCCATGGACCTTAACATGGAAAAATACTCTATTTGGGGCTACATGGAAAGAGGTAACAGAATATATAAACCAAGATTCTACTTTATCCAAGGAACATATAAGAGCAATCAGTGTAACAATACCTACAATAATACTTACATCTTTATTTCTTTCATGCTGATCTGCTACCAACCATCTATTTTTGCCTGCTCTTTCTTTCCATAACATCGTAATTGATCATTCTTGCTTTTAAATTCCTCCATTCTTAGTGTACTTTCTTCTGCCATTGCTATTCTCCCACTCAATCAAAAACCCCTGAGAGTGACCTGTAATCAAACACAAACCTGCTCCCTGCAACTTGGCTTTGTGAACCTGCACTGAACCAACAACCTTGGCTTTGATAAACCTATCCACCAAACCAACACCCTGGCTCTGATACCAACTGTCAGGATCTAGGAGCACAATTGATCACCTTGTATGAGCAACTAAACATGAAATTTAAATAGAAGTAACAAGTAACTAAAATTTATAAATAACACAGAATATGAGAGACAATACCTAATTATATTAATACTCTTCCAGAAGAAAATACAACAAAGAAGATGCCACAATCTTCTTCACACTCCTCTAGGGCTCCCACACCTCTAGGGCATAAATAATAAATCTCTTCAAGAGTTCTCTCTTGTAATATCAATTACAACCACAACTCAAACACAGAGTTGTCCAACTAGTTAGTAACAATACTGCCAGTACACAAGTGCTCCACGCACTCCAAGTCTGAGTATTCCATGCACTCTAAGTAGATCTCTCTGATCTTGTAACAACCTACAAATCAACCGATCTTACTTACCATGTAGATCTCACTACACCCTAAAGAACCCTTGTCCTTGCCTCACCAAGTCCTTATGATTCTCCAAACTAGTACCCTAGTGGATCTTCTACCAGATCTTGCTATCCCATAGATCTCTCTGATCATACACACTCGGTACCCCTGTGAAACTAGGAGGAGCTACCCTTGCTCTCTTCACACTGAAGGAGCTAACCAACCTCTCTCAAACTAGCACACATTACAATACAGCCCATGATTCTATTATATAGATCCCATGCCAAACAATAATTAGAAATATAATTACAATAATTAGATCCGTAGCTCAAGACTAAAATTAGTCTTTAACATGTAAACAACTGGTTTGTTAACAAACTATTTATGAAACTCACATTTTGAAACTACACTGGTGACTGACATTGATCCCTGTCTATCTGGGTATGACTGACATCGACCGATCCATGACCAATGTTGGTAGTTTCCTATCTCCACCTGACCGATGCCGGTGATTGTGACACTCAGCAACCCTCCATGTTTGCATCTGGGTGAAGCTTTTAGCTTCACAACCTAAAAATCTCCCACTTGGAGATAAATAGCTACACCTGTACCTATACCTATACATCTTTCTAATTTGTTTCCTGGCTTGTATCCCTCTTCAAGCTCAATCTTGAAGACCAACCACCACACAACTTGTGATGCTCTGCCTGACACTACCAACTCTGATTTGCACATGATCATCTTTGGTACCTACTTGTTTGACATCGGTTCCACCTGACCAACATCGGTAACTGTGTTCTCCTGTGAGTGATGAATTTTTACCCGTGAGCTATCTTTAGATCAAAACCCTGTCTAAACTGCCCTACTCAAAAATCTCAAGCCACATCCACTGATCTCTATCCATCATCTCCTCCATAAACACCAAGGCTTTCCAGTTCTTAAGTTTGTCAAACACATCTAACTTACTCTTAATAACATGCATCTCCTTCTTGCTCATGTGACCAAGCCTACAAAGCCACATCTTCACAACAGAAGAAGAATCAGTAATACAAGTAGGTAGATAAAGAGTACCTACTTTCTTACCACCAGCTAATTCAAGTGCATCCACTGTGAGAGTCCCTGTGCATCTCTCATCACCCAAATTTTCTGAAGAAATTAGCCTCATCTTCAAAACTAAGACCTGCATGACATCCTTCAACACCCATGTGTTGGCCATCTACAATTTTAGCCACACTTCCCCTTTGCCAATACTTTGACAAGGCTCACCAACCCCTAAATAAATCTTTCCAAAGTCTCCATGGACCTTAACATGGAAAAATACTCTATTTGGGGCTGCATGAATAGAGGCAACATAATCTATAAACCACGATTATACTTTATCCAAGGAACATATAAGAGCAACCAGTGTAATAATACCTGCAACAATACCTACATCTTTATTTCCTTCATGCCGATCTGCTACCAACCAACAATCTTTTTTTGCCTGATATTTCTTTCCATAACACCGTAATTGATCATTCTTGCTTTTGAATTCCTCCATTCTTAGTGTACTTTCTTTTGCCATTGCTATACTCTCACTCAATTAGAAACCCTTGAGAGTGACCTATAATCAAACACAAACCTGCTCCCTACAACTTGGCTCTGTGAACCTGCACCGAATCAACAACCTTGGCTCTAATAAACTTGTCCACCAAACCAACACCCTGGCTCTGATACCAACTGTCAGGATCTAGGAGCACAATTGATCACCTTGTATGAGCAACTAAACATGAAATTTAACCAAAGTTAACAAGTAACTAGAATTCAAAAATAACACAAAATATGAGAGACAATACCCAATTGTATTAATACTCTTCCAGAAGGAAATACAACAAAGAAGATGCCACAATCTTCTTCACACTCCTCTAGGGCTCCCACACCTCTAAGGCGTAAATAGTAAATCTCTTCAAGAGTTCTCTCTTTTAATATCAATTATAACCACAACTCAAACATAGAGTTGTCCAACCAGTCAGTAATAATACTGCCAGTACACAAGTGCTCCACACACTCCAAGTCTGAGTACTCCATGCACACCAAGTAGATCTCCCTGATTTTGCAACAACCTACAAATCAATTGATCTTACTTACCATGTAGATCTCACTACACCCTAAAGAACCCTTGTCCTTGCCTCACCAAGTCCTTATGATTCTCCAAACTAGTACCCTTGTGGATCTTCTACCAGATCTTACTATCCCACAGATCTCTCTGATCATACACACTCGGAACCCTTGTGGAACTAGGAGGAGCTACCCTTGCTCTCTTCACACTGAAGGAACTAACCAAGCTCTCTCAAACTAGCACAGCTTACAATATAGCCCATGAGTCTATTATATAGATCCCATGGCAAACAATAATTAGAAATCTAATTACAATAATTAGATCCGCAACTCAAGACTAAAATTAGTCTTTAACATGCAAACAACCAGTGAGTTCTCTCTCTCAACCACAGTCACAACAAACAACTCAAGCATAGAGTTGTTCACCTTCAACCAGTCAGTATCAATACTGGCAGTACACCGAGTATACACACATACTCAATCAAGTACACAATGCACTCCAAGTAGATCTCCCATGAACTTGCAACAACCTACAAATTAAACTGATATTACTTACCATGTAGATCTCCTATGAACTTACAACAACCTACAAATCAAACTTGATCTTACATACTTAGAAGAACCCTTGTCCCTGCCTCACCAAGTCCTTATGATTTTCCATACCAACACCCCTATGGATCTTCTACCAGATCTTTCTCTCCTGTAGATCTATATGATTATACACACTTGGCACTGTGGCACTATGAGGAGTTAACCATGCTCTCTTCCCTCTGAAGGAGCTAACCTTGCTCTCTCTATCTAGTAAACATTATAATACAGCCCATGAGTCTATTATATAGATCCCATGCCAAACAATAATTAGAAATCTAATTACAATAATTAGATCCACAACTCAAGACTAAAATTAGTCTTTAACATGCAAACAATCAGTTTGTTAACAAACTATTCATGAAACTCGTAGTTCAGAACTGCACAGGTGACCGACATCAGTTCCTGTCTGTCTAGGTATGACCGATGTCGGTCGATCCGTGATCGATGTCGGCAGCTTCTTGTCTCCACCTGACCGACGTCGATTGTCCTGACTGATGCTAGTGACTATGATAGTCAACAACCCTCCATGTTTGCATATGGGTGAAGCTTTTAGCTCCACAACCTAACAAGTGAGGGTTATTAGAAGATGGAAGTGGGATTATTGATTAACTTCATGTCAATTTCTCCCACATTAATTTTAAAATTTTTGAGATAAGAAGTATCTTGGTAAGTATAGAAAGGTTTAGTCCCATCAACTTTGTGGTGTGATTTACACCATGTTACCAGTCATATATGAAGGAGGGGAAGAGGTGCCCCAAGAGTGATGGTGATTTTGGGAGGAAAAGAGAGGGACAAATGAACATCCCATATAGTATCTAAATGAATTCAAGAAATCTAAGAAGAATATAATAGAAAAATTCATTATGATTGAAGAAAAATGAATAAAATGCTAATAAGGAAAGATAGTTAATTAAATCGGTAAATAGAGAAGGAAGAAAGTATTACAGGGTTGAATGGGTTGACCTATAATAGGGAATAGGGTTTTCAAAAAATATGGGGTTGATTGGGTTGATCTAGTATAATAGAAAAAGGATGCAAAAGTATACAAGGTTGATGGGGTCGATCTAGTATAATAGACAGGGAAAATCAGAAGGTCTATAATAGACTATGTCAACTACAATGATCATATACTAAAACAAGAATAAATTTACAAATAATTATAAAAGTAAGAACTTAAGGTAAAAACACAATCAATGAGATCAATAAATTTGATCTAATTGAGTCACACAGCATAAAACCTGACACCAATGCTAGGCAATACAAGTTTTTACAATACAAAATATAATTGAGCAAATAGCAAGCAATCAAATTAAAAAGTAAAAGCTATCTAGATAATCAATCTATTTTTTTTAGATTATTAAAATATGATTTTAAATGTGATAAGAAGTTGGCTATAAGAAAAGAAATAGAAAGCAATATAAAGATGGTTTCAAGATGTTTGGGATGAAAAGTATTTGTATTGTCAATGGTACATGCTTGGTATTAGGGCCTACCCCCTTAATTCACACACCATAATTATAAGGGTGTTGGGTGATTAACTAGAATATACCATTAACCATGTATTTATACTTAGCCATACAACCAAGTCAGCTTCCACCTTAGTGATGAAAGCCAAGTAGGTTGGCCTTAGGTAGACAATTGTTAAAGTGCTTGTTATAGATTTTATGATTTGTTCATGTGTACATAAAATATAAAATGGTGAAACTAAATGGTAAATTGAAAACCATGTAATTAGACTATGTGATCTATTTTAAGCATGTGATCAATAAGAAATGAAAGTGTGAACTAATTACTAGCATATAATGGTTAATTCCAACTTTGAAATAAGGTATAGTTGACAGTATATGCACATAATATAGAACAAATTTGATAGCATCACCTTTGTAATACAAAATCAAGGTATGAAAATGAATATGGTTGAAGGAGTTGATCTAGTTATCCAAAAAACACATAGAATATAGATTTGGATTGACAAGGTTGATCTAGTTAATTATATAAGGGAAATTTTAAAGACTATAAACAATGAAAATAAGATATTATAAGGAAAGAGAGAAAGGATAGAAATGAACCTTGGTGGGTTTGAAGATGTAGATAAGTGAGATTTCTATCAAAGAACCTTGAGAAATGCTTGAAAAATCTACTAACAAGGTCAACCGGGTTGATTTAGCTTTGTAGAAGCCTATTGCTGAGTGCTTGAACTATACAGGGTCAACTAGGTTGACCTAGTATGCTGAACATGATGCTTAAAAATGTACAAGGTCAACTAAGTTGACCTTGTATGATGACCCTAATGTCTGAAAATATGGAAAACTGTATTGGGTTGATTGAGTCAATCTAGTAGCCTATGTCTGAAAACCTACATATAGAAATCAGAATTAGGTTGATGCAATCGACCTATTATGGTAAATATATGATAAAAGAATAAAATAAGTGAATAAATCCTACAAGGGTTATTTCACATCTATTTCATCATAATTTATGCAATCAAAAATGCATCATGTCTATAAATCAATCCTAGCTCGAAGAAGATAGAGCATACCTGCACTTTCGATTGGGAATACATTTGTTAAGTGGGAGCATGACCATTATGGGAATCTGCTAGAACCAATTAGAGAAGCACTTATCATAATAAAATATTCTAAGGATGGTTTCAAATCTTTTAGTATAACATAATCACGTAATAAACCTAAAGGCATCCTAGGTTTTAATATTTCACCTATGCTAATAACAAGAAAGTAAATATAATCTGGTGCTCACCAAAGCTTGTGGTGTAAAGAAAGGGGTTAGTAAACAATAAAAATATGTATAAGAGAATATAAATTAAGATAAATATGAATAAGACCCTAATACATGTAATATAAAGAGTAATATTATTCAAAGCCAATACTTATGCTGCTTCTATCTACTAAAGAGAGGAACAAAGTTAGAGAATACTTACTTGAATGTGAACCCATTGAGATTCAATGTTTACCTTGGCCAAAGGGGATTTGAAAGAGGTTATTATGATTTTTAAGGATTAATAAGAAAGGCCAAATCATCCAAGACTTATCCAAAATACTATATTCTCTAAGTAAAAACCCTAAGATAAGACTCCTCAAGTAGAATGGTTGAAGAGCAGATTGTAAATAAGCATGAGTGAATATATCTATTGATTGTATATTAAAATAATGATGAAATGATATTTTATTTATAGGTATATCTCTCCCTAAACCCTTTCAAATATGTTTGTTGATAGGGTTAACCTACTCAACCCTTTACAACTTTGGTCAATTATTCACTAGGTCTCGAACTAGGTCGATCAAAGCCAAACTAACTTCTAAGTGAAAATGACTCAAAATAGTACAGGGTCAACCCAATATAGCTGATTGACAAAAAGGTACTAAGGTGATGAAAAGAGGGATATAAAGAGAAAAAATATTATAGGGGTGTGCAAGTGAGGAGTAATAGCTTAGGGAATGGTTTTAGGGGCTGGTTAGATTGGAAATGTGTGGCAATAAGGGACAAAAATCCTATGAAGCATCAATGGTCTACCCACCCCTTTCCTAGTGCACCCTTTAAGGTGTTCACTCAGAGAGATTGAGTCTTAATGTGTTATTTCAAGATGTAAAGCATCAGTATTTGATAACATTTGAAAATATTTTGTATACAGATATCACCCTAAATCTAAAATAATTGGCAATAAGTATGCATGTATGCAAATAAGGATAAGACTGGTAAGTAATCTAAATCAAGATAATGTTGCTTTATTATCCAAGATTTAACCTAAGAGTATTATAAAATCAAGAATTTTTTTTTTGGATAGGTGATATGAATGAGGATTTAGAACAAATAGAGAAGAATGAGACTTGAGAACTTGTTCTTAGGCCTAAAGACAAGAATGTCATTGGCACAAAATGGGTGTTTTGAAACAAGTTGAATGAAGATGGAGAAGTCACTAGGCACAAGGATAGATTGATATGCAATGTATATGCACAAGTTAAAGGGGTAGACTTTGAGGAGACCTTTACACTTGTAGAAATATTGGAGGCCATCAGATTGTTTTTAGCATATAAAAGATTTAAAGGATTTAAGGTATACTAGATGGATGCCAAATATGACTTTTTAAATGGGAATTTGGAAGAGGAAGTGTACATTGAGAAACCTGAGGGTTTCTCACTATCAGATGACTAAGACTATATTTTTTATATTTAAAAAGGCTCTTTATGGTTTAAAGAAAGATCTTAGAGCTTAGTATGCTAATTTGGGTAGGTATCGATTGGATCAAGGATTTAAAATAGGAGTTGCAGATAGTAATATATACATCAAGATAGAAGATGAACATCAGTTGATAGTAGTTGTCTATGTGGGTGAAATAATCTTTAGTGGAAATAATGATAACATGATCGATGCCTTTGTATAGGTGATAAAGAAAGGTTTGAGATGTCCATGATAGGAGAACTATCATTATTTCTTGGGTTGTGAATCACTCAATCTGAAAATGGTATATTAATCTCACAATCCAAGAACATAAGAGAGATGCTAGAGAAGTTTGAGATGGAATATTTCAAGGTAATTATTACACCCATGATCATAGGGTGTAAGTTTAGTAAGGAATATGAGTCTTCAAAGTTTAATAAAATGTCATATAGGTCAATGATTGAAAGTTTATTATACACCACTACCTCTAGACCTAACATCATGCAAGCATTAGGTCTTATGGGAAGGTTTTAAATATATCCAAAGGAGAATCATCTACAAGCAGTCAAAAGGATACTCAAGTATTTAAAATGGACTATAAAGTATGGATTGTGGTATCCAAAAATCACGGAGTTTAATTTGATAGCCTAAATAAATGTAGATTGGATAGGACGTATAGATGATTGGAAGAGTACTTCTGGAGGAGATTTCTTCTTATGTGGGTGCCTAGTTTCATGGATAATCAAGAAACAACCATCAATATCACTATCCACTTGTGAATATGAGTACATTAAAACATCTTCATGTTGCACTTATGTCCTATGGATGAGATAGATACTAAAATACTATAAGGAGGATTATGATGGCCCTAGCTGTATTAATTATGATAATATATGTGATATAAGCATCTCAAAGAAACTTATCATGCACTTCATGACCAATCAAATTCTTATTAGGTATCATTTTCTAAGAGAGTAATTAAGTGAACAAAGTGTAAAACTTGAATATTTTTCTACATAGGATCAGATTGTAAACATCTTGACCAAACCAATTTCAAAGGTAACTTTTGAACACCTAAGATAAGAATTGGGTGTAATTATTTCCCATATCAATCATTGAAAAATACAAGTACTTAGGGGGGATAATCATGCTCATTATATCCAAGAACATGTGAGTTTTTCTAAGAAGTTTTGCATGGAGATAAGGGGATCATGTTTATTTTATGTCTCATAAACTCATAGTTCTATATATTGAGTATTTTTTTTGCAAGGAGTGTGATCCAAGGAGTTACAAACAACACTTTGTCATTTATGTCAAAGAGGGAGAAAGAAAAGGATGGGTAGATATGGATGATCAGTTTTCATTATGGTTTGCCATCAATGACAAAGGGGGAGATTGTTGAGCATTGTCCCTATTGTTGAGGTTTGATATTGATGTTGTCATTGATGTGAAAGGTTATTCATGAGGTCATTGAAGAATGTTGTTGTTTAATAGAATAATTGAGAGGTATTAAATTATTTGAGGAGCATGTGAGGAATGTGATCAATGTATAAGATAATAAATAAGTGTTTCAAGGTTAGTTGTTAAATCTCAAGTGCTTAAGAAACCTAGTCATGACACTAGTCATAAGATGAAGGAACCTTGTGAGAAGGTATGGGCATGGTGGCCTAGTGAGATGGATTCATAGAGGAATAAAAGAATGTATAAGTTTTATTAATCATGCATATTAATCATTAGACCACTCAATATATTTTCAAGGTAAGCCTACAAGGGTAAGACCTTAAGTCTAAATCTACAACTAGACTAGTTTTAGACCCTACTAGACCTAATGAGGTGTTGTCAAGGATTATCAAGTATGTTTGACATTGTTTGAGCATGTGAGATGTTATGTGATCATGTAATTTAGGTTGAGATCACATGGAAAGAGGTTTGAAGGTTATTTCAGGACCTAATGAGGTGTGAAGACTCAGGCGTAGTAAATCAAGATGGTGAGAACATGGCCTAATGAGGTATCGAGATTAGTTTCTAAATAATATGTAAATAGGTGAAAATTTAAAAATGTAATTTAAATTTTTTAATCATATGTATGAATTTTTAGGTCATGTTTTTCAAGAAAAGGCATGAAAAGTGGTTTTAAGGTCTCTCATGTGCACAGAATGAAGGGTTCTCAGCCTAAGAAGGAATTTTAGGTGCTCATTGGCATGTGTAACCTTTGAATGGTAACTTTATATATTAAGGAGAGATGGGGAAGGATCATATATAATATTTATAAGAATTAGTTTTGTAAGTAAGGGGAAGTCCTTTATGAATAATCGTTAACACTAGAAATAATGTTAACCCTCTCTAAGACCCTAACAATGACCTGATGTGAAATATATTGATAAAATGTGAATATAATTGATTGTATAGATAATAAAGTGATTTTAGATTGTATTAAACTCTCCTAGGCACATTTGGGTGTGATTGGTTTGTTAGGTTAGTGGGTAGACCCTATAAGAAATGCCTTATTTCTTAAAAATTTGCTACTATAATCAAAGTTGATCGAGTCAAAGTAAATTGATTAAGGAAAAATATTGAGACTTGTAATTTATGTACATGGTTTTTTTTGATAAATTTATATCCCCCAATTTTTCTAAACTATTAATTTAAGACTACCTATCACTAACAAGCCTATAAGTGCAAATAATGAGAAACACAAGCAAAAGTGAGAAGGTGACTAGGGATGTGTTATAATGGATTAGGGATAAACCAAAGTGCATGGAGAAAATTTCAAAGACATTTAATACATGTTTGTTTTGGATATAAGTTTTGAATATCATTGTATATATCAAAAAGTTGCTCACAAGTTGACTTGTTTAACTAAGTGAGGTCTATGTACAATGAGGTCATGAGATTGGTCTGCAAGATCAATATTTCCATTAGAGATTATGATATTTTTATTGGAGTTTTTTTTAATTATAATTTTGATTCATTTTAATTTCTTGAGTGTGTCTTTTTAGGTGTCATAAATTCTTGTTTCTATGACTGTGTTTTGAGGCTAGTTGGCAGTTCTAAGTAGGCTACTTATAGAGAAGGGGTTGAGTCTTTTTTCCCTAAGTTGTGATGTATAAATCACATGATGATGACCATAATGTAATTTTTATTATATATATGTGATTTTTTTCCATGGTTGTTTAACAAAATTGTGTTTATGCTTCAGTTGTTCAAGATAAACTTTCTGATTATGCAGAGGCCTAATTGTGAATAGTGCTAATGGTGTGCTTCAAGTAGTGGTTGAATATAAAATGTATTTTAGAGAATATATTATATTATAAAGGGTATATTTTAGTTTAATATTATATTTTCATACCATGTATTAAGTTTTAAATTTATCCAATAAGATCGAAGGGTAACATGTGCTAATGACAACCTAATTAAATTAGGTCTCCTTAAGGCCTAAAAGGGGTTTTGGTCCTATATGCTATGACAGACCTATTGTAATGTTTGATTAATTTTTTTTTTCATTTAATAAGGCCTATTTTATTGAAATATAAGTGTTCAAGTGTGAATTTATAACCAAGAGGTGTATGAGCAAGATCCTAGTATAAGAACAAGGCCTAATATGCCTAATTATCAAGAGAGCATGAGTGAGTTGGAGTGGAAGATATAACATTTTGAAGGAATAAAGGAGGTATTTTATAAAATTATAAAGGTGAATATAAACTATCATTAAGATCTAACAGGGGTACTATAGGTGACTATCAAGGTCAAATGACCGAATTTATCTTAAAGAGACCTAGTGGAGCAAATAAACCTATAAGGTAGTTTGAGAGGACTAAGAGTGTAAAGAGTTGAAGAGGTGGTCATCATCAGTTATTTGAGAAATAAGGTATATAAAATATTATCAATGAAATAAGGTGGTTAAGTTTTTATTGAGTCATCTCGGGGGTTGGTGTTTCCTTGCAAGTTAGTGCTTATTAAAGCCTAGCTAAGTTGGTGCTTAACAAGTTGGGGTTGGTGCTCGATGTGAAGTAGGTGCCTCAATAAATTTGATGTTTGTCTTATATAAATGTAATTAATTTGTAGATATCAGTGGGTTTTCTTCCCCTTAAGGGTTTTCCACTCAAACAAGTGTTCTATGTGTGTTATGCTCCTGTCTCATGCTCATGATTCTTGATGGATTGCTAGTTAATTATATTGCTTTGATAGTTCATGAATGATAAAAGTTTTTAAAGACTAATTTAACCCCCCTTCTTAGTCATTATGATTCCAACATATCGGTCCTTGACATACATTTTATTCATTTAAAATAGTTTTTATTTCATGGAATTATATCTTCAAAACATCTTTTATCAACACTATATATCACAGTCTTGTTAATGAGCACATTAGGCCAAGTGTCAAACCCAGGGCTCTAATACCATAGTGTAATAACCCTCATGTCAGGTACTAAAAAATTCATCAAATTTTTTTCTCTTCTCTCCTCAACTAATTCCCCCTATTTATACCATAAGTTATAAACTATTATATTAAATTACTAATAAAAACAAATGTAAAATTAAAATCAACACATTAAGTGAAGGACAATGTCTAGATGATCATACCTTCCATTTGATATCCATGGGTAGTTTTTTATAATCTTGGTTGGTTGAGTGAAAGCCATTAATTGTCATAAATAACCTTCAAGATCATATGTTCTATATTGGAGACAGCCTCTTATTTACGATGAGTTTTTTGCCTTTACAAAAGAAGATTAAAATCGGTAGTGTTTTACCTGATTTGATAACATTACATAAATATATTTCTTTGTTGATGATGTTATTCATAAAATTCTTATTATTCTAGTCATAAAAATTTGACAACCACCTGGTATGAATCCTCTATTTATGAAAATGATAAACTATACCTTTTGTGTAAACTAAGAAAGATTAAAACACACCATTATGGATGAGAATCAAAGTCTTGCTTAGCAACATGACATATACCTAAGGTGTTTCCATCCATAATAAAATCAACATATATAACTAATCATAATTTGGAATATAGGAGTATAAAAAATAGAACTAAGGAGATATCAAATGATGCAATTGATAAAGCATGATTATACCTAAGCGCATTTAGGAAAAGTATTTAATATGGAATAAACACTTAATTAAAGGACTAAGTATAATAATATTATCAAAATTAAAACACTCATACACAATTATAATAAATATGCTAAAAAGGATGCCATTCAAAATCCAATTAGATTAAAATGGTTGGACACCAATGGCCCGTGAGTCAACGCTATACACTACTATATATCTAATAAAACCAAATTTCAAGTGTCAAACTATATTCATAAAATAAAGAGGTAACCAACTATAGTACTTAGATATTAATATAATTATCCTACATCTACTGTTTATGCACTAATAAGTTATAAATACATGGAGGGATTACCCTAAAGGTAGTTCTAAAGAAGCTAAAGGTTACCAGGGAAAACATACCATTACAAGGATGTTTCTTGAATACTTGATTTAGTCATTCCAAATTTATTAACTAATATTAATTAAGAATTATAAACTTTATGAGATTGAAGTTTCTTGGCTTAATGCTTAAGACCTAAAAGTTTCCCCATAAATAAGGGCCATTGGCCATGATCTCAAAGGTATAAATTATTTAATATACATATAATTTTGATAAATGCTTTATAACCACTTGGATTAAGCCTTTCAAGTCATAAAATTACTCAACAAGCACACCAAATAGTGGCTGAACATATTATTTTATAGAAGTCCAAATCCTTTGATAACAACACCAAAATAATTTAAACATAGGATTATACCATCCACTTTCTAACAATAGTGGCAACTAAACATTTTCAGTCACTAATAAAGATTCATTTCACAATTATAATATAATATAAAACCACCATATTGACTTATATATAAACAAACAAAGTATGATGATAAGTAATCAAATAGAACTAGATAAATTTACTTCCATGTAATGAGAAACTAAGCATCAAAATTTGGCCATAAAATCTAATCACCTACACTAAGGTTTGGAAACAAGGTTGGTCAACATACGCTAGCAAGTTACTACATTTCAATGTAATAAAAATTAAATTATAATTTTATTTATAACAATACAACAAGTTTCAAAATAAATAATTATAATGATTAATCCCTTTTATTCTTTGGATGCAATAAGCCTCAGTTCAATTTTTTGAGCTTGGAAATATATTACAATCCTTTTATACTTACCAAAAAATTGAAGGCTTACTTAATAAATTCACTTAGATTTAGAGATATTATAATAATTTATAGGTTATGCATTATCCTACAAGAGATAAAAATAAAGTCAACAAATAATTTTAATAATAAAATGTACAATCTCATTCCATATTGTTCATATGCAAGTTTACTAAAATCATACATCATGACACCTAAAATACTTAAAGCAATTACTATAGTGATAACTACTGTTATACACCAGGTAGTAATTTTTCAACAAATGTATTTATACACTCATACTCGGATTTCAATGTTTATAATACATAAAACCACATAATAATATCAAAAAAGACAAATTAAAATAGTTTCTTCATTTTGGTTTTACTTGGTACCCCAAATGACTCTTTTAACATAGTTCACTATAGATTCTAATTCCCTTAAGATAGTATAATTAATAAAGCTATTATAAACTCAAAACACCTCATAAATACACTTATTCAAATGAGCTTAATAATAATATGTTTTAACAACTATATTTATAATGATAAAAATAATTTTCTAACCAAGCTCATAATGAGAACAAACTATACATAAAAATCATATTCACCCAAATTCCTCTAAACTAGGATTTATTCCAACAGCATATGAAATTATCTAAACTGAATATGATAGCACATGGTCATCCTCTAACTAGTATCCAAGTTTCCCCAGAATATACTACAACTCCAAGTTAAAAATATGATTGACTACTCTCATCCTAATTACCTAAAAAAAATGTTCATAACCTTATAACACAAGTTTATAAATAGTTGACCCCAATGACAATAGTGTTTAATTATCCTACACCAAAATCTTATCACAATCTAAAGCCATTATAAATATTTAAACATTTATTCAAGTCAAAAAAAATGGGATTTTATCTTATTAAGACATTCATGCGAATAATAAGTTGTCTATTTGTATTCAATGAATGCTTCCTTTTATAACACATACCCAAACACTCATTTTAATATTCCTAATATATTTATATTCAATGAATTATTCCTTCATAATACATAGTGAAACATTCATTTCCCAATTTCAAACTAAACTTTTTAAAACTTATATCTTCACACTTTATTATTACAGCTTGAAGAAATTATATAATGGAGAATACACATCATTCTAAGTCATTAATAAATCAACCACAATATCAATTCTTTAATATTTCAAGTTAACCATAAAATGATATAGGCATTAGTTTACATTATAAGGTAGTGAAGTCCATTTTTAGGTCTGTATGTGGATGTTATCACCACCTATAGGTTTAAAAACATACCTTCAATTTATGCTTTATGAAGCCTAGTAGCATTGTATAGACTTATAGGTCTATAAATTGAGTTAAAACTTTTCAAAAACACTCTTAGTAACATCTAGAGCCCATTCAATCATTATTACCAGAATAAAACAAATAAGGGTCATGCTCTCCCTCATTATGGCTTTGTGGGTGAACCCTTACCCCCGTGACCATAATAAGTGTTTTCAATTGAATACATGTACAAAGAATAAGAAAATGGAGTTTTTTTTAGTGAACAATAAATTAAAACAAATCACAAAATGAATCCCCAAGTTTTTTCAACAACCATTTTCATAGAGAATAAAATACAATATATATTTTCAAAAGATTCACTAAATGGTACAAGTCTAATACACCCTACCACTATAAAAAAGTGATCTTATCCATTAATTCTTCACCAAATTTATCTCAAACATAATTTCACAAGTTTCAAATTGAAGTAATATGCTATGATTTGATTTAATAACAATGAGTAAAAGACAATAAATTTAATAGCCCTTTTTTTATTTAAACAACTAATTATTTCTTCTAAAACATGTAAACACACCTTCAACTCATAGTCAAACAAGAATCTATGATAGAAATTTATTGCATACTAATATCTACACATAATTAAATCTCTAAAATATTATTAAATGATGCCACTCACTAATTAATATACAAATGTAATGAAATTATTTAGAGGTTCACATAATAGAATATTATATTGCATAATTTAGAGAAAAATATATAGATCAAAAATAATAATTGATAGAAGAGCAGATGCTTGATATATCTGAGCCACTTCAAGTGGGCAACGTCCACAAAAGTCTAATGAGACCAGAGTTAGTAATATGATGATAAAATACTAACCACTACCTCCTATATATACTCTAATTAACCATGGTTATTCCATAGGCTGACCTTACTAATAACATAGAGAAATGTGATAAGATAATATAAGAGGTAAGCAAGCCACACATATCCCTAGACACATTAGAGGTTAAGGGTGTAGCAAGCCCATCTACTTTAGAAAAAAATTACCCTCAATATTGAATCAACCCTAGATTTTGATGCATAAATGCTTCATCCTCCCATGTTTCATCTCCATAATTCATATTCTTCCATTTGATCAAATACTCTTTTATCACTCTAGTATGTAGTTGTTTAGTGCATGGTTGAAGGATCTCTTCAGGCTCGAGGATGTCATGAGCCTATTTGATACATTTATTTCACTTACTAATTATGGTTTTGTTATGAACTATTTGGGACATTATTATTTAGTTTTACTATTTTGATAGAGTTCTTAGATCTATGCTTGATCCATTTTGATTGTTGTTGAGACAATTATTTGATATGATTTTTATCACAACATTAGATATTTTATTCTTAATGAGTTACTCAATCACTATTTAGTTCACTTATATTATTGTGTTTAATATTATTATTACATTTATTAGTCTTATAAAGTACAAATTTTGTTGATGGTCTATTATGACTACAGGTACATGATATTATCTAGGTTGGATGTGACTCTGAGTAGTTAGGTGAAGCTAGGAAAGTGAGCTAAAAGAAATAATGAACTTAAAATTACAAATACTAAAATTTTATTATTTATGAATATTTTGAGTTTTTTATGCTTTAATTCATCTGCTAAGTGTTTATTTTTTATTAGATTCGATTGCATTATTGAATTTTTCATTAGTCAATTTTGATTTCTTGACCGATCATTACTTTATTCAATAGATTTTGAATCCAATTAGTTGACACTTATCAACATCGTTGGAATGTTTTAGTCTTGATCAACTATGCTAATTACTATTGAGTTGATTGTATTACTTATCATTATCATTTTTTAGTATTGCATTGGTTTTTGATGCTATTTTATTCACTATCAAAGACATGAGATTTGAATGAACTCTTGAGTGACATTTATTTCTTGTCACAACCTTGTTTCATTTCGAAGGCATTAGTCATTGTTTATTATTGAAAGGCATTAAAAATGCTTTGAAATTTTCTTGGGCATTGTTGTTTAATTGCATTAAGGTCTTTGTTTTTATTTGGAACTCTTATTGTCATTCAATGTGTATGAGACCAAGTCTTAGCTTGGTTTTGTTTTGGTTATGTAGTGAGGGAAATGACCCACCTTGGGGCATGGAATTAGTTCAAAGTGTTTTTTATGTTTGAATTTGGTTTGATGTCATTAGTTCACCATTTGATGTAACTAAGTTGAGATCTTATTAGGGTTCTTGCTTGGTCATTTACTTGGTCATTTTGGAAGCCTTGCACTTTAAGAAAATTTTGCTAGATTTTGTGCATGGAAGATAAAGGAAATAGAGAGGCATTTAGATGCATGAGTATTATTTGAATTTTTAACTATAATACTTTTTTTCCTTGTCATCCTTGTAATGGGATTTTATGGAGCTTTGTAGTGGTTTGATTTGGTTAAATGAGTTGAATAGTCTTTACATTTAGAATGTGAAAGGCTCGAATCTTGTGAAGGCAAGGAAAATAAGTAAAATCACCATTGTTTTACATTATTTTTATTAATATTCAAGTATTGTATTTAAATTTATAAGTTGTATTTATAGTTTGGCCTTGTTGCATTGAATGAGTTTTCAAAGAAAATGGAATGCAATTTTTTTAATTGTGCTATGGCTTACATAAAAATTGTTTGTGATAGCTTGGAATGATAAATAAAACCTTATAGGGTTTATGTTTGATTTTTGGGTTTTGTATTTATTTTCACTACAAAGGAAATTGCAACCATTATGGCTCGATTGTAGCATACTATTAGTTATTTCTATGAGCATATTATGGTGAAGTCCTTTTTTTTATGGAATTTAATTTTATATTGGTTAAATCCATTTATAGGATATTGTTATTCATATTTTAAAGGTTTTGTGTTAATTTAAAAATCCTATTACAATCCTATAAACCCAAGTTATATATTTGAGTTTCATTGGCTTGTACTATTTTTATAAACATAATATTGTGTATTACTTTGTTGTAGCCATAAAATGAAACAATGATGTTTTTTTATATATTATTAAGGGTTGAATTTATCATTAGGGGTTATATATAAAAATATTCTATTATTATTTTATTTCATGAATTTAAAAACTATGTAGTTAAGGTATTTGATTTGGTCATAATGAGGGGTTTGAATTATTATGTAAGTCTAATTTTAGTCATTTGATGTCAATTATATTAATTATTATTTGACTTTAGGTAAAATATTATTTTGATGATTTGGATACATCATGATTTTTTAAAACTAGTTTGAATTTAAACATTCGTATGAATGATTTTAGTCATTATTATCATTACCAATTAATGATAATGACCTCATGATCTTTTCATCATGGTTCTTTAACTGACCCTATTGGTCAACCTTGAGCTAGCATTTTAAGGAAATTTGATGTTTATTTTATTTTATTAATGCAGTTGACTTTATTTTTATTAGTTGTGTGAATATGTTTACTTGCATGAGAACTTGAGTTGAGTTTTTATGTCATTATTAGACTATTGTAAGTTTGATAATCTTTTCATGAAAGTTTTATGATGTTATTTTGAGTATATGGTTTAATTAATTTATTTAAATTTATTGATTCATTTAAGTTTATTTTACTTGGATGGAAAAATTTAAAGAATATTATTTATATTCAAGGTTACTAGAAATAATATAATTACATTTATTTTAGGTGATGTAACCTAATGAATGGATTGGGGTTTATTTGTGTAATACCATGTATAAAATTCTTAATATTCAATCTTAGAAATCTACAACATGATCTTAAATAATGGTAAAATTATATAGGTGTTAGTTCTATTAGCTAATAATGTAAATAGTTTCATTTGAATGTTGTGATCAGTTGGTTTTGTTAAGTGAAGATTGGTACCCACTATTACCTTACTCACTTCTCTCATCTATACAAAATCACATCCAAATGATGTATGGGGTGCTCTAGGCTGATTTATGGTTGGGCTTATTAAGATTTCAGAGGTGGGCATTTGCTTCATTGGTTTTACATATAGAAGATTGTTTGGTTGTACTTCTCCTAGAGTTGAGTAAAATTAGTATTGATTGTAAAGAAAAGAAGTTTAATTGTAAAATGAGTTGATTAAGTATTGCATAATTAAATTCATTGATCTTATTAAATTTTGTAATAATGATATGTAGTGTAATGTTATCATAGATAAGTTAAGTTATTTTATAATTATAAAAGAGAGGTTGATCTTTTAGTTATTATACCATTCATTAGTGTTATCATTTACGTATTCAACTGGGTAAGTTGAATGACATATTCATTGTTTCATTAAAGCATTAGTAATAATTATTCTGCTATCGTAAATTATGAATTGATGTTGTGCATTTAATTTTCAAACCTTGTATGGCTTGAGGATTTTGTTTGAAGCTAGAGTTTTATTTGAACTTTATATTCTTATGCCTAAATTGATTATGCTGATGCATCTTATTAATAAAGTAGAAAAATTCATTTAGTAATGTTATTAGATGTATAAGTATGCATAAAGTCTTTATGTTCATATGACTGTTGAAAATAATTAGTTTTCTTATCTTCTGTAAATGGCATTGAGTTAGTTGGTTATTGTCATGATTACTTAGTCTCTTTTAAATGAAGTTGAGAGATTAAATTACTTGGTAATAGGTGAACATTGGGTTAATTGAGAATAAAAAGAAATTGAAAGGTGGTACATGTAGGTATATAGTATATTAATATACTTCATGTATAATTTAAGTCATTTCCTAATCACAAATAATTGTGACATGTTAACCTTAAGTCTATATAAATACTTTAAAATTTCCTTAAACTATCCAAATCTACATTGTGAAGTTATAATATTTAATAATATTATTTTAAGGACTTCTAAAGAAGTAATTTAAGTTCAATAAAATCTTAAGGATTATTAGTAATGTTTTGGAATGATAAAAAGGTTTGGTTTTTTCATTTAATGACAAAGAGTTATTAAAAGTTAATGGTTTGTGTTTTGGATTATAAAGTTTGGAAGATAAGAAAAGGAAAGTTTATAAGCCTTAGATATTCAAATAATTATTGGAAAACTTATCCTAAGGGACATTTATCTAAGTTAAAGTTTAATTCACTTAAAAATAAAGTTAAATGGTAACTTGCTATAAGTACATTTTGTTTATTGAAATAATGAGGTAATTAAAATAACGATCTTTTATAACCTAATAGGATTTAATAAGATTATTCAACATGTATGTCTTGATTTGTACCTTGAGACTAACCTTGTCTTATAAAAAGGCAACATATTCGAAAGTAGAACATAAGCATGGTTGTTGAAACATTTTTAAAATCTTAATTAGTACAATTATACCTTTGAACTAACCTCCTTAAAATACCTACCAACATGTTGTCAATATCATCCTTTACTTGTTTCTGAACTTAGTAAAGTGTTCTAGAGCTTTATATTGATTTTGGAAATAGTCCTTTCCATGTTCACTACCTACTCCCTATGAGTTTGATAAATCTTGCTTATGCAAGCTTAGTATTATGATTCTTCTGATGAATCTATTTTACTTCTTATAATTGTTTAGTAAATTTATTTAATTCACCCTATGAGGTTCAAGCTATACTATAGCTTGTGTAGGTACTTAGGTAAGTGAATAAGTTAATAACTTTTTTGCTAAGAAAGCCACATTAATAATATGTGGAAATGTGTGCATGAGTGTTTATACACTAACTCACTTCTATATAAATAATAAGTGGTTAAAAATTTTCTTAATGAAGTCATTGATAAGTTATATACTTGGTATAGTTCTTTTTTTGGCTATGACAGAATTATGGATCTCATTACAATTTTCCATGATTAAATATGATTAAATATTTGAACCAAAGTTAATATCTCAATTTTAAAAATAAATAAATTTATGGTTGTTGCATATTGGTATAAGAGTAAGTTATACTAGTCTAGGGAACTTTGGGGAATATTTTTCTTGCTATTTGTCTTGATGAGTTATTTATTTCACCTCAAAAAGGTGAGAAAAAGATCTAGAATGGAAAATAACAACCCGAAGAATGTTAACCTTGGTAGAGGTCACAGGTTCAATAATCTTGAAAGAGAGGCACATCCTCTCAATAATTCTTGAAGAAATATTAGATCCCTTAATCTTGATGAAAATAACCCTAATAATAATTAGGAGTTAGTCTTGAATGGGATACTAAATATATTAAATGCCATACAATGTAATTTAGATACCCAAGAATGTATATTAAACAACTTAGAGGATGTTCCATTTGAAGAACTTCTTCTTAGATAAGAAGGAAAAGTTAGTAAGAGATCTAAGACCCCTATAAATATGGTTGATCCTATCATCAAGGAACTAAAAAAGTTTCCTCTAGCAACCTTTTTAGGTGAGGAATCTTGTGATGCAAATGATGCATGGTTGGTTCACCTACAAAATTACTTTAACCTTCACAATATGTCCTCCAATGTGAAAGAAAGAGTGGCTACTTATTAGTTAGTTGGATTTACAACTCTTTGGTGGAATCATATCTATGATTTAGAAATTTATTAGCCAATGAATCTTACGTAGCCTAATTTTGAAAGGTAGTTCAAAAAGAGGTATATTAGCTCAAGATTTAAAGAATAAAAAATAATTATTTTTCATCATTTAAAATATTAAAATATGTTTATATTTGAGTACAAAAACAAGTTATTAAACTTACTACATCATTTTAAATACATACATGACAAAGAGACTAAATATACCAAGTTTAAGTTGTATTTGAAGGAGATATTGATGCATGATGTCAATATGACTAATCTTAAGACTTTGACTACTAGTATTAATATTTCTCATAGGATAAAAGAAAAAAAGAAAGCTCATAAAAAAGGTGAGGCAAAATTTTAAACATAGTAGGCAATAATCTAAGAATAAGAATATGTCCCCTTCACCTAATAATTTCAATCAATATGATAAAAATGTAGTTTTACTAGGAGTAATAGTGGTTCTAATAGATTTTAAGGGCATAATAAAAACTTTAAGAATCATAATTCTTCTAAGTCTACAAATATAATATAAATTAGACCCAAAATAGACAAAATGTACCTACCATTAGGAAAAAACCATTCTTATGTCACCTCAACAAATTATTTTATGCTAGTAATATGGCAATAATCACTATCACAAGGATTACCCCAAGTTAAAATTAGGTCAATTAGATAACCATAGGGTATATACAACTATGGATAATGGAAACATAGGTTTTCAAGTAACTTTTATCAAATTTAGAGGTAAATTAAATGATATTTTTATTTCAATTTTTTTTGATTCAAGAGCAATAGATAATTGTATTAATCCAAAGTTAGTGAATAACTATAAACTAAATCTTGTGACACTGAAGGATGGTTAGGATGTTGAGTTTGGCTAAGGAAAAAAGGTGTTAGTTTCTAAGTGTCATGAACAAGTAATCTTAGACTTAGGAAATTTTTAGACCCATGTTAATCTATTTTTTTATCTCCTCTTGGTTATTTTGGTATCATTATAGGAATGGATTGGTTATAATAGCACAAATCCAATCTAGACTAATGTAATAAAGTAGTAAAATGCTATGATGACATGAAAAATTATTAATACTATAAAGTTTGTTGAAACCTAAAGTACACAAGTTGTTATTAGCCTTATAGCTAAAGAAAGTGTAGAGTGAGATTAAAAGATGTGTTAATCCATGTGTTAGTCAAGAAAACATCTATAAATAAGAATATGGACACTAGAACATCAAGCTTACTCCCTCAAGGGGTGTTTCTAGTGGATTCTAAAAGTTATTTAAGAAAGGAATACTACCAAACCTTCCAAATAACATCCCTCCTTCCAAGAGTAGCCAAAAAGTGTGCTTTTCCCTAGATTTGGTGCTCCAATTTTGAATCAATTAAGAATAGAATGCTACTCCATCATTTCCTAGTGCACTAATGGATTAGGATAACAAGATTTTTTAATTTATGAAAATAGTTGAAACTTTTCTATAGCAATTTATGCATGGTAAGTTTTTATATCTGAAACTTACAAATGGTGGTTTTGGCCCTCTTATTTATAGATTTTCAATATTATTAAAAATAAACCATCACCATTAATATTGAGATAAAAATGTGTGGCCATGGATTAATTTAATTTTGAAGGGACAAGCTATAAATAAACCCATTAATATTTGGAAGAATGGGGCATTGATTAGGCATGGAAGGGATTAATCATCATTTTTATTTCATTAATGGAATATGGATGCCACCCCAATGATGATGTCATGGGATGATGTATAATTGAGAAATGAACTTCCAATAAATATATATTCAATAACTTTCATGTAATTTTTACTTAGGCTCTTGATTTGATTTAATTTACTTAAGTAACTTTGATTAATTTTATACAATTCTTTGGAAATATATTGCATGCTTAATCAACATATTTAGAAATGTCATTTTACTAAGTCATAATTTTATTGGAGTATAATCATAAGAAGGTATCAGTTGTGTATAGAACAATATCCTAGTTAGGGTATTATGGACATGAAATAACACATGCACATGATGTGTGCTTCTAAATTAGAAGAATTCAGTGGCCCATAGTGTCATTTTACATGGTCACATTTTGACTTGAAGTGATTTAAGAAAATATAATAATCACATAAAATGCATATACCCATTCATGGATACATTATCCTAAATCAACACCTACACATGACAAATTCGAATGTTTTAGTGTATTTTTGTGATTTTGGCCTAGATTGTGTATTATAGAATATTACTTAGATTAATAATTTCAACACAATAGTGATAGGAATTGGATGTCTACATTTTTCCTTTTTTTTGAGAAGATATGGCAAGACATTTAGTCAAAGTGACATCTTTTCAAAGAATTAGAAGGTCACTATAATCAAAGGAAATAAATTGCATTCTTATTTTTTGTTTAAATTTGCTTGAATTATGGAAAAATGAGGTTATGAAAATGCCCTAAATATCATTTGGGAAGTCCACGATTCCCCCTTAAGGAGAAGATAGAAATTCTAAAAATATTTGATGGGTTGGGCCTTTAATTAGAAGAAATGATAATCTGATTAATTTTAGAAAAAGAGGCAAAAAATGGAGAAATTAAAATAAAATAGGAGGAAAAATAGATAAAAGGGGCCAAAATAGTATCCCAAGAGAGATAAAATGGAGAAACTATAGGCCTAAGGTTGAAAAATTTGAAAAAAATATTATATTTTTACCCCTGGGGGTAAAAATAGTTCATTTGCACACCTAACTATATTAATTTTTGAGCTCTGAGATTTTTGTGTGAGAGAGTAGAGAAGAATGGCCAACATCCTACACCACCATCACCTTGGAGAGTGCATGAGAGAGTAATAGAGACCAATGAGGAGTGGAGAATCGATAGGTTCCTTTTATGTTTTTAATTTTGTCATCTATTGCATTTATTACATGTAGGAAGGTGGTAGTTGGGCAATCCCACCATTTTCACAAATTAGAAAATGATGAGTTCACCTGTGAAAGTGGTAGGATCTCCATGAGAACAATGATATCACTAAAATTTAGATAGGATCATATGTAAAAATTTTAAGGTTTCCAAGATATTGATGACCTCCCATTTTCGGTAGAAATTACCCTATCAAATGCTGGTTTTGATAAGATTAGTAGGATCACCTTGCCAATTAGTGAGAATGTCCTGCTGAATATTGAATTTGTTACTTTTAGTAGGATCACCCTAAAAAGTAGAGATAATGTCTTGAAAAATGACAATATTACCATATAAATGATGAAAATTCTAGAAAAAAGATATAATGAGTCCCATAGGAGATTAATCCATGCCCAAATTAGAAGAAGAGAGAGAGACCCATAGAGGATTAGTTGAGGCCTAAAAATTAGAAGAATTCAGTGAATCATAAGAAAGATAATTGACCTGATGCCATGTGTTTGATTTGTAAGAGTGAGTGGGAGTCATTACATCATAGGAGTGACACTTATGAGTGTTATGGTGACATGGGAGTATGACATATGAGCTCATGGGAATCTTAGTGGTATTAGACCTATATCACCTGGTGCATCATGTTTATTTTATCTTATGTATTTATTTATTCTTCTCTCACATATTTTACCTTATATTTTTTAAAAATTTATACATTGTGATAAGATAAGATATATTAGAGGTCAATTTATAGGTAGGGCCCATATTATAATGTTTACTTACTATTAGTATCAATGGTGAACACCATTTCAGAACATTTATTGGCATCAATAGTTTTTATAGTATGCCCATTAGGACCCAAAACCACCCTAATGTATGATTTACAATCTTTGATCAAGATTTTGGTGAGAATATTAGCTTCTATAATTCAAACTACACAAAAAAATATAATATAATTACTATTGTTATGTTCCCTTCACTTGCTATGAAATGTCATTCTATAATATACGTGGACTATAATAACCCTCCACCATGAAAAATTATCTTTATAGAATGGGACACTGGTATCCCTCTAAATATATATGATATACATGTAGCTACCCTAAAATCACTTCAATTATTTACTATAAAATACTTAATAACTTGAGGTCTGCTGGTGGGGGAGGGGTTATTAGAGACTAGAATGGATGTATTTTGGTTGCTTGTGTAGGTGGTATGGACTTCTAAACCAACCATGTGGATAAAACTAGAGTGAAATTATGGGGAATATAGATAGATATTGATCTCAAGTTGTAAAATGTGGTCATTAAAGAAAAATAATTGAACATAGTTATATGTCTTCTTGGGAAGTCATCCCCTTTATGGATAATTGTTAAATAAATCAAAGATGATATAACCCTCTCAATTACTTTCATGAAGTTAACATTAAACATGATATAGAGAAGGCAATGAATATTTTGACCTCATGTCTAACCTAGTAGTTAAGGAAATCCATTTCAAGATATGGATATATAAGGAGAACACTCCATCAAAACTTATTCATGAGTTGGAAGTTGAGGCCAATCATGATGGATAGTCATTTGCCTATCATATTAGTTATGATGATTTTAATCCCAAATTCATGAGTTTGTTTTATTGATAATAACATTAATTTTTAAAAAAGGGTCATCATTAGCTTGTGTGGCAAGAGTGAAGGCCCTATTGTGAAGTGCATGACTAAAATTTAGACACATGAGAAGATCCATCATAAGCCTATTCCTAATTTAACTTAATGCAATGATATTATTTTGAATGTAAACTCAAAAATATCTCACATGGATAAGATTATGGGTGGAAAACTAGACATAATTGAGCCCATATCCTTCATATATGTCAAGAACAATCCTATATGGAAAATCCTATGAAGAAGATGGATCATTGTGTACATGGAACTTGTCACTAGACATGATCCCATGGTTTATTTTATCAATTTTGTTAAATATTAGAAAAATAGGGTGGCTCACTTTAGAAGCATTTAAATACAAGTTTCAGTAGAGTGCTTGAAGAGAGAGAAGGTGGTTCACATTAGAGTGCTTGAAGAGAGAGAAAGAAGGTGAGTTGTTTAATGGGTGTTGACATCAATAAAGATGGGTGTTGACATCAATGCCAAAGGAGGATATTATTGGATATTTTTTAGTGATATCATGGTGATGGCATTGACATTTCAAAGTGAGTGGATGAAGGGCCTTGATAGTCTAAGTGACAATGATAAAGTGTGTAATGTGCTTGTCCTAGAATGCTTAAAGTATGCTTGGTTGATCTTCTATTTTGAATTGAGTAGAGATGTTCAAGGATGAGTATGGAGTATTGATAATGTAAAATGGGTCCTATCAATGGCCAATGATGATTGGAAAGCTTGTGTACATAATTGGAATTCATTTGGTAGTCCATAGTTTTCATCTAGATAGTTTGGGTCTAATGGAAAAAAATATGAGTAGGTAGTTTGTTGACTTCACCATTGCCACATGTGGATGAGTCAGGGGGAGTTGGTCATATGGTTGTGATCACATTAGTCCATAGTTATTAAGTACTAAATATTAGGTCTTTTTCATAAACACAATCAAAGATGTGTGGGTGCAAAATTAGGCTCCCAAGCTTTTTGAAAATATTTCCCCATACTTAGCCAAATTTAAATGAGGCAAGAAAGAGTTGAATAAGCATATTGATGAAGTTATATCTCTCACACATGGAAATTTTGGGAGAAGGTGATCATATGGGTTTGTTTTTTTTTGTGCCTTGTTTTTTTACACTAGTTTTTAGATCATGTAATAAAGAGTGTCAAAATATATGCATATGCAAAGTTGGGCTCCCAAGCAGTTTGACCATGTTTTTTACATAGAAAAATTTGCATGTGAGAAGATAAGATGAGTAGGCATTTTTATGGTTTTATATCTTGCACATGTGAAGGTGTCAAGAAAAATTAAACATATGATTTTGTTAAATTTAGATCCTAATTGATTTGCACTAAAATTTAGATCATGTGATGAAGTGCATAAAAAGATATGCTTATTCAAAATTGGCCTCCTAGGCAAGTTTTGACATAGTTGGATCTATGATAAATGATTTTGAGAAGAAATTTTAATGGTGATATATCTCACTTGTGTTAAGGTTCCATGAGCTCATTTTTATATAGATCGATTCTCCTATGTGAGGGGATCATCTGGTCTAAATTTGAGATCATGCATCGAAGCATGGTGAAATTTGCTAAGGTCCAAAGCTGGCCTTTCAAGAAAATTATAATGGTCCCCATAGTCAATTTTGTACAAGTTGAAGTTCAAACAAGACTCAAGGAGATTTATGGAGCACATTTGCTCCAAGATGTTAGGAAGTAATAAGATGGAAATAACTACACATTGTTTAATGATTGAGCAAAGGTAAATGATAAATATCTAATGGTGAGTGGGTATTTGTATAGATTAATCAAATGGTGAGAATTTATAGCTAAAGACTTGATTGATCCACAAATATTGATGGTTTGTAATGAGTAAACATTACAATATTTCACAAGATGAGGTCAAAGTGATTGAGGTTTAACATTTGAACATTGGTGCCTATGTGTTAAATTTGGAAGATATAGATGGTGAATATTTTATTTGATTAGTGAGGAAATGAGATGTGAGCATAGTGTTCAAAGTTTAATTTTGACTGTTGACATTTAAATATTTGAATTTAACAAGGGAAAAACTAGTGTCTAATTTTTAGACCATATCTTTCAATCCAGAATGAATTTGACCATGCAGTAAAAAGAAAAGTGGTAGAGGAATTCAAGGCACATATGACAACTTGGATTTTAAGATTTAGAAATGATTATATTCAAATATATTTAGCCTATAATTTTATTGTGTGTTCGTGCCTATTATGAAAGTGACTTGAGAAGGATAATTAAGCTTATGTAGATGATGTTTCAATGTTTCATGATAGCTTAGCTATTTGGGATGGTTTTAGACTTCATGAATATGTTATATATTTCCTTTGGAGGTTTGAACAATCATTATTCTATATGAAATAAAGTTAAGAAGTTGATTGTGTGTTCTTCATAGTGTTCTTGTGTACTAGGTCAGTGTTTGAGTTGTTTGAGCATACACAAAGGTGAACATGAGTGATTTTGATCATCTAAGGATGTTTTAGGGGACATAAGGAGTGGAAATATGTGTTTTGAAGTAGTTATATTTATTTTATTTATGGAGTGATAAATGGGTGAATAAGTCTCCATGAGACCTATAAGAGCTACAAGGGCCTTATTAAAAGGTGTAGTTAATTATGGGTGACCCATAGATGCTATGGATAACCTATGAAGATGGTAGTGATCCATGTATTCATGGGATATATTCCTTAAGGTTTAAGGCATTTATAATGGTTGACTAAGATGATGATGATGATGTTTTCTCTATAAATAGTGAAACCAAAGGAGATGGTTTCTAGACTTAAAGAGACTTGTATGTGAGAGAGTTGGAGAGTGAAGGAAATCAAAGGAGAGTGAGAGTGTCTAACTATTGGATTGATGACTATAGAATATTAAAGAATATGTGTATGATTTGTAGGTCTTATTTTTGATGATAGTATAGTGTTCTTATAGTTTGAAGATGTGTGAAGAGATCTGAGTGTGCATATGAGTATTGATTGAGTGAAGAAGGAGAGAGATTATGGCATGCCTATGTGAGATTCCTATATGAGAGAGAGAGAGAGAGAGAGAGAGAGAGAGAGAGAGAGAGAGAGAGAGAGAGAGAGAGAGAGAGAGAGAGAGAGAGAGAGAGAGTTTAGTTTTTAGATAATCATAGGTCCATCATCAAGTGTTGAAGATATCATTTCTAATGTGGGACTTGATCTCCTTTAGGGGCAGTTTCTCTTTTTGAAATAGGCTTTCAATAAAGACCTTTGGTCAAAAGGAATTGATCAAGGTTATAGGTTAGAAGGACTTGATTATCTTAGTGGTAGGTTCTCCTTATGAAACTACTATTTCACTAAAGGCCTTAGGTCATAAGGATTTGACAAAGGTTTCTAATCATAAGGACTTGATCAGTATCTTTTTTGTGATCATCTTATAGGATAATAGTACATGTGTTTTTAGACTTGAGTGTGGGATTTATTACCTAAGAGGGTTTCCCACATAGATCTTGTGTTGTGCATGTGATCTTAGATTATGTTTATTATTCACTGTTATGAATTATCAGTATGCTTCATGAATGATTGTATTGAATGCTTAAGTATTTTCAAGGGTTTGGAAATTGAATTGGATTGTTTGCCACCACTGATTCACCCCCCTTAGTGGATTTTACCTCTAACACCAAATTTGAAAATGTAGTTTTTACAATTGAGATTTCTAAAGATCTCACAAGCATGAAGATAGATGATTTATAAGGGATCTTATTAACTAAAAAATAAATAATGAAGATTAGTTAGGAGAGACTTGAATAACCATTTACCTATAAAAACACATAAGAGGCAAAATAACTGAACTTATAAAACACTATAATATAAATGAATCAAGATGACAATCTAGTCATTTCAGAGGCAGAGGAAGAGGTAATAATTTCATAAGAATCCATGGTAATTTTAGAGGAAGCAATGGTAATTTTAGAGGAAGGAATGGAAATTTTAAATGTGGAGATAAAATAAATTCTTAATTCTTTTATTTCAATAATCTTGGATAGTACAAATTAGATTGGTGGGAAAATAAAGAAAACATGGAGAAAAATAATGCTCATAACACTATTGAAAACAAAATAAATTTTATTTATTTTTGACTTCAATACAAATGCAAGTGATAATAATAATTTGTATATTGATTCTGGATTTTCTTCTCATATGACATCTAATGAGTATTTTTTCATCAATTTGAATGAGAATCAAAATAGCAAATTTGTAATAGAAGATAATGAATCTCATGAAAGCAAGGGTAAAGGCACTATTACAATGAAAACAAATGATGGTAAGATAAAACACATTATTGAAACTTTATTGGTTATATCACTTGAGAAAAACATGTTAACTTGGGAATAATTGTTGAAAAATAAATCATGTTACCTTTGATGTAAATGAATTCATTATCAATGATAAATTTAAAAATAATGCAGTTGTGTCAAAAGCAAATATGATTAATGATAAATTATTTCCTCTTTATTTTTCACAAGGAAATCTAGCATTAAAGGCATGTGAGATAAATGACAATAATTTTTTTGACAAAACATATAGACATCTTAGTTTTAGTGGGTTACATTTTTTTTTAAAATGGAAAATGGTTGAAGGAATTCCCTACATTGAAAACATAAATGACGTTTATGAAAATTATGTTATGGGAAAACAACATAGAATAATCTTTCCAATATGAAAACTTATAAGAGCTAGATAACTAATTTAGATAATTAATATAGATGTGTGTGATATTATGCAAACGATTACTTTGAATAAATTAAATTAATTATTAACCTTCATTGATGTTTACTCAATTAAAACTTGGGTATATTTCTTTATTGCAAAATAAAAGGGATTTGAAATTTTTGTCGAGTTCAAGAATTTGGTTGAAAAATAATGTGAAAAATACATCTAAGTGATTATGTCAGATAATGGAGGTGGATATAATTCAAATCAATTTTAATATTTATATATAAATCATGTAATCAATATGGAATTCACTACTTCCTATACTCCACAACAAAATGGAGTAGTTCAAATGAATAACATAACCATTATTGAAATGTCAAGGAGAATGATGAAAGAGAAAAACTTGGTTAATTTTTTTAGGGTGAATCAATAAATATAAAATTATATATTATGAATAGAATTAGTACAACAATATTAAAATGAATGAATTTTAAACAATCAAGTCTAAAAATAAGCCAAGTATTGAGTACTTAAGAGTGTTTATTTATGTTTCTTATACACACATACCATAGTAAAAAGGGTATAAATTAGAAGACAAATGCATAAAGTGCATTTTAATTGGATATGGTTCATAAAATAAGGCATATAGGTTATATGATCTAGTTATAAATAAAATAGTAATTATCAGAGATGTGATCTTCAAAGAGATGAAGATTATACTAATGAATTAGAAACAAAGGAAAATAAGTTTTGTTTGATGGATATGTAGAATCACCTGCATCTTCTAGTATAGAAGCAATAAAATATCAAATAAAGATATAAAAAGATCACCCACAAAGTCAAATGTTAGACAAAATTTTTGAACAAAGAAAAAAAGGTCACAAGAAAAAGTGAGATATGAAATAATGTCACAAGTTATGAAAAATGATGAGCCATAGATTTTTGAGTAATCTCAAGAAAAGGAAGAGTGGGATGAATCTATGATTAGCAAAATAGAAATATTTAAGAGAAATAACACATGGGAATAGGTCCAATTACCTCTTGGTAAATAAGTTGTTTGTATAAAATGGGTTTTAAAAAACTAAGTACAAATCATATGGTAGTATTGATAAGTATAAGGCTAGACTAGTCACTAAATGGTATACTAAATAAGAAGGTATTGACTATAATGAAACATTTTAACCTATAGCAAGGATGGACACCATTAGATTGGTATTAGTTATTGGAGCTCAATAAGGCTAGAATATCTATCATATGGATGTAAAGATTCCATTTTGGAATTGATACATTGATGAGGAAGTATATGTGTCATAACCTATAGGATTTTAAATATCTTGTAAGGAACACTATGCTTACAGGAAGATGAATACCTTGTATGGTATTAATCAAGAACCTAGAACATGGTATTAAAATATAGATTCACACACACACACACACACACACACACACACACACACACACACACACACACACACACACACACACACACACACACACACACACACACACACACACACACACACACACAAAAGAAAGGTTTTATAAATGTTCAATCAGATCCCAATTTTCATAGCAAGAGTACATTATTTCTCCAGGTGGATGATCTTATCTACATTGATAACAATATAACTTTATGTTTATAGTTTAGAGTAGCTATGGTTTCATAATTTGAGATGAAATATTTGAGAATTATTCACTATTTTATTGGTATATAAGTATGTCAAAGTGATGCTAGAATATTCATGTGTCAAATAAAACATGCTTCAAATATCTTGCATAAATTTTAGATTTGGAGATTTCATTATTGTTAAAATTTTTGGATTGGACTATCCATTTCCAAATTTTCATTTATAGGAAGAGTGTTATTAATAAATAAATGTGTGTTTGAATCCAAAATTTAAGACTAAAATTAGTGAATTAGTTTAGACTCCTTGTATAAATTCTAATAGATTGTTTTGGTACAAAACGAGTGCAAAAACTAGTGCAAAAGGTGAACCAATTGCTACATATGGAATAAGGCTCATTTATGGTGTAAAAAGGCATAAATTTAATGAAAAGATATAATATTATCTAGGTATAATGTATATAATATGGAGAATGATAAACATTTACATTTTATCTATGAAACTTGTGAAAATATGAGCAAGGAAGAAGTCATATGCCCCCATAATAATAATTGAAATTCTAAGAAAAAACATGTGTGAAAACATATAATACATGCCACACATTATTCCCCTAAAATTGAAATAAAAAAGAAAATCTTGATTATTTTAATATAAACTAAATATGCATACCTATTACTAATTATTTTTTATTGCCCATGATTCTAAGAATTAATGAGAATAATAATTTTTTGTTTGTTAGGACAAAATTACACTATTTTGGACAAGGTTGGTTTTCACAATTTTTAAAATGGAGTGATCCTATTTAAAATTAATTTCTAGGTGTTTTTTGGGTATGAAAATTAACAAATTATGTAAAACTTAAAAAAAAAATTGTGTATTTCATTGTAGGAGCTTAGTCTTTGAAATAATTCATTGTGTATGAAGCCTCTTTGGAGTTACGTTATTAATATTTATTAATAACTTAACTCATAATAAAAATTTATGTGAAATATGCTATGAAAATATGTTAATATAAGTAGGAATGATAACATGGAAGATCATGGAATCGTCATATATATAAATTGAGTGAAATAGTAATGTGATATGCATGTAGAATCAAGCATAAATAATGAGATTGTTAAGATAGATTTTAGAATTTAGGATTTAAAATACGTGATCAAAACTAAGTAATGAAAGATAAATATAAATAGTTTAGTATATATGAATTATATCCATTGTAGATATGGATTAAAAAGGTGGTTAAATCAAAAATTAGTCATGAAAATCAGAATAAATTCATAAGAACATAACAATCTAGGCCAACCTATTCAATAGGGTGTTAAAATGATAATTAAGAGCAAATGAAAGAAAACAAACATACCTTACCCTCCCAAGAGCATCCCACCATCCATATGTGGTTTAAAAATGTGTTTTCCCCCTTGATTTAGTGCTTAAGTATTCTTCAACAATGCAAGACCAATCTCCTCCATCATTTCAAGAACACTAAGGATATGAAAATAAATTGTATGCCTATCTTGAAGCTATCCTATTGCAAATAAATCATTATCAAACTACACTCAAATGGCTTGTAGAAAGAATCCTACATTATAAGTTTGCACAAATGAAGATTAATCAAAGTGTTTTTGGCCCTTCTATTTATAGATTTTCCAAATTGATTAGGATCAACCATGAGCATCCATATCAAGATGAAGATGTGTGGCCATGAATTAATCTAATTATGTAAATAAAATCCATAATTATCCTCATAATGATTTGGGAGGAAGGGGAATTAAAGAGGCATGGGAAGCCATAATCTTGATATTTATTGCATTTATGGTTTATGGATGCCACCCCATTTGATCATGTCATTTAATGATGTAGATAATATGAATCAATTTCCAATAAATAAATATGTAATAAATTCCATGGAATTATTACTTAATATCATAATTTGGTTTAATTTGCCTAAGTAAGATTAATCAAAATTTAAACAATTCTTTGAAAATTAGTTCCACTTCATTAATAAAATTAGTTTAATATGTATTCTCATCCCATTTAGGATGTTTTTGACACAAAATAACACATGCACATGTTGTGTGCTTTTGAATTAGAAGAAGAGAGTGATTCAGAGCACCAAAAAACATTTTAATCATTTTGACTCAAAATGATTTGATCAAAGTTAATAACATAAAATGCATTTCCCCATTTAGGAATACATTAGCCTAAATCGGCACTTGTATATGAAAATATATAATCATTTAGCATATTTAAGTGATTTTTGTCCAAATTGTGCATTTTCACAAATATAAAGTAAGATTGACAATTTCAACATATGGTGTTAGAAATTGGATGTCTACACCCATCATGGAACTAAAACTATAGGAAGATGCATTAAGTCCATCATGGCATTGAAAACTGATCCAACTGAGTAAACAAGTGTCATGGTAATGACACACACAAACAAAGAGTACATGAAAATCACACAAAGCACATAATAAAATTACAATGGGCCACATAAAATAGACATGATAAAATGCCACTCATACACATAGAAAATATAATGAAGGCTTTGGACCTACATATAATAACATGTTTAATTATGATTAGCCAAATAAAGAATATACACAAGACATGAAGTAAGAAAGAACTAATGAAAAGCATGCATACATGTAGTTGATCAACATAATCCATTTGTAAAATGAGTATATTCAGAAACTTAAGTAACTAGTAAAATATCAATGTGTGAGTAATATCATTAAATTTTGTGTAATGTACATAATTAAGGTATGAATAATAATGAATAACAAAATAATGACAAAACATGTGTATAATATGCTCCTAGTGGGTTTGATGATATATATACAATCTTTAAAATACTTTTTTATCTTGTTTATTTTTTAGAGCTAGTAGTTTGTGTTCACTAGGATGGTTTCTACTGGACATGACAATAACATAGTGCACTACTATCTCAAAAGAGTTTTTTTGTCTATTTATAATTTATGAGTCTAAGATAGTATAATAACCTAAAATTATGTATATAAATAGAAACATGCATGCTCTTAATTCACTCATGTACACCTATGAATCATATATTATATGAACTTAGATATAAACAAGTATTTATTAACTATGCACAAATTAACTAATATAAATGAACTAAACATAAACATGTATATATCCCAATTTTTTTGATTTTCCATAATATTATAATTTTTTAAATTTTAACATAATAGTATGATTAAAAAAGGTTATTGTATAAGGAAGGCTGTTATTATTATCAAAACATCTCATCAATGGGATGCTTTTGTGTAGGCCTAGTATCATCATAATCATAATAATATTTCACATTTAGTCATAATCAAATTCTTGATATTGATATTGTGGTATGCCACTCTTGTCTTATTTTGTATTTGTATATGAAAAACCAACTACTCCATATCATGGGATTGACCTTTCTAGTTTCTTATTTTCAATATTTATTATATCATCTACCTTTATGATTATTTCATTATTAGTATATGTTTGTATACTAACTAAAGATATACTTTCTTTTTCTTTTTGTGTTTTTTAATCTAAAGAGGTTCCATATTCTCTTAAAATTTTAATGATTGCACTTTCATTTTCAAAAGTTAAATGGTTATGATTCTTACCCATTTCCACCCATTTTTATCATTCATGATGTTCCCAGTTTAGTGTTATATTGGTTTGAACTAGGACATATGTGAACTACCACTGAACATGTTTTTGGACGAATTGTGAAAGGTAAATCAATGGATCTAATAAATGATTTAGATAAATTAGTATTAATCAAATTTTTCTTATCATATAAATTAAATTGTTAGACTTTCATGCTACAAACATTAATTCTAATAGTGTTAGTAATCACAATATTGGTACATTACTTTCCATATATGTGTGGGCTAAGGATCAAAGGATATAGAATTGATGAGTGCTTTAGATTTCACCTTTTAAAATCATAACATTTGGTTTTGTAAGGATATATTTCTTTAAAAACTCTTTTTTTATAAAACCTTTCTTAAAATTTTCTTCTTACCTTAATTTTGATTTTTTAGCTTATGTTCTTTCTCTTTTTATAACCTTTCTTTTACAATATATTCTTAAGTAATTTTTATTTTTCATCTTATTCATTTTATACTTGTGCTTGATCTAATTTTTCCTTGTGAATGTTTTCTTGCTTTAAAATGTCCTTCGATATCCATGTTTTTTGTCTTTGCTATTTTTTTAATAATTCTATTTTTTCCACTTGTTTTATTGTGGGTTTCTTGATTCACCTATGTGTTATAGGATCACCGCTATCAATAATACTATGTATTTAATTCTTCAAATCCAAACAATTATATATAAGATGACCATAAATTTTATGATATGTAATATAATATTTTGATCTCCTTAGAGGATGTATAAGAGGTAATTTTGTCAAATTATTGCTAAGAATTTATCTTAGAATCTCACTTTAAAAATTTTTAGCCTTTTTTATACTTTTTAAATCACTAATTATAGATGTATTCTATTTTAGCTTACTATTTTGATATGAAATCTTATTAAGCACAAAATGTTTAGATGAAAATACAAAGTCATGATTAATAGTATCACATTTTGGATTCTTTACATATGTGATCAGATTTCCCATGGTGTGATATTTAGAACCAAATATTGATTTTTTTTTTGAAAATATTCTATTTAATTTCTCAAAATGAACATTTTATCCTTCGGGGCTTCACTATCACAAAATTTAGGTACTTGTAATTGAGTATGCATATAGACACCTTCGAGAGGAGATATGGGAGGTAGGGTTTTGAGGTATGATATGTTGGTTACTTTATTTTAGCACCATAGGATTTGTTTCCTTATGTTTTTGGATATTGATAGTATGCACCCAGTTAGAAATAAATTAGGTATCACCATCTTGAGGGTTAAGCGGAAGAAGAGATTATTTTTTATCCATTTTAAATTTTTTAAATTATAAAAGGATAACAAGAGGATATATATATATATATATATATATATATATATATATATATATATATATATATATATATATATATATATATATATATATATATATATATATATATATATATATATATATATATATGATCTATAGACAAGAGTGTTAGATCTAAATAGGTGTGAATGGATTTTTTTTCACCTTAGGGAGCATTAGTTTCCTGTAGATGATAGAGCTATGATATTTTTATGATTGGTTTACCTTTTCCTATGTGGGATAATTTGATCCATTATAAATAACATTATGTAACTTCTCCTTCTCTTGTAACCCTAGCTCAATAGACCAAGAGGATAAATTCAATCATGGGGTAAAAAAGGGTTAATTGGATTTGTGCTTGACCTCAACATCCCATGTGTTGAACATTACCTACATACCAATACTATAGAGAGGGATCAAACTCTATATAGTTATCACATGGTATTGTGGTGTGTGTGAAAGAATGATGAAAAATGTTAAATGGTAGTTCAATCCTTGTGTTATTAAGTTTTTCAACAATGAATTTTACCTTTTAAGTGTATTCAAACTTTAGCTTAGGGTATTATGTTTGTATGTATTCATAATTGGGAGAAATAGGGAATTTTATCACAATATGTAATTAAAATTTTGGTTCTTTTTAATATGAAATCCTCTTGTGTGGATTTTTAGTGATATTTTGGGAACTATTTCATATGAGGATTGATTCACTTATGATATGACCCATTACATGAATTTGAAATTGAGAAACTAGTCATTATTTTTTGGGAAGATGGAAGTGGCAAAACTAGACATTGTCAAGGAACATTCTTGTCCAATTTTTCATTATTATCCTATGAACAAAAATAGTTGATCTAGGAGTATGGAATACTTTTTAGATAAGCCTAAATTATTTTGTATGAGGATTATAGACATTTTAATATTATTATTTTACTTATAAGAAAGGACATAAAATAAGACAAGATATAAGTGTGTAAAAATGGTGCTCACAAGTGCATTATTTTATCTTAAATATTAATTTATGTGTCTACACACATCAATCTCCCCCATAGATCAAGTGGTACTTTACGTGAGATGTTACAGGTGGAGGATTGAAAGGTAAGGATGAATACATAACTATAACTAGTTGAAGACTCCAAATATTAGGTGTACTCTTTAGTTCATATTCCTTGTTAAGTACTCTAAATACCTTGTAAAAACATGAACCTCTATAAATATAAGCTCATATACTCTAATTACTCTTCTTGTACTAAAATCATGTTTTTATGCAAAAGCAAAGCAAAATGGTTTGTGCTCTCTTATAAAAATGATATTTAGGGACCGTGTGTGTGTGTGTGTGTGTGTGTCTATATATATATATATATATATATATATATATATATATATATATATATATTAAAATTAACCTATAAAATATTCCAATGAACTCAATCCATGTGAGTTTTATTAGACTCTTTGGGACACTATTGGTCATGATCTTGACTAGGTGTATTTTAAAGCTATTCTAACCAATTCTTTGGGAACCATTATTAATCAGGGTAACATCAAGTTTATTCCCAAGGTTAGTGATCCTAAAATTATAAAAAACTAGAGGCCTATTAATTTTCTCAATGTCTCCTATAATATTATCGCTAAATCTCTATCTCTTAGGGTGAATCACATTCTACCTTTAATTGTTGAGTGAACAAACATGCTTCATACAAAATAAGTTCATTCTAGATGTCATTATTGTTTGGGAAGGTATGGAATGGGATAAAATTTATAATAGAAAGGATCTATTTTTAAAGATTGATTTTGAGTAGTGGCCATTCATTCTGGCCATGTTGCAAGATCTTGGTTTTGGCCCCAAATTTGTTCAAACTATTAATATGCTTTTTCAAGATGTAGGGGCTTGTATCTCTATCAATGGCACCCAGTATTCTAAGTTTTAAATTTAAAGTTATTTTCAAAAAGTGTTTCCTTTATCCCCTTTCTTATATGTGCCTATAGTAAAAGGATTTAGCTACATTCTAGATAACTATGTTGTAAGGGGTATGATGAAAGGCATCTCTCTCCCTTAGTTTGATAGACAAATTTTAAATGGTCATTTCATGGATGACTCTTTTATCACTCTCCAAGAGGAAGAACAATATGTTGGAAATTCCATGGAATGTATACACATTTTTTATTTGACTTCATGGTATTCTATTTAGTGGAGAAATACCTAGAGTTACAAGCAGTCTCTAGGCCCCAATCCTTCTTGGCTTGATGAATTTCAATGGTAATAGATTCTACGAGGAGTGTAGTTTAATTTTATTAGAATTCATTTTGCCTTTTAGGATTCTCCATCTGACTTATGGTCCTATGTGGTGTAGATAATTTAAAAAAATATCTCATTTTGGATCACTAAACCTCTTTTTCTTGCTGACATATTTCAAATCTGCTCTAAAGTTTTGGCAACTATGCATTTTTATTACTCCTCTTATTGGTCCCCTTTTAATGCTACCTATAGAAAATTAGAAAATATTATAAGATATTTTCTTTGGTCTAATTCTAAGGGGCATAAGGGATTCCACATAATTTCCTAGAACATTTGTTGTCATCCTAAGGAAGCTATGGGATTGGGTATCCTCGATATTAAAATCTAAGGGCTTGCTCTTGTTGCCAAATGGATTATCAGAGGTCTTTTTGGGGATGAAGCCTAGAATATTATTCTTTTCCATTTTATCTCTTAAGGACTCCCATGTGTAAAAAGGCTTGGTAATGCTTGGGACTTCATTCCCTACTCATCACCCCAGTGCCTATTAAAATTAAGGGATCCTTTATAATTCAAAGTTTATGGAAGTATTAAGAGAAGCTGAAGCCTTACCTTAAGTAGGTTGGTGAAGGGTTTGGGAATGGTCTCTGCATTGATTCCTAGTCCCTTTGGTGGTCACCTTTTTTAAATTTTCAAAATGTTCCCTTTACTTTAGTCCCCTGGGTTAAAGTGTTATGCCTTTCAGAAAAGGTGTGAAGGTTATTAGTGATCTTTTTTACAAAGAAAATAGGGTATAGCTCACTTGGAAACAACTTCAGAATAAATATCATTTAATAAAATTATATGTAGAGGTTATTACAAAAATTAGAGTGAATCCTCTTGTTCTTTAGGGAAGTATTGGTATTGCCCTATGGCCATCACTTCATCTAATATTCTCCTTGACTAGGATATCATTTACTTGATCAACAACATACTCTAGTTGATATGATCAATATCAGATGGAATATTCAATCTAGATATGAGATCTAGGCCTGTTGATTTAGCATGGTGTGGTCTACTTCTATTTAGCCCAAAAAATCTCATTTCTTATGGTGCCTTCTCTACTATGGCCTACTTATGGGAGATCAAATCAAGTATCTGGGTGTGCCAAACCCCATATTCCTAGCTTGTTAACAACTAAATACTGTTAAGCACCTTTTATGATTTTGAAGTCACTCATAATCTATGTGGCACTAGATACATTCCTTTTTCTAGCCCTTTCATCCTAAATTCTTCACATGGAATATGGGTCTCTTGGGGGATTTAGCTTTTTTGGCTACAAAATATAATTAGTTTTAGTATATATTTCAAGCTAACATTTTGTTTCAAATCTAAAAATCTAGAAATTAATCTTGCTTTAATCATGAAGAATTAGAACCTAATTTTTGTATTTCTAACAAAATTACTATTATCTCTAATATTACTTTTCAGATACAAAGCCAAATAAACAAGGTCCATCTAAAACTTAACCACCTATGACATTTACTCGACCACTGAGAAAATGTTCCATGTGTAGTCATCCAAGAACCTCTTGATCCCCCAAAGCATCCTTCACCCCTTGGGGATGAGGGTATGGGTCACGTCAGCAATGGTTTAGAACCAAATGTAGGATTCACTCTCCATAATGGTCACCACCTTGCTAGTTTTCTCTTTGTCATGGTGGCTTGAGTGTCTCATCTAGATCTAGAGGTGATGGTAGGGCATGAAATTTCTTTCTTCATTTAAGGATGGGTATATTATAGGCTAAGGTTTGCCTCCTCAAGGCAAATTCCCATGCCTAGATCTAGATATTTCCCTTGAAATAAATCAAAATGATAGATTAAAAGTTCAATAAAACACTGGTTAGGATCCCTTACCTATTGACAAGGATCCTCCTACCATGGGAATATTGGGTGATAAGCCTCAGGGTTTGTTGTCTCCTCTGCCTCCCCTCGATGTCCATGTTTTTTGATGATGCTTAAATGTTGTTGATATTAGTATTTTTTACCTTACTTTCTCTATTTTTTTTATCAATTATTGATGTTATGTAATATTTTATGGGTGTGGTCATCCACTGACCACTTTTATAACTTATCTTGAGGTGAGGTTTTAACATTGGTGTGATTTTGCTAATGGGGTGTGACTTTTTCATGTATTTTTTTTGTATGATTAACATTGTACCATATCTTATTATATATATAGGTGCTTCTCAATCCAAAAAATAATAATTGAGGGAGTTAAAAAACCTCAAAAATCAAAGGGAAGACAAGGAGCCAACTTCAAAATTAAAAATAATACATTACTAGAAAAAACCAAGACACTTTATCAAATATTATAAGGTATTGATAACTAAGAATCAAGCTAATCAAGAGGGTAAACATAAGGCATTTAAAGATTTAAAAAGTGAGGTCCAAAAACCCTCATATTATTTTATCACATGTAATTAGGTAATAAATTAATCAAATAATTATTTATTTCTTTATTCAACTTACTCAAATCACATGATAAGTCCCTACGATGGTTTCAACAAGTTAGATGATTCATTCAAAATCCAATAACAATTGGGAGATGGAAATTCCATCTAATTTAAAGGAAATGACAGCATGAAAATGACCACAAGTCCAAACAAAGATGAAATAGAGGATTTTTATTTTTATTTAAAAATAGAGTTTAAGAGTATTTATCTTAATTTCATAAGATATAGTGATAAAAGTAAAGTATACAAGTATTATAATCCTACTAATAAATCCACAATTATTTATAGGGATTTTAATTTATTTATAATGAGAATTATGGTAATTTTGATCATATAGCTAAACATATAATAATTTAATGGTGGTAACCACTTAATTTTTTTTAAGGATTACAAATTCTTACACATGTTTCTAGTTCAATAAGAAATAATATTATCTCTTCTTAAGAGACTAGTCATCCATCTTCATCAAATCCAAATAAGAATAAGTAGATGTGGAATCCAATTCTAGCCAATAAAATGTTATAGTATAACTATGATATTAGTATCACAAGGATTTAACATAAGTAATATAAAATTTTGAATATGCTTATGATTAAAATATAATGTCTGCATTGTCATATGTGGCTAGTGAACTTAGAATTTATGCAAACGATAGTCAAAATAAAGAATGGGTTGATGCTATGAAATTTGAGATGGATTAAATTAACAATAATGATTAATAGAATATTTTTCATCCCCAATATAATAAAATATGTAATTTTAATCAAGTGGGTCTACAAAATCAAATTCATGACTGATGGTATAGTTGACCAAAGATAGACTAGTTGTAAAAGGGTTTACACAAGCATATGGGGTTGACTATGAGGAAAATATGCACATATGGCACATAAATATACTTTAATACTAATGATTTTTTTATATTCTCATAAAATATTTAAAATGAATCAAATTGATGTAAAAATTACATTCTTAAATGGAGTGATATATGTGGAGAAACCAAAAGGTTTTGAGGTAAAGGGTAAACAATTTTGGATATAAATTGAAGAAGGATATTTATGGGTTGAACAAAGATCCAAGAGATTGGTAATAAGAGTTTATAGTTGGTTATTTGATCAAGTATTTATAATAAGTTAAACTAAACCAACTTTTTACATATGAACATTGGGTTTTAATTTGTTTTATGTTTGTCTCAATGTAGATGACCTAATTTTGGTAGGTAGCTCTACGGAGATGTTAAATAGATTCAAGGAAGATATGAAATAATAATTTTAGATGACTGATCTTGGAATTATAAATTGATTTATTTAAACGTAAATTCATAAAAATAATTAAGAATTAGTAATTTATCAAGTAAAATATTCCATATACATGTTAAATAAGTACAATATTCATGATTCTAAACTAGTGGGCAATCCAATTGCAAGTGGACAAAAATAATATGAGAGGATGGAATTATTTCAGATGATGAAAATATTTTTAGAAGTATGGTGTGAGGTTTGATTTATATCACTATGACAAGACCTAATATCATTATGGAGTTTCATTAGTTTCTAGTTATATGGGCTAACCATCACTCAAGCATTTGTAATAGTGAAGATAATTTTTTCAGATATGTAAGAGGTACTTATAAGCATGGTATTAATTTTTTTACCAATAATTTGATTATGTATAATTAGATACATAGATTTAGATTGAACAAGATCTCTTGATAACATGAAGTCAACTTCATGTTATTGCTTGACATTGGGAAGTGGGTTAGTTTCATGGTCTTCAAAGAAATAAGCTACAATTGCATTATCCTCTATTAAATCTAAATATATAAAACCTACATCAGATTTTACATAAGTATTATGGTCGATAAAAATCTTAGAATATTTTGAAGATGCTCAAATTGTGTCAATAAATTTTTTTGTGATAAAAATAAGCCAATACAAATATCCAAGAATCCAATTTTCTATTCTAGGAATGAGCATATTTAACTCAAACATCATTTTTTCAAAGACTTGGTCAATGATAAAAATATTTTCGTTGATTATGTGGGAATTTAAGATCAATTTTGTAAAATTTTTCCAAGGGATTTTTGAATAATATTCATTAAAGAATTAATGAAATGATATGCATTTCTGCTTTTTGCATCAAAGGAGGGAATGTTGAGTATGATACGAATGTCAACACTTGATTTTTTATGTTAGAATATGTTTCATTTGTATTTTATTAGTTTAGGATGGTAATTTTTTTTTTTTTGTCTTTTATTTTTTGTTTTGTAATTTTTGGATACTTTTTAGAAACTTACTAACAATAGCTAGAAGTGTTAGTTAGAGTGCAATTCATTAAGTGTGTACTTAATTAAGCTCAAACACTTATCTATTCATTCCAAAGAGATAAGGAACACTTTTTGGAATTTATTTAACTTAAATTATTATAATTTTAATTAATTTCTTATTTTATATGGATTTGGGGTGCCTATCTTAACTAAGTTTCATGAGTTGCTTACTTATTGAGGAAGGATTCTCACATGTTGACCTTATCTTATCAATAAATCAACATGTTTGATTGAGTATTTTTAAAATTATATTAGAGTCTATTTTTAGGAGTCTATTTCTAGATTAATTATTTTTTAGTAAAGGTATTACTTTATATTTCACTTTATATAGCTAATTTGTCATGCAAGTTATCTTGTGATAGGGTTATTTTAGATTTATTTATTAATAAATAATTATGTACAAGCAAGTGTGGCACAATAGTTCTTATTTGGAAAAAAAATCATGTGTGAATATATGATTGTATTTTAGGTATTCAATAAGGAATACCAACTAGCATAAATTTTCTATTTTGAATTTATTTAGTGCAATTTTTTGTTAATAATGTCATTTATGACATAACTAATTTAACAACTAGTAATTTTGGGACAAATTATTTCATACATAGATTCAATTTTAAATTAAATAAAATCTTATTTTCATTCCATCAAGACATTAACAATATTCATTGTGTATCATTATTAATCATATGATGTCATAATTTTTGTGTTGTAAATATGAGCTAAACATAGTTTTCCCCCTTTTTTTGTATTTTTTCTCATAATCGGCTAATGAAAAATTAATGTAATACATTTCAATCTCTACATGATCATCATTGTATGAGTAAAGCTCCAAATGAATTCTTTGTAGATGATATGTATAATAATATATGCCTATCTAGTATTAGTGACATGATCATAGGTGGAATGAGTAGATATTTTTTAATTGCATCAAAACTTTATTGATATCTAGCATCCCACTTGAATTTTTATCTGTCATTAATAAGCACATGAAATATTGTGTCTTGTCAGCTGATTGAGCTACAAATAATCTTATTATTTGAATGTTTCCTTCTATGGAACATAATCTATTCAAAATTATTGAAGAAGGCATATCTATGATGGCTTTGATATTTTAAGGATCGAATTCAATTCCTATTTTAGATTTGATATAGTTGAGTAATTTTAATGATGTAAATCCAATCAGATAAAATTTTAGATTTCAATGTAGTTTGAATTTTGTAATATCTCAAATATTTGTCATAAGTTAATAGCATGCTCATGTCGATGTTTTGATTTTAAAAGTATGTCATCCACATAATATTTGAAATAATTATATATATATAGTCATGGAATATGTGTGTCATATCTCTTTGGTAAGTATCCCCCACATTATTTAATATAAATAACATGACTACATAATAGAATGTTCCCCATGGTATGATAAATGATTTTTTTCTTGATTTTTAGGGTTAATCTTGATTTTATTGTATCCATAGAAACCATATATAAATGATAACATTTCATAACCAGTGTTAGAATAAATAATCATATCAATGTTTTATAATGGAAAATAATCTTTGGGGCATGCCTTGTTCAAATCTTGCTAGTATACATCGAGTGTATCCATTAAGATTTGTAATTGGTACTATGTTAGAGACCTAGTCGAGATAATCAACAGATAAAATAAAACATGCATCCAAAAGTTTTTAGATTTTATGTTTGACTACTAAAAGATACATTTGGATGCATTTTATAATTTTTTCCCTGATTTACTTGACATATAGGTATAATACTATATTATGCATTATGATAGTAGGATTAATTCCAGACATATCTTTGTAATCCCATACAAATAGTTCTATGTAATTATTGACCAAATTTGAACCCAAGTCAAATTTGGGTCACCCCCTATAGTTTTAAACTTCATAAAGGTATCTAATGTTTGTAATGGAATTTAATGGTCTCTAGTGGTCATAAATAGTCTTATATGGTCATGTGTGTCCTTTTTTATCATTGTCCAAGTTCTAGTCTTAAGTTCACTTATTTAGTTATATGGTCAAGTACATGGTAAATCATGTTCAAAATATATAATGGTATAAATTCGTTTAAAAGGCTAATTAGACATCACTTATATCATATTATCATGCACTAACCTGTGTTTATTTCCTAATTGCAAAAAATGTCGATTTGGCCACTTTTTGGCCCATGTAAAAGAGGTGAACGTACCAATTAAAGAGGATAGTGTTTTAAAAGGATTCTGTTAGGTTGTGGAGCTAAAAGCTTCACCCAAATGCAAACATGGAGGGTTGCTAAGTGTCACAGTCACTGGCGTCAGTTAGGCCAATCGACATCGGTCAGGTGTAGACAGGAAGCTATCGACATTGGTCAGTGATTGGCCGACGTCGGTCATCCCTAGACAGACAGGGACTAAGGTCGGTCACCTATGCGATTCCAAAACTGCTAGTTCATGAATAGTTAGTTAACGAACTAGTTTTTTGCATGATAAAAGTTTATTTTTAGTCTTGAGCTGCGGATCTAATTATTATAATTAGATGTCTAATTATTATTTGCATGAGATCTATATAATAGACTCATGGGCTATATTTTAATTTGTGCTAGTTGAGTAAGAGCAAGGTTAGCTCCTTCAGAGTGAAGAGAGCAAGGTGTGTTCCTCCTAGTTCCACAGGGGTGCTAAGTGTGTATGATCAGGTAGAGCTATAGGTTGTGCAAGTTCTGATAGAAGATCCATAGGGGTGCTAGTTTGGAGAATCAGAAGGGTTCTTCATGTGTGTATGCTCTTGGTTGGTAGGTGTGCAAGGCCAGGTTTGGAGATCTACTTGGAGTCTGTTGTGTACTTGGAGTGCGGTGTGTACTCAGTGTACTGGCAATTTTGTTACTGATTGGTTGATAGCTCTGTGTGTTGAGTTGTGTTTGTAATTGATATTATAAGAGAGATAACTCTTGAAGAGATTTACTGTTTATACCCTAGAGGTGTGGGAGTCCTAGAGGTGTGTAAGGAAGAAGACTGTGGCATCTTCTTTGTTGTATTTCCTTTTGGAAGAGTATTAATACAATTGGGTATTGTCTCTCATATTCTATGTTATTTTTGAATTCTAGTTACTTGTTACTTTTGGTTGAATTTTGCATTTAGTTGCTTGTACATGGTAATCAATTGTGCTTCCTAGATCCTAATAGTTGGTATTAGAGCTATTTGTGGTTCTAGATTCTTGACAAGTGGTATCAGAGCTAAGGTTGTAGGGAACAGGTTTGTATTTGATTACATGTCACTCTCAAGGGTTTCTGATTGAGTGGGAGTATAGCAATGGCAGAAGAAAGTAAGCTAAGAATGGAGGAATTGAAAAGCATGAATGATCAATTACGGTGTTATGGAAAGAAAGAATAGGTAAAGAAATATTGTTGGTTAGTAGAAGATCAACATGAAGGAACTTAAGAAGCAGATGTTGCAGGGGTTGTTACACATGATGCTCTGGGATGTTCCTTGGATAAATTAGAATCTTGTTTTATAGATTCTATTGCCTCTTTCCATGCAGCCCCAAATAGAGGGGTTGGTGAGCCTTGTCAAAGTTTTGGTAAAGGGGAAGTGCGGCTGAAATTGCAGATGGCCAACACATGGGTGTTGAAGAAGGTCATGTAGGTCACAGTCTTGAAGATGTGGCTAATTTTTTTAGGGAAGTTGGGTGATGAGAGATGCATAGTAACTCTCACAGTGGATTCTTGGAATGTTACCAAGGATGCACTTGAATTAACATGTGGTAAGAAAGCAGGTACTCTTTATCTACTTGCTTATATTACTGATTCCACTTCTGTTGCATAGGTGTGGCTTTGTAGGCTTGGTCACATAAGTGAGAAGGGAATGGATGTTCTTAAGTCAAATGGTAAGAGTTCAGCTATGGAGAGCATAGATAGAGATTTCTATGAGTAGAGGGATGCTACAAGAAAGGATTGTGTTTATTGCAAGAAAAGGAAGTCTGATGTATTTGACAAACTTAAGAACTGGAAAGCCTTGGTGTTCTTAGAGGAGATGACAAACAGAGATCAATGGATGGGGCTGGATACTTCTGAGTAGGGAAGTTTGGACATGGGTATGATTCAAAGAAAGCTCACGGGTAAAAAGTCATCACTCACAGGAAAACACAGGTATCGATGTCGATTAGGGGAAACTGGCATCAAACAAACAGGCACTGACATCGATCATGTGCAAACCAGAGAAATCGGTGGTGTTGGGTAGGTGGTGACTGACATTAATAGTATAACCAGCATTGGTGATCAGGATAGTTGCATGGAACTGACATCGATTGGATGCAGACTATGTGGTGACTAAGGTCGGTCACTGGAACAGATTTTGGGTGGACAGCAAGCTGTCAAGGAGTCTTAAATGCCCATATGGAGGACTGAAAGGGTAAGTAAGCCTCAAATTCATTGTTTCTCTTCTTTATACTCATTGCTTACTATAGAGTAGCAAGGATCTAGGAAATAATGGGAGCATGGCATGAATGAGGAATTTGATTCTTAGGATGCAAAATAAAACAGGAGATTTGGTAGGGTTGCCAGCTAGAAGAAAGCACTGAAAGACAAATGGACACCTTGGTTAAAGAATAGAGAGAATGGACACATGAGATGGAAGGCTAGGTCATATGGTCTTGAGGAAGCTCTAGGATAGTGGTATAGGTTTGATAGGTGGATGATAAAGCATGGCTTTAGTCAATGTCATTGTAACCATTGTGGTTTCTTTACCAAGTGGGTGATGATTGCAACATCATCCTGTTATTGTATGTTGTGTGTTTGCTTGATGTAGGGTTACACATACATGGTTTTTTTTTGAGCTAAAGGTAAATTTAGTTCAGAGGTGTGTCATGAAGAGTTTGGAGGAGCAAAATTCTTTGGCATGAGTAATCCTAGAGACAAGGAAGATAACAAGTTGATGTTGTCACAGGATGATTGTGTGAAGGTAGTGTAGGATGCAGAATGACAAGCACACCTATGGATGGATAGTTCACAAAATAGGGTCCCCAATCACATGATGAGGTTGAGTACATGTGTACTCCCTGATATTACCCTAGTAGTGGGAGTTGTCATCAGGTTTGTGGCCAATCTGGGATAGAAGCACTAGAAAGTAGTTCAGTGGGTTCTTAGGGATCTGAGAGGGACCAGCAATAGGTCAACATGCTATGCAAGGTTAAGCACTTCGGATGTGGTAGGTTACTTGGATGATAGGTGTTGCACCACAAGATGTGTGGTGGTTGGTCTTCAAGATTGAGCTTGAAGAGGGATACAAGCTAGGAAATAAATTAGATGGTGTATAGGTACAGGTATAGGTGTAGCTATTTATCTCCAAGTGGGAGATTATTAGGTTGTGGAGCTAAAATCTTCACCCAGATGCAAACATGGAGGGTTGCTAAGTGTCACAATCACTGGCATCGGTCAGGCCAATCGACGTCGGTTAGGTGTAAATAGGAAGCTTTTGACATCGATCAGGGATCAGCTGACATAGGTCATCCCCAGATAGATAGGGACTGACATCGGTCACCTGTGTAGTTCCAAAATTGCTAGTTCACGAATAGTTAGTTAATCAATCGGTTGTTTTCATGATAAAAGGCTATTTTTAGTCTTGAGCTGTGGATCTAATTATTGTAATTAGATGTCTAATTATTGTTTGCATGAGATCTATATAATAGACTCATGGGTTGTATTGTAATTTGTGCTAGTTGAGTAAGAGCAAGGTTAGCTCCTTCAGAGTGAAGAGAGCAAGGTGTGTTCCTCCTAGTTCCACAGGGGTGCCGAGTGTGTATGATCAGGTAGAGCTACAGGTTGTGCAAGTTCTGATAGAAGATCCATAGGGGTGTTGGTTTGGAGAATTAGAGGGTTCTTCATGTGTGTATGATCTTGGTCGGTAGGTGTGCAAGGCTAGGTTTGGAGATCTACTTGGAGTCCATTGTGTACTTGGAGTGTGGTGTGTACTTAGTGTACTGGTAGTTTTGTTACTGACTGGTTGATAGCTCTATGTGTTGAGTTATGTTTGTAATTGATATTATAAGAGAGATAACTCTTAAAGAGATTTACTGTTTATGCCCTAGAGGTGTGGGAGCCCTAGAGGTGTGTAAGGAAGAAGACTGTGGCATCTTATTTGTTGTATTTCCTTTTGGAAGAGTATCAATACAATTGGGTATTGTCTCTCATATTCTGTGTTATTTCTAAATTCTAGTTACTTGTTACTTCTGGTTGAATTCTGCATTTAGTTGCTTGTACATGGTAATCAATTGTGCTTCCTAGATCCTGACAATTGGTATCAGAGCTATTTGTGGTTCTAGATTCTTGACAGATTCCAAATGTCTTTGGTGTTACAAGTTTTTTATATAATGTTAGAGATTAGTTAGATTATGATAGAATCTAAAATCTAATACCTAATCTTGGAAAAAAGACACTTTTCAAGCACTTGTATGGTCTTTTAAGATTAATTTTCAGTTGAAAATAGTTTATGAGTGACCCTTGGGCTCCTTCAAATTTTTTATATATTTGAACAAGTTACATTTGAATTAACACTCCAAATAGATTTTATCCTCCATCACTGCCTTCACAAGCTTAGGATTGCAAATTCACATTATATGTTATGGATAGGAGAGAGAGAGAGTTAGGAGCTAAAACTTTGGACATTGTTAGGGGTCAAATTAATATTAAAATTTGTGGCATTTTTTTTATAATGATGGCCTCTTCTTTACAAAAAATCACTAACAATGATGATAGGTCACTATGGCCTATTCATCTGATAGGGGTCTATTCTTACACCCGTTACTCTAGATTAGAAATAAATAGAGAGGAATGATTTTGAGGGTGGTTTATATAGGTATTTTATTTAAATTTCATGGTGGTTTTATTGGCCAAATCATCTTTATGAGTTGACTTAACTTGGAAGAATAATGTCTTGGTGCATAAGTTATTTTAGATAATTTTGATGGAAGTTCCTATTTCCTCTTCATGATGATTATATTAAAAGGTTTATATTGATTAATTATTCATATAAGGTCTCTCAAATTCATGTAATCTATGTCTTTTTGTCTGAAGATGTGTCTCTTTATCTAGGACCCTCAAGTATACTTTCCCTTTGGGAGATATGATCTATGCTTGATCATTCTACTATATATTTGATTTCCAAATTAGATAAATAATAGTGGCATACCATAGTGTGAGATTATTGATATTACATTACACATGTTAAAATATGAGAAGTTCAAGATAGAAATCTATGCACACATTTCAATAAGAAGTTAGCTATTTCCTTTAATGTTATGTTGTATGGACTCTAGAAATAAGTTTGAAAATGTTTAAGAGTCATGGAGATGCCTAATTCATATCCTCATGTATTCAATGGTCTATAAAAATTTCACTGTTAGCACCAAGTTTCTCAAACTAATTAGAATTCTCTAATTCTCTACTCACAGACTTCATGATGAATGTGATTGCACCTTCAAGTTAGTGTAGATTAGTTAGGTGAGCTGAAGGTGATGTAATGCTTGTGAGAAGCTTTGAAATATTGAATAAGTGTGTAAGGAGTTGAAAAACTTGAGATGTTTAGGAGAACCAAGCTAACTTGCATAACCAATAAATATGAAACTAAGTTGACAAGATAGTCAAATATCCATTTAAATCAAGTTGGATTGAAAGTGTCATGAGAGGTTATCAAAAACTATGGATAGTAAATAATGAGTTATTTTTTATCATGTCATCTCTAAGCATCATGACAATAGAGAGAGAAATTATATCTAAACTCCTAACACAATGTTGGCCCTAATAGGTACCTACAAATGGTTATATGAGGATTAAGTCATCTTCAAGATTGAATTATGTAACACGAATGGTGTTGAATGGATTTGAGCCCAATTTGATATTTCAAACAAGTCATGATATAAGATAATATCATTGAGGAAGAAGTGACATCTCAAACCCATAGAGAGTAGTCAAGTGACCTTAATGAATACCTACAGGCTATAAGGTAGCAGGTTGCTTCTTCAAACATATGGCACAAAGACAAAGTATGTATGATAAGAGGTTTTGAACATAACTAGGAGAGAAAGTAGGTTCATAAAATCTTGAAAAGGATCACTGAGGGAAGTTAGTAACTGAGTTTTCTAAACCTCTAAGCATAATTATACTCTAAAAGACCACCTACATACCTACTTTAGGGTTAGTTCCTTCTTCAAGGACAAAATATGAAAAGGAGAGAAAGGTAGGTGTATTTGAGATAGCTATGAGATTAATTTCAAATTCAACATAGGTTCATGAACTACTGAGAATTATATTTATAGGAGGTTGAGGTATCAAACCCATAGTAAATAGTCAAGAATCTCTTAAGAACCTACATGTGACTGTATGATGAAGATGGTATTAAACCCAAGTGAAAGAAAAAATATGAATGGGAGGCAATTTGAAAAATATTCTATACTTCAACAAAAATTAATGAAAAATTAAGAATGCATTTAAGGTATGAGTGAGGACTAGGTTTTATAGTATGCATTCATGATGCTTGAAAACCATCTACAAGATATATAAAGCAGACGATTCTATTCTGAATACTAAAGTGAAAATAGAGGTATTGGTAAATTAATAGAGTCTAAGGTAATTAAAATCAACTATTTTAATGAAATTTAATGGCTATTAAGGTGATTATATAAGGCCTAAAACTTAATAAAATAGTCAAAGATGCCTAAGAAACCCTATACATAGGCTAAAGTCTAGCCATAAGAGAAATTTGAGTTTTGAAATTCTTATGGGTGTGATATTGCCTTGAAATTTAGTAAATATTGTGGTTATTACTTTAAAAATACATTGTATACTTTAGGTCATACTTTGGCAAAGGGCAACCATGAGACCTAAGAGATCTTCTTGGACTCAAAGCATGAATAAAAAATTATAGACATAAATGATGGACACTAAGGGAATGAATAATAATATAATAGGTATACATACACTTCTTAGGTGTCAACACACTTAGGTTACCATCCAAGTGCCTTCGAGGGCTAACAAGAAGGAGATAACTCTTAAAACCCAACACCCTAACCAATGTACCATAAGCATACATAGGGGTAAAAATTAATTATAAGGAAGGTATAATAAGTGATATGTATGTTTCATATGTTTTTAAAACTCTCACAATATTTGGATGAAGTTTTGAGACCCAAAACTCATGTTTGACCTCTCTCTAGCCTCAAGAAAGCTAAGGAAGCCACCTGAAGAACTACTTTAGATGATCATACCATTCACCACACTTTGAATTGGATTATGAGAATTTTTAAATAGTTGAATGGGTATAATAATAAGTTTTTAAAGTGTAAGGAGGTCATTTAATTATATTCTATTTATGAATAATCATTATGACCCCAAACAAGTCTAAAACCTCTTTTAAACCCTAATAGTGACCAGTCATGGGAAAAATAGTTAAAATCATATTTGATGACATATTTTGATTCTAAAAAATCTTATATGTTGTTTAGGACTCTAATTAGGTTAACCCCATGTACTTTTATGATAATGTGACTTTTATAGATTGGTATAAATACCCTATTTTTACATATTTTTGGTGTTTTCAAGTGTTTTGAGAAGGGGAAAGCTTAAAAATCTTGGGATGAGGTAATTTAGGAGTTTTTATATCCATAAAAGTCAAAAAAAATCACAAGAGGTATTTGAGGTGATAAAACTAGGCCCATTTTTCAAGGTAGTCTAAAACAGGTTCAAAATGAGACTAGGTGATAAGGCCATTTCTTGGTTTGCATACTTTCATAAGGTTTCAGGACATAAAAATTGGATAGAATGTTTCTATTGGAATATGGAAATTAAATCAAATAATTTTGGATGATTTAACACGTGTCATAATTTTGGAGTAGTAAAATAGGGTATAAAGTAAGGAGGCCTAATTCAAGAGAGAGAAAGGCAGAAAAATAGGTTTACACTCAGAGTATGAAGATGAAATTTGACATGGAAATATAAGGAAATAGAGGGTAATATGATATTACATTGTTTTTCAAATATCATCCATAAAAAATTACACAAGGAGATTTATAGGAAAAAAGGGCTACTAGGAAACTAGGCTTAGTAAAGGTTTAAGGAGAAAAATGAGTTTTTGAGAGTTGGTCCAAGAAACAAAATGGTGTGTGTAAATCCTAATAAAATATTTTAAGACCATTTATATGGAATAGACTTTATAGATAATATTCACTTTAATTTTGGGCCACTTGGATCAAACTAGGTGTCGAAAATAGAGAGTTACAAGACACCTATGCATATAACTAATGGAATAGTAGGTCAAAGGAGTTTCCTAAGGAATGCCATATGTTCATTGACTTTTTTTAGATTATTTAAATTATAATTAATGATATATAAATCCATTTGTCACTCCTTTCATATAAATAAGGGTATTTTCTAATGAGCTAGTCAAGGTATCAAGTAGGTTTATAATCCTTAGGCCACTTAGAAGGTTAGATCTGATTTAGGACTGAGACACATGGCCTTAGAGGTTTGATGACTATATCATGACTCTTATTATTTTTTAAACTCTCATGGACATTTTTTAATATTCTTCTACCATCTCTCTCTCTCTCTCTCTCTCTCTCTCTCTCTCTCTCTCTCTCTCTCTCTCTCTCTCTCTCTCTCTCTCTCTCTCTCTCTCTCTCTCTCTCTCTCTCTCTCTCTCTCTCTCTCTCTCTCTCTCCACCATTCTTTATAAGAGCAGTCATTTTTGGTTACCTCCTAACCCAAGAGTAGCAATCCTTGAAAAGGCTAGGTCAATAATACCTTGCCCTCATTATCTTTGTAGCTATTTTTTTGGGAGAAATGACCTCCATCTACACCATTGTGAAACTTTTCCAGCAAGATGCCAAATTGATCATTATCAAAACACCTTAATAGTACACAATTCACATCCTTCTAAAATATAATACCATCTACAAGACAGTAAATAATGGTTTACAATCTAAAATACCTTCTTTGTGGGTTGTTTAAACCATTATGAAAATATCCATTTTGGAGGAAACCAATGATGTCTTGTGTCTAACTTTTACTTGGTATGTGACCAACTAGTTGGGGATGAGCTTGATTGACCAATACTTATTTCCTCATCCCTTGAAGATTTGAAGCTATATGTTTACACAACCCCTTTCCTCTTACCAAGTTTGCTACATTGATATTAACATCATACTCCATTACCTTTGTGATCCATCTATGTCTCTTCTCATTGAGGTCTTTACTTAGGAAGAACTCTTTGGTGCTAGGATAAGAGACCATGACATATATCTTGTTATTTAAAACCATGTGCCTAAATTTTTTCAAACCTCTTTCACAACTAGAGCCTACTTCACAAGAAATATGTACTTGACCTCATAATCTTCCAATCCTTGACTAATTAATGTAATGGGTTGTTAAATTTCCTCATCATTATTTTGCATAATCATAACTAAGATTATGTCAAGGTTAAAAAAATTATAAATTATGAAATCCTTGGTAAATTTTAGATTCAAGAGAGTAGGATATTGGACAATAACTTATTTTATTGCCTTAAAACTATTCTTACCTTCCTTTGTCTAAGAAAAAACTTGGTTCTTCTTAAGCATGGATGTAATAGGCTTCACCAAAGTAGCAAATCCTAGAATAAAACTTTTTACAAAGTTTATCTTTCCTAAGAAACTTTTTAAACCTTTCTTGTGTAGAGGCAAAGACAAGCATAGACTGGCTTCAATCCTTGAAAGATCAATAGTCAAGCCTTCTTTTCACACAATATGACCCAATAACTTACCTTCATGAACAAAAAAGATACATTTTTAGATTGAGAGAAATTCCAAACTCTCTACACTTATAGAATAATTACCTTAGATGTTTCATGTGGTAATTATCATCCTTGGAAAAAATAGTTATATCATCAAGGTATACAAGCAAAAAATTACTGATCAAACCCTTAAAGGCCATATCCATTTCCCTTAGACAAACCAAAAGGCATCTTTATATATGAAAAAAATTCCCTATTTTGTGGTGAATTCCATCTTGAACTATTCCTCCTCATTCACTAATATTTGGTTATAACTTGAATAGCCATCAAGTAGTGAAAATCATTGAGAACCTGAAACCACTTGTAAAATATACTCGATGGAAGGTAGTGGATAATGGTCTTTGAGTGAAACTCTATTCAGATCCTTAAAGTTTACACAAAGTCTGAACTCTTCACTCTTCTTTCAAATAGGTACAAGGTTAGCTACCTAAGTTAAGTTCTTAATAGGAAAGATAATCCTAAACTCAGTCAATCTAGTAAGCTCTCTTTTCATGAGTTCCTCTATCTTGGGATTGATAGGCCTTTGTTTTTTCCTAACTAGTATAGCTATAGGTTATAACTCAATTTTGGGATGAGCTAGACTTTGATCAAACCCTTCTATTCCCAAGTGAAAATATCATGAAATTATTTACACAATTCAATGAAGGCATGCTTTTTAGAAAGAGAACATATCTTACCAATTTTTAGAAGTTTGTCCTTAAATATCATTATTATTTCATAATTATCTTCCTTTATATACATTCTTACCTTTTATTTTCTTCTTTGATCATATTCATTTAACACACTCTCCAAAGTAACCAACCCCTTTGGTATCTTGTTTATCTTCAGCTAGATGACTTGTTCTTCATATTGATTGTGAAGTTTCTTTTGCTTCTTTGAAGAAAATTTGGATTCATTTTTAATGAAGTGTACAATGTGTTTGTCACTCTCAAACACTTGCCAAGACACTTCATTATCTAGTATAGAATGTCTCATAATGACTTTGATGTGAGGTTGGTCCTTCTCTCTACTTACATCAACAACTATATCAAAGTGTGATCCTATTATAGCCAACCTATCATCATGTTTATTTGAGTTTTTTGGTATAGATTGAATATTGAAAGCATCAAAGTCCTCAAATAGATCCCACATGATATGCATTTAGGACTTAAGCAAAGGGTTCTTGGTTGTAGCTTGGTTTCTCACTTGATGTATAATCAATTCACTATCTCCATAGACCTTCAAGTTCTTAATTACATTTATATTTACCCATCAGAGACCATGAATAAGCCTTCATATTATACTATATTTCAAGTACAACAAAAATGTAATATATATGAAGAGTAATATTGGTTCTTTGAGGGAGAAACCAACATGACACCAGCTCCTACCCCTACCTTGCTTCTAGAGCCATCAAAAAATATTTCCCATATCCCTTCAAGTTCATGATCTTCATTAGTGAGTGATGGCATAGGAATTTTCTTCTCATGTATAAAATATACCCCTAATTCAGTCTCATAGAGGTCATGTTCATAAGTTTTAGTACCATACTCATCAAGAAATAGGTCAAAAATACCTTCAAGGGGAAAGGATGTTTCACCACTAGTGGAACCTTCTTCTAGCTCACTAATCATAAAATTTTGATTTTAATTTGTCTCCACATATGGTTCAATGTGGAACCTTACCAAGGGTTATGTTCTTATAGTCACTTTAGCTCCATATATTATTCTAAAGGCTATAAAAGACCAATCAGCTATAAGGTACCCTCCAATCTTATCCATGAAGTCATTTGACAAAAAATAACAAAATGAGATTGAAGATCAACCACCACAATGTCTTGTAGGATGGGGAAACTTGGAAAATCGTGTAGGATAAATTTCAAACCTTTAACCAACCCCATAGTCTTGGTGGAGTTCTATCAAGCTGCAATACACCCTTACTATAAGGGTCATACTTCAGTCCCAACTTGTCAGTAACCACATTAGGCATAATCATGGTAATGGCTCCACTATCCACAATGTAATTATGAACCAATTTGTCTCCCACAATAGTGTGAAGTAGAAAGGTGGAGGATTTTAAAATTTGGTGGATGCTTCTATGACATAATTAGGTGTGTTGGTAACAGCTACACCATTGTGTCTTTGGACTTGAGGGGCTACATGAATGTTTGATATTTGTTCTTGTAGAAGTTCTTTTTGGCAAAGTATATGCAATCTTCACAAAGAGAAATGATTGTATTGGTATTATTCAAAGAATCAATAATGTTTAGAAAAGAAGTATTCACCTTTTCTAACATTCTTGAAGGCAATGAAGGAGCTTGAACTTGTTGTATTAGAGGTTTGATAGCCTTACTCACATTCTGAATTTGAAGAGTAGTGTGACTAGTAGGATCTATTACATTGGTAATCACACTTTATGGCCTTGGAGAGGCACAAATTAGAATCACTTGTGATGCTAGAGTATTTCCTAAATCCCTCTTTTTAGCCCTTGTATTGGCTTTAACTGATATATTTTGATTTAACACACAAGTGTATTCTACTTGGAAGTTCATAAGACTAGTACCTTGGCTGCTACCTTCTCCTTAAACATACCTTTGCATGAGATTCACTTCTTCTAATATAACATAAGGAGTAGCTTCTTCTTGAGGTACTAAATATTCATTACCTTCTCTACCATTATGCATAAACTGACCTTGAGATTTCCCCCAATGATCCAAATGTTCCTCTTCTTGGACTAGATTGGTGTGGATTGGAAAAACAACCTTTGTGGATGGAATGGAATTGGGATTATAAGCAATGGGATACCTATTGAAACCTTGTTGATCTTGTTATCTTCCTTGGTTAGTGTATTAGGGTGGAGGTTTAAATCCTTGTTGAGGATAGTATTGAGGATTGGGTGGAGCACTTGCATACATTTGTGCTTGCTTGACCTGGGCTTGCAAATAGAAAATAATCTCATCCTTATTTATAGCATCATCCACCTTCTTGGAAGTAGTTCTAGGTTTGACATTAGTATTAGAGACTTGTGATATACTTGGGGATTCAAATAAACTATGAGACAACAAAGGCATGGAGACTCTTGGAGATAATTTACTAGCTTATATCAAACTATTCTCAGCTTCAATGGCTATCTCATATGCTTCAAGTAAAGTAAATCCTCTTGTTGATTGCAACATTACTACTACTTCAGTGCTAATAACCTTAATATAGGTGGGGAATATGAATCTTCGAGGAGGCCTCATAATAGGTGGTAGCCTATGCCATGTTCTTTGAAATATCTCATTGAAATCTCCCATAGATTCATTAGGACCTCTCTTTATCACATTTAGCTAGTGAATTAATGAAGTATGGTCACTTTTATTTTTGAATCTATTTACCAATGACTCTATAAATACATCCTAATTAGTATTATAACCACCTTCTAGTGTCTTATACCAATTGAATGCCTTCTCCTTTAGAGATGTGTCAAGTAGTCTAATAGCTATGTTAGCTTGGGTGATATTGTGGAAATTTTAAAAATTTGAAATATCCCTAATATGCTCAGATGGGGTAATAAGACCCTCTCCATTAAAATTGGGGGGAATTTTTGTAGCATTAGGAAGAATAGGATCCTATGTAGGAAGGTTAATTGGATTTTGGGTGTTGAAGGCTGGGAAACGATGTCTTCTAGCCATTTCTTCTTCCTCTTCAAAACCTTCTTGTTCAGGATCTCTAAAGGGTAGGAATGGTTTAGGGTATTGTTTTTAAGATGAGTTTCAGGCTGAAGAACTTGATTGAAAATCCTACTAAAAGATGATCTAGTGAGGAACATTAAGTATAATGTGAAGAACTTGATCTACAACCAGAAATTATCACCTTTTAAAGTCACCAAATGCCAAATTAAGAACACTTCTGCAACCTTGGACCTGTCAAGGCTAGCATTCACCTTGATATGAAAATAATTAGGACCAACTATCCCATTAGACATGATAGAACTGTTGTCATCAAATTATGCACCCTAGGATGTTCTATGAAATTCCTTCAATTTGATGCAACATTGAATCATACCTCAAGTTTGTGGGAACCTATAAGAGGGATGAGTCTCTATGATTGAAAAAGTCTAGATCCATAAATTTTTATCTAAGTGTCTATCACCTAATCTAATACTTGTTCATGAAAAGAGTCAAAGTTTTCATAAAATAGAAAACTATGCTAAAGAGGTGATCTACCAAGAATTTATCCCATCAACTATCATAATTCTACTGAATAACAATGCTTTCCAAGACTAATTATATGCATTGAAATATACTAACATAGTGTTTCAATGTGAAGGTAACATGCTTGAGACAATCAATAAGATGATTGACCTAAGGGGTAGATTTCACACCATAGATACAATTACATACTTGAAAGAGAGTTTAAAACATTCAACACACTTCACATGACTTGTTAACATCAAAACCTTTATTCAAACACAAAGGATAAAGGGAATAAGGATGATGCTATCACTTATCTCTACTATACATCAATCACATACTTAGACAAAAGTTCACAACTCAGAATTGGTCTTGTATTCAAATTTTAAAATAAAAGTGCAATGTCATTTTATTATGGCTTTAGCATACCAAAAATGTGGTCCCTTTGTAATGGTTGAAATGGATCAATTTAAGGATCTTTGAGGAAGGGGGATGGAAGAGAAGATAAAGAGGCACAAGGACATGTGTCCAAATGTAAGAATAAGTTATAGATGCATGAGAGAGATAGATGGGGTGAGCCATGTCATGCTAGGAGGTTTACTTATCCAAAACAAGTCATGAAAATGGTGGCAAGTGGCATAAAGCCTTTAGGAGTGGCACAAGAAACTACTTCTATCAAAGATCATCCATGAGTATTCAAAACTAAAAATAAATAAGCTAACACCTATCACTACTGAGGAGAATGGAATTCATGATGATAGTTAAAAAATGTTCGTTCTAACTACTATCAATCCTTCAAACACTTTTAGTTATTAATTTTATGGAAGTAATGACTGAAACGATCAACCTGTCTATTTTTATTGCTTTGTCTGCACTAGATGCTCAAAATTCACACATTTTTTACCTCCACATATGCTCTTTCATTCTCATCATGTCTTTTGAATAATAATGGCTATTTCTTACATTTTGAAATTGATGTTCTCTGGGTTGTCACCTTTCAGGTATTTCCTTTAGACTTTTTGTCTTAACCCTTTTTTGTGGATAATTTACCCACAAGAATTCATCAGACAATCTTTCAAAAATAATTTGTGTCTTTGAGAGCTCTATTTGTATCAAACAAAATGTTTGAAATAAATGAACCTTAGCACCTTTTCAAGTTTTATGAAAGAATTCTTTGGACAATTTCTCTAAAAGAATTCCTTCAGACTTTCAAAATGTTCCCTTCAAAAAATTGAAATGATCCTTTGGATTTTTGAAAAGTACCCTTCAAAAAAGATGAATTAGATCGTTCGAAAGGAAAAATACCCTTCAAAAAATTTACAAAGTACCCTTCAGATTTGAAAGGATATCTTTCCAAAAAAATGCATTTGGTAAATTTTGGAGACTTATCCTTCAGGAAAGTTGAAAACAAAATATCTAAAAGAAATATACTTAAGAAAAAAATGCTTCAAATAAAAAGGATAAAAGAATTTGGCAAGGGCTTAAGACAAAAAACTTGAAAGAGTTAGGCAAAGGTTTAGAATAAAGACCAAAATGAACCTTCTAAAAGAAATAACGCTTGGTATTTTTATGGTCTTTGTCAAAGAACATTTATTTTGAAGGAAAAATAAGTATTTAAATTGGCTAAATTTGAAAGGTGCAAACCTAGGGTTGGAATTTGACTAATAGGCCCTACAAGAAAAAGGTCAACACTTTGTTTAGACCTAAAGGTTATTTATCAAATGAGACAAGCAACTTTGAAGGGTAAAATTTATCGACCTAAAGGCAAAAACATAAAAGATAAAAATGTTAAGTTAGGTAATGGTTAGTAAAAGCCTCATAAAAAAACTCAAAAAAAAAATCTCAAAAAAATAAAATAAACCTATAAAACATGCAAATAACAAGTTAAAAGGTTAAAAAAAAGAAAACCGAACACATAAATCATAAAACTTGTAGTTAGTATTTTTACCATAACTATTAAAATATGCATCCATTTGTCACAAATCTTTTGGAGGTTATTTATAGGTCTAGGGTGAACCTACGAAAAAATTTAGTTCAAAATTATGAAAAAAAAAATTATTAGCTCTGTACTAACCATTTTTACTAAAAAATTAGAAAATAAAAATTGATAGTAATTAAAAGAGTCATAAATTTTAAAGTATAAATCAAATTTTAATGAAATCTTGAAAGAATTAAGATGAAACTAGAAAGAAAATATTATGAAAACTTCAAAAAAAATAGTAAACATTAAAAATTAAAGATATTTTAATATCTATTTTTTTCAAACATATGGGGTACGCAATCATGTCCCACCATGCGTGCCATTTATAATCATAGGAATTTGACTGAAGAAAGGAGGTTAGTATAGAGTTAGTTCCAAAAATAATGAAATCAACTCACTAACAATATAACATCTCTAGGCCTAGATCATGGGTGGATCATGGTTAACAAAACAATTTAAAACACAACTAAAAATAGAAGGAAATGACAATTTAAACACAAAATACAAATTCCCTACCCAATTTTTTGATTGTTCCAAAAGAACTCTTCATTGGCTTGCTCAGATTTGTGCTCAAAAGGTCTTCATCAATGGAGTGTAGCTATCTTCATTTCCTCTTGGTACCTTTTTCAATGATTGGCTTTGGCTTGATGTGGGTTGGCTTGAAAGAATTTTGGAATTATAACATTATCTTTGCATTCATGACCAAATTCCTATATAATAACATTGTTATGTTCAAGCTCTCTAAATGAAGAGCTCTAGGCTTGCTTTTATAGGCTTCAAAATCACTTGGAATGGGTTAACTTGGAACTTTGGTTGAGTTTATTAAACTTAATTGAGTTTGGCATATTCCTAAAATATATTTTTAGATATTTTCATCAAGTGACAACTCATAAAGGTAATGAGTGTGTTATAGGATGTTCTAAGATGATCTTGATATTTGAATTTTTATTTTTGGTAATTGATTTATTAGCTCATTTTCTCAAGGATGAATTTAATTAGGATCTGAAATTGATTTAACTTGATAATTTATTTTGACTAGGATGTGTAAGTCAATTAATTCTTTTTAGGCATTTGGCCATTTGCTTGATTTTGATTAATTCAATGTGTGTATTTGCCTTGTATAATTGATTTAATATGAAAGATTAATTTAATGCAAATTTATAAAGCCATATTTGAGACTAATATAAATTCTTAGGTTAAATTTTGAATGATTGGTAAGAATTGTTCTAAAGTTAGGTATGAATCTATTGGTGGCCAACTTTAGGTGTCTACACAGTGTAATGTTTCAATCTAATGCCATTGACAAAACCTTGTCTCAGATTACTTGATAGTGTTTGGAACTTTATTACACTTGAGTTTAATATATTTTCCACTATTTAAAGTCTAAGCCATCTTATTTTCAACTTTCCCAACTTTTTAAATTTTCTATCATAGAACAACACTTTATCTCCAACCTAAAATTATCTTATTTTTATGTGCCTAACATGCCATGTTTCTTGGTGCCTCTTTTATGGCATTTGGTTATATGCTACTAGAAACTGTTTTTCATCTAGTATTTCTAATTATATCAACATTTCTTGAATAGAATCCTTCTCATTCATCTAGAATGTGACCGTAAGTATTAATCTTGGGAGTACGTATTCTATTAACATCATTGCTTATAATTTGTAGAGTAATTGAAAGAGATAGTATTTAGTCAACCATTTATAAGTGGTACAGTAAGCCCATAAGACTACTGGTATATTTTTATCCCAATCCTTTATATTTATGTTACATATTTTTTTAGTACTTTATCCAATACCTTATTGAATGATTCAATAGTGTTATTTTCTTACAGATGGTAAGGAGTGCTTCTGTGATATTAGATTAAGAATTGTTTCAATTATTCTATAATTATTTTATTGAATTTTTTTCCTTGATCACTAATTATGCTTAAAGGGCATCCAAACCTTGTAATTATGTTTTCATACAAAAAAATTTCAACTGTATTTATGGTATAATCCTTTGTTTGAATAACTTCCACCCAACTTTTGAGATATTTTGTTCTAGTGATAATGAATGTATCATTACTTTTTCTTACCACAAGATTGATAGGATCAATAAAGTCAATTGTCCATTTTAAAAATGGGGCTATTTTTAAAATTGGGTAGAGAGGCATCTCAAGTATAGCATTTGTATTTCCCACTCTTTGACAAATATCACAACTTCTTGCATACTTATGTCCATCCTTGAAAAATGATGGCCACTGTAGGCCTGCCAACAATATTTTCTTCCCTATGGATTTCCCTAAATTGTGTCTTCCTATAACTCCATCATGATCCTATCTTATGATATTATGTATTTTATGTATTGATGATACACATCATAAAATTTCATCTCTTCCCTTATTATAAAATTTGCCTTCAATTAGCATGAAAAGAAATGCTTAAATCTTCAATCTTTTATTTTATAATGTACTATATCCCTCTGGAAACTCTCTACTAGATAAAAATTGGGCAATACTTTCCATGTCTTTCGGTACTACTTCTATGAAAAAGATGTGAGCTCTAGGAAACTCATCCTTAATTGGTCTTACATATTCTCATATCATTATTATAGATAAATAATCATGTCCATTATTATCTTACATAGATTTCACCATAATCTTAAAGTCAAATTCCTAGAACAACATCAACCAACAACATATTCTCCCTTGTATTATTGGTTTGTTTATTAGATACTTAAGTGGCTCATGATATTTAAAAAAATGTAAATGGAGTTTCCAGTAAGTAAGGTATAAACTTTTGTACCACATAGACCATAACAAGTGCTTCCTTATTTGTTATGGAGTAATTTCTTTCTACCCTTGCTAATTTTCTACTAGTGAAGGAAATTGGGTGGTCTTTATTTCCCCATAGTTTTACTAGGACTATTCCTATTGTAATGATTGATGTATTGACATGTACATGAAATGGATGTTTCTAATCTATCAATACTAATTTTAGAACATCCATAATATAGTGGTTGATTATTTTGCTTTATCAACAATTCTTTGATGGGAGCACTAATAACTACATAATTCCCTATAAAATAATGGTGATAACTGGTATACCCCAATATTGTTTGAACCTCCTCTTATGACATAAGTGGTGGTAGGTTAATGATTATGGAAATTTTGAGTGGATCTACCATCAAACCTTTTTTACATATGATGTGCCTTAACAAAGTTCCAAAATGGGTGGCAAAAATGCATTTAATGAGATTTAGTGAAATGTTCAACTATCTACATATCTATAAAATAATACTTAGTGCATGTATATGATCTAAACACATAAAATATGTAGTCATCCAAATATAATTCTTAAAATTCATGAATGAATTCTCTAAATGCATTCACCATTATGCAACTAAATACCATTGGTGCATTCTTAAATCCAAATAACATGATTGCATACATGAAGGATCCCTATTATATGGTAAAATTAGTTTTTGGCATATATTATGGTGATATCCTAACCTAATGGTATCCTAAGAATCCATTAGTTGAGGGAATAGACCTGCTTGCTTGTAATACTTTCCAATATTTCTTTAATGAATGGAGTTGGGAATGGGCCATTCAAGTAAGCCTCATTTAATTCCCTATAGTCAACACATATATGAACATCAAAAATTTTCCTAATTTATATTACCATAGGAATTATCCAATCAGTATATTCTACAATATTTATAATACCCCCAAATAACATTTTGTCTAATTTATCCTTAACTTTTGCCTTTACATTAGGATTTATCCTATATGGCCATTTATGCAATGGTTTAATATTTTATTTAACTAAATATTTATAGTACCTACATCCTCCTTAATGCCTTTTAGTTTAGTAAATTCTCATGGGAACAAGTATTTAAATTACCTTAATAATTAAAGGACTCTCTCATGAGAACTTGGTAGAATTATTGTGTTTTATCCTCTGTAGTATCAATGAGTTTTCTCTCTTCTTCCAAAATATCAATTTTAATATTCTATAGTTTTTTTCCTCATCCTCTTCATGCTTTGTAACTTTGTGGTAATATGCCATTTGCTCATGTTCCTCCATTTTTGAATTGTTATGTTTGTTTGATATGTTTGGCTAGGATGTTTTATGTTAGCATTAGTTATAGCCAACTACATTTGGGGTATTTGATGCAATATTTACTCTCTTCTCTAAATAGTATCTTGGATGTCTATAAGTGCATCAATAACAAGAAAAATATGGTTATAATGATTAAATGATCCAAAATTATTATAGTGCATTATCTAATTTATAGGAGGTGTTACTTCCATCATTAGGCATAAGATTTGTGGATGGTAATTATATAATATGCATATTCCATAGTATATTCTCTCCCTATTTATGGCTTGATGAAGTGGTGTGGTTTTTTGGATCTTATTTCTACTAATCTTCTCACCATATCACTGTGGGGGCATTTCATCCTAGAATGGCCCTTTACACAATAAGAAATACATCAGATTATTGGACATTATGGTATGTGTTTATTATATGGTACCAAATACTCGTCTCCCTTCATTTTTATCTCATGTTTTAGTAACAATTGTTCTAATTCCAAAAATAATCATTCAATATTGTCTTTCAACGAGGCATCTATATGTCTTCTCCAGGACTATGTTTTTAATATTTATGCCATATCTAATGTTTTCATGAATGTATTAAAATATTTTACATCCATATTAACATGAATACATAGAAGTAAGATAGATATAAATCATTTGATTCTTTATTTTTCATTACAAGGCTCCTCTTGTTTACACACTATAGATTTAAATTACTGATCATAATCTTTCACATATTCCTTCTCCTTTTGAATCAATTCCCTCATCTTTCTAACACTTTCCATTGGTATATATAGGTGGTGAAAATATCCTTTAAATGATTTTTGGACATTATCACATGAATTGGTGTGTCTTGATTAAGTCTTCATGTACCACTTAATAGTATCATATCTTAGTGTCCAAACAAAATCAAATAACATCACACGTTCATCAATAATGTTGTGGCTTTACCAATATGAATCTAATATTAATAGATGTTCTTATGCATCCTTCATGTATTTTTTGAATTATGGAAAATTCATTCTATTTTGTTCTATTTTATTGTTCAAAGGTGATTCAAGAGTACTTCCACTAGGATTGGTACTACTATTAGTCAGATTTATTGAGGTACATGTACTTGTAGTGCTATGATAATTATACTATTATTTATCCTTATGTTGCCTATCCATATTTTGGTTATGGCCCTTATCTATCTTGAATTCTTTGTGAGATTATTTTATTCCTAATAATTCTGCCCAATTCCTTACAAATTACCATTTGTTCTAAATCTCTTAGGAATTTTTTAATTTATCTTCTACTTATTTTCTAGTAAATATGTCTCTATTAGGAAACTGTTGCCCACATTTATTGTGAAATGACACTAGGGATGGAAAATGGTCCAAAGTACTCATTTCCTCTCAAAGTCTCTTATAGTTGGGGCTTATGGGGTCACATAATTTCATTTTTCATCTTATTCATCTTATATGTCTAAGTGGACCTCTTGTACAATGTTTTCATTGACTAATTATATTTTTATCAAATTAACATGTTCTTATTATTGATGCCTTTATTCTCTATTGTGATTACCAATACTAATCTCTAACTCATCTTTATATTATTTATCTTCATATACTAGTACTTATTATATACACATAATATTTTCAAACTTTTATCACTTATTGACACTTTGTATCTTACAGGAACCCATTGAGTCTCAATCTCTTTGAGTGCACACCTTAAGGGGTACACTAAGAAAGGGTGGGCATGCCATTAATGCTTTCTAATATTGTTGTCCCTTTTTCCACTTGTCATCTACACACTTGTCTCTTGAAACCATTTACCCTAAGATTATTCTTCTCAGTTGTACCCATTCCAAACATTTGTCATATCATTATCCTCCTTTTTCTTGCCTTGACCCCCTTTTGCCAATTGACTGTACTAGGTTGACTGGGTTAGCCCTATACAATTTTTAGCCTCTAATTATTATACATGGTTAATTGGGTTGAACCTATTCTATTTTTGTGTATTTTTACTTGATATTTTTATTACCCTTTCAACCAACCTAGCTTGAGACCTAGTGATTTATCTCGTGAAAACATACAGGGTTGACCCTATATAGCTGACATATTTGAAAGTATTTAGGGCAAGATCCACCTATATATACAAGTTCATTTCTAACCATTTGAATATAGAGAAGTGAATAAGAATAAGTGAGAACTAACATATACTTATTGACCATTCTAATTGAGGAATAAAACTTAGGGTACCATACTTTATTTGGAGATATAGATCTTGTCTTGCAGAGAAGTCTTTTAGATACATTGATAGGTTGTGTATCCTAGAGCTGATTTTTCTTTTTTATCCTTACATACCACAATAATCTCTTGGAAATCATCTTGTACGAGGGAGATATTGAGTCTCGATGGGTTCATCTTCAAGGTAACTATTCCTAACTTTATTTCTTCTTTATAAGAGTAGATAGATAATGTATTTGTGCTTATATCCCATACATTAGGATTCTAAATACATTGACACGAGTATATGTCTTCTATGCATGTTTAGTTTAGTTTGTTTTGTTTCTAACCCCCACTTTGTGCCACAAGCTTTGGTGTGTACTAGATTATATTTACTTTATTATTTATTAGAATAGAGTAAAAATTAAAACTAGGACTCTTTTAGGGTTGTTACATGATTGTGTTATACTGTAGGCTTTAGAACCCTTCCTAGCATGGTATATTATGACAAGTCATCCCATAATAAAGTCTAGTGGATCCCTATATTGGTCATGATCCTTCTTAACAAACATATTCCCAATTGTAAGTGTAAGTATCCTCTATCTTCTCTGAGCCAAGATTGATTTATAGACATGATGCATTTATGATTGCATACATTATGGTGAATGTGATTTGAACTAACCCTTGAAGTATTTTTTCACCTTATTTAATTATTTCATTCTATCATCATTATTTTTATCATATATTTTCCATGTTAGGTTGATTGCATTGACCCAACTCTGACTTTTGTGCATAGGTTTTTAGGTACAAGCTACTAGATCAACCTTGTCAACCTAGTATACGTTTTTACTTTTTTAGACTTCTAGTTCAAACTAATAATTCAACCCAGTTGACCATGTATATTTTTAAACATTAGGTTTAGAATACTTGGTTGACTCAGTCAACTCTATACATTTTTAGGCATCTTGTTCAGTATACTAGGTTGACCCAATCGATTGTGTATAGTATAGACACTCAAAAATAGGTTCTACAAAGCTTGATCGGCCCAATCAACCTAGTTAATAGAATTTATAAGTATATATAAAGGTTATTAAATATAAATACTCATTCTATACATCTCTGATAAACCAAGGTTCCTTTATTTATCCTTCTATCTCTTTTTTTACAATCTTTCTTTTCATAGTTTATAGTCTTCAAAACTACCCTTATACAGTCAATTAGATCAACCTTGTCGACCTCGTTCTATGTCTTCCATGCTATCTAGATAACTAGGTTGACTATTAACCCTATTCATTTTTACACCTTACTTTCATAGTATAGGATTGACCTTGTCGACCCTATTCTATATTTTGTGCATACACTATTGACTATATCAACACTATACCTTGTTTTAAAGTTGTAATTAACCTTATATGTTATTAATTAGCTCACACTTTATTTTATTGTTGCTTACATGCTTAGAATATATCACATAGTTTAATTAGGTAGTTTATAATAAATCATTTAGTTTCACTATTTTCTATTTTATGCACGAAAAACCAAATCACAAAATCTAAACAAGCATTTTAACATTTGTCTACCCAAGGCAAACTTACTTGTATTTCATCTCCAAGGGGGAAGCTAACTTGATGTTGTAGTCAAGTATAAATCATGGTTAGTGGTTTATTTTGGCTAATCACTTGACACACTTATCACTGTGGTGCATGAAGTGAGAGGGTAGGCTCTAATACCAAGCCTATATCATTACCACTATAGATCCCTTTCAGCCCAAACTAACTAAAACCATCCTTAGATTGATTTATAGTTCCTTAATTATAGCCAAATTCCCATCACATTAAAAAACATATTATAATAAACTAATAAACACATAGGTTGACCAATTAGTTATCTCTTTTCTTTCCAAGTTGATTGCTTGCTCTTTGCTCAATTATATTTTATATTACAAAAATTTGCATTAGCCAGCATTGGTACAAGATTTTGTGCCATATGCTTCAATTGGATTGGCCAACATTTATCCCATTTATTATTTGTTTCACTTGATTTTTTTCTTTTCAAATTACTTGCAAAATTTTTCTTGTTTTAGTTCATAATCTATTATAGGTTTCTTAATTTTACCTATCTATTATACTAGGTCGATCCAATCAACCCTGTATCTTTTTCTAGCCTCTATTCACTATACTAGATCAACCCAATTGACCCTTTAGTATTTGTAGACCTTATTTACTCTTTTTTATCCTTTACTTACTATTTTGGATCAACCCAATTGACCTTGTACTATTTATAGACCCTATTTTTGTGCTACGTTGACCTAGCCAACCCTGTATTATTTCTATTATTTCTTGTTTCCTTGCTTTCTCATCTCTTTTTCTCTCCCTTCATCATGGAATTTTTTCTTGATGACAATATTGAGTTGCAATCAATAGACATGATGAATATTACCAACCCTCATAGGGTCTCCCATAGATAGAGTAGGGATCCTCTCTTGGATGCTAGTATTGTTTATATTACCACTCATACAATGAATTATGGGAACCCTCCTAATACCTCTTCATAGTGTAATCCTTTCTTCTCATTAAAAACCAACCCAAATTAGAGTATACCCATAAAATTCTCTTCTTTATCTCTAAATTTCATCAACATTAAGGAAAATATCCTTCTACTATTTACAATCTTATGATTAGTGGTAAATCTAAAGAGTCTCATTCACCTACTCCTACATTTTCAACTGAATTTGGGGGTACCACTTTATTTTATTCTTAGCCTCTTGCTTTGATTCTGACCCCTTCTCATACCATGAACTCTTATTATCTAACTTCTTTCATTTCCATGCTTAGTATATCCAATGACATGGTAGGTTCTACATCTGGTAGGCCTCGTATAATATCCACCATCTTTAATCCTTTCACTAGTGCATCCTTTTATACTCAAGGTGATCATGCTACTAGTGCTTCTTCTTCCCAACCATTCACTAGTCCATCTTTTTCTACACAAGCAAATTTTACCACTAGTGCCTCATATTCGCATAATTCCTCTCAAGCTCCTATCAACACTAATAATGGTACCCATGCGACTAATACCACATTTAATGCTTCTAATAATGCTAACAAAACACATCAATTATTGTTAAAAACACTTAATCAAATGAATACCTTTCAAGCTCATAACATAAATCAAATGATGAGAATGCAAAACCACCTTCTTCATCTTCAATTTTATCCTCAACCAATGTCTTGGGGCACACATAACTAGAATGTTTCCCCTCATCCTCTCTAATATTATCAAGGAAATCTCATTTCTCAACCTCCTTTGGTCAATAAAACCATTAAACATATTCAAAATGAACCTTTCAGTACTCAAATTGCTAATATTGATATAGGAGGTATAACACCTAAAATTTATTATAATGGATCAACTGATCCCACCCTTCATCTTAAAACATTTGGAAATATTTATAAGGATTAGGTCCACAAATGTCAAACAAATGTGAGCATAATATGGCTGACGATAATATTTTCCATCTCTTTACCAATGCCATTTTTCCTAAACTTAAATATCGGGTCCACACTCTCTCTCCACATATATTGGAGGAGGCTATTAATCAATCTAAATGATAAGATTTACTTATGAATCAATTCAAGCCACCCCAACCTTATGCAGGTTCTCATCTCTTACTCAAGAACAAAAATCACAATATTACTAATGATGGTGTTATAAATTCTTATGACACCTTTCACAATGTTCAATTTGACATTCTTACCACTCCATGAGAATCAACTCCCCCTGCTTAATAATATACCAATACTCACTTATCTTCACCAAACAACATTAATGTTCATAAACCTCTATTCTCATCTAAGTTTCTTAAGAATCTACCTAGTCCTCTTCCATGAGAACTTGACCCTACCCATCTTATGAAATCCTAGTATGATCTTAACAAGTTTTATTGGTTTCATGCTAGTAGGGGTCATTCTTATGAGACCTGTAGATAAATTCATAATTTATATATGGAATTTATTCTTGGTCCTAATTTTGATCATGATTATATCATTTTAAAGCATCCATAATCTTATGTTATTGATTTTAAGGGTTATAAATCACATAATAAAACTCAAGCTTTAAGCCAAGCCAATGATTATTTTGCTATCTACAAAGACCCTCTTCCTAATCATCAACCTATCCAAGATAATTAGGATAAATCCACCCCTTCCACCAATAATGTAAAAAGTCTTATTGACCCCACTTCCAAAGAGAATGTGGTTAACATGACTAATATGCAAAGGGTGGTTACTTTTATTGATTCCCAACCTATCTACACTCATCCTTCATCTAGAACATATCATGTTATCCAAGATTATTATTTAACTCATTAAAATGAGTTATGGAAAGATGAACTTATATCTTTTAATGATCATATTTTTATTTTCCTTTGGATAACACCTCCCATTATATTTCAACCACTTTTCCATCATCTTCTAACATTAATGACAATCAAGCTTCTACTAACACTTATTATACCAATTTTCACAATCAACTTGAACCAGCTACTTCATCATCACAACATGATTTATAATCTTGTTCCAAACCTTCTTCTTACCAACATAAATTTCAATGCACTTTAGCTCTTCCTTTTAAGGATCTCCTTAATAATTATGCATTTATATCTAACAACCTTCTTATGCATTATGATGAGTGGGATCCCATCAAATAACTCACTAATATCACATCCCAAATTTTGGTCCTTAAGCTTATGAGGACTTCACATCATAGAAATCATTATATGCAACTATTGTTTGAAATGAATGTCCCTTGTCCTCCCCTAGCAGGATGGGAATCAACCTTATCTAAATCCAAGGATTGTATATTATAACAATATGAAGAGATGTATATCAATATTGATGAAACTATGGACATTTCTCTTTCCTTAAAATTTCCTATAACTTCTATGATTCCCAATGAGATTGTACTTCATGTGGATGATCCTCCTCTATTCATTAGTGTCTAAATAGGTGATATACAAGTTAAGCATGCATTAATTGATGAGGGTTTCGGTACTTTTATTTCCTCTCTTGACTTCATTAAGACCCTTAAATATTTAAAATGCAATATCAAGTCTACACACAACACCTACCAAAGATATGATAAAATGAAAATGTCTCCACTAGGTTGTGTGGCTTCTCATTACCATCCCAGTTATCACCATTCATGTGATGGTGATGATCTTTAACTTTCCCCTCTCTTTTAACATCTTTCTTGGTAGGCCATGGAATCACTATATGAGAGTTATTGCTTCTTCTACCTACCAATACATTAAATTCCCTCATAATGGATCCATTTATAGGATTTAAGGTGATACTAACCCTTAGAATTTTGAATAATTCTAAGACTATGGTGTCTTCAAGATTCCTACTCTTGAACCTTTTCCTAGCATTCCATTTCATGAGTCTCAATGTCTTAATTTTAATATTAATTCAACTCGAGGTTACAATGGGAATCCCAAAATCATTGGGAAAATTCCCCTTAAACTCTTATATTCTAATGATGATGAACTCAATGAGATTAAATTATAGATTAAAACTTATAATCTCTCACCTTACCTCATCTCATAGCTTCCTACTTCCTTGCATCATTATTTTCATAAACCTCCTTGCATTGATATTACTATAGTCTAAACCAAGACTCAATATTCTATTCACCACACTTCCTTGAAAGACAAGGTCATCCCTACTTGTGTCATTATTTTTCACACCCCAAATTATGATGATGGTTATCCCCTAGATGATCCATTCGTAGGTAGTCTTTTAAAGGCTTGTGATACTGAGTTTGTTTGTTATAATTCTTCTTTACTTGAGTATTCTCCAGTATCTTCCTATCTTCATTTATAGTTCCTAATTTTAGTATTTTTACTCTTTATAGTAGGGTAGAGATGGTGCCAACACCTCCAAATTCTAAGTATCCTCATAAGAGTATGCTTATGGATCATGTTATGACTAAACCTTATCACTTTATTAGGTACCCTGACCACCATTGTAGGTTTACCCTTGAGATTAGTGTGACTCTCCTTAGACATTCTATAAATCTTTCTCCTCCCTCATTAGAGCCCTTATCAGATCCCTTTCTTACTCCAACTATAGTTGAGCCCATTCTTACTCCTACTATAGTTGAGCCTTTTCTCACTCCTACTCTAACTGAGCCTACCCCTACTTCTCATCTCATTTCTCCTTTCATGGAGCCTAGTTCCATTCCTCTACCATCACCACATTTCGTTGGTGATGGTTTGATTCCATTACCTAAGATGGCTCCATTGACCATCAAATGGGATGATGATTATTTTGCAGCTTCTTCCACTCTTATTACTCATAATAATAACTATTGCTTCCATGGGATAGATAATCATTCTTCTACCCACTATCTCAATTTGAAATAATATATTGATACTTTACATCCTTCCTCTCCTTCCTCAAATAAATACATGCCTTCCCCAAAGGTTTCACCTAAATATGGTGACACGTATTGTTTTATGTCACCAATGTGGTACCCATCACATCGATCATTGTTGCATCATTCAACAACACATTAAGGATCACCTAATAGCTATTCTTAGAGCTTTTTCTATTCCTCCCATATGTCATTCTTATAAGAAGGCTTCTCCTTCTTCTCATGGATCCACCTCTAGTATTTCCATCCATTCTTATGGTCCCTTCATCACTTTCTATACCTTCAACCATGATTCCTTCACTTGTGGATCTTCCCTCACATGTGGACATTCCCTTACTTATGGATCTTTCTCCACCTGTGAGTCCATCACCCTTGGATCCTTCTCCACTAGTGATTCATGAATATCTCATAGAGCCTTCTCCCATGCATTATCTTAATCCTCCCTTTCTTAATTTCCTTCTTCGTCATGATTTATTGAGAATTCCTACTTTTTTAATTATGGAGATTAAAATAAAAGTCTTTTCCTAGTTTTTATTGAAGATTGACAAGACATTAGTAGCAGTTCATATCCATCTTCATAGAGATTTATGTGATGTTTTGGATAATTTGTCTAGGCATATTTATCAATAATTATGAGCACATACATGGTAATTTGACATTTACATTTTGATTGGATGTGTGCTCCAATTTTATTTTTATTTATTTGTTATATCATTTGACGCTATGTCAAATTAATTAATTTATTATATAATGATCTTACCTTTTGTCCTATATCTTGCTTATATTTTAATTTGTATTTGCATATAATTATCTTTCTTTATCATTGTATCTCTTTATTTCTTGAAGTTTTCTCAAAATTCCATTCTTGCCTTCATGATTGTTTACTTTATTATCTTTATTATTCATAGATAATTATCATTGTAAATTGGTTATACAAGACCTATTCCCTATGGTCGTTGTCTCCTATCACCATGTGATTAGTTAGAAAACAATGCATCTCATTATACTTTCCTTTCACCATCCACCTTTGGATCTATTTTTTTCCTTCTTTGTTTTTTGCAAACTAAGCATATACACGGTTGAGACTTGAGATCACATGCTAGTACATTGTTAAGCCTAATTGTCCTAGTCAGTATTTTTCTTTGGTTACTTAGCTTCATTTAGCATTAGCCTAAAAGCTCATTAGTGTGTATCACTACATATCTCATGATTGGTCATTCCAAATCTACATAGGAGGAATATTAAAAAGCCATAAAAAGTTAAAATCCAAATCATTTTACAAAAGGCAATGATATAAAAGGAAAAAATATTCTTAAAATTTAAATCACACTAAAAGACATGATTCAAAGTACATCTCCTTCTTCTATTAAAATCTCAAACTCCATAGTTGGCCTCATGATAGAGCCGAGGTCTTTTGTGGTGTGGCAGGATAGTAGATTAGAAAAGGAGAATAATTTTTTTAGTGCTACCTACTTTTTCATGCAAGTACCCAATCTTCATAGTATAATGATGGCTCTATAATGGGTCTTGAAGAATGGGGAACACACCATAGGAAGGTAGGTCCATTTTACCTTTTTCTTGTACCACTATTCCTTCATGAGTTGATCTTAATAGGATGATTATATGCCTATAAAGCTTTGTGTCTATAGCGAACATGTTTCCTTTGCACATTGATGGTCACTAGTCACTTAGTGTCTTCTCATGTCCTTAATATGCCTCTTATATCATAAGGTATTATCATAATATTCCAAAGTCATGATTTTTACATTCTATTTTTTATTCCCCATATCCCTCATATTTCCTCTTGAGAAATATTGTTTTGTCTACTGATCATTCCCTTTGGGATTTCATTTGTGAGTTGCTTTGTAATACCATGGGTAGAAACCAATGTTCATAAAAAGTTACTACCTTTTTCATTCCTATTACCCACATCCTTTGTTACCTTATTTTTCCTATTTATTCCACACTAGTGGTTTTCTCTTTGTGATTTGTAGTGTAATACCATGTATAGTACTTGACATTCCTCACAAAATTTTCCAATAATACAAGTCACAAAAAAAAAATTACATGTGTTAAATATGAGATAAGATGTGATTAATTATGAAGTTACACATCATTAACATGCTTCCCAACTTGATTTATTGTGTTTTATTCATACTTCATTTCTATTTCACTCTTATTTTCTTATTTTCTGAGTGCATATAAGAATACAACTATATCTTAAAATTTTCATACTTCCTAGCTTGAATTAGTGTGATAAATTTAAGACCAATATTTTGCCAAAAAAATTTTATCTTATGATTCCAAAAATGATTTAGTATAATTTATTTACTTAATTAATTTGTTTTTATACCATTTGTGCCCTTTTACATACCTTCCATTATATTACATTATTTGCATACTTCCCAATGCAATTTAGTATGATTTTAATTATTTTAATTTGGTGAAAACGTCTTTCACTTTGGTTTAAAAATAAATTCCTTCTTTTTTACCATCTTGTTTTACCATCTCTTGGTTATTTATACTTAGTTAATTTCTTGTTATTACACATTTCCCAACTTGAAATAGTGTGTAGTACATATTTTATTGATTGTATTTTACCAAGTCCTTTTTGCTTGTTTATTTTTAAACATGAATGTGTTATACATAATGCTAGAAAAGAAACCACATCTCATATATTTCCTATAATAACTACAAAAAAGCTAAATACATGTGCTAGAAATAAATATATCAAAAGCATCCACAACCACAACCATAATAATGACTACACAACCAATATCCAATATACCATAGAGATGACAATATACAAAATCAACATCAATATGCCAAAATGATACATCACACACACACACACACACACACACACACACACACACACACACACACACACACACACACACACATCATGAGTTTGGATTAAATAAGTACAACCATATACAATGTTCTAGCTCTATAGCTGGGCTCCATCTTATCTATCTCATGGCCTAGCCACACTGTCAACTAAAGCCTCAGTCTGACTCCTCCAAATAGTACACTATAAAGAGGCCATCTGAGATCTTAGTCCCTATACCTATCCCTATAGCTGTGTTACCTCTGCTTGTGCATGTGCCAACTAGGTTAGGGTCACTATATGTTTCTATGTCATTTTCATCACTATAACTAGATGTGAAACTCTATCCTCTACCAGGGATTACCATTCCCATATCTCACATGCACCTATCTCTGCCAATGGTTATATCCTCTCTCCCTACACTCATATCTACTTTACTACCTCTCCAACTAATCTCAACCAACTTGTTTGAGCTAGGGTATATGGTATAATGAGGTCCTCTAATGTAGTTAGGTCATATGGCTATAGAGTCTCATCCAAGATATCATGGAGTGATCCCCTCATAAGATACCCCCGTATCTCTTCCTCATCCTTAGTTATGCCTAAGAAATCACACCTAGATAGATATCAAATCACTATTATATCTCATAATATCTATCTATCTCGTCTCTTTTTCAAAATAAAAACTTAAGTAATAATTTAATCATCTTTATTACCAATTTTAATCTCAACTACTATGGTCTCACCATTTAAACAACCACCTAACACAATATCTCCATCTATGTAGCCTCATAACACCTCATATATAGGTCACCTCCTTAACTCTAATCTAATTGTCATGGCTTGTGTCAGCCTCAACTTGCACCTAAGTGGCCTCTCTATCATCGAGCTCTCCTCTAGCTCACTTATTAGGTTATTAGGGATGGTGAATGTCTCCATTATCTCTTCATCCTCCTACCTCTATTGATGGTCATAGCTCCTCTCACTATGGATTTGATGGTGGTATCATAGGTCCCATTGCCTTTACACCCATCTCATCTTGCTCTGATCACTATCATGCTCCCCTAGTCCATGGTCACTCATGATGTGATCTAATGATCAACCTCATCACTGGTGGCCCTAATCCCTTCTTCCCCCATGGATTTATCACATGTCAATACCACTACTTAAGCATAAATGTTAGTGGCATTAGATGAGGTAAGCCTATCTATCTTATTACCTGTACCATATGATGTGGCTTTCTCCACTAGGTGTAGTGTTTAACCACCTCTATCCTTGTTGTAATTAGTGAAAATGTGTCTCAGCTCATCCATGTAGTCACTATGTACCCATATAAATGCCACACTATTTATGCACATATCACCATATATAGTGTTGGCACATGGGTCATGGCATGTGCTACTTGGTCCTCTCTCCATCTCCACACTCAGGGTGATATGTCATCGAATGCATGGAGTAACTTAGTCAATTGATACATAAGAAACCTCTCATATATCCAAGCCATCAATAATATGATCAGTCCTATCAAATTTTACCCTCTTACTAGCACTTAATACATATCATGTATGAGTTTAACCTAGATGATAGTGTTGAGATCATGTACTACGCCCTCCTTTAGGATCATCTTGCTCAAGGCTACCATGAATAATGGTACCTTATAATCTGATTTATGACATAACACTTGCTATATCATAAGACCTATCACAAATTTTTGGATATCCAAAATTTGTGATGTATATACATTGAACGTGCTAGCTCTCCTACCCACCAATATCATCTTTGAGCCTATAGCCCACATGCTTAAGTCTCTTCTTTCCTTCATGCAATCTGGTGTACCTATAGTCATCGGTGCTCCTACTATGAATAACCATAAGATGGCATGTACATCCTATAGAGTGATATAGATACCTCTACCACATCCCCATCAACCTCCCATATGAGGGTTTTAGTCAGTCATTCCTAACATCCTAAGAACATGACTAATAGATCAACACTCAGGGGAATCCTACACATATTGACTATCCCTACTAGACATATATATATACTAGTCTAGCTTTAAATCCTATCATCAGATGCTTTAATAGATCTGATAGCCATAACACACCTACCAATCACCAAAATTTGGGTGATCCCTAAAATCAAAAAATAATAAAAGATATATCAGATCCTCTATGTCATGTATAATCACAATACATTCTTTTTACAATTTCAATAAAAAAACCCTAAATTGTTTTAATTCATTCTTTTTTACCTATTTTTAGCCTACTCAATATTTTTTCCCTTACTTGGTCATTTCAAGTCATTTTAGCCTTCTTTCAACCTTTTTACGCATTTCCATACCATTCTAGTTCTTTGGTCAACCTAGTTTGACCAAAGTTTTGTTATTTTTGACTTGGTTAACTTAAAACTCTAAGTCAACTCTCTTCTTTTCCCCTCTCTAGTACTGCATTGTGATTCTAGACTTTTTTAATCAATCAATTAATTATACTAAGTTGGTATTCTATAAAACATATAGGGTTATCACATACCTATTGGGTCAGTAATGTGGATTTTGCCCATTTTCAGCTTACTAGGTTGATTGGGTGGACCTAGTTGTTTTTACTTGCTGACCCCTTGCAGTTTTCTCAAAAAGCACCTTCTATTAATTTTCTCCCTAATTTCCTCAAACCCATTTTCCATATTTGTTTTTCCTACCTATAGAATCTAATTTGAATTCATTTTGACATATATAAATTCTAAAAATTATTTAAAAAAAAAATACACTTAGTTCATTAAAATACTCCAAAATTGGCTTAAGATTCGTAGTTACATACTTATAGTGTACCCACTATTGCTCTCAAAGATCCCCCTCATCTAACTTATCATCTCCTCATAATTATAGCTCATTTGGTCTTCAGATCTCTTTTCCTCTCTTTCACAAGTCAAAATAACCAAACGCCTTCTCTTTCTCCCTATTTAAAAACACTTCTCAACAATTCAATATTTTTAATTATTTTTAGGCAAATTCCTTATTTCGCTTATATCTTTGTCTTTATTCATTCATTTTCAAAAATATAAGATGTGTTATAATCATGATGATGTAGAGAATAATATCATATGCCTATATTTAATCTTTTAATTTTTGGCTATTTTTTCACTAACTTCTATAAGCTTGTCTAGTGTTCTTCACATTGAACACTTTCACATCTCTTGTAGTCTACTTTATATACAACACTAAGGTGAGTAAAGGTATGTGTTTTTAAATTCTATCCTTTAATTTATCTTATTTTCTACTTACTTCACTTTACTTAGCATCAACATTGTGTGTTATCATGTTCTATCCCAAAACACCATCCTGTGTTGCACTTATGTGACACATGATGTGTTTTGAGTGGGGCATATTTATACAAATAATATTTTAAATTTTTTATCACTTATTTATACTTTGTATCTTTCAAGAATCTATTGAGTCTAAATCTCTTTGAGTGGATACCTTAAGGGGTGCACCAAGAAAGGGTTGGGAAGACCATTGGTGCTTCATAAGATTGTTGTCACTTTTTACACTTATCATCTACACACTTGTCTCCTAAAATAATTTACCCCAAGATTATTATTCTAAATTTTACCCATTCCAAAGATTTTTCATATCATTATACTCATTTTTATTTCCTTGACCCCCTTTCTCTAGTTGACTGTACTAGGTTGATTGGGTCAACCCTGTATAGATTTTAGCCTTTGATTACTATATAGGGTTGTCTAGGTTGAGCCTATACTATTTTTATGTATCTTCACTTGAGGGTTTTGTTATCCCTTCTACCAACCTAGCTCTGTACCTAGTGATTTATCTATAACAATTTTTTGCTTACTACTTACTATCATGCTTCTTTCTATTGATAAAATATGTACCCTTGGTTATAATATATAATCCATATATCCTATCTTAATTGTCATATCTTTATTTTTTCATCTACTACTATTTATGCCTCATCCACTATGGGTTAAACTACTTGCATTTGATTTGTCTTTTGTACCCAGGGTTTGGAATAGTTTGGGTGTTCTGAACAGTGTAGCTATTTTTGTTAATACTTTTTACATGTCATTCATCACCTTCACTGGTGTATGATATAAAAACTCTTATTTTACTATTTATTTCAGTTACCTCTTCTAAACCTTTCTATGGTGTAAATGCTAAATCATCTATTTTTATATGGAGGGATAATATCAATATTTTCAATAATGGGACCTTTTCTAGGTGAGGCCAGATCACATTGGTCTACTATTCTATTTATTATCCTCATTTTATCTTCTATTTCTATTTATTTTTTTGTATCTCTTTCTTAATTTCTCACTGAAATTTTGCATTCTTTAACTAAAGCCTCATTTCTTTCTTCAACATCTTTTTCTGAACTATTTAATTTATCCTTTTACTACTATTTATTTTCTTCTTAATTAACTTATGTTTTTTTTATACATACTTACGTATCACTCTAAATATTATTTAACCTCCAATTATTTATACCAAATATTATGAGTAGTCACATCTTTTGAGGATCCCCTTATTTTCCCATGCCATCAATTAAGTGCCTAGCCCTAAAGGAATTGTTTACCTTCTCATACTATCCCTCACTCAATGAACAACTTATGGATGAATAATAATAATTTATTCAAAAATCATTGCCTTGCTCCTTTGACAAACTCAAGTTTATTATCAAAAAAACTTTCCCAATCATATATATCCGAGACTATTATGAATGAATTGTGAGTTTCCTCGAACAAATGATAGATAGCTCAAGTTATTGGTTTATCGAGGTGTTGGATTTTGCCAAGTTTATCCATGGTCTAATGGATAGGTATTTTAATATGAATGTGACACCCCTATGTATGTTTGGCTTGTCATAGAATCCAAGGCCATAATAATTGTGAAAAATTAACCCCAAATTATTCTTGCTATAATTGGAAGAATGTTATTTTCACTTTTGGCAATGTTTCCCCTATTCGTTTAACTTATATTTGGAAAAAAATTAGCATTTCTTCCCATCACTCTTCTATTTTATTAGTGTAGGATTATATAACTCCAAAAGATGCTTTCCCTTAGACATTAGTCTACTAAATTCCATGCATAACCACCAAATGTTGACATAAAATTTATAACAATTAGCTATAAATAGTTTTATGCTTGATAGGTTAAGTTTAGCTAGACTAATGTACTTCAAGGGTTAGTATTAGGTTAATTCCTTATTATTCACTTAAAAATAAGTAACACCTATATTTGCAGTGAATCATACATAGTAAAAAGAACATAGGAATTTACTACTCGAACTCCTTCCTTTTTTATATATTAATATAACCACTAAATATAATAGGTCATACACTCTTTATTCTATATCACTGATACAATTACATAGGTTACTTTGATATGCAATCTTTACACAATTATTTGTATTCACCTCTATTTTTATCTTCACATTTTATCTATTATAATCTTGTGGTATAAGTAATAAGCTAATACAACATTGATCAATGGTCATGTCTATGTGAGACATGCCCCTTCTCTAATAATTTTGGCCTTTGTCTCCATAAATCCCTTTTATTACTATATCCCTAGTCGGTAGAATCCTCTATTTTGTTAGCTGGATGAGTGTTCTACTATTATGATAATGAAATATACTCTATGATACTTATGGATTAGTTCTTTGACTGATAGATAATATTTCAAAAAATTAAACCCTATATTAAATAAGCTATGATGAACTATTGTGGCATCAATTTTCACCCTTAGAGAGGGTTATTAAAGCTCTCTAGAATTGAGCCGCAATATGGGAACATCCCCAAGATGTGGGTATATTATGGTGGGGTTGGACCTTCGAAGAAGGCCAACTTCCTCTTGATGGATCACATATACTAATGTTTGCACTCAGAAAAGGGTTAGAAAGGGGGAATAGGGATCTTAAGAAATATAACAAGGTGATGCAATAGATTAAGTGAGAACTCACACAAACATGAAATATACACTGAAGAGGCATAAGACAACACTATCCCACACAATCTCAAAATATAGATAATTACATAAGTATTTCATACTCTAGGTTCATGAATCTATGAATGAAGTTGGGAAGAATTCTAAGAGTCACACCAAGCTTACACTAATGGAAACAAGAACATAAATGGATACTTGTGATCAACTAGAAAAAACCCTAAAACTATTAAGAAAGAATGATAATGGGCATGGATGATTTTCATTCACAATTCCATCATGCACAAGCTTGCTAAAGATATTTAAAAAGTAAGAGATATGAAAAGAAAGTCTTTATTACCTTCAACAAGTTTTTCATACAAGTTTTGATAGGGTCTATCCTTATCAAATGAGAGTCACTACTCTTTTAGAATTCAGAGAGAATTATTTTCAAAAGTGTGAGAGAGGTTTTTTCTAAAAATTGAGAGAGAACTTACAAATGAGAAAGAATGGGAGATGTAGGATAAAGGGGAGAGGAAAAAGCACAGCAACCAAGATCATTAAATGAGGTCCAATTATTTAGATGGGGTCTTAACCAATTTTGATCTATTATCATTAATTATGCCTCCCAACTAGCTATTAATTAGCTCCAAATAACTTAAAGCCCCCTATTGGCTTTAGAAGACATACTAGAAGACAAAAACTTGTTGGAGGTGCCAAGCCATGATCTATATTATATGGAGAAAATATTAAAGGATTTATAGTAGAAATGAATTCTCTAAATACTTTCTCTAATCCCCAAAAGTACTTTGATTTGATCTTATACACCATTTTCCCACTTGTTTTACTGTAAGGACAAAGTCCTCATACCTTGAATATGAATAAATCCATTACCATGTCTACTTTTAGTTGCTATTTGTCATAGCTATAACTTTGTCTAAATATGAGGCACTTCTTCATAACCATATATCTTCCCATACTATAATATATGAGCATAGGTATTTTATATATATTGAGAACCAATATCCTTTATTGGTTTTCCTATAGCTATTATATCAAAGTAGACCTATAGACTGTATAGCCTCCTTCTTGATCTCCATTAGGTTTAAATAGACTTATCTTACCTTTGAAGCCATAGAAGTTGAGAAATCATTATATGAAAAGATCCTTCTTGAAAGAGCAAAGATCATAGTCATGAAATAATATGTCAACCCTAAAAGATGGACATTGTATGTTCCAAAACTTCAAACCAATGGTTTAGACTGAGCTTCAATGGCATTAGAACTTTATCATTAACAACCCTGGTTATATGTCTACATCTCATGCTTAGCAATGCTCAATGAAGATCTAATGGTGACATAGTCCTTTGAAACATTTTCTTCTATTAAACTTGAGTAAAATTCAAACTCTATTATAGTCTCTTAGCTTTCAACTTTTAATTTTAGCCATTGATTTGTGATCCATATTGGATGAGCATTATTTGATCTTCTCTCTCATGCACAATTGAATCCTTCTATATGAAGGGACATAAACCATATATATTTTAATAGTTTAACATGGTTGATAAACTTATCACCTACATATTTGTCTTTAATATTTATTGACCCTTTAACCCATCACTCACCGTTGATCTGCCTTTACATGATGAAACATGCACCATTAATCTGTTTGGGCCCACTAACTTTGTCAATCAATATACACCATTGGATATATATTTAGTTACCAAAGATATTTACACTTGTATACTTTTTTCTTATGTTGAAATTTTGAATTTATGCTCACTATTGATCTTGGGTACATGATTAAATGTACACTATTAGATCTTTGGGACCCATTGACACTGTCAGGTTATCTTTCACCATTGGATATTTGGTACAATTGAACATTAAACATTGATATTTAATAATTTTAATTTAAATGGTTATTTTATGAGGATAAAATTGATTTCTACACACATTTTTCATGATTTGTAAACCCCAATGGTTAATTCTTGTAGCTTTAACTTGACATCCCCACACAAGTTTCATTCTACAAATCTATCTTTGAAGATTTATATCTTTAGATAGTAATCTCATCAAGACATAAAAATTGTAGAGGATGATCTCAAAATTAATAAATTAATTTATATGTAATATTTTGTCTTGAGAGGCTCCCTAGGTATATTTATTAAATTTGTAACTAGACTGACCTATCTATTTCTACATGACATGATTGTGATGGTCTAGTTATTTTGGAATTGTGCAAGAAACTATTGTCTCTTTAAAAGGATACAATGAGTTTCTAAGGGTTGTGAAAACCTAGTTCATTTCCTTAAATTCTTGAAACACCATGAGAACCTATTGGTCTTTACACATTACAATCTTAGACCTATTTCCAAGCCTACTTCCCAAGGATCAACAAATTGCACTTTAAACTTTTTAAAAGTGATTCAAAAGCTTTTTAAGTAATATGAGATCCTCTTATCTCATTTTAGGTCCACTCATTCCATCCATAACTCTACTTAGTTGATCAATTTATACCAAGACCTCTAAAAACTAACCCATCCAGGAAAATTTCCATATGTAGGCCAAAATTGGCCAACATTTTTTATGACATCTTGGGGTTGCATGCATGGTATATAAGAGACTAGTATCCTTGAATTGATCCATTGGGCATGGATTATCAATATTTATTCCCATCGAGAATTATTGTGAAATTTATAAAAGGTTATCCCTTTCTAAAACTTTCCTTTGATGCAAAAAAAAGAACAAAAGAGCAAAATAAACTTATTGAAAGGAAAACACACAATTGAAAGAAATGTGCTCAAAGAACTTAGAGGAAAGCATAAAAAAAAATTATAATCTATTACAATATCATGTAAAAAATGCAAACTATTTTACTAAAAAGGCTTTAAATGAATGCCATTGACTAGGATGGGTAATACCTCTCCATCTAGTTGGGCAAGTTGAAAAACATTATGTTGTTTGTATCTATGTATCAAATAAGGACCACTCCAAAAGCTTTCAAACTTGGTGTGGTTTCTTGGTTTGGCCTTATTTGAGTCCCACTTGAGGACTAAGTCCCCTTCTTCAAAGTCCCTTGCTATAACTCTTTTGTCAAAGGATTTTTTGACCTAACCTTGGTGTGACTCTAGTGTCTTCATTAAAAGGTCCCTAGTTTTTTAAAGCTCCATGATATTTATCATTCTTATGTTCATAGGCTCACTCTTCATCAACTCAAGCTGATGGGCTAACTCGAATGGAGATAGTTCAATATAAATGAGCAATTTGGCTTCCCTTACATATATAAGGACATATGGAGGATTATCAATGGTAGCTTTGGGAGTTACTTTGTCAGCCCATAAGGCTATTCTTAGATTTGTATGCCGTTTTCTCTAATTTTATTTCATAGTTATCTTGATAATCCTTAACAAGTTCTTGTTTGTGGACTCTACCAATCCATTACCTTGGGGGTAGTAATTGGAGGATGTAATGAGGTAGATGCCTAGCTTGAATTCCCATTCACTTTTCTTCATACCAATAAATATTAATGCATTATCTAAAATTATAGTAGTTGGGACACCAAACATGGTTATAATGATGTCATAGAAGTCCAATACTATTATCTCATTGGATTATTTCAAAGTAATTGCTTTGACTCATTTGGTGAAGTAGTCGACTACAATGAGAACCCATTTATGTCTTGTAATTGAAGGTGGATTTATCATTCCAATGAAGTCTAACACCCATTTCAAGAAGGGTTAATCCAACTAAATTGGGTTGAGTAAAAGAGAAACCAGTCTTGTTTTCCTAAAAATAAAGCACACGTCTGACATTTCCTAACCCATTCATAAGCATCCTTGAAGAGGATAGGCTAGTAATAACCAACTCTCATTACCTTTACTACTATTTTTCTTAGATCAAAATGGCCTCCTACATGTCCATCATGAACCTATTTCAAGAGTTTTGGCACTTGATTCTCATCAATACACCTAATAAATACCCTATTAAAGTACCTTCTAAAAATAACACCATCAACTAATCCATAAGGTATGGATTGAAGATTGAAATACCTTATTTTTTCTCTATCCAAACCTTGAGGGATTTATCCTATCATCAATAAATGTGTCATGTTTTGGATCTAGCTATTATGAAGGGGAGGTGCATCTGTCTATGAGTTATCTTGTATCACCAAAATAACTAATTTATCTTCTTGGAGATCATCTACCATATACTCAAAAAATCTTTTGCCTCTTAACATCTTGGTTACTTTGATCTCCACATCATACTCTATGACTTTGGTGATCTAACTTTCTCTTTTCTCATTCAAGTCTTTGTTGAGTAGGAAGTCCCTAACTCTAAGATGAGACAACACAAGATGAACCTTACTATTAGAGAGCATTGGTCTGAAATTTTTGAGGCTTCTCAAATCTACAAGAATTTTTTTTTTCTATAAAAGTATACTTTACCTCATATCACTCTAGCCCTTAACTAAAAAATTTAATTGGTTGCTCAAGTCCTTCACCATTATTCTATGTCAACATAGTTGATATGTTGTCAATATTGGAAAATGTGTACAATATGAAATCCTTTGAGAAATGAAGATTCATGAGTGAGGTTACTTAGGTAATGGCTTCTTTGATGGCCTTAAAAGATGCTTTACCTTTATTTGACCAAGTAAACACTTGGATTTTATTTAGCATGGTAGTGATGGGTTTGATTAGGTTTGCAAAACTAGCTATAAACCTTTTAACAAAGTTTATTTTTCTAAGTAAGGTCTAGATTCATTTCTTATGCTTGGGTAGAGTTAGTGCTTAAATAACACTTATTTTATTAGGGTCAATGGATAAACCCTCATTTGAGACAATGTGATCCAAAATTTTACTTTCATGAATATAAAACAAACTTTTCTTGAGATTTAAAAAGATCCTATACTCTCTACATCTTTCAAAGATCAACCTTATATGATCTAATTGTTCACTAGATTTATTGGAGAAAACTATGATGTCATCTAAGTAGACTAGTACCATTTGATTCAAAAACACTTGGAAATCCATGTCCATAGCTCTTTTTAAAATGACCCCAACATTATATAATCCAAAAGGCATATTTTGGTAAGCATATGTTCCCCACCTGGTGGTGAAGGTAGTATTATATTTATCTTCTTCGCTCACTATCACTTGGTTATATCTTGAACACCCATCCAAAAGGGAAAAATGTTATAAACCAATAATTATTTCAAGGAGTTGCTCCATGGATGGTAAAGGGTAATGATATTTCAAGGAGACCCTATTCAAATCCCTAAAGTCAACACACAATCTGATTTCCCTACTCTTCTTATTGACAAGCACCAAATTGGCTACCTATGAGGAGTGTTTAATGGGAAAGCTGATCTTGGATTCAATAACTTTAATAAATTATTTCATCATAAGATATTCAATTTTGGGGTTTATATGCCTCTATTATACTTTATGGGATTGGCATTAGCCTATAGTTATATAGTGTGTTAGGCTAGCTTGGGATCTGCTAGTTGAATATTTTATCGATCAGCGTACTGATAAACAAAATAGGTCTGATCAGTGAAAGTAGGAAGATTTGTCATCCAAATGTGTAGGTTTACCAAATTAGAAGGGGACTAATCTCTCCTCTCATCAAGGGGAGGTTCCCTATAGGTATACTATATATATATATATATATATATATTTAAACATAAAATAATACTCAAGGGTAAGACAAACCATCCATCTCTCTTTTTTCAGATATGATGCATGAAAATCAAAGTAAAAACTCAAGTGAAATGATAGAAAGCACTCCTCTTCTTTCAGAAGTACTATTCAACAAACCACAAGAATACTCTTGGTAGTAAATGTGAAATGTAACCAAGGACATAGTAACTAGAAAATCGAGATGCAACACAAAGTCTTCACCTGAATTACCCAAAAATAAGATATGAAGGACAATGAGGGCACAAAGTCATCCCAAGGTCATTTACACACAAATGAAAAGAAAGCACACTGAAAGGCAATTATGGGAGCACAAAGTCTCTCCACAGTTGACTTCAGGATACCTTCCTGACTAATTTCACTAATCCTGCTTATTAAATTAAAGGAACAAAAATATATTAAGGAAAAAGACATGAGAATAGTTTCCCCAACAACAAAGGTATCACAACACAAAGTCTGAAAAGTCCCTTGCTTTCTTATTCCAATAACAAAATATGATCAATAAATTGAGCTCAAAGTCTCAATAATGCATTTCAATTTGGGCAGAGTTTTGTTTTGATTGTCAAAAAGAGATCACTTTACAATAAAAGGGAGTACCTTATATAGCCTCTTCAAGAAGGACTCAATAATAGTAACACATCATGTTGCATTGAAAACTGTTAGGAAGACAAGCTAGAAATTAGGGGCATCTACCCTTTTATTTTTCTCAATGTAGAGAAATAAGTCACGCTATTGAAAGTTTACAACTTTCAATGTCCACTTGGTGATCTGATCCTTCTTCATCATTCCTAATTTTTTGGTTAATTAAATCAGGTCCTATAGATTACAAGGATGAATGATTATTTTATGAGCTTTGAAATTGGCGTTCGTGCGCCCGTCACTATGTTTTCAATGGATAGTTCGCTGTCTTAAATTTGATGTCTTAGAGTGCATCACCCCTTAATCCTTCTTTGGATTTCCTATTTTGTACTTTCCTAGAAATAACCTGCCCTTTCAAGCCTTAAGAAATGATCTGATTTGGGTCAGGAAGAGCCCCCTACAAGGGTATCTGCCCTTTGGGTGATCTTTGAATGGCCTTCGACCTTCTTTCTTCTAGCAGGTAGCTAAGTTCTTCCTTTGAATTTCTTGTTTTACATATTCTTGAAGGGAAGATGACCCTTTAGCTTTAGGGAAGCATCCTTTAATTTGGTAGATGAGAGTCCCCCATAAGGGCACTTGCCCTTTGGGGTCCTTTGGTGGCCTTTTATCTTCGGCAATCTCTGGCAGCTTTCCTGCAGACTATTTCTATGGGCATTTTCCTATAGACAAAAATTCCATAGAAATTTACCATAGACAAAAAGTCTATAGAATTGTTTTGATCACTTATCTTTGCCTCTTTGGAAATTTCTTCAATCTTTCTACCCATAATTGTTTTCCTGAATTCCTTCAGACTTTTTGTCTGAAGGAATTATTTCTTGCCTTAGTCTTTTTTGAATTCCTTAAACAAAAATATGAAAGAATTACCTTTGTGGCCTTCTTTGAAAATGACCCTTCTGAAGGTTACTTTTATTGACTAAGTGCCCTTCACAAGCACACTTGTCCTTCAGGAGGCTCTTTGAAATTTTACATTGAATCCCTCCTTTGAACTGTCTGAGTGAACTACTTGGTTGAACCAAGTCGTTGAACCATTTGATTGAGCCAAATGTTGAACCAATCTATTGAACCACTCTATTAAACCAAGCTAATGAACCAAGCTTTGAACCAAAATGCTTCAAGTTGATGAACCAATCGAATGAACCAAAGCATTGAACCAAATGTTAAACCAAGATTTGGTTTGATGGTTCAAACAAAGCCTTTGAACCAACTGATGAACCATTTGATATAACCAAAGGATGAACCAAATCATTGAAACAAAGTGAATGAACCAACTGAGTGAAAGAAAGAATTGAACTACTTGGTTGAACCAAGCCATTGAACCGTTCCTTTGATTGAACCTTCCATTAAATTGAAAGCAATGAAACTATTGAACTTTGAACTCGTTAAACCTTTGAACCAAAGTGGTTCAATGGTTCAATGGTTCAAGCCTTCTTTGCTTAGATGCCTACCAATGGAGATTTTTGATTGAACCAAGGCACTGAACCAATCCTAAAAATGACCAAGTGTTAGAAACTAATTCTTTTGGTTGAACCCACCTGTAGAAGTCTTTGAACCTATAGAAATGAACCTGCCAGTAGAGTCTGTAGAAACCAAGTCTGTAGAAATCAACCTGTAAAGCCCATTGAAATTTCCATGTAGAGTCCATAGATTCAAGCCTATAGAGTTTTTAGATTCCAAAGAAGTTTAAAAAATGAGGAATTTGAATGCCGAAGACAAATTTTAAAAAGGGAAGAGACAATTTGGTCTGTAGGACCAAAATAGTTCAAATGTTGTCCCAAAAATGAGTGATATTTTTGGGGGACAACAGGATCAAAGCCTCTCAGGTCACTATATTTCTAAGTAAAGATGTCTACATATTCTTTACAAATTTCTATGAAAACATGCCTTTCAACTTTAGTTCTTACCTTTCCAAGCTTAAGGATCTTCTCCTTGAAGATAAAGACTCTTTCATAGTTCTCTTCACTTGTTGACATCACTGCCTTGTCTTTTCTCATATGTTATCCTTCACAGAAAAGACCTTAAATGGTGACAAGACCTTTAGAAAGCTTATTAAATCTCAATTAAACTATTCTATCCTCAAACTAATTTTGAAACTTTTTTTGGTTTATTGAATAATATTTTAATTTGTCATTTTAAAAGACCTAGAAATGAGCTTCATTGTCTGGAACTGATGGTATTACCACCACTTTGACATGTGGCTACACCTTGGTTTTTTTAACTCATTTGGGATATCAAATTGAGATTCCACAGATGCCTACCTATCAACATGCTAATTTTAGTTTCTTGGCATAGCTTGGATGTTAAAAGTCTCAAAATCTTCAAGTAGGTCCCACACTCTATATTTTTAAGACTTCATAAAATGATTCTTGGTAATATTATATTCTCCAACTTAGTGCATAATTAGTTCACTATCTCCAAAAATTGCAATTAGTTTAATCCTCTCTTATTAAAGACCATGGATGAGATCCTCATATTCTATTATATTATAAGAGAAACTAAATTAGAACCTGTAAGTAGATAAATATTTGTCATTGGAGGGGATTCTAGTATTGTACCTATACCCGCTCAATGCTTGCTCCTTAAACCATCAAAAAGAATTCCATAAACCACTAAGATATTATTTAGGTCTAATGAGGGATGACATGGACTAATTCTCTTCATGTATGTAGTATACACCCATGTCCCTATCTTCAAATCCTTTCAAGGGATCAACTAAATGATTATCATTCAATAGTTCATCTAAGAACATGTCTGGTATGTCTTTAGGGTAATTATTTAATTCTTGACCAACCATATGTTCATCCTCATCTAGGATTGTGCAATTAAGATTTATGTTGTTTGGTCAAAAAGGCTCTATGTGGAATTGTACAATGGGTTCATCCTTAATAGACACTTTGGTCCCATTTATTATTATAAATGTCATGTATGACCAATATACTACAAGATAGCCTCCAATATTTGTGGTGAATTCCATAGATAAGCATAAGGGAAAATGAGGAGGTACATATGGAATCAACACATCTTGAACCATTGAGACACTACGATTAGCATATAGGGTCAAGTTGAGGTCTCTAATGATACCAAATGGCTTAGCAGAAGAACCATCAAGTTGTAGAACTCCTTTAGACTGGGGCTCATGTTTTAGCCCAAGCTAATTAGCTATGGACTTTGGCATCACTAAGGTGCTAACCCCACTATCTACCAGGTAATTGTGCACTAAAGAGTCACCAATGATTACTAAAATGCATAAGGGAGGAGGTTTGACCATCTTACCTGATTGCCCTTCATTATGTCCTTTGGTTGCATTGGTAAGAACTAAATTTTCTTTGCTTGGTTCCTTCTTAGGAACTTTGATTTTTGATAACTCTTCTTGTAGGATGTCTATTTGACTAGGCATGGAGAGCATATCTCATATTATCACACTCACACTCAACTGTTTCATTTTTTCCATAATTTTGATGGGTGAACTACCAACCTTTGGTTGTGATTTGGGAGCCACAACTTCACCATGAGTTTTTGATTTTTGAGGGACAAAGACATTCCCTTGATTTTGTTTCCTTAGAGCTATTGAAACATTTGGAATAATAAGTCCATTTGGATTTTATATTGAAGGAGTAATGGTAAGAGGCTACTTGAAAAGTTCCTAACTGCCATCCATGTTCCCTGTTTTGAACCTTGTATTTGTTGCTACTAGAATGTATGCCTAGCTAGAACTAGCCTGTTGATTAAATACATAACACTCTTCTTACTCATAATTCACCATTATAGCACGCAAATGGCTTGGTCCTTGATCATGGATTTGATCTTGTTGGGGATCTTCTATTTTTTTCATCATGGATACCTCTATGTTCTTAGCCATAAGAGCTTGATTGTACACATAATTGGTAGTCTATTGCCATTGATAAGTGATAGCTTGGTTGAAGTCAGTGTTTAGGACAATGTATTACCTAAAATACTAATTTCAAGGCATGGTACCCTCAGCTTCTTGAGCAACATTGTTATGAACTGGGACTAAAGTGTTGGAAATGCTTGAAATATTTAGATTATAGTTTCTCTATCTATTATAGTAAGGTTGCCCTTGTCCCTAGCCTTGACCTTGGCCTATTTTCTTGATAATATTGTTGTGAAGTTTGATATGAGGCTTGGTAAGGCCTAATAAAATCTTGCTTCCTCTTAACATTCACTAGCTCATTTCTTAAGGATTAAAACATGTTCTTAAGCTCTTGTAAGTTTTTGTGTTCTTGGGAATCACTAGATTGACTAGTGAAATCCTTTTATTACTTAGGTGAGGGTATAGTATAAATTGTAGGCACAAGAGGAATGACATCAAGGGGAGGAATAGAAATCGGGGGTGGTCTAATCTTAGGGAATAAGGGAATTAGTGGTCTAGGTGTAAGCTTACCAGCCTACACCAAATAATTTTTTGATTTGATTTCCTCTTTATATGCATTTGGAAATGTGTTTCCTCTCATGGAATGGATTATTACTGTAATGTCACTATTTAGGACCTTCAAATAGCATAAGAAGGCAAAGTTAAGGGTAGGCCTAATATGGAATAGGATTCTATCCCAAGTCCTTTATACCCTTGTGTTGAAGTCTTGCATGACTTCATGAGGGTCTATTTTGATTGTGGTAAACTTGTTTACAAGTGATAAGTGGTCACTTTTATCTTCAAATCTCTTACATAATGCATCTCTTAATTGATCCCATGTGGTAATGGAATTAACAACAAGGCTTTTATACAAGTCTAAGGATTTACCTTTGAAAGAGATGGCTAATAATCTAATTTATACATTTTCCTCATTGATATCATGGATGTTACATAAGTTGGCTTTATCCATGAGGTGTTCAAGAGGGATTGTAGTTTAGTCTCCTATAAAGTAAGAGACACTTTTAAGAGCTAATAATAGATTAAGATTATATTGAGGGAGGTCCATAGGACTTTAGCAATTAAAAGCCACAAAGAGAAAAGCTTTAGGGGCTTCCATGGCAATTAAAGGGTTTAACAAAGATCTTATAGGGGTAGGCCTTGAAATTGACCTAGGAACAAAGTTGCCTTTATATGGGTGTGTATTAGCAAACCTTAAACTTTTGACTAAATTTAAAGGCAATTTATTAAATTCAAAGGGAATACTTCTAGAAGCTGACCTTGTAGTCAACTTTGTCATGAGATGTAGTCACTGTTTTACTACTAGAATGTTGAATCTTATTTTGGAGTCACCAAATTTTAGCTTGGAAGCTATAACTTCTACAAATTGATCAAGCCAACATCAAAATTTGAGAAATATTATTTCAAAGTAAGTCCCATTGGGCATGCCAAAAAATATTGTGGCATCAATTTTCACCCTTAGAAAGGGTTTTTCAGACTCTCTCTAATTGAGCTACAATATGAGAACAACCCTAGGCTATGGGTATCGTATGGTGGGGTTGGACCCCAGAGAAGGTTGACTTCCTCTTGATGGATCACTTATACTAATGTTTGGATTGATAAAAAGGTTATAAATAGGGAATAGGGATCCTAATAAAACTAACAAGGTGATGCACCAAATTAAGTGAGAACTCACACAAACATGAAATATACATTGAAGCATAAGATAGTACTAACTCACACAATATCAAAATCTAGATAATTGCATAAGTATTTCATACACTGGGTTCAATAAGTAATGAATGAAGACAAGAGGAATTATAAGACTCACACAAATCTTACACTAATGGAAAAAATAACACAAATACAAACTTTCAATCAACTAGAAAACACCCTAAAACTATCAAGATAGAAAGACAATGGGCATGGAAGATTCTCTTTCAAAATTACATCATGGAGAAACATACTAAAGATAGTTTAAAAGTAAGATATAGGCAAAGAAAGTATTTATTAACTTCAAGAGGTTTTTCATACAAGTTTTGACAGGGTCTAGCCTTACCAAATGAGAGTCTCTACTCTTCTAGAATTGAGAGAGAATTCTTCTCAAAAGTGAGAGAGTTTTTTCTAAAAACTGAGAGAGGTCTTATAAATGGGAAAGAATGGGAGATATAGGAGAAAGGGGAGAGAAAGGAACATGTTAACCAAGATCATTAAATGAAATCCAATCACTTATATGGGGTCCCAACCACTTTTAATTTATTATCATTAATTTTACCTCCCAACTAGCCATTCATTAGCTCTAAATAACTTCAAGCCCCCTATTGGATTTAAAAGACATACTAGAAGACAATAATTTTGTTAGAGGTGTTGAGTCATAATCTATGTTGTTTGGAAAAAATATTAAAGATTATGTAGCATAATTGAATTCTATAACTACTTTTTCCAATCCCCAAAACTGTTTTGCTTTGATCTTCTATGCCATTTTCCCACTTGCATCAATGTACAGACAAAGTCCTCATACCTTGAATTCAGACAAAGCCATCACCATGTCTACTTTTAGTGGTTATTTATCAGTGATATAGCTTTGTATAAAGATGAGACACTTATCCATAACCATATACCTACCCCTACTACAATATATGATTATAGGTCTTTTTTATAGATTGAAAACCAATCTTCTTTATTGGTTTTCGTATAGCTATGATATCTATGCATACCTATAGACATCATAGCCTCCTTCTCAACCTCCATTAGGTTTAAATAGACCTATCCTACCTCTCAACCCATAGAAGTTGAACACTCATTAAATTCATAGATCCTTATTTAAATATCAAAGATCATAGTTGAAAAACAATATTACAACCCCAAGAGATGGACCCTGTATGTTCCAAAACTTTAAACCAA